>JACXIP010000042.1:1539670-2191750 GCA_014737485.1 Bombus picipes | reverse complement strand
CCGAGCAGAGATGGAGGAAGATGCGTCTTTACTATTATTATTTTGTTTTTAATAATTCAATATAATAAATGCTTGATATCAATATTTTTTCATTATTAATAATCTTTATTTTCGCAATTAATTTTGCTTCTAAGATAAAAAATTTTAGTAACATTGAAAAATTTCAGTCATGAAGGTTTTTATAATATCAATAAAATATTTCGGACATAATATCATTTACGTTATAAATAGTAATAATACTTATAAAATTTTGTAATAAATTGCAAAAAGGTTAAAAACAAATTTATTTTCCAGTAGGTGCATCTAATATATGTATGTATTTACTATAAAAGGAATTATTTAGAAGAGTTACAAGAAGTTCTGGCTAGCACAAGAAATATTCAAGAATTTTGGAAGAAGATGAAAGAATTCTTAGATACAAAATGAATAAAGATAGAATATTAAATAAAGAACAGATAAAGAAATTTTATACAATAATATATCCACCTCGAATAGAAATAGAAATTTCATGTAATAAGATAAACAGGATTCTAAGGAGACTAAAGCCAAGGAAGTCATCAGGACCAGACGGCATACCAAAAAAGTTCCTCAATGGAACTCGGGTCTTCTCTAGTCTCTAAGGTGGGACAGAAAGAAAATATTTGGCAAGGTTATGAATAATTGAAATATATCAGGTAGTTGGTGTGAATTTGGACAAATACTATTAATTTACTATAAATTTACTATGAATTTAAAAAAAGAGGTATCAATGACTCTCGGAAGTACAAGGATATAAATTTGGCAAACACCTCCTGGAAAATCTTTATAGCAATTCTAGTCAATAGGGATATAGACTGGATCTTTGTTTCGAATGTTAAAATTTCGATAGTCCTGGCGGAAAAAGGAGAAAATTAATAGCAGCTTTTACAAACTTTAGAAGAGCTTTCAAGTCAGTAGTGCTCCCACTCTGTCAGAAGCTATTTCAAATGAGGCTACGTTCACAGTTCGTATAAACTCTGAAAAATCTGTATGAAAGAGCTAAATTGACGGTCAAACTGAAGAAAGGGACGTAACACAAGGAATATCATAGGTCGCTCGCTTAGCTCAATTCTTTTTATGCAAAAGTTGCATGATATAGATTGTATTTTCGACCAATCGCGGGGAGATGCAAGTGCGAGGAAACACGTCAACGGGAGTCCTAAAAACCTGTTACGATTATAATAATCGACGCCGCGAATAGATCGATCCCCTGATTTCAGTTAAGATAATAGGGGTGATTGAGGTGGTATAACGCTGCGATTAACAGGGTTATAAACTATATATTTTCAACACTTAAGAGTTACACCGTAGCGTATAATATACGTCGTAGACGATGATTTGACGTATAAAAATGCGATACATATGCACAATAGAGCACAATTACAGTTGAGTTTGTTGTTTTTGTTGACGTAGCAATAGAGGAGACTAAGTATAGATATGAAGTTACTGTTCTGTAGTCCCAAGAACAAGTTTAGAGAGATGACGTGAGTAAGACTATTCTAACGATGAAGAAGAAGTGAAGTTCGTTCTTATGTGATTACGGAGGAAAGCTCGGAGTGGGTGTGTCTTTTGAACTAAGGACGTGGATTCGTTAGGACAGTAAGGGTAACGATCTGCGATGCCCATTGGTTATAGCAAATATTAATAGTGAAGATTGGAGGACGAAGCCTCCTATCGACGTGACTCGGGGGTGACCCGGGAAAACCCGGCTTTTCCGTTAGACGCCCATCCGCTTTCTCCGTAATTTGTAAGAATGTGCAATAAGAACTGTTTTAAATACCAGTTATAAACCGAAAATACTTGCAGGATTAAGGGTTCCTGCAAGCTAATAAGATTCGGTTTATGGTGGGGCCTTAGGTTTATTGAGGGTCCGTCGAATGGGCCTTGACGGTCAGACACTGAAGGACGTTGCACGGACCATTTCACGCGACGTAACATAGATAGTTTTTTTTGGAGAAAGTGAACATCATACAATAATTAAAGAAATGGAACTATTACTATTTGCAGACGATCTTATACTGTTGATAAATAACGTAGATCTACAAGACAAACTTGAATTCTTATCAAAATACTGTAAAATAAGAAATCTAGAGGTAAACATAGAAAAGACTAAAATACTGATATTTCAGAAAACAGAGACGAAGAACAAGTGTAAGGAATTTAAGTATAGAGATCGTAAATTTGAGATAATAAAAGAACTATATCTATTTGGGAGTACCTTTCTAGTACATCGGGGTTGTTTAGTCAGACAGCTAACTACTTTGTACGTAAAGGTAAAATAGCTTTAAGTATGATACAAAAACTGATGGTAGGAGCGAAAATGGGAGATTTGGATAGAAGATTGAAACTCTCTGACACTATAGTGGCAACTACAGTGTCATATGCATGCAGTATTTGAGAAATTGGGCAAGGTGCAACGATTTAGAAAATCCGGTTGCGTTGTTTTGCACAATACCCATGTTCTATTTCAGTGATGTATCGTTGTTCGCGTACCACTAAAGCAGTACATAACAGAAAACATTCTGGCGACGAATCCGGGAAATGTTTCATTTATCCGTGACGAGCGAGCCGAATTGCTCGGTACAAAAATTTGTTGTAACTCGTTTTTTTCCTAGTTAAACTGCGATATCATTGAAATTTTATGAGTACTGACAGTAGGTGGGTGCCCTGGTTGATATTTTTACGTGAAAATTTCAATATTATGGAGAGTTGAAATTTTGATAAATTATTTCGAATTCATTGCATGAATCCAAAAATAAAACGGAGCAACGTTATACTCTAATTGTCAAGAAAAAGAAAGTAGATAAATCCTTTCAACTTCTGATTTGAAATACTTTCGACCGACTATTTATTTCTTTGTAAGTAATACTTATCGTATACGTAGTTGGAAATTTTACATGAATCTCGCGTTAATGCGTCGATAATAGATTTCCTACAGATATAAGAAGGGGAAAAGATTGTAGTGACGCTGATGAATCGCGAGTTTATTTGTGACGGCGGAACTGCAGCTTTAAATAATTAGCCTCGATGAAAAGAAGGTAGGTAGGATTTGCTCGAGTGCAGTTGGCCATATAATTAGTCGGAGAACGATAGAAACTAGATTGGCACATATAAACGCCTTGTACACGCGAGATCATGCGGTTCTAAGAGTTAACCGCCTCTCGAGTGGCTCTATACTTCGACGAATCTTAGCAGAAGTTGTGTTCCGTACAATATACTCCACTTATAGAAAAAACTTGCGATCCCTCGCGAACAGTCAGTTTGTTTAAACTATCGAATGTGAAAAAAAACAATTTTGATATAAAAAATTTCTTTCTAAAAGAGCACCAGATAAAAAAATATAAATTGATACACGATGCATGATAGTATTCGAGTACCTAACTATCTTTTCGTTATCATGGACACTTATTCGAAACGAACTTATCTTTTATTAACTGAGTGAAAGAAATTTAATAAACAGATAATTGAAGCATACGTGTAAACAGATAATCAATAACGTCGCGTTTTATAAATAGTCGACCGTGTTTCTCTTGGTTCAGTAATCCATCATGTTTCGACTAACGATTGTAACGTGTTCCTTGCTATTCGCGCTAAGCGCGGGAGTGGATGTGGATTGGTACAAAAATATCATCGTGTACCAAGTCTATCCGAGGAGTTTCAAAGACAGCAACGGAGATGGTATCGGTGACCTGAATGGTATCACCAGCAAATTGGAACACGTTAAGGACATTGGTGCGAAGGTCGTCTGGCTATCGCCAATCTATAGGAGTCCACAAGTTGATTTCGGTTACGACATCTCGAACTTTACGGACATTGATCCAGATTATGGAACTTTAGCGGATTTCGACAAATTGATAACTAAAGCTAAGTCCCTCGGGCTCAAAGTGATCATGGACTTCGTGCCTAATCATAGCTCTAACGACCATCCCTGGTTCAAAAAGAGTATTCAAAGAATCAAGCCGTACGATGAATACTACGTCTGGCGCGATGGCAGAATCGTAAATGGCCACAGACTGCCACCAAATAACTGGCTGAGCAACTTCCAGGGATCTGCCTGGCAGTGGAACGACGTCCGCAAGCAGTATTACCTACATCAGTTTGCTGCAGGTCAGCCAGATTTGAATTATCGCAGTCAGGCTTTAAATCAGGAAATGAAAAACGTGTTGACTTTCTGGATGAATCGCGGGGTCGAAGGTTTCCGCATTGACGCTATCAATCATATGTTCGAGGATGCCAAGTTCCGGGACGAGCCGAGCGCAAACAGGACCGATGTCCCTAAAGACGATTACGAGAGTCTGGTGCATATTTACACGAAAGATCAGAATGAGACCTACGAGACACTCCGGAGCTGGAGGAAACTGATGGATGAACACTCTAACCGTACCCGATCCGATCCAAAGTTGATTCTCACGGAAGCTTACACCACTCATGACCTAACTACTAAATTCTACAATGCTGGCTCCAATGTTCCCTTCAACTTCATGTTTATTGGAGAGCTGAACAACGAATCTACCGCAATGGACTTTAAAAATCTGATAGACAAGTGGGTCAATACTGTGCCTCAGGGTAGCGTGCCGAACTGGGTCGTGGGCAACCACGATAATCATCGTGTGGCCTCTAGATTCGGAAGTCGACGAGCTGATGAGATTATCGAAATGGCGCTGCTCCTACCTGGCATAGCGGTTGTTTACAACGGTGATGAAATCGGAATGATAGACAGACAATTCACGTACGCCGAAACTGTCGATCCAGCTGGTTGCAACGCTGGTCCCGCCAGATACTTTCTGAAATCCAGAGATCCCGAAAGAACACCGTACCAATGGGACAACAGCACCAGTGCTGGATTCTCCACCAGTGCGAAAACCTGGCTGCCCGTGCATACAAATTATAAGACCCTGAACCTGAGAGCTCAGAAGGAGCTATATTACTCTCACTACCAGGTATTCAAAAGTGTGATGAGCGTGAAAAGGCGACCAGTGATCGCACACGGTTCCTTAAACGTTACCGTATACGACCAAAGGGTTTTGAGTATTACTCGCACTCTAGGAAATGACACTGTAATTGTTATGTTTAATTTTGCCAATGTACCTGTCACCATAAATGCTAGAGCTGTCCTGCCACTTTCTCCTACTCTGATAGTTCATACCGTCAGCGTTGATTCCAATCTTCGTCCAGGTACCACCGTCTTCACAAATTCGATAACTATTCCTGGATCTGCTACTGTCATGTATACTACTCCTAATATATTTTGGTCAAAGGATGAGTACGTTTGATTTGCATTTCTTTACACGGTTTTAGCATTGCTGAATTGTCAGTGCACTGTTATTAATGTAGAAGCGATCTAACTTCAATAAATCTTATTGTATCTTATAATCTAAACTTTATGATTTTAATTTTATAATTGCATAATTTCCTTTGTCCTTCTTTTAAATTTACTTCGATGTTTTCTTCTAGTGATTTTTCCGTTTCTACGTAGAATTATTTGTCGATGGTTCACGATTCATAGTAGATAATAAACTTCCGACGCTTTCGTGCAGCTCTTATGAAAATTTAACGATCCTCCAGCGTCACAAGTAGTGAACTTCTATAATTATTTTCGCCAAAAATGGCAAAACTACGCTGATATTAAATGCAAAATCCTGTTAATACGATCACTGTTGTTTAAAACAAAGTGATTACTTATACATTACAATTTTTATCGCATCGCGCATCATCGGTGTTGAACGTTTGTTCGATTAAAAAACTTAATCTCCATCTATGTATGAAATATTGAGATGCGCGATTTGTTACCACATATCTAATAAATATTCTAATAAATAAATCAAAGAGTACATGTTAAAAGCGCGATAAATTACTTTGGTTTCGGCTCGTTATTCGGCTGAATCGTAAATTTCTTCGAATTTCAAATGACCACGCACGTTGGAGAAAAATGTCGCTACATAATAAATTTAGACTCACTCGCGAGCTCTGATTGAAAATAATTGGTTAGAAACGTAGCTGGTCGCGAATGTTTCCAATCGAATTTTCTACATCGCGGATTATAGAAGAATCGAACGCGATTAAAATAGACTTTCCCTATTCTATTTCTTTTACAGATATACTCAGATATGAAGAAAAAGTATTACGGCTGCCGATTCATAACCCGTCAATCAATTATTCATTTACGGATTTAATGTGATTGAATTATTTGCCGCAGAAGAACTCGTTCATGAATTTTCGAATGTTCATAAAATCATTACAGTGATATTCTTAAGCCATGATGTCCGCGGTAAGGGACTATCACTGTAGAAATCGGTAGAAATCACTTCTGGCAATCATTATCTCCGAATGTTTCTCCCTTTAAACGTTCGTGCACTTTTAAATCTTACCTTTTTACGTAGTTAGTAATTCTATCAAGCTGATAGCTGTAAAAGGAAAATAGAGAACATTATTTAATCGTTCTCTGGAAAACACAGCGAGCGACAGGGAGTGGATGTGAGATCTGGCGAGAGGCAGCGTACAGCATTGCGGCGCTGCACGAATCACGTTGAATGCACATTTATCCTCCTGTATCTTGTTATCATCATTTCTCTTCTTCTTTTAAACATCGCCCAGACACTTGGAAGAGATACACCCTCGAAAATTATATGTCGCAATCATCTTAGCGTGATTCTATACCTCTGAATCGGTACAGATTTGAAATTCAAGGTCAAACTTGGTCGCATCGTATTCCAATCGCTACGAGGGCCACCTTTATCAAGAGAACCATAGGTCAAAATTCAATCGTTTTTCTTAATAATGATGTTAACGTTTCAGTAGTACTTGCAGCTATTTTACTTATGATATGAATATATTCACAAAGAAAATATACAATATAAATATTATGTTATTGACTATAATATGAGCATTGTTGATAAAACAGCAAAAAGCTACGCAATAGCTCAGAAAATAGTAGAGGGTCACTATTACATAGTGACAAATGTATTGGCTAGCAAGTCGAAAATCCAAACTAAGTATAGAAAATAAACTAAAAATATATGAAATGATCATAAAACCAATCTGGACGTACGGGATACCACTATGGGGAACAGCAGCAATGAGTCATATAACCAAAATAGAGGCAATGCAAGCTAAAATTCTTAGAACAATAGTAAACGCGCCATGGTACGTCAGAAACGTGGACATTCGGAAAGACCTGGGAATACCAACGATCAAGGAGGAGATTAGCAGATGTACAAGAAGGTACAGAGAAAGAATAGCAACGCACCCGAACCGGCTGGCAGCGGAAATGGTCAACACATCAAGTATGGAAAGAAGACTTAAAAGGATCTCCAGATCCGAGACAACAGATCTCACAAAGGACATAACCTAACAAACACGATGATGGTACCCCGCTGGGGGTAACCACCCACATGTTATATTACCGCTATAATATTTTACCAAATGTTCTAATGGACAAATTTTAATATTTAAATCAATAAAGTAAAAGAAAAAACTTGAAAAAAAAAGAAAAAGAAACTTTAACTTCGGTTTGACAAAATTTCAACTGGACCCTTATAAATTTTAGCGGAACTGCTTGAACTTTTAACTGAACTAGACTCTTCCAAATTTTGAACTGAACTGCAAGACTCTCTTAACAAAACTTCGACTGACTGGATTGGGCTTTATAACTAATGAATGACTAATGACTGACTCAATAACTAAAAACTGACTTTAACTGACTGACTTTTAAACTGAAAACCAATTGACTGAACTACTCTTTGACAATTTTTACTGAACTGTTACAAAATTTTTACTCAACTCCCTGTCTCTAAATGGCTACACTTATTTTTATGATGAGACTATCATGGCCAAATGTCACGTGACGGATTATTCTATGATAGCGCAGAATTTTGGTACGTGATTTCATCTGCGGGCGCTGGAATCTTTCGTTCTACTGGTGTCCTTTCAGAAATGTTAGTGTTTCAGCTGATGTAATTTTCGTGGAATTATTGTTGAAGTCGCCCTTTTCTAGAAGTCCTTGTTGCTTCATTCTTCATGCAAATGTGAGGTTTGGCAAATGTGAGAGGATCGCAGCATCTCAGCTTCTATTATCTGCTTATTGCACTGTGTATTGTGATGGGAAGGCGTGCGCAATGCGGCGCGTATCAGTGGATATCTTAGTGTTCCTTGTTTCTATTTCGATATTCTTAGACTTTAAATTTGTTCAATAATAATGTTGTGTACTTGTTTATTGATTTATTACGATATCAAAGTATTTGTATGTGCCATATTTCTTATTTCCCTTAATTTTTGTGTTTTTAATTCCATTTGCCTAGAGTTGAGGCTCGCGCAATTCGCGATTTACGACGCATTTCTTTCATTATGCTCTGTACGAGCCGTGACAGTAGAGCTGGTTCATTCGTTTTTCCGATACCGTTTTATCGAAGAGAAGCACATTCATCGTTTGTTATATGTTGCGTATAGTATATAATATATCGAGTATGAAAGTATTAATTGTAAATTTTAATATTTTAAGAATTTGTTAAAACCGAAAATATTTGTTTTAGTAGTTAGAGCGTAAGGAATATTTTGAGATTATGTGTTACGTTAACGTACCATGTACCGTATACCGGCTATGCATCGGGCAACGAGGCTCGTTTAATCAGTCAAGGATTGTCAGAATAGAATAGAATTCCCGCATCGAACAGGGGTGAGTTTGATTGTATTTAAGTTAAGTTCACTCGTTATGTGTCTCGATTTTTGATAATGCAGCCTCTCTTAAGCGATTAATATTCATCATCTGATAACCATAGCCGTGGGTTATGACAATATCGCTTTCCTAACGGATATCTTTCCTAACGGATTAATGAAAGCACAAGCGAAAACTTCGGTGTACGCATGATTTTCACGTGATTCTTGTGAAACGCACGGAACTGTTCTCCATGTAACATTCTCCTTTTTCTTTTCCTTCTTTGAGAGATGTAATTGAAGGCAAAGCAGACAAGGAAAAGGAAAATAGTGAAGGAGAATTCCAACGCAAGGAAATCTTTTGAAACAGTGTAAGGTCTCCACGAAAATTCAGAGTTCGTGAAATGAAAGGAAGGAAATAGGCACTGAAAGAACTAATTAAGAGTCTTGGTGAGTTACCGCGCAACAAGTAAGATGATGCTTGCAGGATGTTCAGTGTCAAAATATTTAATATAGATTGCTGTGTGAACAATGGAACGTCAGCAATGATTGCAACGTAACGTTGCATAACCTAGCCGGGAATCAAATTGTAGGGAGTTTAGTTAACACGGAAAGTATTTGAATACAATTCGCGTACTTCCACGAAAACCAGAGATTTTCTTATTCGATACATCGTCAATGAGTAAAGGTATGATGTTGTCTCGTAACCAGTGACGTAAACTGATTAAATTTCTCGTTATAAACGCCGTTTCCTTCGTTATACTAATGCAAGTAGCATCGTAGATAATAAAAAATTGGATGGTTAATGCACGCGTTAACATCAGAATAGAACAGACTTTTTATTCGCCATATCCCGACACGGTTCATCGAATAAAACACAATAGGAACGAAAACAGAATACTTGTGGATCGGGCGGTACCATCTTATCATTTATTTACCGCAACGATTGTTCTTTAAATCTCGAGAAGGTAGAGAGGAACAAACTACTAATGATTGATCCTATCCTGGACGAGTGGCGTCCTAATACTTGTGACGGAAGAATAAATGCCACGCGCAAGAGGTGCCACGCGTAAGACAGAGAAAGTAGACAAAAGAAAACGACGTATACGACGATTCTCGACGGGATGCGAAAGCATGTTGAGGATACATACGGCGTGTGTACATGTACGGGAAGGAAATTACGTGCCGGAATCACTATTCTTTTTTTTTTATTTATTTAAATTTTGTGGTTGGTTACCCCCAGCGGGGTACCATCATCGTGTTTGTTAGGTTATGTCCTTTGTGAGATCTGTTGTCTCGGATCTGGAGATCCTTTTAAGTCTTCTTTCCATACTTGATGTGTTGACCATTTCCGCTGCCAGCCGGTTCGGGTGCGTTGCTATTCTTTCTCTGTACCTTCTTGTACATCTGCTAATCTCCTCCTTGATCGTTGGTATTCCCAGGTCTTTCCGAATGTCTTCGTTTCTGACGTACCATGGCGCGTTTACTATTGTTCTAAGAATTTTAGCTTGCATTGCCTCTATTTTGGTTATATGACTCATTGCTGCTGTTCCCCATAGTGGTATCCCGTACGTCCAGATTGGTTTTATGATCATTTCATATATTTTTAGTTTATTTTCTATACTTAGTTTGGATTTTCGACTTGCTAGCCAATACATTTGTCACTATGTAATAGTGACCCTCTACTATTTTCTGAGCTATTGCGTAGCTTTTTGCTGTTTTATCAACAATGCTCATATTATAGTCAATAACATAATATTTATATTGTATATTTTCTTTGTGAATATATTCATATCATAAGTAAAATAGCTGCAAGTACTACTGAAACGTTAACATCATTATTAAGAAAAACGATTGAATTTTGACCTATGGTTCTCTTGATAAAGGTGGCCCTCGTAGCGATTGGAATACGATGCGACCAAGTTTGACCTTGAATTTCAAATCTGTACCGATTCAGAGGTATAGAATCACGCTAAGATGATTGCGACATATAATTTTCGAGGGTGTATCTCTTCCAAGTGTCTGGGCGATGTTTAAAAGAAGAAGAGAAATGATGATAACAAGATACAGGAGGATAAATGTGCATTCAACGTGATTCGTGCAGCGCCGCAATGCTGTACGCTGCCTCTCGCCAGATCTCACATCCACTCCCTGTCGCTCGCTGTGTTTTCCAGAGAACGATTAAATAATGTTCTCTATTTTCCTTTTACAGCTATCAGCTTGATAGAATTACTAACTACGTAAAAAGGTAAGATTTAAAAGTGCACGAACGTTTAAAGGGAGAAACATTCGGAGATAATGATTGCCAGAAGTGATTTCTACCGATTTCTACAGTGATAGTCCCTTACCGCGGACATCATGGCTTAAGAATATCACTGTAATGATTTTATGAACATTCGAAAATTCATGAACGAGTTCTTCTGCGGCAAATAATTCAATCACATTAAATCCGTAAATGAATAATTGATTGACGGGTTATGAATCGGCAGCCGTAATACTTTTTCTTCATATCTGAGTATATCTGTAAAAGAAATAGAATAGGGAAAGTCTATTTTAATCGCGTTCGATTCTTCTATAATCCGCGATGTAGAAAATTCGATTGGAAACATTCGCGACCAGCTACGTTTCTAACCAATTATTTTCAATCAGAGCTCGCGAGTGAGTCTAAATTTATTATGTAGCGACATTTTTCTCCAACGTGCGTGGTCATTTGAAATTCGAAGAAATTTACGATTCAGCCGAATAACGAGCCGAAACCAAAGTAATTTATCGCGCTTTTAACATGTACTCTTTGATTTATTTATTAGAATATTTATTAGATATGTGGTAACAAATCGCGCATCTCAATATTTCATACATAGATGGAGATTAAGTTTTTTAATCGAACAAACGTTCAACACCGATGATGCGCGATGCGATAAAAATTGTAATGTATAAGTAATCACTTTGTTTTAAACAACAGTGATCGTATTAACAGGATTTTGCATTTAATATCAGCGTAGTTTTGCCATTTTTGGCGAAAATAATTATAGAAGTTCACTACTTGTGACGCTGGAGGATCGTTAAATTTTCATAAGAGCTGCACGAAAGCGTCGGAAGTTTATTATCTACTATGAATCGTGAACCATCGACAAATAATTCTACGTAGAAACGGAAAAATCACTAGAAGAAAACATCGAAGTAAATTTAAAAGAAGGACAAAGGAAATTATGCAATTATAAAATTAAAATCATAAAGTTTAGATTATAAGATACAATAAGATTTATTGAAGTTAGATCGCTTCTACATTAATAACAGTGCACTGACAATTCAGCAATGCTAAAACCGTGTAAAGAAATGCAAATCAAACGTACTCATCCTTTGACCAAAATATATTAGGAGTAGTATACATGACAGTAGCAGATCCAGGAATAGTTATCGAATTTGTGAAGACGGTGGTACCTGGACGAAGATTGGAATCAACGCTGACGGTATGAACTATCAGAGTAGGAGAAAGTGGCAGGACAGCTCTAGCATTTATGGTGACAGGTACATTGGCAAAATTAAACATAACAATTACAGTGTCATTTCCTAGAGTGCGAGTAATACTCAAAACCCTTTGGTCGTATACGGTAACGTTTAAGGAACCGTGTGCGATCACTGGTCGCCTTTTCACGCTCATCACACTTTTGAATACCTGGTAGTGAGAGTAATATAGCTCCTTCTGAGCTCTCAGGTTCAGGGTCTTATAATTTGTATGCACGGGCAGCCAGGTTTTCGCACTGGTGGAGAATCCAGCACTGGTGCTGTTGTCCCATTGGTACGGTGTTCTTTCGGGATCTCTGGATTTCAGAAAGTATCTGGCGGGACCAGCGTTGCAACCAGCTGGATCGACAGTTTCGGCGTACGTGAATTGTCTGTCTATCATTCCGATTTCATCACCGTTGTAAACAACCGCTATGCCAGGTAGGAGCAGCGCCATTTCGATAATCTCATCAGCTCGTCGACTTCCGAATCTAGAGGCCACACGATGATTATCGTGGTTGCCCACGACCCAGTTCGGCACGCTACCCTGAGGCACAGTATTGACCCACTTGTCTATCAGATTTTTAAAGTCCATTGCGGTAGATTCGTTGTTCAGCTCTCCAATAAACATGAAGTTGAAGGGAACATTGGAGCCAGCATTGTAGAATTTAGTAGTTAGGTCATGAGTGGTGTAAGCTTCCGTGAGAATCAACTTTGGATCGGATCGGGTACGGTTAGAGTGTTCATCCATCAGTTTCCTCCAGCTCCGGAGTGTCTCGTAGGTCTCATTCTGATCTTTCGTGTAAATATGCACCAGACTCTCGTAATCGTCTTTAGGGACATCGGTCCTGTTTGCGCTCGGCTCGTCCCGGAACTTGGCATCCTCGAACATATGATTGATAGCGTCAATGCGGAAACCTTCGACCCCGCGATTCATCCAGAAAGTCAACACGTTTTTCATTTCCTGATTTAAAGCCTGACTGCGATAATTCAAATCTGGCTGACCTGCAGCAAACTGATGTAGGTAATACTGCTTGCGGACGTCGTTCCACTGCCAGGCAGATCCCTGGAAGTTGCTCAGCCAGTTATTTGGTGGCAGTCTGTGGCCATTTACGATTCTGCCATCGCGCCAGACGTAGTATTCATCGTACGGCTTGATTCTTTGAATACTCTTTTTGAACCAGGGATGGTCGTTAGAGCTATGATTAGGCACGAAGTCCATGATCACTTTGAGCCCGAGGGACTTAGCTTTAGTTATCAATTTGTCGAAATCCGCTAAAGTTCCATAATCTGGATCAATGTCCGTAAAGTTCGAGATGTCGTAACCGAAATCAACTTGTGGACTCCTATAGATTGGCGATAGCCAGACGACCTTCGCACCAATGTCCTTAACGTGTTCCAATTTGCTGGTGATACCATTCAGGTCACCGATACCATCTCCGTTGCTGTCTTTGAAACTCCTCGGATAGACTTGGTACACGATGATATTTTTGTACCAATCCACATCCACTCCCGCGCTTAGCGCGAATAGCAAGGAACACGTTACAATCGTTAGTCGAAACATGATGGATTACTGAACCAAGAGAAACACGGTCGACTATTTATAAAACGCGACGTTATTGATTATCTGTTTACACGTATGCTTCAATTATCTGTTTATTAAATTTCTTTCACTCAGTTAATAAAAGATAAGTTCGTTTCGAATAAGTGTCCATGATAACGAAAAGATAGTTAGGTACTCGAATACTATCATGCATCGTGTATCAATTTATATTTTTTTATCTGGTGCTCTTTTAGAAAGAAATTTTTTATATCAAAATTGTTTTTTTTCACATTCGATAGTTTAAACAAACTGACTGTTCGCGAGGGATCGCAAGTTTTTTCTATAAGTGGAGTATATTGTACGGAACACAACTTCTGCTAAGATTCGTCGAAGTATAGAGCCACTCGAGAGGCGGTTAACTCTTAGAACCGCATGATCTCGCGTGTACAAGGCGTTTATATGTGCCAATCTAGTTTCTATCGTTCTCCGACTAATTATATGGCCAACTGCACTCGAGCAAATCCTACCTACCTTCTTTTCATCGAGGCTAATTATTTAAAGCTGCAGTTCCGCCGTCACAAATAAACTCGCGATTCATCAGCGTCACTACAATCTTTTCCCCTTCTTATATCTGTAGGAAATCTATTATCGACGCATTAACGCGAGATTCATGTAAAATTTCCAACTACGTATACGATAAGTATTACTTACAAAGAAATAAATAGTCGGTCGAAAGTATTTCAAATCAGAAGTTGAAAGGATTTATCTACTTTCTTTTTCTTGACAATTAGAGTATAACGTTGCTCCGTTTTATTTTTGGATTCATGCAATGAATTCGAAATAATTTATCAAAATTTCAACTCTCCATAATATTGAAATTTTCACGTAAAAATATCAACCAGGGCACCCACCTACTGTCAGTACTCATAAAATTTCAATGATATCGCAGTTTAACTAGGAAAAAAACGAGTTACAACAAATTTTTGTACCGAGCAATTCGGCTCGCTCGTCACGGATAAATGAAACATTTCCCGGATTCGTCGCCAGAATGTTTTCTGTTATGTACTGCTTTAGTGGTACGCGAACAACGATACATCACTGAAATAGAACATGGGTATTGTGCAAAACAACGCAACCGGATTTTCTAAATCGTTGCACCTTGCCCAATTTCTCAAATACTGCATGCATATGACACTGTAGTTGCCACTATAGTGTCAGAGAGTTTCAATCTTCTATCCAAATCTCCCATTTTCGCTCCTACCATCACTTTTTGTATCATACTTAAAGCTATTTTACCTTTACGTACAAAGTAGTTAGCTGTCTGACTAAACAACCCCGATGTACTAGAAAGGTACTCCCAAATAGATATAGTTCTTTTATTATCTCAAATTTACGATCTCCATACTTAAATTCCTTACACTTGTTCTTCGTCTCTGTTTTCTGAAATATCAGTATTTTAGTCTTTTCTATGTTTACCTCTAGATTTCTTATTTTACAGTATTTTGATAAGAATTCAAGTTTGTCTTGTAGATCTACGTTATTTATCAACAGTATAGGATCGTCTGCAAATAGTAATAGTTCCATTTCTTTAATTATTGTATGGTGTTCACTTTCTCCAAAAAAAACTATCTATGTTACGTCGCGTGAAATGGTCCGTGCAACGTCCTTCAGTGTCTGACCGTCAAGGCCCATTCGACGGACCCTCAATAAACCTAAGCCCCCACCATAAACCGAATCTTATTAGCTTGCAGGAACCCTTAATCCTGCAAGTATTATCGGTTTATAACTGGTATTTAAAACAGTTCTTATTGCACATTCTTACAAATTACGGAGAAAGCGGATGGGCGTCTAACGGAAAAGCCGGGTTTTCCCGGGTCACCCCCGAGTCACGTCGATAGGAGGCTTCGTCCTCCAATCTTCACTATTAATATTTGCTATAACCAATGGGCATCGCGGATCGTTACCCTTACTGTCCTAACGAATCCACGTCCTTAGTTCAAAAGACACACCCACTCCGAGCTTTCCTCCGTAATCACATAAGAACGAACTTCACTTCTTCTTCATCGTTAGAATAGTCTTAATCACGTCATCTCTCTAAACTTGTTCTTGGGACTACAGAACAGTAACTTCATATCTATACTTAGTCTCCTCTATTGCTACGTCAACAAAAACAACAAACTCAACTGTAATTGTGCTCTATTGTGCATATGTATCGCATTTTTATACGTCAAATCATCGTCTACGACGTATATTATACGCTACGGTGTAACTCTTAAGTGTTGAAAATATATAGTTTATAACCCTGTTAATCGCAGCGTTATACCACCTCAATCACCCCTATTATCTTAACTGAAATCAGGGGATCGATCTATTCGCGGCGTCGATTATTATAATCGTAACAGGTTTTTAGGACTCCCGTTGACGTGTTTCCTCGCACTTGCATCTCCCCGCGATTGGTCGAAAATACAATCTATATCATGCAACTTTTGCATAAAAAGAATTGAGCTAAGCGAGCGACCTATGATATTCCTTGTGTTACGTCCCTTTCTTCAGTTTGACCGTCAATTTAGCTCTTTCATACAGATTTTTCAGAGTTTATACGAACTGTGAACGTAGCCCCATTTGAAATAGCTTCTGACAGAGTGGGAGCACTACTGACTTGAAAGCTCTTCTAAAGTTTGTAAAAGCTGCTATTAATTTTCTCCTTTTTCCGCCAGGACTATCGAAATTTTAACATTCGAAACAAAGATCCAGTCTATATCCCTATTGACTAGAATTGCTATAAAGATTTTCCAGGAGATGTTTGCCAAATTTATATCCTTGTACTTCCGAGAGTCATTGATACCTCTTTTTTTAAATTCATAGTAAATTTATAGTAAATTAATAGTATTTGTCCAAATTCACACCAACTACCTGATATATTTCAATTATTCATAACCTTGCCAAATATTTTCTTTCTGTCCCACCTTAGAGACTAGAGAAGACCCGAGTTCCATTGAGGAACTTTTTTGGTATGCCGTCTGGTCCTGATGACTTCCTTGGCTTTAGTCTCCTTAGAATCCTGTTTATCTTATTACATGAAATTTCTATTTCTATTCGAGGTGGATATATTATTGTATAAAATTTCTTTATCTGTTCTTTATTTAATATTCTATCTTTATTCATTTTGTATCTAAGAATTCTTTCATCTTCTTCCAAAATTCTTGAATATTTCTTGTGCTAGCCAGAACTTCTTGTAACTCTTCTAAATAATTCCTTTTATAGTAAATACATACATATATTAGATGCACCTACTGGAAAATAAATTTGTTTTTAACCTTTTTGCAATTTATTACAAAATTTTATAAGTATTATTACTATTTATAACGTAAATGATATTATGTCCGAANATATTTTATTGATATTATAAAAACCTTCATGACTGAAATTTTTCAATGTTACTAAAATTTTTTATCTTAGAAGCAAAATTAATTGCGAAAATAAAGATTATTAATAATGAAAAAATATTGATATCAAGCATTTATTATATTGAATTATTAAAAACAAAATAATAATAGTAAAGACGCATCTTCCTCCATCTCTGCTCGGGCCGCGAATTTTCCACACACCCAATCGGTCCACCTTGAATCGAATCCGGGACCGCGAGAAAGAGAGAGGAACAGCCGGGTTTTCCTCGTTCGGGAAAATATACATTTTCACCATAATATTTTCATACAAATTTTCAGACAATGTATGAATATTTAGACATTATGAAATTTTGCCGTTTCTCATAATTTATAACATTTTTTTCCTTTTTTTAATTTCCATTTTTTAACTTCCTTTTATTTTTTCCGATGTGCGAACTGTCGCATTCTCAACCGCGCGTAATAATATACTACGTAGAACAGTATATCAGGTTCATGATCCTGACAGGGAAAAGTAAAACCATAATAATCTAATACCTTATACACTGTCAGAAACCTGTTTGCTCGATATAGAGAGTTGCAAAACATTGTCCTACGTATTAAGATTAAATTCAAAAAGCGCGAATTTCTACGAATCAATGGGCCGTTAGTTTTCACATTGATCAGTTGCGTAACTGAAATAGCATTTTTATTACATATTAATGTTTCCAAGCACAACTCACAGCTTTTACAAATGTTAATATCCACCAATTTCTTGCAAAGATAGCCTGTAAGTACGATACAAATACGTAATTAAAAGATATATATATATATATATCTTTTAATTATATATATATATATTATATATATTATATATATATATATTATATATTTCAATTATATATATATTTAATTATATATATATGTCGGGTTAACATTAGAATTTAGGGCGCGTAAGGATTCTTCGTTTGAATTAGAAATCTATTTACGAAGCAGAGATTATATTTACACTTATATACAAGACTTTTACAAAGTATAATAAATATGGAGTTTAACGAATAATAAGTTTGACGAATAATAAGTTTAACGATTAATAAGATTAACGAATAATAAGTTTAACGAATAATACGATTAACGAATAATATGTTTTACGAATAATAAGTTTAATGAACGCTATTAACAATGTTCTTGGGTTCAAACGAATCCACGGTCAACGGGATGACTCTTTACTATGCATAGAATAATTTTAGGCACAAAATACGATTGCTGAGACGCTCGGTATAGACTGCTCGATGTGTCACTCTCCTCCCGGGCGATCCGGGTGACAACCGCCAATACCAACACCAGAGGTTCACTATGACGACAACGAGTCTGTCTGTCCCGCTAGCGGTCGAATATACGGGCGAATGATACACATACATGATACAAGGCAGGGTCTACCGGGCATAGCCTTACTGAGGAGTTCACCGGTAGTCCCGAGACGAAATGTGAATTCGCTTTTCAACATCTTTTCACCACCTGGGCCACTATACTTCCACCAAACTGGTGACTACCGACGATGAACACGCACTTCTGGAGAAGGAGTCAGAAGGAGCCAGCCACCTCGTCCCCACGACGATCAGCCTTCTATCATCGACGACGGGCCATTCCCTCTAACCTGTATCGCGTTATATAGC
This sequence comes from Bombus picipes, assembly GCA_014737485.1. Taxonomy (NCBI): domain Eukaryota; kingdom Metazoa; phylum Arthropoda; class Insecta; order Hymenoptera; family Apidae; genus Bombus; species Bombus picipes. The sequence continues at coordinate 2,172,977 of JACXIP010000042.1, read as the reverse complement.
TTCAGGGTCACGCCATAGCGCTAGGGGGAGGCTGTGTGGCGGATTGGTACCAACAGGACGCCGACAGGTCGAGGCATCAAACGCGGTCGTAACAACTCCCGGGCGATCCAGGTACCAACCGCAAACACCAGAGGGCTACTACGATGACAACGAGTCTGTCTGTCTCGCTAGCGGTCGAATATACGGTGTCACGATACAAATACCGCGCCTAGCGAGACTCTCTCTACGTTTAAGGCAGGGACTACCGGGCATAGCCTTGCTGACAAGACCACCGGTAGTCCCGGAACGAAACGATCATTCCCTTTCCACCAAGCAGCAACCACCAATTACTCCTATTCCCCCAAGTCCAAATTGTTGTGTTTCTAGGTGGAGTCCTAGGTATTTGACTTGCCTCGTTTGCGGTGTGTGCGTGCCGTTCAGTAGGATTGGTGGTGTCTGTTTTCGCAGTGTGGATGTAATATGGTTGCATTTATCGGGGATTGCTTTCATTTGTTTATCTTGCAGCCACTTTTCTATTTTTGTGATATGTTCTTGCAGTAATGTAACTGCTGTTATAGGGTTACTGTGCCTGACTAGTACGGCTGTGTCATCCGCAAATGTCATTATTTTGCTGTTGTTAGTTGTTGGTATGTTGGCCGTGTATATTGTGTATAGAACTGGTCCTAAGACGCTTCCTTGCGGAACCCCTGCCTTGATTTTTTTAACTTCGGAGTACGTGTCTTTAATTTTTACTATGAAGGTTCTGCTGCTTAAGTAGGTTTTAATTAAGTGGTATATCTGCTCCGGGAATTGTTTTCTGATTGATTGAAGTAGGCTATTGTGGTTTATCTTGTCAAATGCCTTCACTATGTCCATACAGGGGGCGGTGCAGTATTGTTTGTTTTCTAGTGCTATTATTATTTCATTGGCCAGTCTGTGCATTTGCTCTATGGTGGAGTGTTTGTTTCTGAATCCGAATTGGTGGTCCGGTATTAATTTTCTCTAGTATTTTAGAGAACACAGGAAGTAATGATATCGGCCTATATGATGTGGTTTGACGTGGGTCTTCGCCTGGTTTAGGTAACATTATGATCTGTGCCAGTTTCCAAATTTTAAGAAAGTATTGAATTCTTAGTATTGCGTTAAATATTATAGTGATTTGTCTTATCGCTTTTGGCGGAAGGTTTTTCAAGATTTTGCCGTTGATTAGGTCGATTCCTGCTGTTTTATTATTTTTTGTTTTCTCGATTATGTTTCCAATTTCTTGTGCTGTTGTTTTGAGTGTGGTGTAGTGTTTGTCCGTTGATGTACCAGTGGTTGGCGCATCCTTGCCCGTATGACTATTGTGGTTGCTGTTGTTGATATTATGTGGTGTAAATGTGTTGCGTAGGTAGTTGGAGAATTCTTCAGCTTGCTCTTCGCTGCTTCTTGCCCATGTGTTGTCTGCTTTTCTGATTGCTGGGAGTAGTTTTATTGGTTTCTTCATTTTTTTCGTGGCTTTCCATAGGGAGTAGTTGGAGTTCTCGTGTGCAGAGAGTGACTCTTTGAATTCTGTGAATTCGTTGTTGTTGTGCTCTTTAATTTTGTTTTTTATTTCCTTTGGAGTTTGTTTAGGTGTGTTTTGTTTTCTTTTGTTCTATGTTTTTACAATTTTGCCTTCGCTTTTCTTTTTTCTCTAATTTTTTCGAGGATGTCTAGTGGAATTATTTTTGTTTGTCTGTTGGTTGATTCGGGTATGGTGGTTGCCCTGGCTGCTTCTTGAATTGTTTCTGTAAATGTTGTTACTGCTTGATGGATGTGTTCAGGTGTTTTCAATGGGATGCTGCAGTTGATTTAGCTCTTGATTATGTCTTTAAATGTTTGCCATTTGGTGGTTTTATTGCATAGCGTTTCTGAATTGTTGTAAAGTATTGGTTTGTTTCTGTATGTAATTGTTATGGGTATATGATCGGAGCTAAGTCTGAGGCTGGTTGTTATTTTTAGTTTATTTGCGTTTAGTCCCTTTGTAACTGCAAAATCGAGTAGGTCAAGTATTTTGCTCAGGTCTGTCGGCCAGTATGTCGGTCTTCCCGTGGATAGTATATTGAGGTTATTGTTTCTGATGCATTTTTCCAAAGTTCTACCTCGTGGTGTAGTGATTCTTGATCCCCACAGTGTGTGCTTTAGGTTGTAGTCTCCAGCTGCGATATACTTGTCGCCTAGGTGTTGAAAGTACTCTTCCCACATTTGCGATGTGATTTTGTGTCGCGGCGGTACATATACTGCTGACAACTGGAAGTGTCTTGGGTATATTCCGTTCTTACTTGTCTGTGTAAGTGATGTTTGATATCGTTTCTTATTATCGCTACGGTCCCTCCGTGTGCTTTTCCTGAGGGGTGTTTGGTATCATATATGGTGTAGCATGGTATTTTCATGTAGTTTTTTGGAGTGAAGTGTGTTTCTGAAACTAGTAATATGTCTATATTGTCGTTATACAGGAATGTTTTAGTTTCTAGGGCCCGTTGTTGTAGGCCGCTTGAGTTCTAGGCTACTATTTTCAGCGTGTCCGTTTTTATTTTTTGCTTAGCATGTTTGTAAGAAGTTGTAACATGCCTGTGATTTGCTGCGTTTACTGTCTAAGAACTGCGTTTTTTCGTTATTTTTATTTGAATTACTTTTGAATTTGAATTAATTGAATATACAACATCAACCAATTAATGAACTCGGTAGTCAAATTCGAACCTCCTCTAATAAAAAAGGAGATAGTGCAATGTAAAAGATGTCAAAGGTACGGACATACGCAGAAATACTGCAACCGTAATTTCCGCTGCGTTAAATGTGCAGGCATACAGCCTACTGACCAGTGCACGAAATACGCAGAAAATTCCCCTGCTAAGTGCATCCACTGTCCCCCACAGCTGACACCAATTACTCACTATGGAAGGCTTTCAGGAAACTCACGTGCCCCCCGCAAGTAATCCCTCCACTCCGCCGTCCGCAAGGTGGTTGGGCGCGCAGCCCTATAGAAAAAGCCAACCTGTTTGCTAAATACTTGTCTAAAGTATTTAAACCCCATTCCTCCCAAGCTCCCGCGGACATTACCGAATACCTGCACGCCCTTCCAAATGTCATCTCCTATCAAACCCTTCACTTCTGCAGAGATGATAGAATCAGTCAATCGCCTAAATCCTAAGAAAGCAGCGGGGCACGACCTAATAGGCAATAAAGCAATCAAGGAACTTCCCACAAAAGGGATCGCACTTATCACATCGATTTTCAACGCTATTCGTCTTAAACACTTTCACAGGGCCTGAAAAATCTCACTGATTACCCTCATCCCTACACCCGCAAAACCGTTACATGAAACTAGCTCCTATCGCCCAATTAGTCTCCTGCCTACCCTGTCCAAACTGTTCGAGAAGACAGTAACAAATCGACTCCTTCCACTCCTAGAGGATTTGAAAACACTCCCAAATCATCAATTCGGCTTTCGGAAGCAACATTCAACAATAGAACAAATTCATCGCATAACCCACATGATGAGCCAAACCCTTGAAAGAAACAAATATTGCTCAGCGGTATTCCTAGACATTCAACAGGCATTCGACAAAATTTGGCACGAAGGACTGCTATACAGATAGTATACTATATATATATAGTATAAACTCAAAAAAGTACTACCTCACCCCTACTACTCCATCCTAAAGTCCTACTTAACTAACAGGCAATTCATGGTTAAATACTTAGACGCCACTTCTGCAACATTCCCAATAGAAGCTGGCATACCCCAAGGTAGCGTCCTCGGACCCCTGCTGTTCCCCATCTACACTGCCGACTTACCTAAATCAACTGAGATAACAAGAGCAACATTTGCCGACGACACAGCGCTATTAGCTTCCCCCGCAGACCCAGTAATTGCTTCATCCACTCTCCAGCGAAGTCTCGACTCTATGGAAAAGTGGTTTCATAAATGGGGCTTCAAAATTAATGAAAAAAAATCCTCACATGTAACCTTCACGCTCCGTAAACAAACCTGCCCCCAGGTCACCATCAACAATACAACAATTCCTAGCAAGGACTCAGTCAGATACCTGTGCATGACCCTGGACAGGAGACTAACGTGGAAAAACCACATTTCAGACAAAACGAAGCAATTAAAGGAAAAATTAAAAAAATTCTATTGGCTCACAGGTCGACGCTCCAAACTGAACCTACAGAATAAAATTACCCTCTACAAGACCGTAATAAAACCTGTCTGGACCTACGGAATCCAACTACGGGGAACAGCAAGCAACTGCAACATCGAAATACTTCAACGCTTCCAATCGAAAACGCTAAGATCCCTAATAGATGCACCGTGGTATGTTACCAACGAAACAATTCATCACGACCTCAAGATACCCACAGTCAAAGAAGAAATAGCTAAATATAGCGACAGATACAGCAAAAGAGTCAACAAACACCGAAACCCCCTAGTCACTGGAATACTCGATACATCGGACCAGATTCGCAGAATGAAGAGACACTAGACCGCTAGACCTAAACGCTAGATTCAATTAGTTACCCAAAATAATTAATATACTTATTTATAATACATAGTTATAAATTATACCTATCCATAATAAGTACTAACTTATTATAAATATCTAGCCATGTTACTGCGACACGCCAGAAAAATTGCTGAAAATTCTCAATGCGAGAATTGTTTGTAATTTTAATAAATAAAAAAAAAAGACGAATCACCCTAAACCTGTTGCCGAACATCCTGTATAAATATGTGTGGGGGCGGTGTGACGTCAGGGAAGGACGTGGCGTGAGGAGTAATTGTTTATAAACGTTGTCATGATATGTTAATGTTGTCAAGGAGTGTTGTGAGCGTTACCAAGGTTTGTTAAGGGAAAAATGAGCGTGGAAAATGCTATCAGAGTTGAATTTATCGTGGTCGAGTGAAGTTCATTGTGTTGTTGTGTCATAGAATTAGTGAGAAACGAATACGCGAAACGCGGTATTATATTCGATTTTGTGTGAGTGCTACGATATTGTATTTATCATATTGTTTTCTGTTAACTTATAATATAACATTCCTACAAATGTTTATTTTTTTTATGTGTGTTTGCCAACTTTTATTATTAATTCCTCGCTTCAGGAATACTTGTGTTCAGGAAGGATGGTTATAAGGAATAAGATTCAGTTATTCCTTTGCGAAAGAAGTTATCGTAAGTTATCTTTGTATTTCTACAAGTATTCTTTTGTCATATAGTTTATTCAGATTTGGCTCTTTGCAAACTTCTTTTTGCTAAGGTCACCTACAGTCCTATTTATTGTAGCTCCTTGCGATTGATGTACTGCCCAGATTAGGATAAGCGGTGACATTTTTTGCTTTATATCCCCTTTATCTTCCGCTGCCTAAAAATGTTGCTTCTAGTGGATTAGTCACCCAATTTGACAAGTACTCAGTCCGGTAATTCCCCCTCTTCCAGCTGAACTCTTCAAAGTGCTAGCTATATTGATTTCTTTATGATTATCACTGCTACGTTTTTCAAACTGTTTATCAAAGGCGTTGTAGTTGCCAAGATAGTGTAATTTTTTCCATGAGTTACAGTTTGAAAGTGCTTGAGTCAGCAATGACGTACGGAGCTTCCAGCAGTCTCGCGTATTAAACTGTATCTCACTGACTGCTCTTTGATCGCCCGTTACGAAAATGGAGCAGTTTTGTAAGCGTTTTTCTATCCTTTATGGACAACCAATCAATGCGAAAATAGATCTGCGTATAATACAAGTAGTAAACTGTAGAACGACATCTGTCGCATCTTTCAATGTTGAACAGTCTAGCGTTGGCGATATTTTTGAAGAAAAACCTATCTTGAAGGCACTTGGTGCTAGAGAAACGTTTTCTGTTTTAATTACGCGAAATGGTCGCAGAAATTAATAGGAATAAGTTTCACTACAATAGAATGAAAAATGCGAAAGTTGTTGCATTTTACAATTAAGAAAAACAGACTTCTTCACGCCTTTTACTAATTTATAACCTAACAATCGTTATATAATAAGTATCGTTTTAAAGATAATTTTATTAATTAAAACTTTTTACTAAAATCCTTTTGCGTACGACGAATAGACACTAAGATATAAAGCGAAATGTAAAAAGAAATTTTATATTTATTTCTTAAAACATATTTCTTTAAAACATACCAGAGCAAAATTGTTTCAAAGTCGCTTATTTCGTTCTAAATATTTTTCCGAACCAGATTCTGCAAAAACATTTCTATTATCAATTTGTTCCTAAATAAATGTTAATTCGATTGGGCTATCTATCGAGAGCTAATGTTTGCCTCGTTTATCGACATCTCGGAAGCTATAAACACGATAATATGCCACCTGCGCCACCGCACTCTAGTGCTTACCGGCACTTATTGATAAGCGTTTCCTATCTTCTCTTCACATCACCTCCATATTCCATATACATCTTATCCATGTTCGTTTTAGCCTTCACTATGATCAACTTATCCTTCTACACTACATTTCTTTATTACAGAAATTACAGATATGATTTTTGAATTGTTTACAACGAGATATAAGAAAGATAAGATACTTTTTGTAGATCTAGCATTGTATTAAGTAAGATGTGTTTGAGAACAACAAAAATGTGTTAATAATCCTCTTTTAATCTAATCAAAATTTAGTCTTATCATTGTGCAATATATTCACTGATAGAAATACTGAAAGCTCTCGAAATAAGCTAATGTGGTGAATATTTTAATGGAGCATATCCATTCATTCTTTCGTGAGGAATCTAACACGATTCCATAGACGCGCTATTAGAGTAAGGCTTTATCGTTTCTTGTAAATGTCAAATATAATAAAGCAAACCTGCACTTCTTCATTCACGTCGTGTAAACGCTTGACACGCTGTTCACACCATTGCTTAAGCTGACCTCCCTTCGTTCGTGAAAGGAGGCCCGCTCGCGTGTAGGGATATTTTGGTCGATTTTTAATTGCCAATAACTAAAAGACAAAGCTGAAGACGCAATTTTTTGTTCTTGATTTTCGTCTTCTTCCAACGTCAAGAACCATCTCTTAAACTATATTGAAACAGTAACTGAAATATATATAACATCGACTATTATAGATTTTATCATTGGTTTCATATAGAACTGTAAATTGGGAAATAATGTTGCAGAACCCATCCATCACTTTTATTCCTTTTAAATAGTTCACAACTAATTATAAGTATAATTGTAAGTATCTATAATAACACTTATGAGTTCATAAAACATTTGACATTATTGGAACGACCTCGTGGCTTTCAAGTGACTTTAATAGATAACATGACAATTTTAATGCTTGTAGTTAATAGTGACTTCAATCACTAATGACACGATTACTACAATTTTCGAACAATATTACATACCGGCGACATAACCTTAATAATTATTTTATAATTTTAAAACGACTTCGATGACCTCTGTTACTATTAAACTGATATATGCAAATTTGGTAAGTGCATCGAAGCAAATTAATTAAATTAGTATTCTATAATTTACAGGTTCAATAGCAAAACTTTCCAGGCGTGTACTTTGTTGCAGCAAATTTGACAGGCATCTCCGCGATTTATCGCAACGTAGTTACGCATGGAGTATTGCTTGAATATTGACTTCAAATGAAAAACAGGAATTAAGGGGCCACGTTCCTACGCTTTTTCCTTTCCTTGTCTCTTTTTAATAACGTTGATCTCAACCATCTCGTTGCGTCTCGATCTCGTTATCAATAATATATACCGCTTATATAACAACAACGCGGTGAATATCAGCCCACTTGTCGACTCAATAAAATATTAAACCGAAAAAATCACCGTGAAAGTATTTCCATTATAGTCGATACAGTATCGTGCAGAGATCTTATCCTGGTATATGCGGCAATACTAGCCACTGTATGTTATCAATTAAAACGAATTTCAAACTAGTTCCGCTAATCGATCATTACTTCGAATCTCTTCCATTAATATCGAATGCAAACATTCATGGTAAAATTTTTCGTATTTCTAACAACTGTTTGCATGTATGGTTGATTCTACAGGAATAGGAACTTTTTGTGGCTCTCACTTTCTAGCATTCTTAAAAATGATAAATTGCATTATATTTATATTATATTTGGAATATAATAACTATAACTTCATAGCCAAGTTATGAAGAACTGTGAATTTAACTTATTTATATCCAAAAATTACCTTTTATACATGCAATTCGCAAATCCCTGCCATGCTAAAACTACAGCATTTACTCTACGATCTATGTTCAGTCAATAGATTTGACGTTATTTAGTAATATTTCCGTTTTATATATATTTTATAACAGTCCTACTTATCATTCACATTTATTTTTACTTTAATCGGTTTCATTTTATTAACAAACAACATCCACAACCTTTGCCACCACTTTTACATTTCACTATCTGTGAAATTATTTCTAAAAAGGGGAAGTGATATCTATGGTATTAAGAAATGTAAAGTTGAAAGTAATTAAGTGACGTCAATATACCTCATATGTTTTGTAACATATGTTTTCTAACTAGTTAAAATTATAGATGCGTTGAAAATCACTTGTTACAGCCAATCAACTTTCCAGTTCCTTGGTTCGCATTATACTTCAACTTTATTGTTTTTACTAAGTTTTATTTAATGTAGCACAAATATAGCAGAATTGCGTTATAATTTTCTTGAGAACTTTTAACATTACGTATACATATTTTTAACATAACGTATATTTATATTACATGCACACTTAAAGAATGTCTTGCATTATTTAAGTAAAGTTATCATTTAGTCCTGAGCATTAGAAAATAAAGTGTACAATTTATTTATTTTTGATTACAGCAGAGAGAGAAATGGAATAAATAGTTGTTAGTTTTAAAAATTAAATAATTTCCTTTCTTAAGTTTAAACTCATTTATGATTTATAAGTATTGGTTGTTTTTTAATCTAATATATTTTTTTTCAAGTTTAACTAACAATTATAGTTATTTTGTTTATAATCTAGGTGATTACAAATTACTATTGATATATGATGTTGAATGTTCAAATTTTGTAAATAATCCTTGAGGAAACTAATTCTTGTTTAACTAACTTTTTGTGATAAAAAGCATGAGAAAACGTTAGTTCGTTCCTGTAGAAAGTCTTAAATACGATTTATTACATAAGATTTTTATGGAAATCTCAGTCCCCTGTAGATAGTTTAAAAATATACCGGTACAAGTTATTTATTTGTCTGACCGCTTTTACGGCAATACCAGGGTGTCCTCTACCATGCCTGAAACTTGGTTATAATTCAAAAATTAAATGACAAAGTGCGTGAACAAAATCACTGCCAAATAATTCTCACTTCTTTAGAATCGCTATATCTAGTGTAGTAATATTTAATTCAATAATGAGGCACAGTTAGACATTAACAGAAATAACTGATAATTAGACTGTCACTTTTTATGTATTTATGAGAAATTTTGAAGATAGAAAAATACACAGAGGTTTACATTATATATAAAATATTTCGTTCTTTTTTTTTTTAACACAAAAACTAAAAAATTGCTTCCGGAACAGAATTAGAAAAGCGCAGATATCATGATTACGCGGAACATTCATTCTCGATTCGCGATTAAAGTAATGGAACGAGGAAAGCGAAATTGTGGAACGAATTTGTTAAAATTTGGTCATTCGCGCTTCAAGTAAGACAATCGGCGACACGACGTTCAAAGAGAGACGTTTCAATGAACAGCTGCAACTGCGTTACAGAGACTTTAAAAGCTAAGATCCTCGGTTGGAAACTCGCTGGCCCGGTCGTATTTATAATAATTACAATGAATGATGCACCATAATAGCGTTGCAGCGGCAATAGTACAACTCAAAATTACTTTACGATATTATAACTAGTGGAAGTTATAAAGCCTCCAACTGATAATGTTTTAACGCAATAGAGAACATTGTTAATTTCTCCAGAAGAATAAAGCTAACAGGCCAGACCGACGAATTAAAAGTGGTACGTTTGAAATGATCGTTGTCTTGCTTTCTCTTTCTGTTTTTTGCCATGAAATATTTCAGTTCTCCGGAGTACTTTGATCATAAATGGAAAAAAGCTATTGTATTTGTCGCGGTTGAGTCTTCAATAATTTAGATTTCGCTTTGATCTGAATCATATCTAGAAACAAAGTATTTGTAAAAAATAATTTACGTAATTAAAAAATGAAGGTAGAAGAGGAAATCCATGATAACTGTCACTAATGGAAACCGTGGTAAAAACTGTTGCATTTAATTGTTTATTAATGAACAATTGAACTGTTTCGACTTTCCTTCAATGGACTCGTAAATCAAAAAATGTCTACAATAGAATTCCACTTGTCTGAACTCGTCGGGCAACAAAAAGTTCGTATAATAAGAATTCGCCAATGAAATGAAATGAAGTGACAAATTTATAGTAAAATAATTACAAAATCTTAAGTAAATATAATCATAAAATACTAGTAAAAAACATTCAACTTATAATGGATATGAGCAGATGTTCTGACACTTACAGCTGATCAATTAATCCTCGCAATAAACGGAACTCCGCGTATATCGTTTTATGTGCCACGCTTCAACAGAAACTGTTTGAACAAGATGGAGCCTAGAGTGCATCAGTATTCTGAAACGTTTCCCTATCGTATAAGAGAACAGTTTGGTAGGAATCATTAAAACTTCCCGAACCAAGCTTCCCTACTGTGTCAAACGAAAGAAGTTCAGAGATATATTACCTCAGAACGGTAGTTTTCTTTCGACCTCAATTTTTAATTTAATTTTATTTAATTTAATTTAATTTCGCGATAACTAAACCAGGCTTCGATCGATAATTAAACCAGGCTTCGATCGATGGAAGTTCAAAGAGAAGAATACTCAAAGGTAAAAACGCATCATCGCGAAAACGCGGATGATTCACTGATGGGATGGATAGTGTGCGGTGGTAGGCAATGAAGAAGCAATAAAAAACGCGAGAACGCAAGGCGAATTATCGGGGGCGACGATCTGAAAATGCTCGCCGACGGCTGTGCGGTACTGATAATCAAACTGGCCGCCGCTCTGGTCCAACATAAAAGTGGGAACTTCATTCGCGGCAAGAATACTAATTTTTCGCGCGTTTCTTCAGAAATGTATTTTCCCACGCCACTCATTATCGTCGCCTCGCTCTTCAAATGCTCGTTTAATTCGGTCTGATGTCATCAATATTTGTGATTTGTCGATATTTAGGGTAATTGGATTTGAGTCGAATATATTCCCGATCGGGAAAGCCAATATACCCCATCGACATTCCCACGGATGGAATCAATCACTGAATCCTTGGAAACACACTAGTGAACGTACTCTGCTCCGTAATCGTCCTAATAAATAATAGAATAAAAGCTGATTAAGAATTGCGGTTTGAAGCAAGACAATGAAGTACATGTATAAAGTGATACAATTGCAATTCAATCTTAACTCTTACAAAACCGAACTTTTTAAACCTCTAAAAATAATTATTCTTAACTGTTAATAGTAGAAATACATCTTCTTGAGCGTTTTTAACCAGTTAGCTGTTTTTGATGAGTATACTTGTTATGAAGAAATGTGCAATATTTTGTGTTATGACGAGTATACTCGTTATATGTAAAAAGTAGTTATAATTTGCTGTTTAGATTGCAATTTGGCAATTGCAGTAAATTGCAGTAATAAAATCAAAAAATAAAATAGTCATTTCATTACAACTTAATTCGCTTACTTTTACGTCGTCGCTTACGTTTTACGATACATTTTAGGTACATACTTTTCAAAGAGGTTGCAACCGCTAATCGATTAAGATGACATAAAACACTAAAATGTAGGTGTGTAGAGGATGGTTGGTCGGTGAGGTTTAATGGACAAGATTGCTCGTTGTTGAAACCGTCGAATATATTTAAAATAATAAATTAATGTACAGCCTGTATACGTTGAGTCGTTAGTACAAAGTATAAATCTCAAAATAAAATCGGGAATAAATACCCGTTAATGCTCGTCGCGTAACTCAGTAGATACTCGTGATAACGCTTGGATCGCTCGTCGGTATAGAATAGATACCCGAAGATACTGTACTCTTTTCGGTTGCTTCGGTTTATTTATACTAGTCGGGGGAGAGTCGGAAAATTCAAATTCGTCTTTATTCGACGGTTGCATGTAGCGGCGACATCGTTTTGCCCGGAATTTACTTATCATTACGTTTCATGCATCAAGGCTGTGTTAACGTCCCGAGGCAAAACAACAACATGAGTCGCTCTCGATTCGCGTCATCCTTTGACTCCTGTACCGCTGCAGGTGTTACGATCTGGTCTTGATCTTCGGTGTTCGTAACCGTTATGTGTTACTCTAGATGTCGAATTTTATATTTCTCGAGTTATATTTATGTTAAAACGGTTGTTGCTGTCACCACCATATTTGCAACAAATAGTTATTAACTATGTCGATTACATCGACTTTCATTTGTTATTTTTGAAACAAGGCAAACGACTGAATGGAATGATTTCAGAAACTTGTCGTACTCTTCTAGATCGCGACACTATTCCGAATATCCCAGGACATTGTGCTCTAATTACTTCCGCGACAACCGAATCGATTCAAAAACCAACAAGTTTTTGAGTGCAACAACACTCTTCTAGAGCGCAGCACTATTTTGAATTTCCAAACTGTTGTATTCTTGATGTTTTAATTCGTTAATGCAACCGTATGGGTAGCGTTGACTAGCGTATGAATGTAACTGGTAAATAAAATTCCACGTTTCGGCTTATCCGCTATGTGCAAGAGTACTAGCACAGGAAGGACTAAAGTTTTCTTGAAATAAATAAATATTTCTGATATCGTCATAATAGTTGACAATAATATTCAATGAATAATTTTATTGAAGTCGTACATGTCAGTCATACATGAAGTGATACAAGTCAGAAATTGAAAAAAAAAATGTTACAATGTTTAACTTCTCATTTTGCTTATACGTATGGTCGACTGCACTCTTGGAATACCCTACTGAGTTAGCATAATTGTTGGAAGGCTGAATAGACAACTGACCAACTGAACTCTTAACAAACTTTTACTTGAACTGCGGTCAGTTCTGCCCTAGCAGTCGAGCTATGCAGACGTGAGAACCAGTGCCTCCGTAAGTGCGACAAGTGGGGAAAACTAAGTGACTCAAAACTAAGAGACTCAAAACTAAGCCAAACAACAAGTGCCGCCAATAAAAATATTAAACAAAGGAGAAACCGACTACATAAACAGAGCTGCAGTAACAGCAAATCAAGCAAAAACAAGAAGCGAAGACTGCTCAGATATAAATGAAGTAAAAACGGGAACTACGCAAAAGAACGACGAAGAGAACAGACCAACGATCCACCAAACCAGAATGAAAGCTGGAAGGTTGTAACTCCCAGAAAAAAACGAAAAATAACAGCAAACACAAATACTAGGAGGGTCGGAGAAACGGAAAAGCAACAATGGTTACAAGAAATCCCTCTCCAAAATTCATTCAACGCACTACCACAAGAGATGAAAATAGACCCAGCAGAAAAACCAACAATCCATATCGCCAAACCGCCACCAATATACATTGAAGCACAAATAATAGACCCCCTCGTCGAACACGGCGGGAAAAAGAATATTATTACATAAAGCAAACAAAACAAGATCAGATAAAGGTACAAACACGTACCTCCGAAATATTCAGAAAAGTAACAGCGGCGCTAAAAGAAAAAAACGCGGGGTATAACACTTATCAGCTCAAAACAGATAAAAGCTATAAAGCAGTAATCAGAGGATTACACCCAAAAACAAACACAAAATACATTAGCGAAGAATTAGCTAAAATCGGGCACCAGGCAAAATTAATTAACAACATAACCAGGTATGACACCAAACAACCACTACCGCTATTTCTAGTAGAACTAGAACCGAAAAACAACAATAAAGAAATTTTTGACGTTAAAAAGCAAATAAACACAATAATCACAGTCGAGCCACCCAGACACAAAAAAGACATACCGCAATGTATGCGGTGTCAACAATACGGACACACAAAGAAATACTGCAACAGAATCCCGGCGTGTGTCAAGTGCGCAGAAATGCACCTAACAGCTAACTGCCCATACACGGGAAAAACAAAAAATGTAAAATGCTGCAACTGCGGTGGAAACCACCCAGCCAGCTGCAAAGAATGTGTAGTCAGAAAGCAACTGCAACGTAAACTGTTCCCGACGCTTCGAAACAGAACACACAACAATTCCCACGCGCAACAGGATAACACAGAATCTATGACAATACCAAATCCACAGCACGTAATAAGCTATAAACACAGCAACATAAACACCGTCGGTAGCCGAAGCTACGCGCAAGTAGTCAACCAAGCGGCACCCATAGACAACCAAAATCAGAATAATAACAGCAACGACACTACAGAAATCAAGGAATTGCTCAAACAAATCATCAAAAACAGCGAAATGCTTACAAAAATGATAAGCGAACAAAACGCAGTCCTCAGACAGCAAACGCAACAAATCACAACTATGCTACGACTAATTACTAACATGCTGAGCAAAAAATAAAAACGGACAGGCTTAAAATAGCAGTCTGGAACTCTAACGGCCTGCAACAAAGGGCCCTAGAAACTAAAACATTCCTGTACAACAATAACATCGACATACTGCTCGTATTAGAAACACACTTCACTACAAAAAGTTACACAAAAATACCGTACTACACCATATACGATACCAAGCATCCCTCAGGGAAAGCACACGGAGGGACCGCAGTAATAATAAAATCGACATTAAACATCACCTACACAGCCAGATTAGTAAGGAGCATATACAAGCAACCACCATTACTGTACAAACTAGCAGCAACCATTTACAATTGTCAGCAGTTTATGTACCGCCGCGACACAAAATCACATCGCAAATGTGGGAAGAGTACTTTCAACACCTAGGCGACAAATATATCGCAGCTGGAGACTACAACTCAAAGCACACACTGTGGGAATCAAGAATCACTACACGACGAGATAGAACTTTGGAAAAATACATCAGAAACAATAACCTCAATATACTATCCACGGGAAGACCGACATACTGGCCGACAGACCTGAGCAAAATACTTGACCTACCCGATTTTGCAGATACAAAGGGACTAAACGCAAATAAACTAAATATAGCACCCAGTCTCGAGCTTACCTCCGACCATACACCCATAATAATTACATACAGAAACAAACCAATACTTTATAACAAGTCAGAGAGGCTATGCAATAAAACCACCAAATGGCAAACATTTAAAGAAATAATCGAGAGCAAAATCAACTGCAACATCCCATTGAAAACACCTGAACACATCGATCAAGCAGTAACAACACTTACAGAAACTATTCAAGATGCAGCCAGGGCAACCACTATACCCGAAACAACCAACAGACAAACAAGAACAATTCCATCAGACATCCTCGAAAAAATTAGAGAAAAAAGAAAAGCGAAAGCAAAATGGCAAAAACATAGAACAAAAGAAAACAAAACACACCTAAACAAACTCGCAAAGGAAATAAAACACAAAATTAAACAGCACAACAACAACGAATTCACAGAATTCATAGAGTCACTCTCTGCACACGAGAACTCCAACTACTCCCTATGGAAAGCCACAAAAAAAATAAGGAAGACAATAAAAATGATCCCAGCAATCAGAAGATCAGATAACACATGGGCAAGAAGCAACGAAGAGCAAGCTGAAGAATTCTCCAACCACCTATGCAACACATTTACACCACACAATATCAACAACAGCAATCACAATAGTCATACGGACGAGGATGCGCCAAACACGGGTACATCATCTGACAAACACTACATCATACCCAAAACAACAGTACAAGAAATTAGAAATATAATCGAGAAAATAAAAAATAATAAAGCACCAGGAATCGACCTAATGAACGGCAAAATCTTGAAAGACCTGCCAAAAGCGATAAGACAAATCACTATAATATGTAACGCAATACTAAGAATTCAGTACTTTCTTAAAATTTGGAAACTGGCACAGATCATAATGTTACCTAAACCAGGCAAAGGCCCACACCAAACCACATCATATAGGCCGATATCATTACTTCCAGTGTTCTCTAAAATACTAGAGAAAGTAATCTACGACCGCATAAAACCAATAATGGAGAAAGAAAAATTAATACCGGACCACCAATTCGGATTCAGAAACAAACAGTCCACCATAGAGCAAATGCACAGACTGGCCAATGAAATAATAATAGCACTAGAAAACAAACAATACTGCACCGCCCCCTTTATGGACATAGTGAAGGCATTTGACAAGATAAACCACAATAGCCTACTTCAATCAATCAGAAAACAATTCCCGGAGCAGATATACCACTTAATTAAAACCTACTTAAGCAGCAGAACCTTCGTAGTAAAAATTAAAGACACATACTCCGAAGTTAAAGAAATCAAGCCAGGGGTTCCGCAAGGAAGCGTCTTAGGACCAGTTCTATACACAATATACACGGCCAACATACCAACAACTAACAATATTTGCGGATGACACAGCCGTACTAGTCAGGCACACTAACCCTGTAACAGCAGTTACATTACTGCAAGAACATATCACAAAAATAGGAAAGTGGCTTCAAGCCAAACAAATTAAAGCAAACCCCGATAAATGCAAACACATTACATTCACACTGCGAAAACAGATACCACCAAGCATTATACTAAACGGCAGGCACATAATCCAAACAAGGCAAGTGAAATATCTAGGACTCCACTTAGATACACGATTCACATGGAAACAGCATATTAAATCAATAATAGACAAAATACGGATAGCAAGGAGACAAATGTATTGGCTAACAAATCGAAAATCCAAACTAAGTATGGAAAACAAACTAAAAATATATAAATTGATCATAANAACCAATCTGGACGTACGGAATACCACTATGGGGAACAGCAGCAATGAGCCATATAACCAAAATAGAGACAATGCAAGCTAAAATTCTTAGAACAATAGTAAACGCGCCATGGTACGTCAGAAACGAGGACATTAGGAAAGACCTGGGAATACCAACGGTCAAGGAGGAGATTAGCAGATATGCAAGAAGGTACAGAGATAGAATAGCAACGCACCCGAACCGGCTGGCAGCGAAAACGGTCAACACATCATTCATAGAATGAAGATTAAAAAGGAAACACCCAACAGATCTCACAAAGGACACAACCTAACAAACACGATGATGGTACTCCACTGGGGGTAACCACCCACATGTTATATTACCGCTATAATATTTTACCAAATGTCCTAATGGACAAATTGTAAAATTTAAATTAATAAATAAAAAAAAAATATTTTTCAATCCGTTCTGCGTAAAGTGACCATACCGTTACTCCCGAAGTTAAAGAAAGAGTTGGATAAGCTCTTTAAGCATATAATGCCAGAACCGGTAAATTGTACAACGGAATGGTGTAGCCCGATGGTAATCGTGCCTAAAGAGAACATTAACGAAATTTGTTTTTGTTGCAATGTTATCAAGCTCAATAATACCATAAAACGTGCAACTCACTCGGTAACGAAGATAGAGATATCTCTATGTAGGTTAAAAGGGGCAAAAATATTTTCTACGTTATATACAAACCCTGGATATCGGCAAATTAAATTAAGTAAGGAAAGTCAATCCCTAATTATGTTTATAATTGCCTTCGGAAGGTGTTTACCGGTTTGCCTTTTGGCGTAAACTGCACATTGGATTATTTCTCATAATGAATAAAGGTAAATGCGTTTTCGTTGTTTTCCTTTGGCGCTTTAATACAATTCCTCGGAGCGGTAAATTACATCGAAAAAAATATATAATAAAGATAAAGGTTCCGAATAAATCAAAGATCTTCGAACCACTTAATTTGTTGCTAAAAGACGTTTATTTCGCCTGAACCTCAAAAACGGGTGTTCGAAGAGGCAAAAGATCATGTAAAAAGAGTCCCGACTTTGACACATTTTAATTTCTCTAAAGATATTATTATCGTTCAAGCGAATTATATAGTTTATGTTTCGGGGCAACAGTCAGTCGTCGCGGATTCTTTGTTTAGCTACTCCCTATATCAGAGTGAGACCGATGCCGACGATTTGTCATGGGAAATGAACGTTTGTGTGAACTTTATTATAAGTAGTCTGCTCGCGCCAAAAAGTTTGTTGAATAGAATCAAATACGAGCAGGAAGCCGATTCCGTTAGCACCGCATTGAAAAAGTACTGTTCGGCAAATTGGCCTTCGAAAATTGGTCTCCCTAATCACGTGCTGACGTAAAAATGTAAAAATGAAAAAATATACTCTTAACTTATTTCTGTATTTATTATAAATTCGAATCCTGCTAACTATTCATTCTTAGCTAGTCAGGGATTAGTCCAGGTTACATATATCTAGTATTTACGAAATTTTCAAACTCAATTTTTTTGGAAACAAGTGTCATATGAAAAAGTTTGATTTTATATTAAATTTATTTTTTACATGGAATCACATCCTTACCGATTTCATTATGATTATTTTGACAGTTTGTTTAGTCTTTATCTTTTATTATACTTTTTTAGCAATTTCTGATTTCGAAAAATGTAAAATAGAGAAGTAATAGCTGTTAACTGTGCTTCAGGATTATGTGGAGTTAGATCATGCAGATTTCAATCTTATCTGTTACTATTTTTGTAGAGTAACGTCGCTCGTTCGAGACGAATATGTTGCAGGTGAATTAATTAAAGTGTACAGACTTATGCTAAGATATCTTGATTTATAAGTAACAGTGGTTTCGACTATACATATATATTATTTCAATAAAATTTGAGAACTACTAGTGAACAGAAACTATTAACAAATTATCACCGCGGTTATTTTTCACGGAAAATTTATCGTGTTCACGGAAAATATATATGTTTATAACTAAATAATTTGATATAGGCTGATAACATTTCTTATCAAGATTGCGTGACGCAAACTCTTATTTGAGGATTACGGATCTACGTACCATCGCAAGAGGAAATGATACTATCTACAGCGAATGCGTGTTCCTTTTTTCAAATATGACAGTTTACAATTACAAACACGATAAGCAGGATTTATGTCTGTTTTGAATTTTTTGGTAGCAAGTTGTTGTCTCTCACGTTAAATAATGTGATGAAAGACGTTTAGTTCGTTTGACTCAGTTGTAGGTTAACATCCGTTGCGTAATTTATTCTCGAAGTGTATGAAATATAAATTGCAAAGATGAGTATTGATGCAGACGGAAGGAAATATACATCACCAGATGGCTCAAAAACTTGGGAATATTTGGCTATTTTGACATGTAATTATAAAATTATTTTGCTCTTCGGCATTTTTTTAAATTCTAAAGAAAAATATCTACCAAAGACTTGAAATGAAAAATTACACATTCCACTGACAGTTATTCTGTATAGTGACAATTTTTTCTTAAATCTTAAGAAATCCGTTAGCGATAAAAAAATAACATTGAACAGAAAGTAACTAAAAAAACGCAGCAAGTTAAAGTTGTATTTTTGATTATATAATATCTATAATAATGATCTATAATAATATTGTCGAATTATTTTTCCTTATTGATACATATACCGTACATGTACATTACGTACATGAATCTGTCAGGTTCCATTATGAGTGGTTGCATTGGATTCGTCGTAGGATGGAATTCACCAAGTATTGTAATATTAATGTCCGAGGACTCGCCTATTCCAGTCACAGCATCATCTGTTTCTACGTTGGTGGCAGTTGTGGCTATTGGACATATGTTAGCGCCACCAATTAATATTTTTATCGTTGATAAGTTTGGCAGAAAAAATACTCTGTTGTTTAGTGCTTTACCGCTCTTAGTCAGTTGGAGTTTAATTACTATCGCAACGTCTATTTGGGTAAGTTGTATTAGAGGATGAGTCATGTCCATACAACAGTGGGTGAATTTGCATATTAAAATATGTGAAAGGCGTCATATAAATATACTCATACGTCCTACTTATTTGAGTTTTCGAGTTATAAATGATTACAAAAAATGTTCGAAGTTTTCAATTCGTTTTCTTTTTAAAGCATTCTTTAATAGTATCTTCGCAAGCTGGTAGATAGGGTAAGATGGACCCATTGCATCGCTACTGTGATATAGATCCATTAGGTTTTTGGTTTTGGAATCGTTTAAAATCTATTGTGTATGCAAACGAATAATGTACATGATCTGCGGAAACAGATACAAAATACAAATTTGGAACTATTCGAAGAATAGTATTTTTGAGCGAGTACGGTGCTCAGTGTTACGGTGCGCAGTACCTAGATGATGTTGAGGCACAAAGCGGACACTTTGAACGTCTTCTTTAATCGTGCATAACTCGAAAATTAAGGTATGTAGGAACATATACTTATAAGATTTGTACTTGTATTATTTTTGTGTAGATACGCCTTCTGAAATATGACGTGTATTTATAATTCACAGTATTGGTCAAAAAATAATAATTCATTATATCAAATTCATTTCTTCTTTTTCAGTATTTAATACTATCCGTTTATACCACGCTAGAAACAGACACATTGATTACATTTCCTATCCCGAATGATACAAAAACCAACTAGTAACATTTTGTTTGTCCATTTTGAAATAACAATCATATTCGTTAATTTGCAAAAGAAACAAAATTCTGATTTATTTCGAGTATAAGTTTGTAATTCACATATACAAATGCTTGTGAAAATCGATAAACATTTAAAAGAGGAATTAATAAAAAGGTTATAATTTTTAAAATATTATCTAAACAAATGAATTTTTTAAATATTTCTTTACACATCTATGTTTTCCGTTCATAAACATAGAATTCTAACTGATGCAATTACTCTATCTCTAGGAGTTCCAAGTTTTATTTTCACCAAAAAATGTGATTGTTTCAACAAAAATACAATACGTGAAATTTCCATAGTTCCGCGCAATATTTTATGCAATATGTAATATTAGAGTGATAAAAAGGACAACTGAACAATTATAAGGTAAATATATGTCTTTATGTACACAATTCTTGAAAAATGTATGTATATTTACAGTAAGAGGATGGTGTAAAATATCCATAGTTCAACTTAATATAGTACCATATTTAATCTAACATTTAACAAAATGTTTTGTTTAAAAATTACATGATAATAAACATGTATTTGCTTCATTTCTGTGGATAACTTCAAAACTTCTTTCTTTCATACTTTCGATTAAAATTCGTAGAATCACGATTTCTTTGGTAGCACACACTTGTCTTATGCCACCCTTAAGATCTAGCATTAAGCATACTGCGTTATATTTGCGTATATTTTGGGAGCTAATATTCCCCGAAGGATTTCAATTAGGGAATATTAGGGAATCAGGATGATGCATGGGCCACTGTTTATTTTTCATTTGAAAATGTTCTTTATTCAATCTCCAATTATGAATGGTTACATTGTCTTGCTGGAACATACAGCTTTCATAATTTATGTCTTCCACAAATGGAATTAAAACATGTTTTACAAATTCTATGTCTCTTGAAATTCATTTTTATTAATATCCAACGCATTAGAGTTTTTGCAATGTAGATAAATGCAGCCTATACCATAATAATTAAATCATGACAGTAAAATTTAAAGCCATCTGGTCTGTCATGGTTAAACTTTTTTTCGTCCGAAAGAATTACATTTTTCTACTTTTCATCCCAAGTCATATGATATTTCGCAAATGCGAGACTTGCTTGTTTACGATGTAACGTTAGGGGTATTTCCGAAATTTTGTTCTATATAAATCGTTTAATGTTTCGCAAAACTTATTGGAAACGCCTTTTATTAACCGGTAGATTTTAATCTGCTCGTATTTGACTCGCTGTTAGATTCTCCATTGTTTCAATTCGCAACATTAACGAAATGTGACTTCACGTAAGCTTTCTATTTTCCCTCTTTGGATACTTTTCTTCATAGGATCACCTAATAATTTAATAAAATTATTTATGAAATGATGTAATCTCTTTATTCTAAGGAGCAGTTTCTTTAGGAGGGTCCTGCATCCTTGTACGCCATTTTAGCCTTCTCCTCTTGATTTAGCAAAATATCTCTTGGGATATTTAAAATAAACTAAATTAACCTAAAAATGTGCTCTACTTAATTAAAATATAACAAAACTGATACTTTTCCAAATGCGCTCTCGCTACTTATACAGCTAAAGATGATAAGAAAGAAAATTGTAACTATGGGAATTTCGATCACATTTGCAATATAATCCAATGTTACATTACTAATTAGAACAAGACGTAACAATCAAGAAACAATGATAAAGAATATAAATATGAAATGATGACTTTAACCATCACAGTCAGGAGCTGTTCAGAACTGAATCAATAACCACAGAAGAAATAAAACTTTTAGTGGAACTATGGAGATTTCGTGTACTGTGCGTGCCTAATGTTTTTGGTAGCATTGTTATTTATAATTTACAAGAATTTATGAAATTTCATAAAAATCGGTGTGTCACGCTTAGATGATGCTTTTCGTTAGATGTCTAAGGAATTGTCGTATTAGACTGCCGTACTGTATCCTTTAAGCGACCTTTGGACGAAACACTCGCCCTTTTTCATTTTCTGTTTTCCCGTTCTTCTCTTTCATTCAACACTACATAAGATTTCCAACAATTGAAAATTTTTGTGGTACCGTGTTAATTCATTTACAGACGACATCCATCAAAGGCTCAAATGTTGTATTAGAAATGAAAGCGATCGATAAGCATAATTTGGTCAAACGCACGATAAAATGCACAATGCCAGCAATAAAGTGTCCTCTTTACACATTTGCATTCTCAAATCTAACATGAACCAAATACAAACATAATCAACATCAAAACTAACCAAAACGTGGCTCAAGTATATTCCTAACATCTGAAAGTACATTACAAATATTATATAGTATATAATATTATATATATTATAATATATTATATATTATGTATATACATAATGTAATATGATATATATTATATATATTATATTATATATATTATTATTATATATATTATATTATGTATAATATATTATAATATAATATAATATATGGTCTGTATATCTGTGAAACAAATACCAAGCGACGGTTAATATATATAAGTGTAATTCCTCAGAAATCAACCTTGAGTACATATCTGAAAATCACCGAAATAATAAAGAAGGATCGTTTTGCAAATAATTAATCCTAATTTGCGACTTATACATGATTTAAAATATTAGGCTTGGGTAAATTTTATTTGGGACAATGATAAAAAGTCACAATTCGAAGTAATGGAATAATTACTTTAATTCACACTTTTATTTTACAAATAATATAGGTTATTTTGTGTTTAGGACCAAATAAATTATTTTCAAGTAATTTTCCATTTTAGATAATACTTTGAAATAAAATAATAAATAATTTGAATTTTAATATTAATTTGAGTTTTAGTTGTTGCATTTTGCATACGTTTCAAGTATAATCTAACCAAATTATTTCACAACATAACAGCATTTGTTCTCAGAATTATTTTTATTTCAATTGTCTTCGACTAATACTATCTGAATATGAGTACCTAGTGAAAGTTTCTGATGCAATTGTTGACATAATAAAATCGAAATATTTGAGACATTGTTTCAAGAAATATTTATTCAAATATAAAATTCTATCTAATAGTTAAATAATGAAATAATTCAAAGAAAAATCATTTACCTATTCAAACAAGCTAACTCGTAATTATTTTAAGACAAAATTTAACCAAGCAAGATAGTATCTTCTCTAAATAATCATTTTTTAAATATTTTATTGAAATAATATCTAAGCTTAAATATTATTATGAATAAAAATTATGTTCATTAACAAATAATGTTCATTAATTTTAATAAACATCGATTGTATATACATACTTATGTATGTATATGAAATATATTTGTATATATTTTTATAGTTTATTCTCATATACTATTTTACATAAAAATACTTCATCGTCATACTCGGAAGTTACCGAACCTAATAAGGTAGCGAATTAACAAGTTTTCAAATTATATATACCAGATATTTGAACACATACGATAGAAAATTAACATGTGACATGTTAAATTTCTTTAAAATTTTAATAGCGCTGTAATGAAGTTTGACTAGCGTGATTATATTGGTAAGATTTAAAATCAAATTGCACAGGTGTATATACAAAAAGTTACAAGATAATCGATAAGAAATTATTATGCAGCGTCAATACTCGTCTTAAACATATAATAAAATATATAATAAAAAATAGTCCGTCTGAATACAAAACTTTGTAATTTTTGCGAAGTGTACTATATATTTGCAATAAATACCTTGTAATTTTTAAATACATTTTCAGCTTTGTTTTAAAATGTACCAATATTAATCATGATAGTCGTATCTTACATATTATCATATCTTTAATGAAATTTCTGAGTCGTATTTCTCTGTGCTACATAGATCACAAAATTTATATACAGTTGTACACAGAGTATATAAAGAGTAGATATAAAAACTACCGCAGCGTGATTCTACACCTCCGAATCTTTAGAGATCTGCAAAAAAAAAATTTCTTGGAGAATTGAGCATTTGAGCATTTTCAAGGACAAAACTCTTTTTTATTGCTACATATTCCACTCACCACGATGAAAGAACGAAAGTCTCAAAGGAACCATTACTACGTGCAGAAGACATTCCGTGACAACGCGGTTTTTAACGACTATGTTATTATTGCTACTTAGTTTTGCCTGCATCTGAGAAACTTTAACATTTCTTTCCAAGAGAAGATTTCATTTGCGATATGTGGTTCCTGTAAGTTTTGTTCCTCGTAATGTGTAGAATACGTTGTAATAAAAAAACCTTGATCTTGAAAATCATACTCAATGTCAATCTTTTCAGAAATCTCCACAGTCCCCGAGTTGTACAATTACGCTATTGTGGCTTTTACGCTTACTTTTTATACTTCTCTATACTGTTATGTGCTCTTTTCCCTTTAATATTGCCATCTTACTACATTTTTCCCTACATTCGCTGCGTAAAGTTATTTTCGTCAAACTTTGGCTTTTGAAATACGCGCAATTTCTGACTTATTTTTTTATCATGTAATATCTTATGTAATAGCTTTCAAGATAAAGTCCAAAAATTCCAGTTTTAAGGTATAAACTTTACGCATAGCTTTCAAAATAATTATCTTCGCACTTTAAAATTATCGTTTTTCATATTATAAAAAAGGTTATAAATTCAAAACGAAACAAAATTGAGTAATCATTCTCTATATCTATATTAATATATGTTAAAAATGAAATGTCTATTTATACACATAGGCACAACAGCTTTAATTATAGAATTCCAAGGTGAAACTGTAGAAAGGCTAACGATCCTCCGATTTGGATGACTTTTTGATATATTGCGAAACTCAATATGTTACAATATTTTCCTATACTGGACGCACTTAGTTTCTGACATATTCGCCAAAAACTGCCGGTATCACTACAATAAATTCTGCCTATGGTTGTACATTCGTGGCAGTGAATGCGTTAGTATTGGTTACTGTCCGCTTGCCGCTTATCTTTCGCTTATAAACGAAGATGGTTGGCTTGAAGGTCCCGTGCACTACAAGCACATGCGAGTTTGTAGAAAGCATCTGTTAAAACTTACAATATCAATTACAATACAATACAATAAATACAACAATATCAATTATTCATTCGCGTAGTGTTTTTACAATTAATTTGTTATTATTTTATGTAAGCGTTGCCGACATTCCCGTGTAACCCCTCACGAACCGCAAAATCGGTAACGTGGGGATGATCACTTGCGAAAGGAAAATTACCAGATAACCAACCCGCGTGTCTTGCCCCCTATCGTTTTTCAGACAAATTATAAGAGCTTTTTCTCGGTCAACTTGACACAATTCATTGACCCACTTCATTGATTCAGTTTATTGAATGAGTTCATTGAGTCAGTTCATTGAGACAGTTCACTGACCCAATTCATTGACTCAGTTTATCAAGTCAGTTCATTCATACAGTCCATTGAGACTTACTTTCAAGCTTATTTCGCTTTCAAACTCAGAACCATTTTACATCAAACACATTCAGTTTATATACAGTCCACTTCAAATAAATTTTACATCGGTCTAGTGTCTCGACCAATAAGTTCTAACAGACGTTTCTTACAGCCTCACATATGCACGTTATACTCTTAAGCACGATGCCTTTAAGCCTGACCGACGAGAGTTTATAAGCAGAATATAAGCGGTCGGCAATAGGTAACGCACACGCTGCCACAGATGCACAAGTATAGACAGAATTCACTATAGTGGCACCAGCAGTTTATCACGAATGTCTTTGAAACTAAACGAGTCACACCTTATATATATAAGAAAATCTTATTCAGAATATCTATTTTTACAATATATCCAAAAATCATCGAGATCGGAGGGTAATTAGATTTTCTGCAGTTCCACTAATTTTTAACTCCTGTTTCTTTCTTTTTGTTCTTTCTTCGTCATTATATCATAATCCAGAAATAACTTCTTGGATTTTTCCTCATAGGAACTGTATGTGGCAAGATTTCTGGCTGGAATAACACTAGGATTATTTATCTGTGTCGCTCCAATATACATAGGTGAAATATCATCACCAGATACGCGAGGCGCTGGAGGTTCTCTGACGACTATCATCTATAACATCGGTATTCTTGTAACCTTCATAGTTGCTCCGCATCTTTCATTATCTGCAATGGCAGGAGCTTTCCTGATCATTAACATTGGGTTTGTAATTATATTCTGGTTTATGCCAGAATCGCCGTACTTTTTCGTAATGAGGAATAGAATAGACGAAGCGGAAGAAGTTTTGGAAAAACTGCGGGGCAAATGTGACATTTCCGAAGAGCTTCAAACGATCGTCGATTCCCTTTCGAAAAAGGACAAGCAATCATCGAAAAGTGGAAATTTGAAAGATATTTTTACGTCGAAAGCAAATTTTCGTGCATTTCTTAGTATAATGCTGTTTGCAGTGACGCAACATTTTGGAGGTTTCTTTACGATTCTGACGTATGGTCAATTGATTTTTAAATCAATAAACAATATAATGTCAGATTATGTCGTAAATGTTGTAATTGGTGTCGTACAACTTGTTTCTGCTCTTGTAACAACCCTGCTAGTCGACAAATTTGGTCGCAAGCCGCTAATACTTGCGTCAGGTGTCAGCGCTGCAATTTGCAATTTCGTGATCGGTTTTTATTTCTTTTCGAAAGAATATATGCACGCAGATGTGCTATCGTTTTCATGGATCCCATTTATATCGTCTCTTATATTAATTTTCACTTTCAATTGTGGCTTATTATGTTTACAGATTATTCTAATGTCAGAAATCTTTGCAACTGAGATTAAAGCAATTAGCACATGTCTCGTCGGTGTAATCGGCGGATTGCTTGCTACATTAGGAAGTAAACTTTATATATGGATAGCAATAACTTTGAATTACGGTCATTCGCTTCCGTTTTTTGTGTATTTTGTAGTCGTAGCAGTTTGTACAGCACTTATATTGCATGTTACCCCAGAGACAAAAGGTAAAACATTCGCGGAAATCCAAATAGAGTTGGAAAAGTAATTACCAGTATATTTCTTCATTTGTTATCTAGTAAGAACATCGACGATAATTTCCAATTTGGATGTTAATAAAATAAGTGATTCACGGAAAATGTATTCACGGAAGAAAATAAACACTTAATAATAAGGTACATGGCCAAAAATATTGTATAACAGAAATGTTCCAACAAAGGCTGTAGAAATGAAAATGCGAATTCTCAACTCTTGTAAACATATCTGTAGAAATATATCTTTGGACACAATAGAGAAAGAGAGAGAGAGAGAGAGAGAGAGAGAGAGAGAGAGAGAGAGAGAGAGCTAGAGCTGGACATATTAGTTTTAGGCCTAAATAAGTGTATCTACTAAGTAAGGAGGGCAACACCTTAAACACACATTAGGGTACTAAATAGTGCGATTATCACTACAGTTATGATACAATGTTTATTTTGTTTCTGTAATTCATTTTCTGCGAACTACCACCTCAATCATTTGCTTGCGAAATTTTCGACCAGATCACTTCAAGCTCGTGGTACGAGAGAAGGTCGGATGCACTTTGATTTCTTCCTTTTAATGATAAACAAAAAAATATGTTGTTCCGATTAAAAAAAGTTACTATTAGTAAAATCTCAGAAGATATGACCTTGAGATGATCTTATAACCTAATTTCCCCTGAAATGCGATTATGTTATTCCGAAACATTCTTTTGTAACGTGACAAACAAGAGAGTAATTAAGGGTAAAAGAGTTATGGCATCCCGCGTAGTAGGTAATCTATTTTAGCTATATTGTAATGTGTAATAATTGCTGTAATGATAAGAGAGTGAATTTGGAGTAGTCGATTTGATTTGTGAACTAAATTTTATTTGTACATATGTATTAATAAAGAACAGAATTAATAAAGAATAGAAATCAATCACCTATAGAAAGGAACTCGATCAACATATAAAAAATAAGAAATATTTTTGTAAAGCTCGTTAATGTACAGTGCTGCGGAATCAAATATATTTCTATATATACTTGTAAATTATTTCAGCCTTTGATCTTATCTCCGGCCATCATATACAGTTAGTAGACATTGATAAAAATGATAATTAGTATTAATTAGTATAAATAAAAAGATAATAATAGAAAGTAAATGACAATTGGTTTTGCAGAGACCTCTGACGGTAAAGTACTCGGTCTCACAGGTACGGCAACTGGAATTACCTTGATAAATCGTAAAGTTTATTTACCGAAACGATTTATAACTCTTTTCTTTCAGGATATTCACACCATCACACGATGTTACTACCAGCACCACCTATGAATGAAGTATCGGAGGATCGTATGGCATTATATCTCACATTGGAACCTTCATTTTTTATTCCATTTCTTTGTAAACAAAATTGATATTGGCATTTATAAGTATTCTTACAATATATCCGATATATGTACAGAACACTATTGATGCACAGAGATATTCTAAGCAGTCAATTCCTGAATATCCTTCGGTACATTAAGTGTCGTTTTTGGTAACGAGAGCATTCCTCAGTTTAAAACATATACAGCCCCCGGGCCCCCTAGGACCATAGGGGTTGGGATACGCCCAACTAGCGCGCAAGGCACCCTGTGCCTTGCTACCTTGTTTGGCTAAGCCTGCAGGGGCCTTCGCCCATTACAGGTGGAACGGGGCATTTCTAAGCCTTACCGTCTCACCAGGACGGTTCCGGAGCAGGTGGGATGCTGCTCACCCGCCGAAGGCCATTCGGGGCGAGCCAATACCCCTTAAATCGGCCCCCTTGCCAGCATCTTGGCCATCAACCACTGCCACCACGAGTCCAAACCCATAAATTGGCCGAGCAGAGGGGTCGCTACTCCCTCCGGGCTAACACTCGACCCCCGTGGTACCATTCTAAGTCAGTGGTGGGACTATCGTGTGGATGTACCGCCACGTCACTGCCGGCCGGCGACCTGCTAACCGTACTCGACAGACCCAGATGGGACTCACGCAAGCGGGGGCCTCAAGGCACAAAGTGCCCGGGAACTTATTCCGGCGGTCCCATCCTTGGCATCAGGATCATGAGTGCGCTACTACCCAAAGCCACGTAGAGAGAGCATAAACGTGCCTCACGCTTACACTCCCGGCAACTTTCCTTGCGGTGTACATAGAGGACTCACGTAAGCAGGACGCTTGTCCCGACGGTCCTCCCTGGCTGCGGGAACGTGGGTTTGCCAGCTCCCATAGACTTACATAAGCAAGTCCTCCCTGCGGGAACATCCTTCGGTACACGTTAAAAATACCGTGTCCGGTCAGGATCTGCATAGTAAATTGGTTAATGTACCTCCCATGCCTCCTGAACGTGCAGACGTCCTCCGCCAGCCTCTTCGTTCAATTGTCGTTGCGATAGTCACGCCACCCTTCCTTCCACTGATCATCCATACGCTCCTCCATTGCCTTGATCCTTTCATAAAAAACCGAGGTCGTATCTTCTCTTGAACGTGACTGCAGCTATTCTTTTCTAATTCAATATTTCTTAGCCCGGAGTTCGATTATGTAGTAAATGGGTAAGGTGCCCGTAGACACGCACAGTGCTGCGTGAGATACTGTGCGGTACGCCGTAGATGATCTTATCAGCGCGCCCTCTTTACGCCCTCTTAGAAGTATTCCTATTCTTTTTCTTTTCTACTGTCTTTGCCCATACAGGTGCCGCATAGAGCACCACCGACTCCCAGACTCCATAATAGAGTTTCCTCGCAGAGACGGTGGGACCGTTAATATTGGACAGCAACGATCTCAATGCTCCCATAAGAGCGTCGGCCTTACCACACATTTTCTCCAAATGAGCCCCGAACTTTCTGCGGTTATCTACCTGCACCCCAAGGTATCTAATCTCCTGTTTCGTGGTCAGAAGGTGCCCCTCCACGTTCATCTTAATTACCTTGGGGATTCGCTTGCCTGTCAACAGTATCACCAACGGTCTTCTCCTGTGCGATCTTCAATCCTTTGTCGACACATCACCGCACAATCACATCTCGAGATAATTCTCAAGGAGTATCACCAATTTCCTGGGCATACCTATAGATTCTGCTTCCTCCAAAATTTTATTCCAACTGAGAGTGTTAATCGTGTTCTTTACGTCAACCGCCGCCAACACACAAATCCTATTTCTTCTCTTGGATCAGTCAGCAAGATCCATTACTCGGCGCAGGGCTTCGTCGTACTCACTCTTCTCCTGAACCCATACTGACCAAATGGGTCCAGTCCCAGGATTTCCTCGATTAGGTTCTTAAACGTGTGCTCCCAGACTTTACAACGTGCTAGAAGCACGCTGATCGGTAGGAAAGACGATGTTAACATGGAATCTCTGCCCGGTTGAGGTATGAGCATCACCCTCGCTATCTTCCATTTCGCCGGAATCTTGCCCGTGTCGTTCACGGCATTCAACACTCTTAGCACTTTCTCTGCTCTCCTCTCTAACAATGCTTTGACCGCCGTCCCTGGTAATACCGTCTATATCAGCCACCTTGTTCGGGCTTATCTTCCTATAGGCATCGATCAGGTCTTCCTCTGGCATCCTCTGAGATCCTGCAGTCGACACCTCCTTTCTCTTCTCCGTTGTATTCCTCAATGTACCTTGTCTTCTCTGCGTTGGCCTCGTCAGGAAGAGCTCGTCAACTATAGATCGGACCCTGTCCAATTGGAGACCATCCATCTGGACTCTGCAGGCCATCCTAGACATGACCGCTCTATAGGGCCGCCTCCAAGGGTCCGTATCCAGCGTCACACAGAACTCTCTCCAACATCTTTCCTTATCCGCTTTGATCGCCCTCGCAAGTTTCCTCTTACTAGCTTTGTAAAGTTCGCTCAAATGAGTCGCGTCTTTCATACCCCTAGTCTTTCATACCCCTAGCTTTTCTTCTGCTCTTCGTCATCTCCTTCCTTAACTTGCTTATTTCATCGTTCCATCAGTAGTTATATCTCTTCTTATCCATTGATGAGTACATCTTTTTAAGTGCGGAGGCATACGTTGTTTCCAGAATAGTCTACACATTCTTCGTCGCCCGTATAATCAATAAATAATTTCTCATAATTGTTGTCAAAAGTTAAAACAAATTTGCCCATATCGGCGTCCCTCGTCGAATAATTAAAATTCTCGGCGTTACGTCTTGTCTTTTTAATCCTAAAATTATGCAGGACATATCTGTGATCTGATGTCGACCAGACCTTCGACAACTTCTTACCTGCGTACTTCTTAGCCAATCCCTTGTTCGTACTAACAATGTCGAGGAAACTTTTCCTTCCGTTCCTACAGAATGATGATCTTCGTTAATACTGATCGGAACAATCCCATTCTTTGCGAACACGTTCAGAAGGCTGATTCCCCTGCGGTCATTTACATGGCCTTCCCATGCGGTGGCCTTTGAGTTAAAATCCCCGGCGATCATCGTTACTGAGTAACTCGTTTTGGTCACCTGAATCAGGGTGTCCAACTCCTGGACGTAGCTGTTAAACTGTTCCATATTCACATTGGAGGCAATAACTCCCAATGTAAAACACGTTATCCACGCTGACTCCTACGATTCCATCTCAAGCGACCAAGGTGGCCTCGTCTGGTTGTTTCCCTTCGAAGAGAGTCATCCACAACCACGCATCACCCTCGTCGTCGTTGTACTATTATGTCTGCTGCCTACAAGGCTTCGATATGAATACAACGTGTACTCCCGCTTCGCAGGCATACTGGTATATCAATTCCCGTGCAAGTCTGCTCCTATTCAAATTAATTATTAAAATCATTATCTTCTGTTAGGATTACCTTTCTTCATCCACTTTTACTGCAGGGTGCTCCAGAGATCCGGTAATGTGCCTTAAGATATTCCTGTTCTCCTTCAGGCAGAGTGCACACCTTGGTTCGTGGACTGGTTTATGGTGTGGCTCTTGTCTCCACATCTTCTGCACAACTCTTTACCAGTGCTCACTACTGTACACCTGGCCACATTATGCCCCAGCATGTGACACCTATACCATTTCACTACATTGGGCAGAATCCTCGCCGACGCAATCGGCAATCTCGTTTTAACTTTGATAGTCGGTCTGTCCCTGGTAACGGTGCTTGCAGGCAGCACAACCATCGCCTGCTAGGTTTCCCACTGCATCATCTTTAAGGACTTCGTCTCTATCCATCTCTCTCCTTTATGTTCAGTTTTGTGGATATGTCCTCCACCAATTCTTCCTTTGTGGCGATGGGGTCGATATTCCTGATTTCCAAGGTCTCCTTATTCGCCAAGGGATACATCTTTGTCACCTGACTTGCAATTTTTCCATTCTAGTTTCGTAGAAACTGCAGAACTGGGTCAAAGGTCATTTGTACAGAACTTGTTCTATTTCTTCGTTGCTATTGAAGCGTGGTCCCCCTAACGCCTCTTTATGTGGTTGTGATTTTACGGAACTTTAACACCTTCGGAGTAATGGAAACCACGCTTCTATGACTAATATTAACTTTCGAGCAAATGCAGCCGATTGTTACGCGTCGATCTTGCTCAATCAGTTTCTGAACAGCTTTAATTTTTGCTGGTGTTACATTTGTCTCGACGTCTAGAAAACAATTTATGAAACGCAAACACTTAGATTGTTGATAATGTTTCATCTCCAAACTGTAGTCGTAATTCATATAAAATTTCATCAATGGGTTTTGTACTCTCAATAATTAAAAACTAACAATTACGCATTGCGCAATAAGACGTATCGTCTTGTCTGCTTTCTCGGCCATTCAATTATCTGCTAAAGAAACGACGAATAGAGCATCGTGTGTATCGAAACGTCTTGAAGACACGTCTGTTTGAATTCCCACACAGTCCCATTTGTATAACTGACACTGTACCACACACAGATCGGTTGATATCTAATTGATACTCATATCGTGACGTGAACTCATCACTTATAATATCGAATTAAATTCTGAATTCTGAATCATGACTGTTTCAACTTAAAGTAATTTCTTGTGTATACCTCTTTCTAAAAATGTAATTAGAAGATCATATTTAGTAATCATATGAATTATAGAGTCCAACTATTTTCCTTTACTTCATATAGAGTGCAAGGTTTAGAACTACCTACACTCCTCGTCACAAAAATAACTCAGGTGTGTTATCTTTAATTTCTTAATGACGCGTCCAAAGTTTTTCGTCTGTAACGTTTAATATCAAAAAATTATGAGTTCAGGATATGCGGTTCGTAGAAAATAATTCAAACTCTTATGAGGTTTAGTGTGTAACAGAAAAAAAATTGTTTTATTTTAAGAACGAAATGATAACACATGTACAATAAGAAAATAATAATCAACATAAATTGTAACTAACAATAATAACTTAACAAACATATATGCTTATTTAATATTTTCCCCCTTTATCTTCTATTCTTTCTATTATACGATTTGGTATCGATTTATATAGTTTCTGGATATAATTTTGACTTAACGTATCCCATTCGCGTACAATTGCATTTTTTAATTCTTGTACGTGTTGATACTACTTTCCATTCGCGTATACGTCGTGAACAAGTTTTGCCAAGCGATTTTCAATAATATTAAGGTCCCGAAGAGTGCAGGCCACGGCAAAATAGATATATTATTTCAATAAAATATGATCGGACCAATCTTGATGTGTGCACAGATGCATTATGTTATTGAAAGATGTAATTAGGTCAAAAAATGCATTCTGTATAATTATTTATTTGATCTTTGATTATATTTATAACGGCACTCGACAGTAAACTTTCCAATGGTTTCTGTCCTGTGACTCGCTACACAAAGACTCTATCCGTCGGACAAGATGATTGCCAGATGTCGATACATTCTTACAGAATATTTTCAGCTAGCCTAAGGACCCACTATAAATCTTAGGATTTAAGAATTACATATTAAGAATTATTACATATTAAGAATTACATATTAAGAATTACGTATTAAAAAAATAGCAGAAAAACGCAGGCTAAGGAGAGTTTGGCAGACCTATAGAACACCGGACGACAAACGCAAATTAAACAACGCAACTAGAAAGCTAACCAAAATCATCAAAAACTACAAAAATGACTGTGTTCATAAATATCTCGCCAATTTGTCCCCCACAGCTGACACCAATTACTCACTATGGATAGCTTCCAGGAAACTCACGGAAATAATCCCTCCTCTCCGCCGTCCGCAAGGTGAATGGGCGCGCAGCCCTATAGAAAAAACCAACCTGTTTGCTAAATACTTGTCTAAAGTATTTAAACCCCATTCCTCCCAAGCTGCAGCGGACATTACCGAATACCTGCACTCCCCCTTCCAAATGTCACCTCCTATGGAACCTTTCACTTCTGCAGAGATAATAGAATCAATCAATCGCCTAAATCCTAAGAAAGCAGCGGGGCACTACCTATTAGGCAATAAAGCAGTCAAGGAACTTCCCACAAAAGGGATTGCACTTATCATATCGATTTTCAACGCTATTCTTCGCCTTGAATACTTTCCCAAGGCCTGGAAAATCTCACTGATTACCATCATCCCTAAACCCGGAAAACCGATATATGAAACTAGCTCCTATCGCCCAATCAGTCTCCTGCCTGTCCAAATTGTTCGAGAAGACACTCAAGAACAGACTCCTCCCACTCCTAGAGGATTTGAAAACACTCCCAAATCATCAATTCGGCTTTCGGAAGCAACATTCAACAGTAGAACAAATTCATCGCATAACCCACATGATCAGCCAAACCCTTGAAAAGAAAAAATATTGCTCAGCGGTATTCTTAGACATTCAACAGGCATTCGATAAAGTTTGGCACGAAGGATTGCTATACAGATAGTATACTATATATATAGTATAAACTCAAAAAAGTACTACCTCACCCCTACTACTCCATCCTAAAGTCCTACCTAACTAACAGGCAATTCATGGTTAAATGCTTGGTAGGAGGCTTCTTCCTCCTATCTTCATTCCTAACGTTGGTCATAATCAATCGACATCGCGGATCGTTACCCTCGCTTTCCCGACGAAAAGTGTGAGCAACGAATCCACGTTCTTCGTTCAAAGGGCACACCCTTACCGAGCTTTCCTCCTTAATCACATAAGAACGAACTTCACTTCTTCTACGACATCAGGAGGGTCAACTCAACTTCTTCTGCTTGCGCCCTAGGCTTGTTCCGCAGTAACATTCAAATAGCAGTTAAAGCTCATCAGTCAGTCTACATCAACTCGAGTCAGAGGACGGTTCAAGGAACAGCAAGAATCTACAAGTCGAAAACAGTCAATCGACATAAGATATATTATCACCATCGTCAACACGAAAGGAGTCTCAGGTCGTATTCGTTCGTAGTTGTCATTTCAAATACGCAATCTTGTATTACATTCAAGTTACCATAATATTTACCCTGTTAAGTTTTTGTTTGATTTGTTTTGGCTGTGTTGCCGTCAATTTTTGAATTTAGATTAAATGGAAGCGTTGTCTGATGTTTAATACGATTTTTTTTTATTTATTAATTTAAATTTTACAATTTGTCCATTAGGACATTTGGTAAAATATTAAAGCGGTAATATACCATGTGGGTGGTTACACCCAGTGGGGTACCATCATCGTGTTTGTTAGGTTGTGTCCTTTGTGAGATCTGTTGGGTGTTCCCTTTTTAATCTTCTTTCTATGAATGATGTGTTGACCGTTTCCGCTGCCAGCCGGTTCGGGTGCGATACTATTCTTTCTCTGTACCTTCTTGCATATCTGCTAATCTCCTCCTTGACCGTTGGTATTCCCAGGTCTTTCCTAATGTCCTCGTTTCTAACGTACCATAGCGCGTTTGCTATTGTTCTAAGAATTTTAGCTTGCATTGCCTCTATTTTGGTTATATGGCTCATTGCTGCTGTTCCCCATAGTGGTATTCCGTACGTCCAGATTGGTTTTATGATCAATTTATATATTTTTAGTTTGTTTTCCATACTTAGTTTGGATTTTCGATTTGTTAGCCAATACATTTGTCTCCTTGCTATCCGTATTTTGTCTATTATTGATTTAATATGCTGTTTCCATGTGAATCGTGTATCTAAGTGGAGTCCTAGATATTTCACTTGCCTTGTTTGGATTATGTGCCTGCGGTTTAGTATAATGTTTGGTGGTATTTGTTTTCACAGTGTGAATGTAATGTGTTTGCATTTATCGGGGTTTGCTTTAATTTGTTTGACTTGAAGCCACTTTTCTATTTTTGTGATATGTTCTTGTAGTAATGTAACTGCTGTTACAGGGTTAGTGTGCCTGACTAGTACGGCTGTGTCATCCGCAAATGTCAGTATTTTGATATTGTCAGTTGTTGGCATGTTTGCCGTGTATAATGTGTATAGTACTGGTCCTAGGACGCTTCCTTGCGGAACCCCTGCCTTGATTTCCTTAACTTCGGAGTATGTGTCTTTAATTTTTACTACGAAGGTTCTGCTGCTTAAGTAAGTTTTCATTAAATGGTATATCTCCTCCGGGAATTGTTTTCCGAATGATTGAAGTAGGCTATTGTGGTTTATCTTGTCAAATGCCTCCTCGATGTCCATAAAGAGGGCTGTGCAGTATTGTTTGTTTTCTAGTGCTATTATTATTTCATTGGCCAGTTTGTGCATTTGCTCTATGGTGGAGTATTTGTTTCTGAATCCGAATTGGTGGTCCGGTATAAATTTTTCTTTCTCCATTATTGGTTTTATGCGGTCGTAGATAATTTTCTATAGTATTTTAGAGAACACAGAAAGTAATGATATCGGCCTATATGATGTGGTTTGATGTGGATTTTTGTCCGGTTTAGGTAACATTACGATCTGTGCCAGTTTCCAAATTTCAGGAAAGTATTGAATTCTTAGTATTCCGTTATATATTATAGTGATTTGTCTTATCGCTTTTGGCGGAAGGTTTTTCAAGATTTTGCCATTGATTAGGTCGATTCCTGATGTTTTATTATTTTTTGTTTTCTTGATTATGTTTCTAATTTCTTATGCTGTTGTTTTGGGTATGGTGTAGTGTTTGTCGGATGATGTACCAGTGGTTGGCGCATACTCGTCCGTATGACTATTGTGGTTGCTGTTGTTGATATTATGTGGTGTAAATGTGTTGCATAGGTGGTTGGAGAATTCTTCAGCACTTTGTTGCTTCTTGCCCATGTGTTACCTGCTCTTCTGATGGCTGGAACCATTTTTATTGTCATCCTTATTTTTTTCTTCTTTTTCGTGGCTTTCCATAGGGAGTAGTTGTAGTTTTCGTGTGCAGATAGTGACTCGATGAACTTTGTGAACTCATTGTTGTTGTGCTCTTTAATTTTGTTTTTTATTTCCTTTGCGAATTTGTTTAGGTGTGTTTTGTTTTCTTTTGTTCTATGTTTTTGCCATTTTGCTTTCGCGTTTCTTTTTTCTCTAATTTTTTCGAGGATGTCTGATGGAATTGTTTTTGTTTGTCTGTTGGTTGTTTCGGGTATAGTGGTTGCCCTGGCTGCATCTTGAATAGTTTGTGTAAGTGTTGTTACTGCTTGATCGATGTGTTCAGGTGTTTTCAATGGGATGTTGCAGTTGATTTTGCTCTCGATTATTTCTTTAAATGTTTGCCATTTGGTAGTTTTATTGCATAGCGTCTCTGACTTGTTATAAAGTATTGGTTTGTTTCTGTATGTAATTATTATGGGTGTATGGTCGGAGGTAAGCTCGAGATTGGGTGCTATGTTTAGTTCATTTGTGTTTAGTCAACTTTGTAACTGCAAAATCGAGTAGGTCTGGTATTTTTCCAGGTCTGTCGGCCAGTATGTCGGTCTTCCCGTGGATAGTATACTGAGGTTATTCTTTCTAATGTAGTTTTCCAAAGTTCTACCTTGTTGTGTAATGATTCTCGATCCCCACAGTGTGTGCTTTGAGTTGTAGTCTCCAGCTGCGATGTACTTGTCGCCTAGGTGTTGAAAGTACTCTTCCCACATTTGCGCTATAATTTTGTGTCGCGGTGGTATATATACTGCTGACAGCTGTATATGGTTGCTGCTAGTTTGTATAGTAATGGTGGTTGCTTGTATATGTTCCTTACTAATCTGGCTGTGTAGGTGATGTTTCATGTCGTTTTTTATTATTACTGCGGTCCCCCTGTGTGCTTTTCCTGAGGGATGCTTGGTATCGTATATGGTGTAGTACGGTATTTTTATGTAACTTTTTGTAGTGAAGTGTGTTTCTGATACGAGCAGTATGTCGATATTATTGTTGTACAGGAATATTTTAGTTTCTAGGGCCCTTTGTTGCAGGCCGTTAGAGTTCCAGGCTGCTATTTTGTGAGTACTTCGGTGTTTTTAATGGATTGTTTTAGTAATTGTTTGATTTCTGTGGCATCTTCGGTGTTGTTGCTTTGACTCTGCTTGTTTATGGGCGTTGTTTGTCTAATGTTTTGGATTGCTTGCGCGTAGCTTCTGTTTCCTTGGGGATCTGTGTTTCTGTTCATAGTTTTTATTACTTTTTGAGCTTTCAGCGTTGCTTCGTTGTCCGTTGTATTTTGTTGTTGTCGGTAGTTATCGATTGATCTTGCGAAGTGGTGGAAACAGTTTACGTTGGAGTTGTTTCCTGATTTCGCATCCTTTGTATCTGGCTGGGTGGTTTCCGTTACAATTATAGCATTTAACTTCTTCAATTTTTCCCGTGTATGGGCAGTGCATCTTTAAATGATTTTTTGCACATTTAACACATGCCGGGCTTCTATTACAGTAGTTTTTTGTGTGACCGTATTGTTGGCACCGCATGCATTGTGGAATATCTTTTTTGTAGCGTGGTGGTTCCACTGTTACTACTGTGTTTAGAATTTTTATCATTTTGTAGATTTCTTTGTTGTTGTTTCTTGGTTCTAATTCTATTAAAAATATTGGTAGTGGTCGCTTCGTGTTGTACCTTGTCATGTTGGTTATTGATCTTCTTTGATGACCTATTTTTGCTAGTTCGTCACTTAATTTTTGTGTGTTGATTTTTGGGTGTAGTCCTCTTATAACTATTTTGTAGCTCCTTTCCGTTTTGAGCTGGTACGAATGGTATATAGCATTTTTTCCCTTAATTCTTTTATCACCTTCCTATAATTTTCTGGAGTGTTTGTTTGAATTTTTACCTGTTCTAATTTTTTTTGTTTTATTGTATAATTATCCTTTCCTACTGTATTGTTTAGTTGTTCTATAAGCGGGTCTATTACTTGCGCTTCAACAAATATTGGTGGTGGTTTTGCAGTGTGTGTTGGTTGAGTTATGGCTTTGCTTGTTGATTTCTCGTTTAGTTCTTCAGTTAACGAGCTGAATGAATTACTTAATGGTAGTTCTTGCAGCCATCGCTGCTTTTCCGTATCAAGATTACCTATTATTTTTTGTTTTTTATTGTAGCTATCCACCTTCCAGCTTTCATCCTGTTGATTTGTTTCTTTGTTGATTTCCATATCAACTTCTGATGTAGCTGAGCAGTCCTCTTCTTGGTTTGTTAGCTGATTTATTTTTGGTGTGTTTTTTGTTTTATTTATGTAGTATTGTTCGTCTTTGGTTATTATTTTTATCGGTGTTATTTGTTTCATGTCATGTTTGCTCTTCTTTATAGAAGACACGGATATCCACCATTTGGCTATTGGTGTAGCCGTTCTTGGCTTCCTCTTCCCCACTTGCCGCACTGTTCTGAAGCACTGTTTTACGTCCGCTTAGCTCGGCTGCTCGGGCAGAACTAAAGAACACGAATGATATAGGCGAAGGAGAGTGAAATCAACTGACGAAAGTGTTCTGTACCGACGCGGATTAAAATTAGACGTTAAGCGCGCGTATTAGAAATTATAGTGGCAAGATAAATACCAACGAACGAGATAAAATCGAATGTTAAAACTGCAATAGTACTGGGCGACGATTCACCGGTGAATTTGAAACCACGTAGATTAGCTCTATAGGAAAAAATATTTTAAGGGAACAAATAGAGGAATAGTTGAGAAGAGAAGTGATTTATTCGAGTAAAAGCGAATACGCGAGTCCAGTAGTGATTGTTTCAAAGAAAGACGGACCGTATAGAGTTCGTACTGATTATCGCGAATTAACATCACTTATTGATGAGAGGGTCGACGAATTAAGAGAAGCTCGCGTCTCTCTAGTGATAGGCCTACGAAACTACTTTTTTCATGTACTGGTGGCACAAGATAGTTGGAAGTACATGTCGTTCGTAACACTAGACATAGATGATGTCACGTAATAAATGACGAGGTAATATATATGTCGGAGATGAAAGGAAAGCCGAAGCCTTTCCTTGGAAATTTTGGGAACATCCTCTAGTACTCTAGTCTAGATTTTATTATAGCTGTAATTGTTCAAGATTTGTGATAGCGAGATTGGGTTCGAGGTGACAATTGGTCGCCGAACGTAGCCACGGTCACGGGATGGACGTTTTGTCTAACGGAGGTCTGGNGTGGGTTTTCCGAGAGATGTGGTTGTGGCGGCATGCGGCCTTGGGAGCGGGCCTAGCCACGTGTGATGTTGCCTCGGAGGTGCCGATACAATGGGACATACATTGTATTAATAATCAAACTCCAGGCAGAAATTGCCTAGCAACGGCGTTTGGAACTTTCTCGATGCTTCCAACGGCTATAGAAAACAAAATGCAATCGTACAGCGAGAAAAATCTCCACGAGGCTGGCATTCTTGCGATTGCCTTGGAGAGTGACATATCGAGCATTTTCAACAATCGTATCTTGCGCCTAAGATTAGTTTACGCTTAGTGAAGAGTCATCCCGTTGACCGTGGATTCGTTTAAACCCAAAACATAGTTAATAGTGTTCATTAAACTTATTATTCATTAGACTTATTATCTGTTAAACTTATTA
The DNA here is from genome assembly GCA_014737485.1 of Bombus picipes. NCBI lineage: Eukaryota > Metazoa > Arthropoda > Insecta > Hymenoptera > Apidae > Bombus > Bombus picipes. The sequence continues at coordinate 2,131,494 of JACXIP010000042.1, read as the reverse complement.
TCCGTATAATTTATTATTCATTAACTTTATCATTCGTCAAACTTATCATTTATTAAACTTATTAATTGTTAAGCTTTGTGATAGTCTTGCACATACGTGTAAATATAATCTCGGCTTTGTGAAACGATGGCTAGTTCACGTGAAGAGTTGTTACAAGATTCTAACCTCAACCCGACATATATATAATATAAAAAAAAGGAGAATGGACAATAGCCCATTTGTATACTTTATTCACAAGGCGAAGTTACACTTCAATAGCAAAATACAGACTGACTTACTGACTAAAGGACTGGGATCTTTACCTCCTCACTATGATTCGCATATTTCACCGGTGGGAATCCGGCTACTGTCTATTATTACTGCTATCGCATGACCATGATACAATTATTTTGGTAAAAACATTAGCGGTGGCTGAAAATAGCGGGTTGACTGTTAATTAACATAAATGCAAGTTTTTGAAGACGCGAATGGAATACCTCGGACAAGAGATCGGGAACGGACGCGTATATTCAAGCGACGTAAAGATGAAAGCGATAGAAAAGTATCCAACGGCCAGGAACAGCAGGTGCATACAAAGTTTCTTGGGCCTGACGGGATATCTTCGAAAATTTGTGTACAAATATGCTGAAATAACACAATCGTTGCCCGGCCTAGCAAAGGGAGAGCAATTATATGCGACAATGGTCAAAAGAAAACGTTCGCGAAATTAAACTTAGTATTATCTTCGAAACCGGTGTTACGTATATACGATCTACAAGCGATTACTGAATTACATATCGACGCCAGTAAGGAGAGATACGGCGTGATTCTTATACAAAAGAATGAGGGTGAGAGTAAGTTTCAGTCCATTACTATAATACAAAGACGATTAATGCAGAGAAAAGAATATCACTCTTATAAATTAGAAGTTTTAGCAATAACTAACGCAGTTAAAAAGTTATTTGTATATTTGTTGAGGATTAGATTTAAAATTGTCACTGAAACGTTCAAGAAATCTTTAGCGAAATAGAATCTTCCATCGAAAGTAGCGCGTTGAGTATTAGTGCTTGAGGAATTTGGAATATAACATAGAACATCGGAATGGATAACGACTTAAACACGTAAGTGCACAAAGTAGATATTCAGTAATAGTTATAGTAAATCAGTTACAAACAATGATAAAAAGGAAACGATTATAGGATTAATTATTTAAAACTATATTTGGATTAATAGAGCTATTATTAGAAGAAGCTATACGGAGACGTGGAGCTATACGTGGTAAACGATGTTGCAATGAAGCGGAGAAATAACCGAGACTTGCTGGTCGTACTGAATTGTTTTTAAATGGAAATAATACGCAGTATGGAAATTTGAATAATGAAAGAAGGTGTTGAAGTAGAGTGCCATATTCCACGGTTAGAAGAGAAACTTAAGAATTTCATTAGCTCCTCTATTCTGTGTATTATTTATGATAAGAAGACTAGTAACAAGGAAGAAAAACTAATGTCATTTCCGAAAGATGATAGGCCATTCAGTACTCATTGGTCACGTAGAGCCCATGATGGTGGCAGGTAAAGCGCATCGTCATATTTTTGTATTAATATAGAGTTCTTCTAAGCTTGTGCCGTTAATGTTGCGACGGTTAATGAGAAAGAAACAGTTAATAAGCTAATCGGACAACAAAAGATTTTGAGAAACTCCGAGCGGATTATTTCTAATAAAGGATCTGCATTTATTTCTACTGATTTCCAAAACTATTGTAACAACGAAGGAATTGAGTATATACTGATCACGACGGGATTGTAATATCAACCACATCTCAATCCACATCAGAGACCAAGCCGCACACCGAGGGCAAGATGACAACCAGATGTCTACGCATCCTTGCTGGTACCCTCAATATTCTTAAGGACCCACCAGGGGTCTTGGAATTTTCATAGTTAAGGTCCTTCAGACCAAAAACACGCATCTTTTATTTCGAGTGTTCTTTACATTCTTGTCTACTACGGGAAAATACGGGAAAGTCAGTTTTCTCACGTTCGGTATCTTCCATTAGCAACTTTCTCTCAAGGGCGGTTAGCACCCTTCCTCATCCACCAACCTAGAAAATCAGCCAATTGTCAGCGAAGTCTATTTCCCTCACTCTCCTAATGAAAACTTGTCCTTAACAAATCAACTCTTTTCGTGTCCTTAGACACACCCATCACTAGCTTTCCTCCGCCACAACATCGTCATTAAATTTTAGTGATTTTCCATCTTTCGAACGGTTAACATCCCTTTGCCGAGTTTCTACCCTTAGATCTGTCGCCTACTTAATTTATATAAAGTTGTCAGAGTAAAGTGTAATTTATACGTGTCAACTCAGTGTATACTCAATTGTGACTATTAAGTGCATAATAAAGTGTAATAAAAAGAAAGTTAATAGTTGTGTTACGGCTCAACCTTCTTGTTTTTTATACAATCTGAGTTGTGACTTGTGATTTTACGTGACAGGATCGTCAAGATACAATAACCAAGTGAAGCGAGCTATAAGAACGTTAATACCAGTGTTTACGAACTTATTTGTAAGGAGTTCTGAACAATGGTGTAAACATGTTAATAAAGTACAACGGTGTATCAATATTATCTACCAACGTCGTATAGGCATGACGCCATTCAAAGTTATTTTCGACATATGGATGCGATATAAACGAGATCAAGAAATTGTTATGCTTAACGTTTCAGGAGAGTCATGGTAAAGCCGTGAGTTGAATCGGGAACGGAGAGTAATGGCGAAGGAAAATCTACTACTAATACAGGAAGAGGATGAGAAATCGTACAATCGGAAATATATTATAGCGAGGACATATAAAGAAGGTGACTTAGTGCTTATAAGATAAGTAGAGTTAAGTTAATAATCGGCATGAGGTAGTTCGTGATAGCGTTGCTTAGACTTTGAGTACGAAGATGCGTCAGGAAAGGTCGAATTTAGGGATGGTATATAATCGCAGTCAAAGTGTAAAGCATCTTTGAAGTGTCAATCCCAATGCCAATGTCAATGCCAATGCTGATGTCGATACCGCGATGTTCAAGTCCTGGCAGGATGCGACTGTGTATGTGTGAGTGCTAATGAGACCGCCCGGCCAACGAATAAACGAAAAATAGCCTTCGTTTGACATCTGAGAACAAACGTGCAATCTCGATCGTTATTGCGTGGATCATATATTGGAGAGTTAGAAATTTGGGAGCAGGATAATGGATTTAAATTGTGTCTTCTTATTTTGACAATGATGTTCAGTTCATTCATTTGGAAGACCTTTTAGGACAATGTGTGGAATTGTATGTTGTTTTCAATGCGTAATGCTTTAAACTTGGTATAACATTGAGTGCTTTTAAACGAGTTTTTGGGTTCCAAGCCATTTGAGTTGGAAACCATCTTCGTATATGTGTTGTAGGTTTTGTTCGGGATTTGGAGTGGCCGTCAGTTTATGACTCAGACAACACATCCCCCTTTTCTGGGAAAGTCCGAATTGCCTACCTCCCCAAGCTGTAAACCTTACGATGCGGACCTCATTAAGAGGTCCCTTAAGTGCCGATGTGTTAGGACATAGGTAAACAGCTGGAAATACCAGAGAATATATACTCACGAGAGTACAATTAAACCATGGAAAACCTGGGGACAGAAAGTCAGGATGTAAGGACGAGACGAAGCTTCTGGTGGCAGTATAAACAAGATCGTACAACCGTCGTGATCAGAACGTCAAACTTTTCGTGTATACTAAAAGTGCTAATAAGTAGTAATACTCGATATGTTTAATTTACCTCCACCTTGAGCGTTAATCTCGTTCAAGTTTGCAATCGGTTGAACCTCATCGATTGCCATTTAATTGAGAGTTCACAACAGGTTTTTTTAGGATATTTCTGAAGTCATCGTTTTATGGGTTCTTCATTCTGCCTTTTCGATTCTCCCGAGGTTGTTCTCAACTTGTTATATGATTTCCGCATGAATTCGAGGGGATCCTTGCATAAATGAACGTGAGTTTACAATTCACCATTGTACCAGTTTGCCAGTTCATAACTATGTTTTCGTGGTGATGTTGAATGTCGGAAGTTGAACCCACACTTATTCAGCATGGCGTCTCGATGCTTTCCATTATCGTCTATAGGAATAGCTAGATGTATGAATATTCTGGATCCTCGATTGCGATTTTCACTGATTTGTACCTACATTTATAACAATTTCAGCAGGCAGCTCCGCAGCAATCAGCGATAAATATGGCTAAGTTAAGTATCGTGAGTTTTTATGACCTTAGTTACCTGTGTATTCATTGATTCCAAGGAACAACCAGCAAAGCGCAAGAAGATTCGCAAGACTGTGATCTTGAGGTCTTCTGTCATATAGACATTGCAACTTACATGACGTGCGATCTTACTGCTATTGATCCGCTATGTTATGCTACCTATATACAATGTACAATTTTGTTTACTGTACTACTTATGTACGGTAGTTTACAAAAATTCATAAACGCATCGTGTTACCATAGTTTCTCAGCGATATATATGAACTGTAGGAAGTTTGTAATCTGAAGGAGAACGATAAACATACATAAGTGATATACCTTAGACATACAGTTATACAGCAAATCAGTTTAAATTTCGCCTCCTGTTTTTACAAGGTATTTCTAAGTAGAACATTCGTTGAAGCCAAATAAAATAGGTGCAAGAACTAAACTTGAAATTTTGATACTACTTGCCAAGAGACCGGTTGAATTCTGATGTATGATTCCTATGACAAAGTTGACCTTCGTAAGAAATATAGTATAATGCAAGTAAAAAAAAAAGATTGACCTTAAATCTCGGAGTTAAGGTCACTTTTGCGGCACCTTTTTTAAACAAATCTCCACCAATCCACAAGATTAAAATTGTTGGGGTTATTTGATGTATAAACAGAGAAATGCGTGGATAAATTGTAAGCTAGAAAATATATTTTAATACAGAAGTGTAATTACAAATAGGAATACAATTTGAACTAATCAAGATTCGCATGCTACCAGTGTTACCCTATAACTGAAAAACCTCGAAGCCAACGTCGCCTGTCTACTGTTTATGGTCTGCCTTCGTCCCAGACGTTTGTCTATACTCTGTCGATGGCTTCAGTGCTTCAGAAAACTAAAAAGACCAGATGTAGAGTTTTCTTAGAAGTGGTGAGCACTTCAATAAAAATCATGCTATGATGGTCGGGATATATAATTTCCTTCCATCAGGTACATATATACACTATATTTTCTGCGGACTCTTTACATTTGGTTGCTTTCGCGCTCGATTACTTGTTCTGATTGCTCAACGGTCTTGTTCAACTCAACGGAACCGACTATGTATACGGTTTTTCTCTTTCATAGAGGAATGGAAAACAATACTTTTCTCGGCGCCCTTGCGTCTTAAGCGGGTTTGCATGTGTCATTTCTAGTTAGACGAAATTCGCCTAGTTCTAACATTAACCGTTAATCACATAATGTTACCGTGTAAGTGGATGCAATATACGAATAAAAAGGGAACTCTTGCAGCGTTCTTTCTCTATTCCTATATCCCTTTCTCAGATCGCTTACTCACTCCACGTTTCTGTAATTATGGTCGAACTACACATGGTTATGCGTGTAGCTGTTCTGAAAAACCTTTACAAGAGGTCCTCAAGTAATAAACAACGAATTCGATCTTGCACTTCATTCTTTTCTTCATTTTGCGATCACGGTCTACAAATTTTAATTTGAGAGTGGCCGTTTTTTGTTGTATCATAAGTACGCTACTTAAAAATTAAGCTTATAAATTATGTAATACAAAGCAAACTAACCTAGGGACTACAATTTAGTAGTTAACTATCTCACCTAACCTACTCACAGACGATCTATGAGCGTCTCACCGCATCAGCACATGTAAGCGCTTATCTTTATATCACTCATTTTCGAGTGAATTGCTTCGACTTCCATTGGCAAATCTTACTTTTCAGAGTTGATACGTCTTCGACGTTTTTTCGAAACCCGGAAGCATGTTTTGACCTATCGACGAATATGTTTGCCGGTTTTCCGTAGTACTAAATTCTAAAAACATACTTATTTATCTGTTCGATGATTTTAAATAGCTTTCCGTACGTTGCTTTAAGTTTGTTTTTCATGTCAGGAAATGTACAGATTCTTAACCCTTGCGGACTACCACCGCATATATACGTTCTACGTAAGCCATCAATTTGGCCGCGAAATTTATATATGCGTTTGGCGAGAACAACTGATAAAGCCGAACGACTCATATATGTGTCTCACGTAAACGCGTCGCTATGAGCAAGAAACTCATATACGCGTTCAGCGAAAACAATTGATTAGAACCAAAAGACTCATATGTGTGTCATTTTATTTATCCTATGGAGAATCTATGCATGCACGTATGTATAGAATTTGACATCTATCAACGAAAAGCGCGTCTAAGCAGAAATTTGCGCTGGCAATTTTAAATGACTATCACGGCGGCAGCTCAGACCCACGGTACAGTTAACTTCGAATCGTCCCGTCCGCAAAGGGTTAAATAGGAATATTCTTCTGTTATCATGATGTCTAATTGAGTTTGATATCTCCTTCTTATATAATCTCTAAATTTTTCTAGGAATATCTAAGGATTTGTTTCTATTTCTTCGCTGATAAAGAATTCTCCATATCTCTACAACGGATGCCTCCAGTTTCTTTACGCTGCATCAAATTCTCAGCAACATAGTTAGAAGTTCGATGATTTAGTACGGTCTTTTCATCATTCCATTTGATTGACATGCTTGGGTACTAGTGGCTGGTGTGCTGTTGTTCTTCTCTCGCCAATATCAATTAGTTTCAGTAGCGCTAGGAACAATTGTGATTCAAATTGTGATAAGAAGAAAAGGGAATCGCCTGAATTTTCAATATTAGAACCGCTCAGCAGTGCTTGGCTTACCTAAGGTTTGCTGCATATCTTCCATTCCGATCGTGTATTCGCAACCTTCCCATTTTTAAATCTGAGTAAGTAATCTAAGTATGCGTATGACGTGCTGGTGGTGATGCTCATGAACTTTGCGATGGCTACATCACTCTTGGGCTTGATCATCGTCTCGTATCCAGTCACCGACTTGCGTGGGTCGGCGGTGAGGCGTCGAATCTGGCTGAAGGAAGAGCCGTTCCGTGTGCGTCGTAGCTGTAGATCAAGATTGCCACGGTCTTAGATTCGCGATGATCGAAGTCTCGGATAGCGATATCACACGGTCGCACACCTCTTTTTGCTGTCGGTCACGTCGGGGTTACCAATTTGAGGTGTATCTGCTGTCCGTGATATTTGTAGCTGCTGGCTGTAGATGTCGCTGCTGGGGTACTGCTATTTTTCTTCTAATTTAGACGCGTGGAAGGAAAACAGGACTACGGGCGCCGGGATTCGAAACTCGGGTCCCGAACGTTCGTAACCTAAGGCGTTAACCATTGCGCTACCGTCGTCCAGTAAAAGTTAGTGTCGAGTGGCACTATTTGTTGTCGAGTGGCACTATTTGTTGTCGAGTGCCGCCATTCTAAAGGAGAAAAGGCGACGTTCAAACACCAATTACAAATGTAACAGAAACTACTTGCGTACTCATATCTTCATACCGTACCATTTAGTCATCATATTCGCTTTAAAGGCCTTCACTCTTCATTTACAGTCGTTAGTTGCAGCAAACGTGACGATCCGCGTGGAATGTTAAGGACGATAGGGGTTGAATTTTCAATATTAGGACCGTTCAAAATTTTACATTTTTGCTGCATTTCATGCGTTCCGATTATTTAGCTCACCGCGTCTGTTTTTATAGTATATTCAACTCGATGGCTACGTGTGACGAAATCTGATACTCTTAACGCTTGTGCTCCGGCAACATCGGCAATTTTCGGTGTCTCGAAATTTCATTAACTGTTCGTCGAGTTATAGCGATAAACAATCGTTTTCGCTTTCGCTACTAAGACGGTTTAAACGGCTATTCAGTATTCCAAAACCAACAAATAAAATGAAGAACACAGAGCGATATAAATCGACCAGCCGTGCACGGCTCACGTATTCACAAACTTCTTCTCATCGCGACATCGATCGGCGCAATATATTTTGAATTATACCAACCCCATTCGATAGTCTGCGGAGCTTCAAGAAGTCCGAAGTCAAAAGTCGGCCAACACAGACGAGCCTAGAATCCGAGCCTGGATCCAGAATCCTCCGTATTCAATTGCTGTGTCATGGTAATCGGAGGGAATTGCCGGAAATAGAACTCTTTTCAACGTCATGCTCATCAAGGAAGCCTTTCTGACCGTTGCAGAGTGACTATTTGAGTCACTCTATCTGAAAGGATGGTTGAACGAAAACAACTTCGAGGATGCTAAGGTTGGCATCAACGCCATAAGAATAAGAAAAATAATGACCGGGGCGGGGGTCATACTGAAGGTCCTTGATAACAAGGGGAAAGAGAAGGCCGTCGCGCTTGCGGCATAACTTTTTCGGACTGCGGAAGCAAGGGTGGATGGGATAAACGTCTCGGCCACCAAAGAAGAAATAAGGAAGATCCTGGCACAAGGAGGGACGATGCAGACGCGGGGGACATTCAATTGGGAGAAATCCGCACTTTCGAAACCGGACTCGAGCCCGTTTGGGCGGGATGTCGATTGGGACAGTTTAGGAAACTGGTCCAGGAAAGCAGAGTGACCATCGGATAGTCAATAGCAAAGGTCGGTGACATCAGGCGGAGGTGCAATGCTTTAGATGCCTCGAGATGGGGCATGCACCTCAACAGAGGACAGAAGGCACCTGCGTTACTGGTGTGGTTGCTCTTGTCATCAAGCAAAGGGATACACTTCACCTGCTCCAAGATGTTCGCTCTGCGAAGCGCACGGAGCACCTGCAGCACATATAATGGAAGACCCGGCGTATACCCTATCAAGGAAAAGAATGAAAGGAGTCATCCACGGATTATTCATAGCAAGGGAATCGACTGATCGGTCCGTGAATGTGAATGAGAAGAAAGGAGTCTCGCCGCAGGGTAGGGAAAGGGAAGGAATCCCTACCCCTACGTCTGCGAGAAAGGAGGTTGGCGTGGACGAGGCCGCGGATATAGAAAATTAACTAGAAGATGCGCCTCCTCCAAACTAATATAGGACGATTGACTTGGGCACAATACTTGCTCTTCCAGACCATCTGTAGGCTACGATGATAAGGTGGTGATGTGTCCAAAGGAGTCCGAAGGTCGGCGGTCGATGTCCTTTCACTGATGTAGGTTAAGATGTGATTGATGTCAGATACGCCCCCCCCCCTCCTTAGATTGATTTTCGTCCTCCAAAATCTTAGTATTTCTTCAGTATGGAGCGATGGAATTGGACTCTGACTGCTTCGACTTGTACTTGTTCTTCTTGGTCGTGGTATATTATGCTATTGCTATTTTATCCTGTGAAGGTTGGCTGGTTAAATTTCGACCACGATTAATAGGGATAATTTGCGAAGTTTGACGAAATGCCGCAATATCATGTGTTGAATCTTTTGTAGACTTTCCAACAGCCTATCGATGGTCACCGAAGAAGAACTGGCTGGGGCAGTCAGGAGGAGCGGAGTGCGGAAAGCTCCGGGACCCGATGGAGTCCCGGCCCGCCTGTGGAAGGACGTCGCCGGGGTCTTGGCTCTGAGACTAATGCGTCTGCTGCCTCGGCTGTACACGGGCGTGGTGCGATCGAGGCTCCTCTACGGAGCTCCGATCTGGGCGGAGAACCTGATGACCAACCGTCGCAGTCTCCTAGCGATCAGGAGGCTGCACAGGACGGTGGCCATCAGGGTAGTGAGGAGCTTCCGCACCATTTCGGCGGCAGCAGCGGCGGTGCTCGCCGGGTTCCCCCGTTCGAATTGCAGGCCCTGAGGTGTCGCGAGATTTATCTCCACACTCGGGGTCTGTCGGGCGGGGTGGGCCCGGTGGATGCCGACGTCAGGGTTCGGGTTCGGCGGGCTTAGCTCCACAGATGGCGCGCCCGCCTCGACACGAGAGCAGGTGCGCCGGGGATAAGGGTCCTCGGGGCCGTCCTTCCAAACTGGGACGTTTAATTGAACGGACTACAGGGTGCCGCAGGTGCTCACCGGACACGGCTACTTCGGCGAGTATCTGCACCGAATCGGGAAGGAGACGACCGCGTACTCCCACCACTGCGATGCGAGCGTGGATTCAGCGCAGCACACACTGGAATACTGACCGGCGTGGACCATCGTGGAAATCGGATGGGACCTCTCGCCGCCGACGATCCTCAAGGCAAGCGAGAGAAGTTGGTAAGCGAGAGAAGGAGGAGAGTCGTGACCTCCTTCTGTGAGCAAGTTATGCTTCGAAAAGAAGCCGCGGAGAGGGTGAGGGAGCGGTACTCTCACACTGAGAAGATTGACCGGCGAGGGCGCGGCAGAGGCCATAGACGCGCTTCGGTGAGGCGCGCTAGGTCCGCCCCCCCCCCCCGGTAGGGTGCAAACTTAGGCGCTGGCAGCTCAGCTCCCGGGGGCCGCAAAGCAGCCCGGTAGGGAAACCGGACTGCCTGGCACGGCGGCTCCGGCAACGAAGCGCGGTATGACTTGGCCGCACATCGCTCCATTAGGAGAGGTATTGTGCGCGGTAGGGAGGGGCGGTGTGTCGCTCGCACTGGTTCCCGGGCCTCTCTCGATCGCAGCCGGGACGGTCATCGTGAGGTTTTAGTCGTTTGGAGTCTGACACAACCACACCGCTTTCCCCAGAAGAAGCGGCCTGGCGTCCGTACGGATTTCCTCGGCGTAAATATAAAAAAAAAAAGTACATCGCGATCGTTCGCACACATCGCGAAGCTGTTCTTCGAGAGAAGAACTCCGTAAAAAGGTGAAGGGGCTGGAGTTAGAGTTGCAAAATGAACGCATGGTGCCAATATTCGACACCTTTCGCGTCAGTGTCTAGATAGAACAGTGCGTACAACAAGTGAATTGGTTTGTGTGGCGGTATCACTGATCCGACGATGTGTGACGATGTGATGATCATCAGGATTATCTCGTGAGATACGAAAGTCCACACTCAACGATTTTATGATGAGGAGTAGAAATACGACCATTCGTGGAAATCTTTGAATGGTCCCCTGATCCAGTAATATCGAACGCTGGCACCATTTGGGAGCTTATTGGAAGAAGCCGCTAACTTCTACGCCTGACCTAGATAGAAGTTAGGCGACTATTATCTTGCAAAGATGTCAAAGTTGCGCGCCCTAAAGCTTGATATTCCTAACACGTAGATAGAAGATGTTACGTTGGGCGACCCTCTCCCTAGACCAGTCCATACACCGCGGGCTAGCCAGACGCCAGATGTCCGCTCATCCTCACGGCGTGCCCTCAATATTCTTAAGGACCCGTCATAAATCCCAATAATTTGCCAGCTAAGGTCCTTCAGACCCAACAAACATCTGTTTTAAATCACTTTCCAAAGACTATTGTCTACTACGGCTTGACAAGGGAAACAGTTTTTCTCACGTACGATGCTTCCTACAAGCAACTTTCTATCGAGGGCGGCTAAGACCCTTCCTAGTCCACCTTCGTTTATCCAATCAGAAACAATGTATACTGCCCTCACTTTCCTGACCAAAGATGTCATGAACAAATCCGATGGTCCCGTGCGCTAGACACACCCATCGCTAGCTTTCCTCCGACACAACATCGTCATTGTACCTCACTTGTTCTACACCGCTAGAGAAGTCGACATCTTTCGACCGGGTTTGCACCCGTAGAGCAGTCACTCACTCATCTTATACATACGCACCAGCGTAACTATCTTCCTTATAACGTCGTTAGAATAAACGGTGATTTATAACTTACTATACAGTGTTACATTTATTAAACCACGCCTATTATCTTAACGGAAATCAGGGGAACGACTATTTCGCGGCGTCGATTAACCGAATCGAAGCGAGAATTTACGCCTCTCGATGACGCGTTTTCCTAGCGACCGCGTCTCTCCGCGAACGGTCGTAACAGAGGATGCGGTAATAGCGGACATCGGCTCGCTCGATTCCCGATTGGCTCCAATAGATATAACAGCGGTCATCGCTTGCACGCAAGGATGAACGAAATGGATGTAATACTGTGAACAGAGCCTGAAAAAAACAAATCCGGTACCGCTCGTCCGATCACAACCGACCGACATTGAACAATTATACGTCTCGGTTCGTACGATATGTACGATGATCTATGCTATATAATGTTTTGTTCAATTGTAATACTTAACTTAGTGAACCCGCAACCACGTACCTTTGTCTCTCAAGGAGCAGCGATTAGTTTGTCACGTGCCGAATTCATATTGCTTTACCTTGGGAGTCGATGTCGTGTGCAAGGCGGTACAGGTTTCCTGAGTCGGTTGGAGATATTTGTTGACATTACAAGTTAAACGTTACGAAGTCTTCGTTAGCCATACGTTGGCTCATCCTAGCGTTTATTTCCTTCAGAAACCAGTGCCATTAATAACACTGGATTTGTTTAATTAACAACTCCATAACCTAAAAAATAGCCCACTCATCCCCTTCGGCTTATAACATACAAAAGAATATACGGCTTGAGTCTTCATTGGGGTTCATTCTGTTTACATCCACCTTTTAATTTTAAAGCGAAAAGGAAAAATATAAATTAGTTCCACATTTACTTACCTACTATTATTTTGCTAGGCACGACACAAAATCTCTTTATTTAGTAGTTTTACTGAATGATGTTTTAAGGTTAACGTGCTTTAATTATTATATTAAAATTAGTCTTTAGGATATATTAGAGTTTCAGGGCATTTGATTAGTCACAATGAATAAAAAAAGTAGATATTATTCGATTTATTTGTTAGAATTATTTATTTCAGTATGTGTGTTAATATGTTACCTCAATTAAATGTATTTTGGAATAACTGAAAAATATTATTTTTGTCTAGCTGGAATTAAAATTTTTACTGCCTGCTACGAAGAGATTATGTTATTATTCCAGGATATTAGATTAAAATATCAAAGTTGAAAGATATTGGTTTCCATGTTAATACAATCGTATTGCAAGCATATTGCTTGCTAGATGCTTTTATGAAAGAAAAACAATATATTATGTTAGCAACAAAATCTTTTTTCACTTTTTTGTTTAAGCGCAAGAAAATCCGAGACGAGTGCGCCGCGATGCGGCAGTCCGAACGAGTGTGTTCGGCGCGTCGCGCACCTACATCACCTTTAACTTTCTGTTTCCATCAGATAATTCATTTAATTCATTTTAATCCAAATGCATTACAATCTTTAAACCTTTCTCTACAACTCCTGCAAATTTCAAATCTTAATATAGAGTTTTCTTTGAGGCCTGAATTTAACAATCATATCTAAGATCCATATCAATGTTGTGCAATTTTTTTTCTAAATTTACACAAAAATAAGTACTTCCCAGTGTAAAAAATGCTATCGTTGTTAAATAATTATTTTCAGTTATTCTGTGTATTTATAAGGTAATTTCCAAAGAATAATAATCCGAAGTAGTACTTTTCCCTATTTTCTATTAAATGTTTTAATTGATTATTAATATCTAGATTATGGCGAAGTTACTATAATCGGAAGTAACGATGTACCTTGTCTGTGATAGCCTACAGGAAACGTATAATATTTCACCTAATAATTTGTTAATATAAACAATCGTTAGCAGATGGCGAAAAACTTATTATTATTTATTATGAGGTTATTATGTGGGAATAACAGAACTATTTTACTTGTGATTTTTAATAGTATCAATGCATTTTTCACAGAGATATCCATATCTGAAAAGAATCCCGAATTTTTATTTTTAAATACAATTTGAGATTCAACCAGTGGTGCTATCTTAAAGGAAAATATACCTTCATAGATTATTTAATTACCTATAACATTTATACTAAACATTTTCATCCTTGTTTGCTTAGTTGAAATATATTTACATATAAACCTACAGTGGAAAAATAGACTGATTTTTACGATTATGCTACTTCATATTGTTTATTGCTGAAAATAATTGGTTAACTCGAACAGATCCTCATTTGTAATTATAATTAGGACCCAGTCCTCATCAAGCCGTCGTCGTAAACGGACATGCGATTGAGCGAATTACGTACGTATTGTGTGACAGAAATATAAGCGAAACTAAACATCAGCCAATTAAACCAACTATTCGTGTTTACCGCTACCATCTTGTAAGGACGCCTCAATTGGATCGGAATCGAGGCTGGCCAAAAGCTCGCTCCAGGTCCGCTTCTTCGCCTCATTGATGGCTCGTTGCAAGGGTCTCCGCGCTTCACTGTAGGCCTCGTACATACGAGCCACCATGGCTTCGTCCACCCGCCGCCTACGGTGGGATCTACTGTACCGGCGCCGAACGCTGGCGCACGCCTCGCGGAGACAAGCGATCTCCTCAGACTACCAGAACACCGCGCTGCCGCCGCGCGGGGCTCCGAACCGCGGCATACACGAATAGCAGATCGCGTGCATGTCGCGCCTCAGCCGGGTCGCTCCTGCTTCAGCGTCCTCGTCGGTCGGGGATCCTTCCAACCAAGCCACGGCTATGGTGGCCACCGCCATGAAGTCCTCGTCGAGGTGGGTCACCACCCACCGCGGGAATCCTCTTCTCCTTCCCGGTGGGCCGATGGACCCGCGCGCAACCGACGTACGTACCTCCATCAAGATATAGAGGTGGTCCGAGGGGGTCTCCTCGATTTGCCCATGTGAGGCCCACTATGGATTCGCGCCGCCACGGCACGCACATGCTGAACGACCCCCAGTCCGTAATCCGGAGGTCGAGTGCAGCCGCCCAGTCCTGCACGTCGCGCCCCCTTCTGTTGTATCAGCGGGAGCCCCATGCCGTTGAGTGGGCGTTGAAGTCACCGAGGACCAGAGACGGGCAGGCGCCCAAATGCCTCGCGCAAGCCGCGAGTGCGTCCATGAAGAAGGCGTATGCGGTCCGGCTAATGTTGGGCGACACGTAGACGGCCACCACGGTCAGGTTATTTCACGGCCACGAAGCCCCGTCCTCGATCACCGAAGCCCGATCACCGAGCAGGAGGGACTTCCCGTGATCCCGATCCAGAATATGGCGACTGAGCCGATCAGATCCCCAGCGCCTCGTAACGTGTCGGCAATGCTGTACGGCTCGGCTACCGCTGCCAGGCCGACCCGCCGCTCCGCCAGGCTCTGAAACATTAAGACCTGAGCCCTGCGGGAGCGGTTAAGATTGCACTGCAGGAGCAGTTGTCCTCCTCCTCTTCTTCCGCTCACGTCTCCATAGCCTCCTCCGGGCCGTTCCCCTCGCAGTCGATGTGTCCGACATCTCTGTCCTCTCTTTTGGCCTTCGTGGGGCCAGTTGACGGCGGCATCGTTTCCTTCCTCGTCATCGCGTCCCCGCCGCCCCCTGGAACGATCCTTGATTCCTGTGCGTCCCTCTTCTTACGGACAGGCGGTTTGCATGCCGGTGACCCCATACGGTGCGACGCGGTCAGTATCAGGTCCGCGCACACCGAACACTTAGGTACTCGCTCCGAGCAGTCCGTGGCGCGATGTCCATCCGCACCGCACCGGTAGCAGCGCTCCGACCGATCGGCCGTCGATGTGCAATCCCGGCGCACGTTACCCGACTCCATGCACCTGAAGCATTGGAGTCGACGCGCCGGGAGAGGGGAAACCCTCGCCGCTGACCAACCTATGTTAATCCTACCTCCTCGTCGGGCGTCTCCTCCTCTGCTGATTTTCCTGGTCGCTGTCAGCGGCCAGCGTAGCCACAGCGACCCGAGGCCCCAAGGAGCGTAGCGTATAACTCTCACGTTGACCTCGTCGGCGTAGCAGCCCCCGGCTTCAGCAACGGCGGATGCCATCTCCTCCGAGGTGACCGAGTCCTTCAGTCCGGTCACTCTTAGCTCGGCCGTCCTTCACGGCACGGTTACCTTGGCGGGCAAGTCCTTCAGCGTGGCCGCCATCCGCTCGGCCAGTCGTGATGCTTTGCTCCCAGCGTCCTAGCCTGAGATTTCGAACAGCAGCGCTCCCGTGATCGCCCTCCTCGGTCTTAACTCCGTGATGTCGAGTTCGGAGAGCTTGACTTCCCTCTTCACCACCGACATCGCATCCCTGTACGTGAAGCCCGAGCCGTCCCGCGCGGTGAGCGATACCGCCGCACACCGTGGGGTCGGGGAAGGCCCGGCACTTTCTCGCCGCGCAGGTCTCGCCCACTAGCATTACGTCTCTTTCCTGCCCCGATAGCTCCGGATCCATCGCTGCTGCCCGCTCCTCGTGTGGATTCCCTTCCCGTGCAGGGGCGCACCGGAGGCCGATCGGCCACCTCCGCAAAAGTCTTTGCCCTTGTTCTGCCATTGCCGGTCGCCGTCCCGGGGGCCAAGGTCCCTGTTCGCAACATCGACGACGAAAAAGACGACTATACCCGTCCCTTGGTTCCTGCATTCTTTGTCGGCGCATGGACCGTTGGAAGGGGTTGCGCCGTTGGCTTCCTGTTCCTTCGCCTCGCTCTCCCTCTTCCACCTCTTATGATGGTAGTGAATCCTTCCTTGTCGGCCGACGACTCCACGGTCGACCGCGAGGTATCTCTCGCCGACCGCAACCTGCTTGTACGGTTCTTGTGGCGACGTCAGCGTCCGTAACCGGGGGGATCGCTCCCCCTGGCATTATTTCTCGCCAACACTCCTCCAACTTACGAAGGAACAGGATCTTGAGATCCTCTAGTGGATCTCGAGGTCCTGGACCGCCAAATCTATCCGTTTTCTTAGTTTTTGCATTACTCCCCGACCCGTCGGGACAGCGGAAACGGCGAGACGCTGACCAAGGGTGTGGGGGAGGTGGGGGAGGGGGACCCATAATCGTTTCCGTTGGGGCCCCAGGAGCATTTTCTTTCGTCCCCCTCGTAGAGGTCATCCCTACCTCTTGTTCTTCACCATGGTTGTTATCATCTTCGGCTGCCCTCTCCGTGCATTCCTTGGTCAGCCATTCCACCATCTGTTGGAGACGACTGACCTCTCTCTCCAGAAAGTGCACCCTCCTTCGCAGGTATGCGACGTCCTCCACTTCCTGATCGTGGGTCGGTTCCGCGTCCTTCACGGTCACTTGCTTGTCGACCGATCCGATCCTCATTTCATCACTCCGCGTGTCGTCGCCGCCATCGGTAGAGGTAGGTAGAGGTGGCGGCGGATATGGTGGCCGCCTTGGCGTAAGGTCCACCAGTTTCATTAGTCTCAGTCACGTGCGATCTCGTCAGCGAGTTACACACATTCTTAGCGAATCAGTTAGTACCGTGCGTCTTAGCGAACATTCTTGTATCTATTTGCTATTTCAAAATACACTTTACGATTTTAACAGAGTTATCTCGTCATTTAACATCACACGACCAACCATTTCTCCCATATCTCAAAGCAACGCATTCGTGCTTGATCACATAGACGTTTATCGAAGTTGCCGTCAATTATATGGCCCACTAATTCTTCTTCCTCTTGAATTCCGATCTGATTAGTTAAAACTAATTTGCCGTGATGATATTCGTTAAAGTTTTCACTCATTTTTCAAATCCTATCATCGAGTTGCTTTCTTAACGTTAATTAATTAGGTTAATTGTCAACATCCTTTTTCGTATTTCCTAATCATTTTTTGAAGTCTATTGCTATGTGTTCTGCCTTCGAATGTAACCAACTAAACGCTTTACCCTTGATTTTCGAAATCTTAAGAATTTCCGTGGATTCTCCATTTAAATCATAAATTATCATTGTGAAGAAAGACTTTAGTTGGCGGTCGCCATTTATTACAAAATTATTATCAGAAGATTACAAAGATTACAAAAGATTTATACAAAATAATATAATTTTCCGGATTTCCTATTTACATTCTTAAACCGGACATTTTTTTAGAGTAGCAGCGGAGTAGTGTCAGATTTTTACTAAGTGAAACTTTGCGGTGGCCGTCCTCAATGTTTCCAGGGGGGTTCCAAAGCCTTTTCCCCGTTAATTTCGACGTGCAGAGCAACCACCACACTTCACGCCACTTCCTGCCTGAACTATCGCGTAAGTTCGAGGTAATTCGGCTGTGATGGGCTGGGGCAGCACGTGAGGTAGTAGGATCCAGCGAGCTACATCTCCTTACCACTTGTCCCTAACAGGAAGTCAGTGAATACGCAAATCTACATCGTACGCCAACCTTGAACTCATCCACGTACAACCCGCTCTCGTCCCCCCAGGACCACTTCCATAATTACCAAGGGGACCACATATTCGTCAATGAGTGTCGTATCATCATTCGAATGATGAATCGTAAGAGGTAGCGCAGCACTTTCTACGTCAAACAAAATTCCAACATGTACTGCGCCGAGTTCCTGAACTCCCCAAACCAGACTCAGTTTTGATCAGCTTAAAATTAGATGAGGGTTAAATCAGATTAGACTTTCCTTAGAGACAGGGTGCAGGGGCATGTGAAGCGTCATCGCTTGTGCTTATCGATGACTATCGTACCAAAATACAAAATAATTGTTGAGAAAAGTTAAGTTGGCATGATCGCTAGTTACTACAAGCTACGTTGGTACGACTTCTAACGATGCTCTTTTGTCTTAGAAGTCGACCACGTGTTAATAGACTAAATGTATTTTGTGTGTTAAGACGTGTTGTGCGAGGCGGAGAAATATAGAGAGAAAAATCGAATCTGTGTGAATCGATTAATTATCAAACCCCAAACCTACATCAATTAACAGGTTATGGGCCCAGGGCAGTAAACTGCGATAATAAGGAGAATTATTTTTGAACTTTGTTGAGCATGTTCGCCCCGAGTATCTCGGGGATATCAGAACCTTGAAAACAGTGAAGGAATGCTGGAAAACACTGGAAGACGTCCATGGGAGATCTACGTCGATGGACATTGTTTTATGCATGCGGGAACTGGGAACTATTGAGAAAACCCCCAGCATGGATATCTCCGCATACTGCGGAAGGATCCAGGACCTGTGTAAGAAGTTGTCCAGTGTAGGTATAAAAATTGAGGACCACGTTACGGCATGTTTCCTTTTGGCCAGCCTCGTGGCGGATCCAAATTACGCGACGTACCTCACAGCAACGAGGATCGATAAGGATCTAACCGCGAGGGTCGTGAAATACGATCTTCTGCTCGAAGAAAAAAGCATCGATGCGGCTGCGGACTCGGCCGAGAAAAACAGCGCAATGGCGACCAGAAAACAATGGAGGTCCAAGCCTCAACAGAACAAAGATAGCGTGAGGCCAAAGCACAGAGACCCAAATGACCAGAAGTGCTACAAATGTGGAAATCGGGGCCACATTTCGTACCAGTGCCAAGAGGGGAAGGGACATGAGGAAGAGAAAAACCAAAGGTAGAAAAGGAGACAAGAAGAAGACAGCAAGAAGGAGAGAGAATCAGAAGACAAATCCGCCAACCACATGGAAAGAGATAGGATCAGGTACCTTGACTCGGGTGCCTCGAATCACATGACTTCGAACAGGTATCGGTTCGTGGACTTTGCGCCTGCAACCGGACAGATCAGGATTGGCAAGGGATACCTGGAGGTTGAGGGAAAGGGAACGATCGTTGTGAAAATGGCTAAGTCCTGTGGCGGTTGGACTCTATCTTTGTCGAACACTCTATGGGTGCCTGAGTTAGATGTGAATCTAATCTCGATCAGGCAATTGGCAATGAAGGATGTCACCACAGTGTGTACAAGGGATGAGCCCGTTGGAACACATGATGATGGGGACCTTGTATTCAACTCAAGGGTAGGAGACAACGTATACTACCTAGAGACAATACCACCTGAAAGGCACGTAGCAAACGTCTCCGTGGAAAACGATCAAGAGGAGCCTGGGGAAGATGACGAAGGCATTGAGGTTATTGAGGCAAAGGCATACAAGGGTATTGTATCGTGGCACGAGAGATTAGGTCATCTACATGGAAATGCAATGAGAAAAATTCCTGTAAGTAGCGTGAAGGAGGACTCGAGGAAACATGAGGAACTATGTGGAGTCTGCGTGAAAGGAAAAATGACAAAAGTGCCATTTCCGAGGACAGCTCACCACATGTGTCAACGCTCTTTAGAGATCGTTCACAGCGATGTCAGTGGCAGAGCTCAGTGCAAGTCATTAGGTGAAGATAATTACTTTGTGACTTTCATTGATGATTTTTCTCGTTTCATGTACGTTAGGACCATCAGCAGGAAGAGCAAAGTACTTAAGTGCTTCATGGAATATCAGATGGAAGTGGAGGCTCTACACCAGTCCAAAATAAGTGCCCTCCTAACTCACAATGGAGGTGAGTATACAGGGGAAAATTTTGAAAATTACCTGAAGGAGAAAGGCATTTTACACAGGAAGAGCGTCCCTAGGAACCCTGAGGAAAATGGAGTTTCTGAACGAGTAAATAGGACGTTGGTTGAGATGTCTAGGTGTTTACTCATCCAATCAGGGCTCCATGACTATCTGTGGGGAAAAGCTGTGAACACTGCATGTTACGTAAGGAACCTTTACCCATCCGCTGCTATCGGAGACAAGATCCCATTGGAATTATCGAAAAGTAAGGGATGCGACATCCAAGGGGAGATCAACAGACTACTGAGAGTATTTGGGCGCAGAGTCTAGTACCTGAGAAGCCCAAGCGGAGGAAAATTTGATAGTAGGGCAGATGAAGGCATATATATCGGTTACGACCGACAGGTCAAGGGTTATAGGATCTACCTGTCAAAAACCACGAAAGTAATAATATCTTGTCATGTCAGATTCGAGGTGAATGTGTTTCCCTACAAGAGTGTTAAGATGGATACGAGTAACATAAAAAGAAGATTCTCAGAATGGATATGGGACGTAGAAGATTTTGAACTTGGAAGGGGAGTTGATTAGACTGATGTTGAAACTCAAAATGATGGCGAAAACGATAAAGGGGAGACTGACTATTTCATGGACAATTTAACGAATTAGAATAATCGGGGGGGGGGGAGGTTGTGAGTGTAGCAACTGTGCCCAGGAGGTCAGCAAGATTACATAAGCCAAAGACGTGTGATAGTTGCGCTCATGTTGCCACCGTTTGCAAAACTTAAAGCATGTGTGTATCTGTGAATGTGTACGAAGCACTGAGGGGGCCAAATGCTCAAAAGTGGACTGATGCAATAATGAAGGAGTTAGACAATCTAAAAAATAAAGATGTGTGGAACATTGTGTAAAGACCTTTGAACAAAAATGTTATAGACTGTAAGTGGGTGCTTGTCATAAAGAGAGACCCTGATAGATATAAGGCTAGGCTTGTAGCTCGGGGATTCTGGCAAAGACCTGGAGTAGATTACTCAGAAACCTTCAGTCCAATAGTAAAACGCAAAACTCTAAGAATTCTGCTTGCTCTGTGTGCAGAGATTGAGCGGGGTTACGAGCATATCGATGTGGAGCGTGCATATCTCAACAGTCCGCTGGATAAGGACATGGAGCAAACAGAATTTTTTAAAGTTCCAGGAAAAGACAGGACTCGATATTTGTACGAACTCAAAAAGAGCTTGTATGGACTGAAGCAAGCCGGGAGAATGTGGTTTAGGTACATTAATAGTATTTTGAAAGGTATGAGTCTGAATCCATGTATGAGAGATCCGTGTGTGTATCTGAATGCGTCCAAAAATCTGATTGTAGCTGTGTATGTGGATGACATTCTTGTGTTTGGAACGAAGGATAGGGTTGAAGTGTTCAAAACCACAATTAAGGAAAAATTAGATGTTAGGATGCTGGGTACCGATACTCAATTTCTATCCATCCACCTGAGTAAGAAAAACAGTACCACTGTCGCATTTGATCAATCCGTACAGATATGTCAAATGCTGGATCTGTTTGACATTGCTCATGCGGTTGGAGTGTCAACACCGCTAGCTAAGGAGTGTGAACCCGGTTTTGACATTAAGTGTGATGAGCCCTTCGATAATAAGTTGTACGAACAACATCCTGATTTCGTGTGTGCAATAGGGAAATTAAGCCAAAGATGCGCAAATCCGACTGTATCCGATTGGAAAGCAGTGAGGCGGATTTTCAAGTATCTGCTAAAAACCAAAGACTTGAAGCTAGTGTACCAAAGGACAGGACAACCTGTGAAGGTGTTTTGTTTTTCTTTTTTTATTTTTTTTATTTATTAATTTAATTTTACAATTTGTCCATTAGGACATTTGGTAAAATATTATAGCGGTAATATAACATGTGGGTGGTTACCCCCAGTGGGGTACCATCATCGTGTTCGTTAAGTTGTGTCCTTTGTGAGATCTGTTGGGTGTTTCCTTTTTAACCTTCTTTCTATGTTTGATATGTTGACCGTTTCCGCTGCCAGCCGGTTCGGGTACGTTGCTATTCTTTCTCTCTACCATCTTGCATATCTGCTAATCTCCTCCTTGACCGTTGGTATTTCCAGGTCTATCCTAATGTCCTCGTTTCTGACGTACCATGGCGCGTTTACTATTGTTCTAAGAATTTTAGCTTGCATTGCCTCTATTTTGGTTATATGACTCATTGCTGCTGTTGCCCATAGTGGTATCCCGTACGTCCAGATTGGTTTTATGATCATTTCATATATTTTTAGTTTATTTTCTATACTTAGTTTGGATTTTCGATTTGTTACCCAATACATTTGTCTCCTTGCTATCTGTATTTTGTCTATTATTGATTTAATATGCTGTTTCAATGTGAATCGTGTATCTAAGTGGAGTAATAGATATTTAACTTGCCTTGTTTGGATTATGTGCGTGCCGTTTAGTATAATGCTTGGTGGTATCTGTTTTCGCAGTGTGAATGTAATGTGTTTGCATTTATCGGGGTTTGGTTTAATTTGTTTGGCTTGAAGCCACTTTTCTATTTTTGTGATATGTTCTTGCAGTAATGTAACTGCTGTTATAGGGTTAGTGTGCCTGACTAGTACGGCTGTGTCATCCGCAAATGTCATTATTTTGCTGTTGTTAGTTGTTGGTATGTTGGCCGTGTATATTGTGTATAGAACTCGCCCTAAGACGCTTCCTTGCGGAACCCCTGCCTTGATTTCTTTAACTTCGGAGTATGTGTCTTTAATTTTTACTACGAAGGTTCTGCTGCTTAAGTAGGTTTTAATTAAATGATATATCTGCTCCGTGAATTGTTTTCTGATTGATTGAAGTAGGCTATTGTGGTTTATCTTATCAAATGCCTTCTCAATGTCCATAAAGAGGGCTGTGCAGTATTGTTTGTTTTCTAGTGCTATTATTATTTCATTGGACAGTCTGTGCATTTGCTCTATGGTGGAGTGTTTGTTTCCGAATCCGAATTGGTGGTCCAGTATTAATTTTTCTTTCTCTATTATTGGTTTTATGCGATTGTAGATTACTTTCTCTAGTATTTTAGAGAACACTGGTAGTAATGATATCGGTCTATATGATGTGGTTTGGTGTGGGTCTTTGCCTGGTTTAGGTAACATTATGATCTGTGCCAGTTTCCAAATTTTTGGAAAGTACTGAATTCTCAGTATTGCGTTAAATATTATAGTGATTTGTCTTATCGCTTTTGGCAGAAGGTTTTTCAAGATTTTGCCGTTGATTAGGTCGATTCATGGTGCTTTATTATTGTTTGTTTTCTCGATTAAATTTCTAATTTCTTGTGCTGTTGTTTTGGGTATGGTGTAGTGTTTGTCCGTTGATGTACCAGTGGTTGACGCATCCTCGTCCGTATGACTATTGTGGTTGCTGTTGTTGATATTATGTGGTGTAAATGTATTGCGTATGTAGTTGGAGAATTCTTCAGCTTGCTCTTCGGTGCTTCTTGCCCATGTGTTGTCTGCTTTTCTGATTGCTGGGAGTAGTTTTATTGGTTTCTTCATCTTTTTCGTGGCTTTCCATAGGCAGTAGTTGTAGTTCTCGTGTGCAGATAGTGACTCGATGAACTTTGTGAACTCATTGTTGTTGTGCTCTTTAATTTAGTTTTTTATTTCCTTTGCGAATTTGTTTAGGTGTGTTTTGTTTTCTTTTGTTCTATGTTTTTGCCATTTTGCTTTCGCTTTTTTTTTCTCTAATTTTTTCGAGGATGTCTGATGGAATTGTTGTTGTTTGTCTGTTGGTTGTTTCGGGTATAGTAGTTGCCCTGGCTGCATCTTGAATAGTTTCTGTAAGTGTTGTTACTGCTTGATCGATGTGTTCAGGTGTTTTCAATGGGATGTTGCAGTTGATTTTGCTCTCGATTATTTCTTTAAATGTTTGCCATTTGGTGGTTTTATTGCATAGCGTCTCTGACATGTTGTATAGTATTGGTTTGTTTCTGTATGTAATTATTATGGGTGTATGTTCGGAGGTAAGCTCGGGACTGGGTGCTATGTTTAGTTTATTTGCGTTTAGTCCCTTTGTAACTGCAAAATCGAGTAGGTCAGGTATTTTGCTCAGGTCTGTCGGCCAGTATGTCGGTCTTCCCGTGGATAATATATTGAGGTTATTATTTCTGATGTAGTTTTCCAATGTTCTACCTCGTGGTGTAGTGATTCTTGATCCCCATAATGTGTGCTTTGAGTTGTAGTCTCCAGCTGCAATGTACTTGTCGCCTAGGTGTTGAAAGTACTCTTCCCGCATTTGCGCTGTAATTTTGTGTCGCGGCGGTATATATACTGCTGACAATTGTAAATGGTTGCTGCTAGTTTGTATAGTAATGGTGGTTGCTTGTATGTGTTCCTTACTAATCTGGCTGTGTAGGCGATGTTTAATGTCGATTTTATAATTACTGCGGTCCCTCCGTGTGCTTTTCCTGAGGGATGCTTGGTATCGTATATGGTGTAGTACGGTATTTTTATGTAACTTTTTGTAGTGAAGTGTGTTTCTGATACGAACAGTATGTCGATGTTATTGTTGTACAGGAATGTTTTAGTTTCTAGGGCCCTTTGTTGCAGGCCGTTAGAGTTCCAGGCTGCTATTTTGTGAGTACTTTGGTGTTTTTAATGGATTGTTTTAGTAGTTGTTTGATTTCTGCGGCGTCTTCGGTGTTGTTGCTTTGACTCTGATTGTTTATGGACGTTGCTTGTCTAATGTTTTGGGTTGCTTGCTCATAGCTTCGTTTTCCTTGGGGATCTGTTTTTCTGTTTATAACTTTTATTACCATTTGAGCTTGCAACGTTGCTTCGTTGTCCGTTGTATTTTGTTGTTGTCGGTAGTTATCGATTGATCTTGCGAAGTGGTGGAAACAGTTTACGTTGGAGTTGTTTCCTGATTTCGCATCCTTAATATCTGGCTGGGTGGTTTCCGTTACAATTATAGCATTTAACTTCTTCAATCTTTCCCGTGTATGGGCAGCGCATCTTTAAATGATTTTTTGCACATTTAACACATGCCGGGTTTCTATTACAGTAGTTTTTTGTGTGACCGTATTGTTGGCACCGCATGCATTGTGGAATATCTTTTTTTGTAGCGTGGTGGTTCCACTGTTACTACTGTGTTTAGAATTTTTATCATTTTGTAGATTTCTTTGTTGTTGTTTCTTGGTTCTAATTCTATTAAGAATATTGGTAGTGGTCGCTTCGTGTTGTACATTGTCATGTTGGTTATTGATCTTGTTTGATGACCTATTTTTGCTAGTTCGTCACTTAATTTTTGTGTGTTGATTTTTGGATGTAGTCCTCTTATAACTATTTTGTAGCTCCTTTCTGTTTTGAGTTGGTACGTGTGGAATATTGCATTCTTTTCTCTTAGTTCTTTTATCACCTTCCTATAATTTTCTGGGGTGTTTGTTTGAATTTTTACCTGTTCTAATTTTGTTTGTTTTATTGTGTAATTATCCTTTCCTACTGTATTGTTTAGTTGTTCTATAAGCGGGTCTATTACTTGCGCTTCAACAAATATTGGTGGTGGTTTTGCAATGTGTGTTGGTTGAGTTATGGTTTTGCTTGTTGGTTCCTCGTGTAGTTCTTCAGTTAACGAGCTGAATGAATTACTTAGTGGTAATTCTTACAGCCATCTCTGCTTTTCCGTATCAAGATTGCTTGTTATCTTTCTTTTTTTATTGTAGCTAGCCACCTTCCAGCTTTCTTCCTGTTGAGTTGTTTCTTTGTTGATTTCCATATCAACTTCTATTGTAGCTGAGCAGTCCTGTTCTTGGTTTGTTTGTTGACTTATTTTTGATGTGTTTTTTGTTTTATTTATATAATATTGTTCGTCTTTGGTTATTATTTTTATCGGTGTTATTTGTTTCATGTTGTGTTTGCTCTTCTTTATAGTAGACACGGGTTTCCACCATTTGGCTATTGATGTAGCCGTTCTTGGTTTCCTCTTCCCCACTTGCCGCACTATTCTGAAGCACTGTTTTACGTCCGCTTAGCTCTGCTGCTCGGGCAGAACTCGAAGGTGTTTTGTGATGCAGACTTTGCGAGCTGTATGGTGGATAGGAAATCTAGGAGCGGGTATGTCTTCATACTCGCTGGTGGTGCAATATCTTGGTTATCCAAGAAATAACCAATTATAGCTCAATCGACATGCGAAGCGGAGTTTGTGGCGATGCAAGAAGCAGCAAGGGAAACTGAATTTCCTTATTGTTAAATAGAGTTAAGACTCAATATTTTACCAAAGCTATGGGGCTTGTAGACACTACAATCAAAGGGGAGTGTTGAGAAAAGATAAGTTGGCATGATCGCTAGTTACTACAAGCTAAGTTAGAACGACTTCTAACGACGCTCTTTTATCTTAGAAGTCGACCACGTATTAATAGACTAAGATAATCTAACTAAGTTAATATAAACTAAGTTATCCTGTGTGTTATAACGCGTTGTGTGAGGCGGAGAAATATAGGGAGAAAAATTGAATCTGTGTGAATCGATTAATTATCAACCCCAAACCTACATCAATTAACAATAATTGTATTATAAACTTGTTGTGATAATAACATTTTAATAAACGGCGACTCTTAACTAAAACTTTCACAACACTATTCCGAGTGATAACCTTGACAACATATCAAAAAAATTGTCGAAATCAGAAGTGACCCGCATCTTGTGAATATTTCACAAAATTCTTTTATCTGCATGATACTGTGCTTCTGTGTTTTATTAGTTGCTATTATTAGTATTTAATATACATCGCGTTGCTACTATACTATCTCTTTATAACAGTTATTAATTCTTAAATTTTGCATCAAAGTGAAAATTACAATTAATTATAATTGTTTCACTCATAAGCGAAAAAAGTAGACTTATAAGAGTTTAACTATGTATATTCTTATTCCTGTTTTGGAAAAATTGAATACAAAATGTAATGGAAATTTGATGTTTTAAAAAGGTTTATTTATTCATACAGTTTTTGGAAAATAAAAAGATTGAGGACATATTTGTGAAGAACTGTTGCTTTTTATTGTTTTATCATATGTTATCATTGTTTCACATTTTCTGTCATTTTCATATTATAGGGAATAAATTATATTAAAACATTTAAGGCAACGTATAATAAATGTCTGATGATTAAGATCCATGCTACTTTTTATATTAATGTTTCAGATTATTGGGATTGTCCTCTGGAGAAGAGAATCTCTATAACAATAAGTAACGAATTATGTATTGGTAATGCTTCAGATGTCGATAACAGAGTATCCCATTTGATTTCATGTTCTAACATGTAGCATCTAGTATGTCGAGGTAATAAAAAAGACTATACAGTAAAAAATAAAGAAGAACATAATTCTCTCCTTTGAAAATTAGTCTATGTTGAAATTAAAAAAGATTACATTATAGTTGTTCAATTATATGTTATCTAATATTATCTTGTAAAATTCGTTACTTACTTAAACAAAAACTTAAAATGCAAAAAAGTAACTTTGAATAAAAATTTCTGCAATTTGTTTTCTTCTCTTTAACGTTTTAAGAAGCTTTATTAATATATAGGGCGGTTGGTAGCTGGTGGTACAAGCGGAAAGGGGGTGCTTCTACGCGAAAAAAGAGGTCGAAAATATAGAATAAAAATTTTTTTTTAATTTTTCCATCGAGACAACGATCTACAGTGAAATCCGTTATAACTAGACGCGATAAAGTGCACGCGTACCGAGCGAAAATTCAAAGTCGATTTTCTCGAAAACAAAGCCTCAAACGAAAAATTTTTATTCCATATTTTCGACTTCTTTTTTCGCGTAGAATCATTCCCTTTCCGCTTGTACCACCAGTTACCAACCACCCTGTATACGCACAATCTTTTATCTAACATGGCAGATGTATCATGTATTGTTGTGTATATTATCGTACAATTACCTGCCAATTATAACATTCTCCGATAAAAAATAAAGATTAATTGATCTTAATGAAATCAATTGGTGTTGGTTGATTTATTTTGAAAATCACTTACTCCGCCAATCCGTATCGAAGTGCCGATGAATTTGACGTGACAACAGCAACTAGATGGAAACCGAAAATGCTGGTAGGCGACCGAACCATCGTCCTCTAGGCCTAGGAGTTGATTATAAACGAACTTTTGTTTACATGTGGTTTCGTAACCCATTGGTATGCCATACTTTATGCTGCAGCGTTGGCCTTCGTTACTATAAAAAAGAAATGGTTTAAAGATCATTTTTAAAGTGCAAGCGTTTTCCCTAATTATCAATTTGTTTTATAATGAAAGCTCCAGGCAGTAACTAAAGTCTATTGAAACCTATATTAATTTTACGAATTTAGTTAACATATTTCCAAAAAATGATATAATTATACATTTAGTTTACAAAAATCATAGATCGAAATTATATCAGAAATTACAAAACTTTGAACTTTATTAATGTTAAGAAGAATGCTAATGTTTACGGTGGACTTATAAGATATTATTATAATATTAAATCTATTTTACTTATAATTTTATGCAAATATAACAAGTGTACGCACTCTTTCCAGACATTGTATTTTTTATTCTTTTTACTTTCTTTTAATCTTAGATTAAATTATTATACAATTTTAGTGCTGAAAGTATTAACATTCGTGATTGACTGCATGTTTTTCATGAGAAGCATTAACACATTAATAGAAATTGCACTGTCGTATCGATAAAAATAACTTGACTTGGTTCAAGATACTTTTATCCTTCGCGTACTCCCTGGAAAAGTATAGTTACATGGATAAAACTATAGCTATAGTATAATAGTGAGAATAAAATAAAACATGTATAGACATTATCTTTTCTACGTTTAATTTTATAAAATTATTGAAATTGTAATAAGCAATCAGTCAAATCTTGACATAATCTTGAAGTCTTTATCCTCGGGGATACGTATACCTCAAATTGAGGACCACTGTTCTGGGGTATTCAATAATGAAATTGACAAAAATAAGATTTTCAGTAATTATGTATTCCCATTATTGTTGTCTATGCCGTTCAATCTGTTATAATATTCTACTTCCTATATACGTAATAGCAATACATATTATTATATAAAGCTGTTAGCATTTTGTGGCGTGAAAGAGATAGAGTGAAAAGCGATTAGTGAAACATTTCTTTCATCTAGACAACAAAATATATACCTACATGCATTTTTCTATACGTACTCCCTGTTTCAATTCTTCGTTGTTAAGGATATACTTCCACTCGTTGTTCATATTTTCCGCCGTTTTCGGAAGGACGACATGCTCCTGAAATTATTTTGAAATTATTGTATTATGAAAGATACAGATAGAAATCGAATATTAAATTATACTTACAGATGATGCACAGAACGATTCTGTCTCAATAGAATCTTCTCCTAGCCTGGGTTTGAGCATATCTATCTGAAAATAAAACCAAATTTGAAAAATAAAATAGAATATGTCTATTATTTTCGGATACTATGTAGATTTATAAAAATAAGAATAAAATAATTTATAGGATTTAAGAAAAGGATAAGATAAAAGTGTTAGAAAAAAAGAAATTAGTATCGGAAAAAATTGAAGAACATGATAAATCATATTTATTATATTTTACAGCAAAGCAGCTTTAAAATTCAATTAATTATCAGTCAATCTTCTATTATTAAAATTCTCTCTATATTTTTTGTGGGTTTACATATTTCTTTTTCTTAAATCCATTTTAAAGTTTGCAAAATATTAGGATTTTTTAATTTCTACTCATAATGTTGAAACATTATTTGTTTTGATATAATAGTTATATTTTTGGTTTCTATACAGCTTCGTCAACCTAACAGCTATTTAAAAAAAAAACTAACATCTTTGAAATTAACATATCATTTTCATTTCCAATTATATCATATTAACATTCTCCTGTTTTATTGTAAGATGACATTAAAATCAGAAAATCGACAAATATGTACTATCATGTCTTTTTCCTATAATCTTCGATTAGAAAATGAAAATACTTTTACAAAAATGGATACCAACCATGTCAACAGAAGTATAATTTACAAGATGTGGATTTTTGGCAATGATATCTTTCACCAAATTCGTAGGATAATTCGGAACATCTTCACAGTAGCTTTGCCCTTTGCAAGAAGGTATTACTGATCCCACCCTCGGTTGTATCGGTGCGGCATGATCATCAAGAAATGCGATGTTACCATTTTCTAATATTGTTGAACACATGAAAGAAAAAAGAAGGGAAGACGTTAAATAAAGTGTTGATGTTCTTCCCTAACTAAAAATAAAAAAGGAAAAAAATCTTTAATTTTGTTAAGAAACAAACTAGCTGTGTTCATCTTTGTCAAAGATCTGGTTTCTTCCATTGCACTGTTTTGATTTAGAGGCCACTTCCAATTTCCTGATGGAGAAGCGCGGGGTTCTTCATACGATCGACGAGAATCGCTGTGGGCACTGTTGAAGACCTTTCAAAAAATAAAATACATTAAGTTTATAATGTTTCTGACTCTGCGAATTCCCAGAAAACCTGATTTCCTTTTTTGAGAAACACTTTTTTCCTACAATATACTTATGTTTATATTTATATGCATAGTTTCAAATATTTTCAGCGACAAAAGAAAATTTAAAAAAGGATAGTTTATTGTTTCTCAATTATTAATATTAAAATATTCCTTAGAAATTTTCATTCATATTGATTAATCATTAAAACTTAAAAATTGAATGATTCAAATTGTACTTTGAAATTTATTGAAACTTCTACGTGCTAAAACTGCAGAGGCGGTCGCTAGTTCAAGTCGTAAAAGCAGTTTGCCGAATCAACATATTGTTTCAATCAACAGCTTTGTAATCTAACTATCCAATTCAGTCGGCTTATCAAGATTATTTGGTTCGAATGTAAAAAATTTTTAATAGTTAACTCAAACAAAAGTTTGGAACAGAAATATATTCATGCTAACAGTGATTTTTTCGTATTTTCTTCAAACTTAAAAAATTTGGTCAATAACAGAGAGACATTATTCCATTACTAATAGACACTAAGTCCAGAATGATTCAATGAATGCAAGAACAAAAAAATTAGAAGCTATCACGAAAAGTATTACTACGATCAAATCTAAACTATCAGAGCGAGAGATTCGTAAATTTCAGGATGCAATTCTTTTAGCCTTTGAAAAACATTGTTTTTTATTAATTATTCATTGTAGAAACACATTTTTTCAAATGGTTAAGGACATTAAAATTTGTAAGTTCTTTTATCTAACACAAATATCATTCAATTAAACCTTCCAGAACCAACATAAAATTATTTTTTAAATTAATTATTAATAATAAAAACATCTTTTTGAGCGATTTTGTAAAAAAAATTTATCTTAAGAAGTATAACGAAGGTATGAAAGCGCATATATATGTTTACTAATAACTTTGTATCAAGTTATTGTAAGTAGTTGGTAACCTAACCCCAATTTATTAAGGTTTTTTTTCATGTTACTTACCAATAACAAGACAATTGCAACATTAAATACAAAAACTATGGTCTGATGTTCCTTCATCTTACACTGTCAAATAGCTTTTCTCTTTTTCCTAAATGATTTCTTTTTCCTTTTTTTTTTCCCTAAAATACAATACTTTAATTTTAACGGAGGTTTAATTTCGCTCGACCAACTTTGTCTATTATTCGATATACGTATATATGTTTGCGTGTCCAACGATGATATACACTGCACTTGATACCCGCCGAATCAACGGCTGGAAGTTCGGATGATAACTGCCAACGACACTAAAATGAATTTGTGCTCGCCGTAACAAGTTATTTCTGTTCGGTCTAATCACTCAACCAGACTCTAATGTAAGCAATATCTGATAATCGAGTGTTGAGCAACGAAACCAGTATCACGTCCAGCTTTTTGATTACTGTTGGCTATCAAAGTTTATAGTGTAGTCTGTACTAAAAGCATCAGATCCAATCATAGAGCTTGTACTAATGAAGGGGCTTGCTTATATGGCAAACATAGGTAAATCAGTACCAGGAGAATCAACAGGGAGGTAGATATGTTGTCGTAACTGCGCCCTTCTCTCTCCCACTCCGAGTTTTTCTCTTGTGAAGATAAGACGCACAATAATATCTTCTATATATTATAGTATTATATTAATAATATATAATAATACCTCATATATATCAAATAACAAAGTGTATCAAATACGGAAAACTCCGATAATTGACAAAAAAGAATCTCTGGATAATTGCATCGCCGTTATCCCCACCACTGGGAGGAGATTCCCCTCGACGCATTATGGAGCCCGACTGGCCATCACAGTCGATTACTGTAATATGATCCAACGCCAGATATCGCTAAGACAATGTATGTAAATACCAATTCAAAAGCGAAGCATTTTATTTTTGACGTTTTTTAAATTAAACTTCTACTAACGTATTTGTGAGATATTTCTGGTTAAAATAAAACCAAACACGATATAGTTTGAATTATATTTATTTATTCATATTTATTATCACTTATTTAATTATCTTTTATTAAGTAAGCAAACATGATTCAAATTATATTGTGTTTGGTGTAACAAACATATTGGTAAAAGTTGCATGGATCATAGACAAATTAAAAATAAAAAATTGTGAATTTTGAATTAATAATCTCACTTTATCGCCTTCAACGGCTTTAGAGCCTTTAGCGTTTAGAGCCTGAACGCGTCGACTCTCAGTGCCTTTTTCCTCTTTGATTTGTTCTTTCTACGTTCGGCATATCTAAGATGTCAGTTTTAGGAATAGAATCATTTCTACCTGTTTATTTCGGCATTAAATGTATATATACTCAATATGTTTGACCAGACATTGTCACAGGAAACATTTTCAAATTACAAAGGAGACTTGAATTGCTAAGTATTATATTGACATAAAATATTTTTATATTTGGAAGATTATAAAAATAAGTAACACTAAAAAAACAAGTAAAGGGAAAAATGAGAAAACTAATATTGTTTCATAATAAATAAATGCAAAATAAATTATTTTTAAATTTAATAAAACGTAGGTACTGTATTTAATTCAATCTTCTCAACAGTTTTAATATTTCTTAAATATTCGTTGTGTTATTTCTTAAGATCATAGATGTTTTTATCATATCAATAATAATATCGTGCCAGTAATAATCACTCTTGATTTTATTTATTGATTTTAGTATTATTATCATGTATTTTTTTAGTTACGCAAAAAGATTTAAACAAATGATCAAAAAAAAACCTTTAATAACTCTCAGCAATTTAAGAAGTAAAATACAATTTATGTGGTCGCATAGTTATGGATATATGGTCATATAGCCATTTCTTTTTATTTATTAATTTAATTTCACCATTAGGACATTTGGTAAAATATTATAGCGGTAATATAACATGTGGGTGGTTACACCCAGTGGGGTACCATCATCGTGTTTGTTAGGTTGTGTCCTTTGTAAGATCTGTTGGGTGTTCCCTTTTTAATCTTCTTTCTATGAATGATGTGTTGACCGTTTCCGCTGCCAGCCGGTTCGGGTGCGTTGCTATCCTTTCTCTGTAGATTCTTGCATATTTGCTAATCTCCTCCTTGACAATTAATATTCGCAGGTATTTCCTAATGTCCTCGTTTCTAACGTACCATGGCGCGTTAACTATTGTTCTAAGAATTTTAGCTTGTATTGCCTCTATTTTGGTTATATGGCTCATTGCTGCTGTTCCCCATAGTGGTATTCCATACGTCCAGATTGGTTTTATGATCAATTTATATATTTTTAGTTTGTTTTCCATACTTAGTTTGGATTTTCGATTTGTTAGCCAATACATTTGTCTCCTTGCTATCTGCATTTTGTTTATTATTGATTTAATATGCTGTTTCCATGTGAATCGTGTATCTAAGTGGAGTCCTAGATATTTCACTTGCCTTGTTTGGATTATGTGCCTGCCGTTTAGTATAATGTTTGGTGGTATTTGTTTTCACAGTGTGAATGTAATGTGTTTGCATTTATCGGGGTTTGCTTTAATTTGTTTGACTTGAAGCCACTTTTCTATTTTTGTGATATTTTCTTGTAGTAATGTAACTGCTGTTACAGGGTTAGTGTGCCTGACTAGTACGGCTGTGTCATCCGCAAATGTCAGTATTTTGATACTGTTAGTTGTTGGTATGTTGGCCGTGTATATTGTGTATAGAACTGGTCCTAAGACGCTTCCTTGCGGAACCCCTGCCTTGATTTCTTTAACTTCGGAGTATGTGTGTTTAATTTTTACTACGAAGGTTTTGCTGCTTAAGTAGGTTTTAATTAAATGGTATATCTGCTCCGGCAATTGTTTTCTGATTGATTGAAGTAGGCTATTGTGGTTTATCTTGTCAAATGCCTTCTCAATGTCCATAAAGAGGGCTGTGCAGTATTATTTGTTTTCTAGTGCTATTATTATTTCATTGGCCAGTCTGTGAATTTGCTCTATGGTGGAGTGTTTGTTTCTGAATCCGAATTGGTGGTCCGGTATTAATTTCTCTTTCTCTATTATTGGTTTTATGCGATCGTAGATTACTTTCTTTAGTATTTTAGAGAACACAGGAAGTAATGATATCGGCCTATATGATGTGGTTTGGTGTGGGTTTTTGTCTGGTTTAGGTAACATTATGATCTGTGCCAGTTTCCAAATTTTTGGAAAGTACTGAATTCTTAGTATTGCGTTAAATATTATAGTGATTTGTCGTATCGCTTTTGGCGGAAGGTTTTTCAAGATTTTGCCGTTGATTAGGTCGATTCCTGGTGCTTTATTATTTTTTGTTTTCTCGATTATATTTCTAATTTCTTGCGTTGTTGTTTTGGGTATGGTGTAGTATTTGTCCGTTGATGTACCAGTGGTTGGCGCATCCTCGTCCGTATGACTATTGTGGTTGCTGTTGTTGATATTATGTGGCGTAAATGTGTTGCGTAGGTAATTGGAGAATTCTTCAGCTTGCTCTTCGCTGCTTCTCGCCCTTGTGGGCTATTACACTTATCAGCTCAAAACTGACAAAAGCTATAAAGCAGTAATCAGAGGATTACACCCAAAAACAAACACAAAACACATTAGCTAAAATCGGGCACCAGGCAAGATTAATTAACAACATAACCAGATATGACACCAAACAACCACTACCGCTATTTCTAGTAGAACTAGAACCGAAAAACAACAATAAAGAAATTTTTGACGTTAAAAAGCTATTAAACACAATAATCACAGTCGAGCCACCCAGACACAAAAAAGACATACCGCAATGTATGCGGTGTCAACAATATGGACACACAAAGAACTACTGCAACAGAATCCCGGCGTGTGTCAAGTGCGCAGAAATGCACCTAACAGCTAACTGCCCATACACGGGAAAAACAAACGATGTAAAATGCTGCAACTGCGGTGGAAACCACCCAGCCATTTGCAAAGGATGTGTAGTCAGAAAGCAACTGCAACGTAAACTGTTCCCGATGCTTCGAAACAGAACACAAAACAATTCCCACGCGCAACAGGATAACACAGAATCTGTGACAATACCAAATCCACAGCACGTAATAAGCTATAAACACAGCAACATAAACACCGTCGGTAGCCGAAGCTACGCGCAAGTAGTCAACCAAGCGGCACCCATAGACAACCAAAATCAGAACAATAACAGCAACGACACTACAGAAATCAAGGAATTGCCCAAACAAACCATCAAAATCAGCGAAATGCTTACAGAAATGATAAGCGAACAAAACGCAGTCCTCAGACAGCAAACACAACAAATCACAACTATGCTACGACTAATTACTAACATGCTGAGCAAAAAATAAAAACGGACAAGCTTAAAATAGCAGCCTGGAACTATAACGGCCTGCAACAAACGGCCCTAGAAACTAAAACATTTCTGTACAACAATAACATCGACATACTGCTCGTATCAGAAACACACTTCACTACAAAAAGTTACATAAAAATACCGTACTACACCATATACGATACCAAGCATCCCTCAGGAAAAGCACACGGAGGGACCGCAGTAATAATAAAATCGACATTAAACATCGCCTACACAGCCAGATTAGTAAGGAACATATACAAGCAACCACCATTACTATACAAACTAGCAGCAACCATATACAGCTGTCAGCAGTATATATACCACCGCGACACAAAATCACATCGCAAATGTGGGAAGAGAACTTTCAACAGTTAGGCGACAAGTATATCGCAGCTGGAGACTACAACTCAAAGCACACACTGTGGGAATCGAGAATCACTACACCACGAGGTAGAACTTTGGAAAACTACATTAGAAACAATAACCTCTATATACTATCCACGGGAAGACCGACATACTGGCCGACAGACCTGAGCAAAATACCTGACCTATTCGATTTTGCAGTTACAAAGGGACTAAACGCAAATAAACTAAACACAGCACCCAGTCTCGAGCTTACCACCGACCATACACCCATAATAATTACATACAGAAACAAATCAATACTATACAACATGTCAGAGACGCTATGCAATAAAACCACCAAATGGCAAACATTTAAAGAAATAATCGAGAGCAAAATCAACTGCAACATCCCATTGAAAACACCTGAACACATCGACCAAGCAGTAACAACACTTACAGAAACTATTCAAGAAGCAGCCAGGGCAACCACTATACCCGAAACAACCAACAGACAAACAAAAACAATTCCATCAGACATCCTCGAAAAAATTAGAGAAAAAAAAAAGCGAAAGCAAAATGGCAAAAACATAGAACAAAAGAAAACAAAACACACCTAAACAAACTCGCAAAGGAAATAAAAAACAAAATTAAAGAGCACAACAACAATGAGTTCACAAAGTTCATCGAGTCACTATCTGCACACGAGAACTACAACTACTCCCTATGGAAAGCCACGAAACAAATGAAGAAACCAATAAAACTAGTCCCAGCAATCAGAAAAGCAGACAACACATGGGCAAGAAGCAGCGAAGAGCAAGCTGAAGAACTCTCCAACTACCTACGCAACACATTTACACCACATAATATCAACAACAGCAACCACAATAGTCATACGGACGAGGATGCGTCAACCACTGTTATATCAGCGGACAAACACTACACCATACCCAAAACAACAGCACAAGAAATTAGAAATACAATCGAGAAAACAAAAAATAATAAAGCACCAGGAATCGACCTAATCAACGGCAAAATCTTGAAAAACCTTCCGCCAAAAGCGATAAGACAAATCACTATAATATTTAACGCAATACTAAGAATTCAGTACTTTCCAAAAATTTGGAAATTGGCACAGATCNATAATGTTACCTAAACCAGGCAAAGACCCACACCAAACCACATCATATAGGCCGATATCATTACTTCCAGTGTTCTCTAAAATACTAGAGAAAGTAATCTACGACCGCATAAAACCAATAATAGAGAAAGAAAAATTAATACCGCACCACCAATTCGGATTCAGAAACAAACTCCATCATAGAGCAAATGCACAGACTGGCCAATGAAATAATAATAGCACTAGAAAAAAAACAATACTGCACAGCCCTCTTTATGGACATTGAGAAGGCATTTGACAAGATAAACCACAAAAGCCTACTTCAATCAATCAGAAAACAATTACCGGAGCAGATATATCATTTAATTAAAACCTACTTAAGCAGCAGAACCTTCGTAGTAAAAATTAAAGACACATACTCCGAAGTTAAAGAAATCAAGGCAGGGGTTCCGTAAGGAAGCGTCTTAGGACCAGTTCTATACACAATATACACGGCCAACATACCAACAACTAACAGTATCAAAATACTGACATTTGCGGATGACACAGCCGTACTAGTCAGGCACACTAACCCTGTAACAGCAGTTACATTACTACAAGAACATATCACAAAAATAGAAACACGATAAATGCAAACACATTACATTCACACTGCGAAAACAGATACCACCAAACATTATACTAAACGGCACGCAAATAGTCCAAACAAGGCAAGTGAAATATCTGGAACTCCACTTAGATACACGACTCACATGGAAACAGCATATTAAATTAATAATAGACAAAATACAGATAGCAAGGAGACAAATTTATTGGCTAACAAATCGAAAATCCAAACTAAGTATGGAAAACAAACTAAAAATATATAAATTGATCATAAAACCAATCTGGGCGTACGGAATACCACTATGGGGAACAGCAGCAATGAGCCATATAACCAAAATAGAGGCAATACAAGCTAAAATTCTTAGAACAATAGTTAACGCGCCATTGTACGTTAGAAACGAGGACATTAGGAAATACCTGCGAATACTAATTGTCAAGGAGGAGATTAGCAGATATGCAAGAATCTACAGAGAAAGAATAGCAACGCACCCGTACCGGCTGGCAGCGGAAACGGTCAACACATCAAACATAGAAAGAAGGTTAAAAAGGAAACACCCAACAGATCTCACAAAGGACACAACCTAACAAACACGATGATGGTACCCCACTGGGGGTAACCACAATATAACATGTGTGTTATATTACCCCTATAATATTTTACCAAATGTCCTAAGGACAAATTATAAAATTTAAATCAATAAAATAAAAAAAAATTTATTCCATTCTGTAAAATTAACAATA
Source organism: Bombus picipes (assembly GCA_014737485.1). NCBI lineage: Eukaryota > Metazoa > Arthropoda > Insecta > Hymenoptera > Apidae > Bombus > Bombus picipes. The sequence continues at coordinate 2,092,556 of JACXIP010000042.1, read as the reverse complement.
ATGACTCCATATGTCATTCAGACGCAGATGCGCATAATACCAATACTTCAACTGACAAGCACGACACCATACCTAATACAACAGCACAAGAAATAAGGATCATAATGAAGAAAACAAACAACAATAAAGCACCAGGAATCGACCTAGTCAATGGTAAAATCTTGAAAAACCTTCCCCCAAAAGGAATACGTTTAATCACAATAATATTCAATGCAATTTTAAAAATCTAATACTCTCCTAATCTATGAAAGTTAGCACAGATCATAATGTTACCTAAATCAAGCAAAACCCACACCAAACCCACACATCTTACAGACCAATATCACTAGTTCCTGCGTTTTTCAAAATATTAGAGAAAATAATATATCGCCTAAAATCTAGACAGAAAAATTAATACCAGATCACCAATTTGGATTCAGAAACAAGCACTCCATAGAGCAAATGCACAGGCTCGTCAACGAAATTTTACTAGCAATAGAAAACAAACAATACTCTATAGCCCTCTTCATGAACACCGACAAAGCGTTTGACAAAGTGAACCATGAAAGCCTCTTACAAACAACCAGAAAACATTTCCTGCAACAAATTCACCACTTACTCAAATCATACCTAAGCAACAGAATCTTTGTAGTAAAAATAAAGAACGCATATTCTGAACTTAAAGACAGCAAGGCAGGGGTACAGTAAGGAAGCGTCTTAGAACCAATATTATACACACTACACACGACCAACATACCAACAACTACCAACAGCAAAATATTGACATTTGCGGACGACACGGCTGTCTAGTCAGGCACACTAATCCAGAAACAGCAGTCACATTAGTACAAGAGCATATCACAAAAATAGAAAAATGGCTACAAGATAAACAAATAAAAACAAACCCCAGTAAATGCAACCATATTACATTTACACTACAAAAACGGAAACCACCAAATATCCAATTGAATGGCACGCACATAACACAAACAAGGCAAGTTAAATACCTAGGACTCCACTTAGACATTCAACTTAAATGGAAGCAACATACTAAATCAATTATAAACAAAATACGGATAAAAAGAACAGATGTAATGGCTAACTAGTCGAATCTCTAAGCTCAGCACGGAAAATAAACTAAAAATTTACAAAACGATAATAAAACCAATTTAGACGTACGGAATACCACTCTAGAGGACAGCAGCAATGAGTCACATAAATAAACTAGAGTCGCTACAATGGAAGATACTCAGAACAATAGTCAACGCCCCATGGTATGTCAGAAACGAGGATATATGCAAAGACTTAAAAATACCAACGGTCAAAGAAGAAATCAGCAGGTACGCAAAAAAATACAAGGAAAGAACGGTAACATATCCAAACCAGCTGGTTGGTGAAGCGATCAAAACTCTCATAAAAAGAATACTAAAGAGAAAACACCCCATTGACTTCATTGAGAAAATAAAATAGACAAACTCGAATATCGTATCCCGCTGAGGGTAGCCATCCACGTGTTATTTAGCAATAAAGCTAGAAAAATTTACTGAATGTCTAGTTGGACAAATCGTGAAGTACAAATTAAATAATAAAAAAAAATTTGTTCTTTCTTCAATCAGTTTCCAACTCAATTTCTTTACTGTACGTTTTCTCCTGTTGAACAGATTCTGTCTTTTTATCATCAGTTGCACTATTTGTTAAGAAATGATATTCGCTCGGCTCATTTGGATTATCTTCTTCCTCGATTTCATTACCTGCACTTTCCATTATCTCTGACAAAATGTTTTCTTCTTTTTATCGATTCCTTTCGACCTGATCCTCGTAACTACAACAATACTCTTTCAACAAACTCTTTCATTTCTTTTCACAACTATTTCATCATCATTTTTCTCGTCTTCTTCATCTCCGACTCCGATAATTTGCAACATAAATCTAAGCTTAAATCTGTTACTACTAATTTTCCAATAACTTTTCTGAGTAGTCTTCGACGCTTCAGTGATCATGAAAATATTCATAAATCCAAAGCTACGATTTTTCGTCCTACCATTAAGAAGATGCAAAGGAAACATTCAATATCGGCTACATCTCTTATTCGGCCCTTCAATCAGTGAAAACTGCAAAGGAAGCAGGCGTGAATTCTACGCCTCCCCCGTCTTCAATAGGACGAAGATGCAGAGGGAGTACCTACGTGGATCCTACGTCTGCCCAGAAAAATCTTAATCGAAATCGCACTGCGTATAAAGCCCAGTTGACGCGGAAATGATATATTGGATTTGAAAACCCCGAGAATGTAAGTATGTTAGATCAATGCCAACAAAAGTTAGAAAAAGTTTACAGAAATTTGGAAAGAATGCAATCTGACATCGAATCGGTGCAAATTTCAAATCTAACTTTGATATAAAATAACGTAAATGTTTGTTAGAACCGCCTACAGACCTGCGAAACTCTCCAACGATTCATAACATACAATCGATACTACCTAAAATAAAAATTGAACCATTAAGATTATGAAAATTATACCATTCAAATTACATGGAATGAAATAGGTTTTACGACATTTTCAACGATTTAATATATAACAATAGGCGATTACCGACTGCCCATAAATTCCACCGCTTAAGTCCGTATCTACAAGAGGACGCGGCAACAGTCATTAAAGTCTGGAACGAAACAAAACAAAATTATTTCGTAGCGTATTTATTAGTATTATTATTATATTTAATGACTTTTTTAATTTCATTAGTATTTTAATTATTAACGTAGTATCTCTTACAAAAAATATTTAATAAGTCGTGGACAAAGTTTCGATAATTAAGGGAATGTTTAACTAAGAAACATTTATCTTTCGAACACAAACATATCCAAACACATACGCGCCATGATTAAAAGGTCGATACGTTGTAAAAGTTCCCTTCAACGCGGACCGGAATAAAGTAAGCAATTCGTACAAAGGAACGTTAAAACGATTTTATACTCATGTACGACGGTTAGAAGGTCAAGATGACCTGCGCGAAAAATGTAGCGAGTTTATGACGGGCTATCAACGTTTAGGTCACATGACGAGTTGTGGCAGCGACGAGACGAATGGATTTTACCTTCTCTATCAGTATTCAAATCGAGTACTATGAAATTTCAAACAGTATTTGATGTCTCTGCTAAATTTAATAGCTCTCTCTGCAATAGTAATTTTCGTTATTCTTCTAATAGACCGATGACCCGATACAAATTATTTCTACCAGTTCTTTGATTTAGATTATACAATTAATATCGTTTGCAGACATAAGACAAATATAAAGTTTTGAAAAATACTTTGGCCCGCGAATAAATACAAGTAGCTAATTAAATAAAAACTAAATTCGGTCACATATGGAAGCTCGTGAGGCTCCATTCCTTGCAATTCGTACGTTACAACAGTTATCAATTAGTATAGACAAAGGAAAACTGGCAAGTATTCATAAAAAGGGAGCAGCTGCCGATTTCCATAACTTCTTAATATATTACAAAGGTTATCACCCAGAGTAGTGTTGTGAAAGTTTTAACTGAGGTCGCCATTATATTTTGGTACAGTAGTATCATTAAGTAAAAGCGTGGGCGGAGGAGGTTCCGTCCCTTTCTCTTCGTCCCATTCTGGAAATATTTAACCTGACCTAACCCAAATCTAATTTTAATCAATGATGATAATTATGTGTTAAGTTTGACTTAAGTCTGGATTATCTCAACGACGGCCGCTGTGGAGGGAGCTCTCGTGGTTAGGACGGAGAATGTAAGACGACGAGATGTCGTTGACGCTGAGGAAATAAATTCGGGTGGAATTGAACAGACAGACCGCCACAAAGATGGAACAGGAGCGAATTTGAAAAGCGCCATAATCGGCCAAACAACGACCAGCATTGGCGCCGAAATTATGAGAGCAATGGAGAAGGTGGAGCGCTTTGTAGGTAACATAAAATGATTTTATACAAAAATTAACTTAAAAAAGATTATATTTTAATAATCTATATATAGTTACATCTTTGAACATATGATTTTTTAATTCCTTTTTCTGTATTCTTTTTTTTTATGATAATCTATAAAACATCTGCCAATATACCCTTGGCTTGTCGAGACGAGTATCGCAATAATAAGTTGTTTGGTGTCTTTCTCCTACTTTGTTTCGGTAAGAACACACCTTAAAATCCTTTTTCGGTCCTGTTAAAATTACATGGAACTTTCCATTTAACCGAATTTCATCACAATTAGCAGTCGACGTCTAAGCTCGATCTCGCGGTTGTCGAAAATCTCTTCTCAAGTGGTCTACTAAAGTTTTTGTAAATCGCAGGTGGCTCAGTGGCCTTCCGTTCTTTTCATTTTTACTAATTTATTTTAATCTATATAAACTATATGAATTAATTAAACAAATTTTCATTCCCTAAAAAAATAACTTGCGCCACCACTTCAATGACTTTCTCATAAAGCAGTATGTCGAGGCATACTGATCAGCCCGATCAACGTTTCCCGTGAACTTTTCTTTTTATTTACAAGTGCTTAACAATCAATTCTCACATTGAGAATTTTGAGTAAGTTTCTCTGGCGAGGAGCAGTGACATGACCAATTATTTATAATAAATTTATTTCTAGCTGATTTCTAGTGCTTAAGTCTAAAGAATAGTGTTTTCTTAGCCTACGGATCTGGTCCGACGTATTAAGTAATTTAGTAATTAGGGGGTTTTGATGATTGTTAACTCTTATGATATATCTATTACTACATTTTGTTATTTCTTCTTTGACTGTGGGTATCTTGAGATCGCAATGTATTGCTTCGTTGATAACATACCAGGGTGCATTTATAATGGATCTTAGCGTTTTCGATTGGAAGCGTTGAAGTATTTCAATGTTGGAATTACTTGCTGTTCCCCATAGTTGGATGCCGTAGGTCCAGACAGGTTTTATTACGGTCTTATAGAGGATAATTTTATTCTGTGTGCTTAGGTTAGAGCGTCGGCCAGTGAGCCAATAGAATTTTTTGAGTTTGTCCTTGAGTTACTTCTTTTGTCTGTGATGTAATTTTTCCAGGTTAATCTCCTGTCCAGGGACATGCCCAGGTATCTGACTATGTCCTTGCTAGGAATTGTTGTATTGTTGATGGTGACCTGGGGACAGGTTTGTTTTCGGAGCGTGAAGGTTACATGTGTGGATTTTTTTTCATTAATTTTGAAGCAGTTCTGCCCGAGCAGCCGAGCTAAGTGGACGTAAAACAGTGCTTCAGAAAAGTGCGGCAAGTGGGGAAGAGGAAACCAAGAACGGCTACACCAATAGCCAAATGGTGGAAACCCGTGTCTACTATAAAAAAGAGCAAACACAACATGAAACAAATAACACAGATAAAAATAATAACCAAAGATGAACAATATTATATAAATAAAACAAAAAACACACCAAAAATAAATCAACTAACAAACCAAGAAGAGGACTGCTCAGCTACATCAGAAGTTGATATGGAAATCAACAAAGAAACAAATCAACAGGAAGAAAGCTGGAAAGTGGCTAGCTATAACAAAAAGGAAAGATAACAACAAGCAGTCTCGATATGGAAAAGCAGCGATGGCTGCAAGAACTACCGTTAAGTAATTCATTCAGCTCGTTAATTGAAGAACTAGAAGAGGAACCAATAAACAAAAACATAACTCAACCAACACACACAGCAAAACCACCACCACTATTTGTTGAAGCGCAAGTAATAGACCCGCTTATAGAACAACTAAACAATACAGTAGGAAAAGATAATTATACAATAAAACAAACAAAATTAGAACAGGTAAAAATTCAAACAAACACCCCAGAAAATTATAGGAAGGTGATAAAAGAACTAAGAGAAAAAAATGCAATATTCCATACGTACCAACTCAAAACAGAAAGGAGCTACAAAATAGTTATAAGAGGACTACATCCAAAAATCAACACACAAAAATTCAGTGACGAACTAACAAAAATAGGTCATCAAACAAGATCAATAACCAACATGACAATGTACAACACGAAGCGACCACTACCAATATTCTTAATAGAATTAGAACCAAGAACCAACAACAAAGAAATCTACAAAATTATAAAAATTCTAAACACAATAGTAACAGTGGAACCATCACGTTACAAAAAAGATATTCCACAATGCATGCGGTGCCAACAATACGATCACACAAAAAACTACTGCAATAGAAGCCCGGCATGTGTTAAATGTGCAAAAAATCATTTAACGATACACTGCCCATACACGGGAAAAATTGAAGAAGTTAAATGCTATAATTGTAACGGAAACCACCCAGCCAGATATAAAGGATGCGAAATCGGGAAACAACTCCAACGTAAACTGTTTCCACCACTTCGCAAGATCAATCGATAACTACCGACAACAACAAAATACAACGGACAACGAAGCAACGTTGAAAGCTCAAAAAGTAATAAAAACTATGAACAGAAACACAGATCCCCAAGGAAACAGAAGCTACGCGCAAGCAACCCAAAACATTAGACAAACAGCGCCCATAAACAAGCAGAGTCAAAGCAACAACACCGAAGATGCCACAGAAATCAAACAATTACTAAAACAATCCATTAAAAACACCAAAGTACTCACAAAAATGATAAGCGAACAAAACGCAGTCCTCAGACAGCAAACACAACAAATCACAACCATGCTACAACTACTCATTAACATGCTGAGCAAAAAATAAAAACGGACACGCTTAAAATAGCAGGCTGGAACTCTAACGGCCTGCAACAAAGGGCCCCAGAAACTAAAACATTCCTGTACAACAACAATATAGACATACTACTAGTATCAGAAACACACTTCACTACAAAAAGTTACATAAAAATACCGTACTACACCATATACGACACCAAGCATCCCTCAGGAAAAGCACGCGGAGGGACCGCAGAAATAATAAGAAACGACATTAAACATCGCCTACACAGCCAGATTAGTAAGGAACATATACAAGCAACCACCATTACTATACAAACTAGCAGCAACCATATACAGCTGTCAGCAGTATATATACCACCGCGACACAAAATTACAGCACAAACGTGGGAAGAGTACTTTCAACACCTAGGCGACAAGTATATCGCAGCTGGAGACTACAACTCAAAGCACACACTGTGGGGATCAAGAATCACTACACCACGAGGTAGAACTTTGGAAAAATACATCAGAAACAATAACCTCAATATACCATCCACGGGAAGACCGACATACTGGCCGACAGACCTGAGCAAAATACCTAACCTACTCGATTTTGCAGTTACAAAGGGACTAAACGCAAATAAACTAAACATAGCACCCAGTCTCGAGCTTACCTCCGTTACCATACCATACACCCATAATAATTACATACAGAAACAAACCAATACTATTCAACAAGCCAGAGACGCTATACAATAAAACCACCAAATGGCAAACATTTAAAGAAATAATCAAGAGCAAAATCAACTGCAACATCCCATTGAAAACACCTGAACACATCGATCAAGCAGTAACAACACTTACAGAAACTATTCAAGAAGCAGCCAGGGCAACCACTATACCTGAAACAACCAACAGACAAACAAAACCAATTCCATCAGACATCCTCGAACAAATTAGAGAAAAAAGAAAAGCGAAAGCAAAATGGCAAAAACACAGAACAAAAGAAAACAAAACACACCTAAACAAACTCGCAAAGGAAATAAAACACAAAATTAAAGAGCACAACAACAACGAATTCACAGAATTCATAGAGTCACTCTCTGCACACGAGAACTCCAACTGCTCCCTATGGAAAGCCACGAAACAAATGAAGAAACCAATAAAACTAGTCCCAGCAATCAGAAAAGCAGACAACACATGGGCAAGAAGCAGCGAAGAGCAAGCTGAAGAATTCTCCAACTACCTACGCAACACATTTACACCACATAATATCAACAACAGCAACCACAATAGTCATACGGACGAAGATGCGTCAACCACTGTTATATCAGCGGACAAACACTACACCATACCCAAAACAACAGCACAAGAAATTAGAAATACAATCGAGAAAACAAAAAATAATAAAGCACCAGGAATCGACCTAATCAATGGCAAAATCTTGAAAAACCTTCCGCCAAAAGCGATAAGACAAATCACTATAATATTTAACGCAATACTAAGAATTCAGTACTTTCCATAAATTTGGAAATTGGCACAGATCNATAATGTTACCTAAACCAGGCAAAGACCCACACCAAACCACATCATATAGGCCGATATCATTACTTCCAGTGTTCTCTAAAATACTAGAGAAAGTAATCTACGACCGCATAAAACCAATAATAGAGAAAGAAAAATTAATACCGCACCACCAATTCGGATTCAGAAACAAACTCCATCATAGAGCAAATGCACAGACTGACCAATGAAATAATAATAGCACTAGAAAAAAAACAATACTGCACAGCCCTCTTTATGGACATTGAGAAGGCATTTGACAAGATAAACCACAATAGCCTACTTCAATCAATCAGAAAACAATTACCGGAGCAGATATATCATTTAATTAAAACCTACTTAAGCAGCAGAACCTTCGTAGTAAAAATTAAAGACACATACTCCGAAGTTAAAGAAATCAAGGCAGGGGTTCCGTAAGGAAGCGTCTTAGGACCAGTTCTATACACATTATACACGGCCAACATACCAACAACTAACAATAGCAAAATACTGACATTTGCGGACGACACAGCCGTAATAGTCAGGTACACTAACCCTGTAATAGCAGTTACATTACTACAAGAGCATATCACAAAAATAGAAAAGTGGCTCCAAGCCAAACAAATTAAAGCAAACCCCGATAAATGCAAACACATTACATTCACACTGCGAAAACAGATACCACCAAACATTATACTAAACGGCACGCAAATAATCCAAACAAGGCAAGTGAAATATCTAGGACTCCACTTAGATACACGGTTCACATGGAAACAGCATATTAAATCAATAATAGACAAAATGCAGATAGCAAGGAGACAAATGCATTGGTTAACAAGTCGAAAATCCAAATTAAGCATAGAAAATAAATTAAAAATATACAAAACGATGATAAAACCAATCTGGTCGTACGGAATACCACTATGGGAGACAGCAGCAATGAGCCATATAAACAAAATAGAGACAATACAAGCTAAAATTCTTAGAGCAATAGTAAACGCGCCATGGTACGTCAGAAACGAGGACATTAGGAAAGACCTGGAAATACCAACGGTCAAGGAGGCGATTAGCAGATATGCAAGAAGGTACAGAGAAAGAATAGCAACGCACCCGAACCGGCTGGCAGCGGAAACGGTCAACACATCATTCATAGAAGGAAGATTAAAAAGGGAACACCCAACAGATCTCACAAAGGACACAACCTAACAAACACGATGATGGTACCCCACTGGGGGTAACCACCCACATGTTATATTACCGCTATAATATTTTACCAAATGTCTTAATGGACAAATTGTAAAATTTAAATTAATAAATAAAAGAAAGAAAATTTTAAAGCCCCATTTATAAAACCACTTTTCCATAGAGTCGAGACATCGCTGAAGAGTGGATGAAGCAATTATCGTGTCTGCGTGGGAAGCTAATAGCGCTGTGTCATCAGCAAATGTTGCTATTGTTATCTCTGTTGATATTGGTAAATCGGCAGTGTAGATGGAGAACAGCAGGGGTCCGAGGGCACTACGTTCGTGTATGCCAGATTCTATTGGGAATGTTGTGAAAGTGGCGTCTAGTATTTAACCATGAATTGTCTATTGATTAGGTAGGACTTTAGGATGGAGTAGTAGGTGTGTGATAGGATTTTTGTAAGTTTGTATTGTAGCCGCTCATGCCATAGTTTGTCGAATGCCTGTTGAATGTCTAGGAATACCGCTGAGCAATATTTTTTTCCTTTCAAGGGTTTGGCTGATCATGTGGGTTATGCGATGAATTTGTTCTACTGTTGAATGTTGTTTCCGAAAGCCAATTTGATGATCTGGGAATGCTTTCAATTCCTCTAGGAGTGGAAGGAGTCGATTCGTTAGCGTCTTCTCGAATAGTTTAGACAAGGTAGGTAAACGACTAATTGGGCGATAAGAGCTAGTTTCATATATCGGTTTTCCGGGTTTAGGGATGAGAGTAACCAGTGAGATTTTCCAGGCCTTAGGAAAGTATTCAAGGCGAAGAATAGCGTTAAAAATCGATGTAATGAGTGCAATCCCTTTTATGGGAAGTTCCTTGATTGCATTATTGCCTATTAGGTCATGCCCCGCTGTTTTCTTGGGATTTAGGCGACTGATTGATTCTATAATCTCTGCAGAAGTGAAGGGTTCAATAGGAGGAGACATTTGGAAGGGAGAGTGCAGGTATTCGGTAATGTCCGCGGCAGTTTTGGAGGAATGGGGTTTAAATACTTTAGACAAGTATTTAGCAAACAGGCTTTATCTATAGGGCTACACACCCATCCACCTTGCGGACGGCGGATTGGAGGGATTATTTGCGGGGGACGCGTGAGTTTCCTGGAAGCCTTCCATGGTGAGTAGTTGGAGTCAGCTGTGGGGGACAAATTGGTGAGATATTTATGAAAACAGTCAGTTTTATAATTTTTTATGATTTTGGTTAGCTTTCTAGTTGCGTTGTTTAGTTTGTTTTTGTCATCCGGTGTTCTATGGGCCTGCCGTACTCTTCTTAGTCTACGTTTTTCTGCTATTTTTTTAATATGTAACGGAGATATTCACGTTTGCTGATAGAAGTCTTAGTAGGTGTGGAGGAGCGAATAGCGTTTAGTATGCTCGTGTTTAAGTATTCCGTGGCTGCTTCGATATCTTCATTAGTTTTTAGTGAAATTAAGGCTGAAGTTGAGTGATTAAAGACTTCTCTAAAGAGCTGCCAGTTCGTGAGTTGGTTATGAATAAAGCCATTAGGTGTATTCTCGATAATTGTTGAACTGACTATTGACACGGCGGAATGATCAGAAGGGAGATCATCCGAGGAGTTGATTTGGACGTACCTTGCGAGATATTTTTAGTTATGAAGAAGTCAAGTAACTCCGATATTTTGTTATTGTCAGTGGGCCAATGTGTGGGTTCATTTGTGGTGAGGTAATTGAGATTGTTAGTGGTTATGCTATTTAAGAGATTTTTGTCTCTTACTGTGACCAGTCTGCTGTCCCATTGGGTATGTTTGGCGTTATAGTCTCCTCCAGCTATGAATCTATTGCCCAGAGCGTCAAGGAAGTCTTCCTTGGCGATGGAGTGTCTGGGAGGGCAGTATACTGCTGAAGTGGTGATTGTACCATGGCAATCTTCTATTGCTACGTTTGTTGCTTAGAGGTAGTCTTTCTGGAAGGATGGAAGTTCGTAGTGCTTAATGCTGGCTTTGATAATAATTCCGGTGCCGCCGTGGGCCTTTCCACTGGGATGTTGAGTATGGTAGAAGTTATAACCGTTTATTTTCAGATAGTTTTTGTCGGTGAAGTGAGTTTCAGATACGAGCATTACATCGATTTGCTGCTGCTGAAGGTAGAGTTCTAGTTCGTATTTGTGTTGAGCTAGACCGTTGGCATTCCAAAGAGCTATGCGTCTTGGTTTTATTTTGCGTCGGAGCGTATTAATTTATCCATTTAATATGTGTTAATACTGATAGTAAGTTATTAATTGATTCTGATTGTTTTTCGATTCATTTTTCGAGTCTGGAGAAGTTGTCTGTGTTTTGTGAACTGGGAACACTATTATGAGAATGATCCCTATGGGTTTTCGGATTGTTTTGATTTCCTTGTATTGCTTGGGCGTAGGACATTGAAGTAGTAGAGAATTTTTGAGGACTGAGTTGGTTATCTTTTTTGCTGTGGGTTTAAGGTACTTATTTGTGTACAGAGTTTTGTAGGCAGAGCAACCTTTATAGTTCGCTGGGTGGTCTCCTTGACAGAGGATGCACTTCGTAGGGGTTTCTGGCGATTTCGTGCACGGCTTAGTAAGGTGTATACCTGCTCATTTAACGCAGCGGAAATTATGGTTGCAATATTTCTGCGTGTACCGTACTTTTGGCATCTTTTACATTGCACTATCTCTTTTTTTATAAAAGGAGGTTCGAATTTTACTACTGAGTTCATTAGTCCATTGATGTCGTAAATTTGTTTCTTGTTTGGCTTCTGTTTTAAGTCTATGAAAAATAAGGATAGCGGGTTTTTTCGAGATTCTATGTCTTATGTTGCTAATGTTTGTTACTTCGTGGCCATGATTTATGAGGTTAGTTGAGTGGTGGATGTTGTGTAGTACTACTCGAAAAGGTCTTTCTTGTTTAAATTGATACGTGTGGTAGTTTGCGTTTACGGTTTTTAGTAGCTTAGATAGTTTTCTGTAGGTTTCTGGGTTAGTCGGCAGAATTTTGACTTGGTTATTGCTTATTTTAAGTTTGTAGTCTTCTTTGTTAATTTCTTTCTCAATGGACTTTCCCATTGTTTGAATGTCGATGACGTCGTCAATGAAGATAGGTGGGCGAGGGGGATTTTTACGTGTATTTTGGTTTGTTGGTGTTTCAGCTGTGTCCATGGAGTCGTTAGTGAATTCTAGTATTGCGTATCTATTATAGGTAGTTTGTCAACAAGTTTACGCTTGTTGTCTGTTCGTTTTGGCTAGTGATTGCTTTTGTTTTAACTATTTCTAGCTTACGCTTGTTGATGCTTTTAGTCTCGAATGTTAGAAGGGATATATTGTCCTTTTGTCACGGAGGAGGAAGAGCGGAGCGGAGCAGTTGTGGTTTTGCTCAAGAGAGCCTGGTCGGGATACTTGGGCCATCATCGATCTAGTTAATTCAATTTGAAATAACTAGTCGAAAGGCTATGATTCGGATCAGAGATTAGGAGCGTTGGATTTTCCACTGGTTAGTTAACAAACACTTGGATTAAGTCTATTTCGAATCACTTTCGACAAATGGGCGTCACGTGTCGTTTTACGAACTTCACAGAGCACTAGACACACGTCTGCAGGCTTCGACACTCAACAGCGAACTGCAAAAGACCTTACAGCGCAAAAATTAATTATGAAATTGTATTCCGTAGGAAATTTTCTTTACGAAGTGAACAGAATTGTTGGAAAATTTCATTCCACCTGGCAACAAATTATAAATAATTATAGGTACAAAGAAACAGTTTATAATAAACCTGGACATAGTAAAAAAAGGTTATTGTTGGACATCAATGATAGTTTTATTTACAGACAAATTAAAATAAATCCTGGAGTTAAGATAAAAAATTTGACAACTGAAGCTTCAAGAAGAAAGATTCAAGAAGAATTGGAAAATATCTGAGGAAGCAATCCGAAGAATCTTAGAGAGAGGAAGAGTGTCATGATAGTGTGACATCAATCACCTCTCAACCTACATCAGGGATAAGACATCGACCCCCGACCTTTGGACTCCTTTAGACACATCACCACCTTATCATCATAGCCTACACCAAGGCTGTGACGCACCTTAGTCCACATCAGAGATAGGATATCGACCCCCGACCTTCGGACACTTCTCCACATCATAATCTACACTAAGTCCCCTCAATATCCTCAAACCAAAACGTATATAAACCGAGGCTTCGCACAGCTCGGACAGTTCTTGTTCTAGTCGCTGCTCTCTCGTACAATCCCTTTTTTCCGGTTCAGTGTTATTCTTGTAAGTGCTAAAAATTATAATAAAGTTTAATAAAAGAAAATTAATAGTTGGGTTACGACTCAGCCTCCTTTTTCTCTTACAAATCAAGTATCAATTTTACGTGACAATAGAGTTTTTTTTTATTTTATTGATTACATTCAGAATTTGTCCAGTTTGGACATTTGGTAGAATTTTTTAGCTGTTAGATTATTATGTGAGTGGTTACCCCCAGTGGGATACCATCTTCGTGTTCGTTACGTTGTGTCCTTTGTGAGATCTGCTGGGTGTTTCCTTTTCAGTCTTCTAGCCATGTTTGAGATGTTGATCGTTTCCACAGCTAGCCGGTTTAGGTGTGTTCCTATTCTTTCTTTATATTTTCCTGCGTGTCTGCTAATTTCCTCCTTGACCGTTGGTATTCCCAGGTCCTTCCGTATATCCTCGTTTCTAATGTATCATGGGGCGTTTACTATTGCTCTAAGAATTTTAGCTTGTATTGTCTCTATTTTGTTTATATGGCTCATTGCTGCTGTCTCCCATAGTGGTATTCCGTACGACCAGATTGGTTTTATGATCGTTTTGTATATTTTTAATTTATTTTCTATGCTTAATTTGGATTTTCGACTTGTTAACCAATGCATTTGTCTCCTTATTGTCTGTATTTTGTCTCTTATTGATTTAGTATGGTATTATTAAATTATGTGTCTAAGTGGAGTCCTAGGTATTTAACTTGTCTTGTTTGCGGTGTGTGCGTGCCGTTCAGTAGAATATTTGGTGGTTTCCGTCTTTGTAGTGTAAATATAATATGGTTGCATTTACTGGGATTTGTTTTTATTTGTTTATCTTGCAGCCACCTTTCTATTTTTGTGATATGTTCTTGTACTAATATGACTGCTGTTTCTGAGTTAGTGTGCCTGACTAGTACAGCTGTGTCGTCCGCGAATGTCAGTATTTTACTATTGATAGTTGTTGGGACGTTGGCCGTGTATAGTGTGTATAGTGTTGGTCCTAAGACTCTTCCTTGCGGGACCCCTGCCTTGATGTCTTTGACTTCAGAGTATGTGTCCTTGATTTTTATTAGGAAGGTTCTGCTGCTTAAATAAGATTTTATTAATTGGTGAATTTGTTCCAGGAAATGTTTTCTGATTGTTTGTAAAAGGCTTTCATGGTTCACTTTGTCAAATGCTTTCTCTATGTCCATAAAGAGGGCTGTACAGTACTGTTTGTTTTCTAACGCTAGTATTATTTCGTTGACGAGCCTGTGCATTTGCTTTATAGTGGAGTGCTTGTTTCTGAATCCAAATTGGTGATCTGGTATTAATTTTTCCTTCTCTATTATCGGTTTTATGCGGTCGTATATTATTTTCTCTAGTATTTTGGAAAATACAGGAATAGTGATATTGGTCTGTAAGATGTAGTTTGGTGTGGGTCTTTGCCTGGTTTAGGTAACATTATGATCTGTGCCAGTTTCCATAGTTTAGGAAAGTATTGAATTCTTAGTATTGCATTGAATATTATTGTCATTAGTCTTATCGCTTTTGGCGGAAGGTTTTTCAAGATTTTACCTTTGATTAGGTCGATTCCTGGTGCTTTATTATTTTTTGTTTTGTCGATTATGTTTCGAATTTCTTGTACTGTTGTTTTGGGTATGGTGTAGTGTTTGTCAGTTGAGGTACTAGTGGTTTGCGCATCTTCGTCCGTATGGCATTTGGGGTTGCTGTTGTTGATATTATGTGGTGTAAATGTGTTGTAAAGGTACTTTTTGTTTCCTCGTGTTCTATGTTTTGTGAGAATAGAGTGGCTAAGATCTGTCAGGAAAGAACCTTACATCTCAAAAATTAATAGAGAGAAACGTTTAGAGTTCGCATCAAATAAATTTATTTTCGTGTCATTGGAAAATATAACACTTTTCCAAAGATTTGTATCATAATTTAATAGGGTTTAACGAATTATAAACATTTTTCTCTATTAGTTTTTGCGTATTTCGTTATTAGAATAGGATCGGACGACGTCAATAGGCGGTTAAAAATATCCTTATTTGAATATAATAAAGATTTTTTCTGTATATAGCTCTTTCGGTATTTCCTTATATTTTTCTTGCGGCATTCTAAGGCCACATCTCAAAATTCGCTAATTGGAAGTGCAAAATTATAGCAACATGTGCATGACAACGTTTATTTCTGAATGATTATATTTTTTAATATATATGTCGGAGATGAAAGGAAAGCCGATGCCTTTCCTTGGAAATTTTGGGAACATCCTCTAGTACTCTAGCCTAGATTTTATCATAGCTGTCATTGTTCGAGATTTGTGATAGCAAAATTGAGCTCGAGGTGATAACTGGTCGCCGAACGTAGCCACGGTCACGGGATGGACGTTTTGCCTAACGGAGGTCTGGAGTGGTTGTATGGGTTTTCCGAGAAATGTGGTTGTGGTGGCATGCGGCCTCGAGAGCGGGCCTAACCACGTGTGATATTGCCTCGGAGGTGCCGATACAATGGGACATACATTGTATTAATAATCAAACTCCAGGCAGAAACTGCTTATCAACGGCGTTTGGAACCTTCTCGATGCTTCCAAACGAGTACAGAAAACGAATGCAATCGTACAGCGAGAAAAATCTCCACGAGGCTGGCATTCGTGCGATTGCCTTAGAGAGTGACACATCGAGCATTTTCAACAATTGTATTTTTGCGCCTAAGATTAGTTTACGCTTAGTAAAGAGTTATCCCGTTGACCGTGGATTCGTTTGAACCCAAAAACATTGTTAATAGCGTTCATTAAACTTATTATTCGTAAATCATACTATTCATTAAACTTACTATTCGTTAAACTTAGTATTCATTGGACTTATTATTTGTTAAACTTATTATTCGTACAATTTATTATTCACTGATTTTATTATTCGTCAAACTTATTATTCATTAAACTTATTATTTATTAAGCTTTGTGATAGTCTTGTATATATGTGTAAATATAATCTCGGCTTTGTAAAACAATGGCTAATTCACGCGAAGAGTTGTTACGCGCCCAAAATTCTAACCATAACCCGACATATATATGTCGGGTTCACATTATGATTAGGGTTAGGGGCGTGTAACGAATCTTCATTTGGATTAGACATTGTTGTTATGCAATAGAGAAGATATTTACTAGTACAAATATGATTATTACAGAATTTGACAAGTAACCGTGGTAATTAGATACTCGAGATGCTAATGACAATGACCCAAGGTTCAATAACGAATCCGCGGTCAACGGGATAACCAAATGCGCTTTCTTCCAAAGTCCAAGTTGTACTCCACTTGTTTGCCTACGGTACAAGTATTACTGAACTAACTAACCCCCCGAGCCAATGACGCCACAAATTCTAAGAAGCGAAAAACCGAAGCACCAAATACTAACACAAACGCCATCCGGAACGAACAGTCAACAACCAAAGTAAGCACTTACAACAGATTGACCGTGTTGGAAGACTCCAAGCGACTCCATGGAAATCGCGGACCCACCGTCAAACCCACCCAAAGAAATCCCCCTCCCCCACCAATATTTGTTGACGACGTCATCGACATCCAAACAATGGTAAAGTCCATTGAAAAGGAAATAAACAAAGATGACTACAAATTGAAAATTAAAAACAACCAAGTTAAAATCCTACCGGCCAATGCAGACTCCTATAGAAAACTTAAAAAATTGCTAAAAACATTGAACGCAAACTTCCACGCATACCAATTAAAGCAGGAAAGACATTTTCGAGTAGTACTACCTAACATCTACCACTCAGCTAATTTGGACGAACGGAAGGCCGAACTCCTAAATCACGGCCATGAAGTAATAAATATAAGCAACATAAGACATAGAATCTCAAAAAATCCGCTATCTTTATTCTTCATAGACTTAAAGCAAAACTCAAAAAACAAACTAATATATAACATCAACCGATTAATGAAATCGGTAGTCAAATTCGAACCTCCTCTAATAAAAAAAGAGATAGTGCAATGTAAAAGATACCAAAGGTACGGACATACGCAGAAATACTGCAACCGAAACTTCCGCTGCGTCAAATGTGCAGGCATACATCCTACTGACCAGTGCACGAAATCCGCAGAAACCCCCGCTAAGTGCATCCACTGTCAAGGGGACCACCCGGCTAACTACAAAGGCTGCTCTGCCTACAAAACCCTGTACACAAATAAGTACCCTAAACTCAGAGCAAAAGAAATAACCAATCAAATATCCAGTCCTTCTAAACTCACAACTACCTGAATTCCCTTAACCAACCAAATAGTCCTCCTAAATACACCACTATCTCAACCTCCTACGCCCAAGCTGTACAGAGAATCCAAAATAATCCTAATAGCCACAATGACCACTCTCAATATAGTGCCCCCAATTCACCAAACACAGACAACGTCTCTAGACTTAAAAAGCTAATAGAAAAACCATCAGAGCAAATAAATAATTTGCTATCTCTATTGACACCCATCATGGATAAACTAATACGACCAGACGCAACATAAAACCAAGATGCCTAGCCCTCTGGAATGCCAACGGTCTAGCTCAACACAAATATGAACTAGAACTCTTCCTTAAACAACAGCAAATCGACGTAATGCTGGTATCGGAAACCCACTTCACCGACAAAAACTATCTGAAAATAAACGGCTATAAGTTCTACCATAACCAACATCCCAGCGGAAAGGCTCACAGCGGCACCGGAATCACATTCAATCCAGCATCAAGCACTACGAACTTCCATCATTCCAGAAAGACTACCTCCAGGCAACAAATGTAGCAATAGAAGACAGCCATGGTACAATCTCCACTTCAGCGGTATACTGCCCTCCCAGACACCGCATCGCCAAAGAAGACTTTGACAACTTCCTAGACACCCTGGGCAATAGATTCATAGCTGGAGCAGACCATAACGCCAAATACACCCAATGGGGCAGCAGACTGGTCACAGCAAGAGGCAAAAATCTCTTAAACAGCATATTAACCAACAATCTCAACTACCTCACCACATACGAACCCACATACTGGCCCACCGACATTAACAAAATAGCTGACCTTCTTGACTTCTTCATAACCAAAAATATCTCGCCAAGATACGTCCAAATCAACTCCTCGACTGACCTCTCTTCCGATCATTCCCCCGTGATAGCAACAGTCAGTTCAACAATTATCGAGAATAACGGCTTTATACATAACCAACTGGCAGCTCTTTAATCACTCAACTTCAGCCCTAACGTCACTAAAAACTAAAGAAGAAATCGAAGCAGCCACGGAATACTTAAACACGAGCATAATAAACGCTATCCGCTCCTCCACACCTACTAAGACGCCTATCAGCAAACATGAATACCCCAATTACATATTAAAAAAAATAGCAGAACAACGTAGGCTAAGAAAAGTTTGGCAGACCCATAGAATACCGGACGACAAACGCAAATTAAACAACGCAACCAGAAAGCTAACCAAAAATCATCAAAAACTACAAAAACGACTGTTTTCATAAATATCTCGCCAATTTGTCCCCCACAGCTGACACCAATTACTCACTATGGAAGGCTTCCAGGTAACTCACGTGACCCCCGCAAATAATCCCTCCACTCCGCCGTCCGCAAGGTGGATGGACGCGCAGCCCTATAGAAAAAGCCAACCTGTTTGCTAAATACTTGTCTAAAGTATTTAAACCCCATTCCTCCCAAGCTGCCGCGGACATTACCGAATACCTGCACTCCCCCTTCCAAATGCCACCTCCTATCGAACCCTTCACTTCTGCAGAGATAATAGAATCAATCAATCGCCTAAATCCTAAGAAAGCATACCTAGACCAGGCCATACACTGCGGGCCAGCCGGACACCAGATGTCCGCTCATCCTTACGGCGTGCCCTCAATATTCTTAAGGACCCGTCATAAATCCCAATAATTTGCCAGCTAAGGTCAGACCCAACGAACATCTGTTTTAAATTTCTAAAGACTATTGTCTACTACGACTTGACAAGGGAAAGTTAATTTTTCTCACGTACGATGCAACTTTCCTCCTACTAGCAACTTACTATCGAGGGCGGCTAGGACCCTTCCTAGTCCATCAACCTTCGTTTATCCAATGAAAAGCAATGTATACCGCCCTCACTTTCCTGACCAAAAATGTCATGAACAAAGCCGATGGTCCCGTGCGCTAGACACACCCATCACTAGCTTTCCTACGACACAGCATCGTCACTGTAACTCACTTCTGCTACAACTTCAGGAGGATCAAGTCAATAACTTCTTCTACACCGCTAGAAAAGTCAACCATAAAGTACAGAATCTAACGTCTAATGTACTAAATTCAATTGTAAGAGCCTTGCTCTTGTGTGCATACCTATCTTACCTTCGAACTACAAGTTGTTATCTATTTGTAACTGCTCAACAGTGTAATTTAAGTGTTGAAAATATATAACTTATAATTCTGTGAATCACAGTGTTATACTAACTCAATCACCCCTATTATCTTAACGGAAATCAGGAGATCGATCAACTCGTGATATCGATTATCATAATCGTAACGGGAATTTACGACTCCCGTTGACGTCTCTCCTCGCGATTTATTATAAATATCTAGCCATGCTACTGCGACATGCCAGAAAAACTGCTGAAAATTCTCAATGCGAGAATTGTTTGTAATTTTAATAAATAATAAAAAAAAAATTATCCGTGATAATTGAGCGGCCAGGAATGCGTAGATTTATCTATTCAATCCTTCCCCGATTGGTGTTTGGAAGATGAGCCTTGGCCGATGTATTTGGTCCGTGATGATCGAGATTCATACGGAGGATGAGATTTTCGGTCTTTTGGAGTCGACTGAGTGGATTTCCGCGAAGATTCGGTTGTACGTCTCGAACGATGTGAAAAGCGCGGTTTCGATGATCCAGGTGGAGATCGTTCATTAGAGGATCGGTTGTGCGGCGAGCGACCGCCCGACGATCGATCTCCCGACGATCGACCGCTCGTTGACCTACCGCTTGAATACCGACCGCTTGACGCTCGATCGCTTGAAACTCGTGGACTGACCTGAGTATGCGCTCGGTGTAAATGCGTATGATGTCGTTGCCCGCATATATGACACGAACCGGATGTGCATTGGGCAAGCGAATGTCCTTTGCCTAGGCAATTTGTACAGAGCGATGCCTTTTTTACAACTTCAAGGCGTTTTGTAGCCGATTTGGCTTTGAAGACCTTACAATATCTGAATTCGTGGGTTCCTTTGCAGGTCGGACACACCAACATCCGATCTGTGGTGGCGAATGTGTGTCCTCGTGGCGCGTTCCAACGATGACGGGTGCATTGGTAGGAATCCCCTTTTATCATTGGTGTTGAAGCGTTCGTCTCATCGCTGTTTGCCCTTGTTTGTAAGAAGTCTATCAAATGGGTATAATCGGGCAGTTTTTTTGTTCGGCAACGTGCGATGCCATTGGCGTACGGTGGACTGCGGTAACTTTGAGGTGATCAAGTCGCATATCACGGTATTCGACGTTAGCGGATCACCTAATTTCTCTGACGCTTTCAAGTTTATCTTTACCGTTCATCTACAGTGACAAACAACTGCGCCAAATGATCAAGTATCGACATCAACAAAGGTAACCACGTGTTTAGCAGAGTACGACCTATCATCAGCAGAAACTAATTCTACAAGAAGAATGCAACGACAAGGACTTCTAAAAAAAGAAAAACTTCAATAATACTTCCACGAAAACCACATCAGCTGAAACCCTAATACTTCTGGAAGGACACCAGTAGAACCGAAGATTGCAGCGTCCGCAGAAGTAATCACATACTAAAACTCCGCGCTATTATGGAATAATCCGTCACGTGACAATTATCCCATGATAGTCTCAGTATAAATTTCCGTTACACATTGTCCGTTACATATTGTAGTGCTGTATCGTTTACGCGCTATTCGCGTCAAACTCCGCCGCAGAAAATTCAAAGAAAGGAAAGAGAGAGAAACAACACCGCACAAAATTCAACCGTACCTAAGAAGTTAATTGTGAATTGTGATTAATACAGTTAGTCTTGCAACAACTATACTAACTCAATACGATATTCCAAGAGTGTAATCGACTATACATATAAGCAAGGTGAGAAACTAAACATTGTAATTTTCTTCTTCAATTTCGGACTTGTACCACATGTACGACTTCAATAAAATTATTCATTGATTATTATTGTCAACAATCAAGAAGATATTGAAATTATTTATTTACTTCAAGAAAACTTTAATCCCCCCCGTGCTAGTGCTCTTGCACATAGCAGGTAAGCCGAAACGTGGCATTTAATTTATCAGTTGTATTGATACGCTAATTAACGCTACCCATACGGTTATATCAACGAATTAGAATATCAAGGATATAACAGTTTGGAAATTCAAAATAGTGCCGCGCCTTAGAAGGATGCGACAAGTTTTTGAGAATCCATTGCATTCAGTCGTTTGCCTTGTTTCAAAAATAATAAATGAGAGTCGAACCAAATCGAAGTAGTTACTAACTATTTCTGGTGGCAGCAACTACCGTTTTGATTTAAATATAATTCGAGAAACCCAAGATAAAGACCAAATCGTAACATCAATACTTAAATATTTAATAATTTTTTAATTATAAAACACAAATCAATCAGTTTTGGTAATTCTTTATTCTACTGTACAGTATTATAGTATTTTGTTTTACATTATATATATATACAATTATATTATGTGGCGCTTACCTTGTAAAAGATCCTATTATACGTTACATGAAGCTTTGTAATTTTTAATTTATATACAAACTTGGTAAGGAATCTATGGAACGATCGAGCATGGATCGTGATTACATGGACATGACTTTTAAATCTTAGATCGAAACTTACGCATAAACTACTTGTTTGAGTATTGTGAATAAGCGCACATCGTCATGTTGAAGTGTCTGAAATATTATTACGAAGCTTATATTTTAAGCTCTTTAACTACGTGTTTGCACTAATTATATATAATTTTGCTGATATATGAAGTATTTTACAATCCTTTCCAAGTAAAAATTTATAAAATTATAATCCTAAATATTTTATTTAATAATGAACCATTCTGTATATTAAAAATAACAAAAAAATTCATTTATACATAATTCATTATAGTTTTTAATTTATCTCACCATTTTTTTCTGTAATATTAATATTTTAAAAATATCTATTGTACATATTTTGTATAAATTCCATTTAACATTTGACTTTATTGAAGATCATAGAGAGATTAAAATTATAGGCAACTTTAACATGACGACACCAGGCATGCTCCAAAGCATAATAAAGTAAAATAACATAAAGTGCAACGCACTATCCTTCAATTTAACAACAAAACGATCACAATACACATTTTACAATTACCTAAAATACAATTTTTTGTTTCCCCTTTTGATTAAACGTGATTATTGTTAAAACAACAAAATATACAATAATCCGTTTAAAAATGATATGAAACATAATTTTATGTGTACAACCGTTTTATTTTTTTCCTACAAAATGTAGGGAAAGTAACCCAACCAGATCATTAAGCGAGTATTTCATTATTTTTGTCAACAATATACAGCAACGTAATTAATTAACAAACTAATCTTAATGTATGTTCCGGATGAAACAACTAATGATACGTAACTAATAAATTCTATACTCTTCTTTTTTTCGTCCTATTCATTTTCCTATTCATTTATTAACACATTGCTTTCCATTTCAATATTATTTGATAAAACAGCATACAATAGAATACAAATATAAGTATAGAATACTTAGATATAAAATTTCTATATGATATATACGTTGGTAAATATATATTTTATAATTGAGGAGACAGAGAATCATTCTATTTTCAGAAAGATTAAAATGTAATAACGGATATTATATAAAAAGTTGAAACTTAACGTTGAAAAATGTATTAAAAGATACTCTTAGTTAATAAGCAATGTGTTAACAGATATTAGAATTAAAGTTTTACATCCACGGATCTATGTAAAAGATGACACGGTAAACTTTTAAATTTGGCCACAGGTGCGAGAGACTCGCTATAAATTATTCCTTAATATGTATCAATGTCATGAATGTACACAATGAACACGTGTGAATACATACTTGATGTTTTGACTTTGCAACCTTGTATATTTTATGGTTACAGTCATCAACAAAAGATATTTAAAATTATTTCTGCTTGAAATTAATATTTTTTGAAAGATTAGATACAAATGTAATTTTAAGGTGAATTTAAAGTGAATAAGGTAAATTTAAGGTGAATTGTAAATGAGAAATAGTTGTATTAAATTCTTTTACTTAAGGAAACATTTTTTCAATGTTTAAAATTCTTTAGAGTTAGTAATTCTTTATTTAAAATTAAATTTAATGCTTAATTTTAACTGTGTTTAATATTATAATAAAATAGCAAGAAAGTAAAACAAAACCCCCAAAAATTTAGTATCATTGAAATTATTAAGATTTGTTTCAAAAATTATAGTATACCCAAATAAACTCGTTCAACATTAAAGCTTATGATAAAAATATTATTCACGCGTGCTTTACGAAGAATGAGCAATAGTACACTGTCAGTGAAATGCTAGCGATAAAATTGTACTCTGAAAGCTATTTCTTCAAATTAGTGGAGTATTCTGCTTATCTTGATGATCAATTGCATTAAAACTTCGAAGAAGCAGCTTGCACGTCAAAAATCAATTGACACACTTCGAAACTTGTAATAAATGATTAAATCGGTTGGTCCATTTTTTCTTGAATATGCGCATAAATGTTTCTCATAATATATTACGTGCTTCTGATTTCGAATCGAACTACAATACACTAATTGAATTTCAAATTTTACAAGAGAAGAAATATAAATTGCTAATATTAAGTCAAACTTTGACGTTATTGTTTCTTGCAGCTCAGTACTCGTATAAGTAAAAATAAAAAAATTTTCGATCATATTCCATAAAAAAAGGTAAAAGAAATAGTATTAACTAATAATGCAGGTATCTGTTCACAAGTGTGTATAAACAACGTATTAAAAAATTAATCGGCCATTTTCATGATTTAACATAATGTGATTTATGAGAATGGAGAAAGATTAAAATTAACAAATCGTAAATTTTTTCCTATTCTAATATTTCTCTCGACAAAGTTATATTTCCTATTATTAATGATTTCGATTAATGTAATAAATAATGGAACGTACAAAATTGATATTTATCTTGTCTAACTTATTAATTATTGCGATATACGTTGTTTGCACGCTCTTTAGATATTCTGCTTACGGCAAAAATTGTAAAAAAAAACTAAATCCTTAGTAATAATAATATCAATAATACTAATAGTAATAACTAATAGGATCACATCTTTGGTACACGATACGTCAGTTTCAACAATCTTAACTAGTTTCTCTATCAATTATCTACGGCAAGATGGGCGAAATTAGATCATCTATCTTTTCACTGAACTCTTATTGTTATCAATATCATCAACTTTCGGAACAGAGAAAGATCTTTGTTTTTGTTATCGCTCATATATCAACTTTCTGTCAAACAATTCATCATTTAAAAACGACTATTTTACATCAGCATAACAGTCTTCATTTGCATTATTAAATTTCTCTTAGATCCTTAATAGTAGAGTTTTACAAAGTTCACCATTTTTCCAATATTATAACATTTATCCTGTTCGCCTCGTATTATTTAGAATTTTATAAATTGTGCCGTTTTAAAGAAATGTATCCTACAGGAAAGTATATGATCAAATTTAAGTTATTCTGCAATCATTTAAAAATAAAAATTTTGTAAAGTGCAGCGTATAGCAAAAAATCCAGCATATCTTACCTAATTATTGGAATGTTTATGATAAATTAACATATACTAGAAATTCCATGAGTCAAGCTCTTTTCGAGGACAATGTGAAATTCGCTTAGTGGTTCAAGAATGTGAATAAGGAAATTTAATAATGTAGTATTTCTTAAGAAAGAAGTTTCTTCATACATGTCTGCAGTAGAGCGCGCTTCACTCATTGGCCGAAGCATTGAATGAAGAAGCTGTTCTCTGAAGGAAGAAAGTTGCAATTGAATTTGCAGTAATATACCCAACAAATATTTAAGCTATTAAAATTATAACTTATATACCTTGCTGCTAAGCAAATGAACAACTGAAATTTTCCATCTTTACCAAGAGTTTGACTGAATAAGTTAATTTGATCAATAAGATGACAATAACATCTTAAAGTTGTAAATCTTTGATTGTTCTCTACGTGAATTCGTCTATCTTTATTCAGCCTCTGTGAATATTCGTCCATTTCTTCCAACAAAGAAATTTCAAAATTTTCTTTTACACGTACTGAAACAAATAAAAGTTAACTATTTTATTTATTTGACAATAGAAGGTTTAAGATAAAACTAAAATGAAATAGCTAAAAATAATAACTTACGGAGATAATCCCAAACGTAAAAATTTTTCCCAAATATTCTTTGGTTCTTAAAAC
Source organism: Bombus picipes (assembly GCA_014737485.1). Classification (NCBI taxonomy): domain Eukaryota; kingdom Metazoa; phylum Arthropoda; class Insecta; order Hymenoptera; family Apidae; genus Bombus; species Bombus picipes. Next base: position 2,066,400 of record JACXIP010000042.1, on the reverse strand, counting down.
CGAATAAAAATATCTGCTCTAAAGATGGCACAAGACCACCTTCCCCACAAAGTAAAGCAGTCAAAGAACCATCCTGACATTCTCTTCTATAGTGGAATTTGACAATTGCGTTTACAGACTCTCCTATAAAATTACATAAATTTTTTTGAATGGAAATTTTAAAAATTATAAGTTATAATATAACTTGTATATAGGAAATAATATAATAATTTTGGCAGAAGGAGAAAAGGAGATTGTGGAGATCATAAAGAGCCTGAAGAGATACCTGAAAGAAAAAAGTCTTACGCTAAACATGAAAGAATCGAATGTGATGAGGTTGAAGACGGGAGGTGGAAAAGTGAAAAAAGTGAACTGGAAATAGAAAAGTGAAGAAATAGAGGATTTTACATATCTAGTACACAGAATGAAAAAAAATGGAAAAGAACAGGAAGTACATATCGGAAAAAGAGTTAAGAAAGTGGCAGTTATAAAAAAGGCAGATATGAAAAAGGGTTAGGAAAAGGAATGTTTGGAAAAGATTGGAGAAAATGAATATGATTACTCGATAAACTAATATGAGCAATCACAGAATACAGAGTAAGATATGGGCGTGGAAAGAGATAGAGAGACTCTAACTATGGAAAGTATTTTAGATTAATATTAGGTGTGGATTGGCATATTCTAGGATACTTGACAAGAGAGGAACTAAAAAGAGACATGACGAGAATGAGAGCGAGAATAAGGACATAGAGCGTTGAAAGAAAACTGAAGAGTGGAGAATATAAAAAAGAGAGAAGGGAAATATAAGGAAGAAACTAGACGGAGCCTGGTAAAGGAGAGTGTGTGGAAGAAAATAGAGGGAATAGGAGGAAGAGAGGAGGAGGAAAGTGGAGGCAAGGGTAAAAATAGGAGATGGAAGACATAGAGAGAGAAAAGCAGAATGAAGAAAGAGGAAAGAAGAGAAGGCAATAAGAGCGAAAGAAATGCCAGTACATCTGAAGAAAAGATGAAATGAGGATAAAGTGAGGAGACTCACAAGATTCAGATTAGGCAACGAGATTGGAGAAGGAAAATATTGGTTAAAGTAAGAGAGAAAGGAGTGTAGGCTGTGTGGAAAAGAAGAAGAGACATAGGAATATGTGCAAGAGATATATGCGAGGAAGAACCGAGAGGATAGCAGGAAAACGTAGAGAGGATATTAGGAGAGGAAAGGAAGGCGAAGAGTGGGTGGACAAGATAGAGAAGGAAAGATTGAAAATGACTGAAGAGTAAAGGAAGGGTAAGAAGGAGCAGAGTAATGAAATAAAAATAAGGCCAAAAAGAAATGGTTTAGCCAATAAGTTAGATAAGGCAGGTGCATTAAAGATCAAATTCTACCATATAGACGAGTGTTTAGTGTATAGACAGGATGGAAATGAGACAATTAAATCTAGAATAGCATAAGATAGAATAAGCTAGTTAAGTAGATAAGGAAATACAGAATAAGGATTATTGTAGAACAAAGGGCATTTTGTAATCCCAAAGGAAAAGAAATAAAGCATTATAATTACTATAACTTGTACATGTACAATATGAATCACCTAAGAATTGAAGCTGAAATATTTTTGATACTATTATATCGAAAATGTTTCAGATAAAAATTGTATGGTTTCAAGAGAGGCATGTTCTAATGTTATTAATTTTTCTGCAGGTGGGTGCTTACAGATTGTATGAAGGTTAGCTTTGTTTTTTTAAATGGAATCATGTATTTTTTAATGCATTAATCGATATAATTTAGAGATTCTTTACACAAAATTATTTAGCTACTTGTATCGAAAAGCTATTAGATCTTTTATATGATAAATTTTACAAAATATGAGTTAAAATATCTACTAAAGTAATAGTTTTTCGATACAAGTAGGTAAATGATATTTTATGGTAAATCTCAAGCTGTATCGCTTAAAGCATTAAAAAATATATGATTCTATTTAAAAAAAAAAACAAAGTTGATCACAGCACGATTTTTAAGCGCCCACCAACAGACTAATAATAAATAATAAAGCTAACAATATTAAAATATCTAAAACATTTTTTAATATAATTAATAGCTTCGAAAATATTTCAATTTCACCTTTTAAGTAACTCAACCTACATATAAGTGAAAATATATAAATGAATACATATGTATGTATATATATTTTTTTCGTTGGCATAATATAAACATTTAAATTTACTTTCTGAATTAGAAACTCAAAGGCGTATGTACTTCAATAATATTTACCTAACATATGTTGCAGTTCGACTTGAGACACTATAGGGCGTCTAGGTATACTAGGAGACCTACATCTTGGTGGTGTAGAACATGATTCAACCAATTCTTCACTATCGATATTACGTGGTACCAAGGCACCTACTAATAATCTTTCAGTAGATCCATCATCGATACCTCTGCCAAGCCATCTACCACAAGGGAATTTAAATGTGTGCCCTGTAACTTCATTTCTCACTACAACATGTTCTACCATCCATTTTGGCGAAAGACCTGTATTGTCATGTCCTATACGTAATGTAGAGAGCACGCCCAAATTCTTATGCTAAAATAAAAGTTATAAAATTATGTAAAGTCATGAAAAATAATTAATTCTTTTAACATTCTATATTTTCTAAAATTCAGAAAATATTTGCAAATATAGTAATGCATACATTTGAAAAGTTATGAAATGTTAAATATGAATTATGTATTTATAAGAACATACATGAAACACAAATTCCAACGCTCCCTTGGGAATTGGCACTGGATTTGTTTCACACAATGTACCAGAAATAGCGATCCAACTGTTTGCCGAAGTAGTAGCTGCGCTAGCTTTTCGACTAGGAAATATAACGACCCTGTATGGCAATTTCGTAGTTGGATAATTGTTTGTAAAGCAGAAGTAATCGACGGCATTCAACGTTAAAAGATGGTATAAGAATTGTTCCTTTTCTTCTTCGCAACGCAAAAATGCCGAGCGCTTATACTGACTTCTAAAAGCAAAATGACATAAAAAATCTTCAATTTTATTACTTATATAATATTCTACAATATAACCAAAAATGTTAACTATTATTTATGTTAGTTGTAAAACACGTTGTAACAACTAAAAGCCAATTTGTCAATATTATAAAACTTAAGTAATTAGTAGTATTTCTACCAATCTTACCTTAACAATCTGGTATCTGATAATAAAGTTTTCAAATGACGAGAAAGAAGTTTCTTTTCAAGTGCTAATCGAACCCAGGCTCTAGCATATCCAATATGCGTTTTAATATCAGTCATTGCCTGTACATTCCGAATATCAAAAAGCAAAGAATTAGGCAAAGGCCTTAAATGTTCAGGGCCAATTTTTCTATCGCCAGGAGACTTGTGCTTATCCGTGCCGCGTGTAGGCGAGTCGATCTCCAATGCCAGGTTTGGTAGATCTGTTATTGTTAACAAATATAGAAATCTAATTACACAATAATTTTAAATAGACAAAATAATTGACACTCGTTTTTCACACTTTTATAAAAAATACTTTTAACACTGCATGCAAATGATAATCTCATGCTTTGGACGAAAAAGTAATAGATGCATCCTGGAAGAATCATTTCAGGCATTCCATGTACGAAATACAAATGTTTTTATTTTTAATTTAAAATTATGTTATACATGCTAATTATTTCATATTTTTGTAGCACGTCACTAATAAACTAATAAAAGGAAATCGCTTTTGACATTACATATCTACGATACCTACAAGTTGTGTGAATATGTATTAAAAACTGTCTTTTAATGTTTAAGACATATATCAAATCATGCGATTTGCTAATATTTATTATGATTATTACATTTAAATATAGAAATAGTGTGTATATATGTATTAGAGAAAAAGCTGATCGAATTACTTGTGGCAAGCCAACGCTAGGGCTTACCATTAAAATTCTCCTTGATATAAGAAGCAATTTCAAAAATATTTTTGCCCTTTAAAGATGAAATTAAACGCTCTGGTAATCCAAAAAAGCTACTTGGTGATTTCTTGGCTATTTACAACACAGAAAAATGAAACGCAAATAAAAATCAACTGAAAAAGAAACATTGATCCACGTTTTAAATAATATTGTGACTCAAAAAGCAATATTTCTAATTTCAATAAAGTAAAGAATTATTCTTTATTTTGTTGTGATACTAAAAGAAGAAATTATTAATTTGTATTAATATTACTTTGATACTAGATAACTAGCTCTTTGCTAGAGCTTTAATATTTGAAACTACTTAATATTTGGGACTATTTATGAAACTTCAATATTTAAAAATGTTTCAATGATACTTTAAAATTATAGTTCAAAATATTTTATTTACTCTTTGAGTTACATTACCATCATAAGTAGAGAACAATATATTTAATACAGTCAACCCTCTTATTACACGATTAATTAATTGCATTGTACTGAAACTGTGTTAAGCGAAATCAAAACAATGTAGTAAAACATACATATGTGCTATATGAATGTTGTTCATATGAATGAATATTTATTAAGTTGTGGTATATAAAATCGTTTTGCAATTTTTGTGCTGTGTTATATCGAAACCGAATTTTTATAGTGCTGTGTTATAAGAGGTTGAGTGTAGTAGTACCTATGATAAATAAAATTTTAAATAAAATGAAAATGAATAAGACCTATGAAGTAAGCATGAAAAAGGAAGTAGGCAACAATTTAATCATATAAAGAAATATTTGTATTATGTTCTGCAATTCTAAATTATACTTCATAATGGCAAAACACTATATTTAAAACGTGTGATTTTACAGAATCAATATTCTCTCGGAAATAACAGTCAAACATATTCACTATAGTATGTGCACGTTTAGCAAAAACATGTAGAATCAAATAAATAATTATTTATGAATAATGTGTCACTTACAACTAAGGAAGTGCAGAGTATCTACGTATGAGAAACTAATCTCTACTTTTAACACTTTATCTGAAATAGAATAAGACACGTACAATCGAGTCGTTTCCGTAGGACGCACCACGCTAACGCTGCATTTCCAAACGTCATGAATTTTAGTAAATATTACAGTTTCGATGATAAAGTGCGATGTGTGTAACAGATATCAAAGTATAACAAATTTCCACATACCAGGAGAAAGAAAATTAGGATCTATTGGTTTACTCGGGTCGTTGCACTCTTCTTCTTGATACATGGCAAGATGCGACCAAAGAGCGCTTTTCCCTTGTTTATTTTGCAATCCATGACTCCAAACTCGTTCTAGGAGATCACAGAGACTGGCAACTAGCGTATTTTCTTCGACATCGGATAACGATTCACCGCCATGACCTAATGCAACTGCTTCAGAACCCATTTTTTCAACCAACATTCTTTTTGTTTTTGATTTACAATCCTTAAAACAAACACAAAAAAGTAGATTAACGTAGCTTTCTCGTGTTAATAAATTTACTTATTTTATTTTCATTTTAGTAAATATACTTTGAGCAATTTTTCAACAAATGTCCAATTTGCTTGTGCTATTAATGCTGGACTCATATCTGCAGAGAGCTTAGTTTGAGGTCGAGGTGATTGTGTTTCTTGAGGTACTGGAGTTTTCCCATTTGACTCCATAGATTTCATTTTATACTTCCACTGAGTCTGACCTCTCCGACTACTGTTATAGATATAAAATTAATTAAACTCTAAGAATAGAAATAAAAATTGTACGAATAAATAAAATATTTAGACAATTAATGATTATAATAGCTGATTTTCAGGATACTGCAAATAAAAAATAAAATAGTGAATCAAATTATATGATAGTATATAGTAACCTCAGATAAACATGTATAATGTAAAATTTCAAGTAAATTCTTACCGAAGTATACTACACGTGAAGCAGGAAATAAAATAATAAACGTTAATATTTCTTATGTTGATCTAATTATAAGAAAAATGCATTTGTTCAAAATATTTACCTTTGAGTTGGCTCCTTATTTAATGCTACACTGTCTAACAAGGGAAAACTTCGAAAATACGCTGCTCTATGAGGAACGATCTCTGTAGGTGGATTCGTTTCAAAATCTACGTTTGTCAACCTTTGTTCCAATACCTTTTGCGATTCTTCAATACTTGTACAAGGTTCATAACGTGTCGATCTTACAATACCTTCTCCAACTTTTTTTCTATAATAAACAAGAATAACTTTATCATTTGAGAGAATATCAGAGAATAATGGTACAAAAAATTTATCTTTCTTATGCTTACCTTAAGAGAGAAATTCTTTGATCAAAAACTCGTGTGTTAAAATCAAGCTCACTCCACGTTGACATAACTTTGCTGTCGACAAGAGATGCAAACATTTGTGTTTCTAGAAACCTTGATAAAAATGGCAAATGCTGTGTGGGTTGGTCAGATAAAAATGTAGCCTTATCAAAAACATGCATACTATCCCTATTATTCAACCATTCATCTTTGTCCTGAAAGAAACAATCGTTTTTCTTTCTCAAATACAACTTAATATTTATGTTAAATATTATTTATATTTTATAATTCATATTATATAGATGTCATTTATATTATTATAGATATTAGATATTGATTTATATAAATATTATTTTCATAGATATTCATTTATATAAATATAAATATTAGTAGGTAAAAAAGGTAAAAACAGATCGAAATAAACACATTTATTCTTATTTTTGAATTGACGAGTAGCGAGTTTGCTTTTGAACGAACTACATTTGTTTAATTTTATGATAGAGCTTCGAAATAATATCCTTGTGCATAAACATAAGTCTGCAAACGTTTTACTATTGTCTGCCCTACTCTTCCTATTTGTATAGTTTAAATTTGTTGAAAACTTTCTTTAGTTTTGTTGTGAAATATTTGAACATTATCAATGTATGTTTCACAAGTCCGATTTAAATCGTGGAGCGAGCTCAATAGGAAATAGGATCTTCACGACTTATTCAACTACTTGCAAATCGCTTGTTTCTAACTGCTTCTAACTGAAATGCGTTTGAATATCATCCTGCATAAAATATATACATCACATTTAAATGTGTACGTATTTAAGAAATTAACATATGATTCTCCGGTTCATTTCTCATGGAGAAATGAGTCCGAATAAAAACTCACTGTAACTCAAAAATGATAATAAATAGAACATATGTTTATACGAACTTTTCTTATCTTTTTCGTGTACTAAATCAATTTCTAAAGAGATTCTTATATATTACGAAGCAACTTATATGAATACTCTTTCGCACCTGACTTGGTTGAATAACGAAGTGTTCGTAATTAGAAAAAATCTGTACAAAACGGTTCAAAAAAATCTCTCTAATGGCATTGTTAAACATAAGCATCTCTTGATATTCTTCTTGAGGTGAGAGTATCTGCTCTTTCACGTTATCTTCCACTGAATCAGTATCTTCCACGTTCACTCCTATGAGAAAGATGGATACTAAACAACAATGACCAAATGATGCTCTAAAACTAAATATATCTATATTTAGTTAAAAAGCTCCTTTACTAAATTTAGCATACAATAACTATAAAAATGTTTAATTCACCTAAGTAAGTCTTCTATTATTAGAGCTCTTAGAAAGAAAGCAGAAAAAATTTATATAAATAAATTTAAAGAAATTTATATACAAGAATTTATATAAAAATATATATAAATAAAATTATATAAAATAAAAAATCTTTACCAGTTCTTTTAGCGATATCTACTATCCTTTGTAACGTGTCTGAATGTGACGTCGGTTCCGGTCGATTCCAATCCAAGACATCGTGTAACGAATGTTTTCTGCGAGGAAGATGACATCCAGAACCAGGAAGCGTCAAACTACTAGTCATGATGTCACCGTTATAATGATTTATGACCGTGTTATCAGTCCTGAAAAAACATTTTGATCTTAACAGTTGAAAAATACTCATATAAAAAAAAGGATGAACATTTTCAACTTACTTTCCCGCGTGTGGTACTTTGTACTTGTTTAAGAGAGCTCTAATCTCGGCAATAAATTGCATTTTATGTGGAAATACAGGTAACTCTTCTGGAAATTGGCTACTTTGCTTATCTATATCTACATAACAAAGATTTGCCTGTAATCAAGAAACAGAATCTAAAATAGCGTCATCTCAAACACAAAATAAAAAGAAGAAAAAAGAAGAAAAAAAAGACATTTTAACTACGTCAGATTAGGTTAAATAACATAAAATAATCTTAAATTCAAACTAGTTCACATATTTCGCACAACTTGGATTAGAAGATTTTAAAATTTTTGCCAAATTCTCTATCTTAGTAAATCTATGGTAAATCTATGGTAAAACAGAAATGCATACAAGAGAAAAATGACTAATTTTTTAAATGCCCACTCCAAATAACATATTCGGTGTTACTAGCGCAGTTTTATTTTTGTATATTTCAACAAATAATTTTAGGAACACAAATAAAACAGTGAAATAAATATATTTTCAAAGAAACATACAACTGCTAAAGAGAGGTATTCCTTTATTTTAATAGCGGAGAATCAAATTTTTTCCGGATCTAAAGCATTTGATTTTCCATTTAATTTTCATAATAATTTTCAATGTACAAGATGATAGAAATTTTAAGGCGCTGATTTTGAAAAGCGCTAAACACTCACTTCGCTGGCAATTTTCAATACACCGCCCTCACTTTGCGCGTGCAAACCCATTATAAATGGTACCGGCGCGTCCAAGAAGTGATGTAGACTGGCGGGCAATATCGGCACGTACACATGTTGCCAGGAAAATGGAAAGAGAAGCGCCGTTATGCATTCGGATACCACCATCAACTTGTGGAAATCTGAACTTCTGAGTAATACTTGATTCTCCAATAGGACACATGTAAACAATTGAATCACACAATCCGCTCCAAGCCATGTGAATATATCCTTCAGAGGGTAATCTAGCATCTGTAACTCCTGCGATGGCGTTGGCTGATGGATAACCAGCTCTAATGGCGATTTCGCTGGCTCGTCATTGGGAATGAAGAACTTTAACGACTTTCCAGGTAATGGTACCGGCACATTGTACAACAAATTGTATACGTATGACTCTAAACTAAGACCAGGTCCTGGATGTCTAGGAACACATCTATAAAGATAAATATTCTGTTAGCTTCCAATAAGTAGTGTATATATAATAGGAATGTAAGCTTCGATATTGCCTTAAATTTTACGTAGTTTTAAATGTATATACCTCTAACTTTCTCTTACCCGTGGAAATTATAGTTTTGAAAAGGCTTATATTTCTTGATAGATGATTAATTTCCTAAAAAAATTTTCTGATTCTATAAATTCCACTTACAATGTATAATGGTGTCCATAGTACATTTATTCTTTGATTTTTTGTAAGCATAAACGTTATTTTGCGTTATCTATACCTTTTACTGCGTGATAGTATATTAATTGATTGGTTAAATTATACAAGCTTCAGCTTTCTTTAATATTTAACTCCATAAAAGTAATAAAGGAGTAAAATGAATTTTGAAGAAATTTAAAAAAATAATACGAATCATTGGAAATTTTGAAAAATTTATTTGAAAACTAAAATTTCGTACTTCTTGCCACTGAAAATGTTAATTTATAATATCTTCAAAGGAAACTTAACTTAATTTGGCTTGGGATAATGGTTATTTCAAGGATGAAAGTAGTTTATTAACGATCTTCTACATTATCAAACTAGCGAGAGATGATGGAACGTTGTAAGATGATAAGTTAGATATATACTCACTTGTAGAGATTAGTCAGGAACGTTTTCGCGGCATGAAGGTAAGGCTGCTGGCATAGCAAGGATATCGATTTAGTCACTAGCAACTTGTCTTTGGTGGAGTCGTAGTAGCCTAACGCAGCACCTGGTGAATGTGCTGATAGCTTGAAATGCCGTGGCAACGATCGCGTGTTATGTCCATCCTGGCCTTTTCTTGCCCTGCTAACGCATTTATATTACATCTTCATGCATTCGATTCTACTAATCTTTATTTAAATTGAATTTCTTTCATTATTTTACGCTAAATTGATAATCTCAAGTAATGCAGAATATTTAAAGTAAGTTTCTACGTGGAATATTAAGGGGCAAATAGTAGAACGAACCCATTAAAAGTATTTAAGCCTTTTAAGTATGTGTTTTATATACGGCATTTCTGCTCAAAAATCCTAGATCACGTACCAAATGGAGATGTTTTGTTTTTATGGATGAATATAAAAATATATCGCTGTCATCTTAAATTTGTTGTAACTTTTTAAAACGTTTAATTCAAGAATCATTGGTAATTTGTTAAAAAGCTATCCATCTACCTCGAAATAATTAATATTTGGTACCAGTTTCTTTTGTCTTTCGATAGCAGAAGCCCTTCGTAGAATATTACCGAATAATTTTTTTTTATTAAACTTATTTCGTACATTCTGTGCAATCTTTAGTATCTTTAGTTTGTACAAGGTTTAGTATTTCATACAATTTATTTGCGTTTATCGTTTCCTTTCTCATGAAACATTCTATATATATATTTTACAACATTTAAGTTAGGACGCTATTTATCGAACAATTTAAAAGAAAATTTATAAACAAGAAAGAAGCAACAAACACGGTAATAATTAAAGATTCGCTTTTGCTAATATCATGTAAGAATATTTCCCGAATGAAAATATTTTATGTGAAGACATGATTAATTGGCAAAACGAGATCACTATCGTAGGTGACTTAAGACTTTTGCACAGTACTGTGTATTTATTACATATACTAATAATATTCTGTTGTCATTCTGTTTCATATGCATATATCTCGATATTATAAATAAAAAATATCTAAGAAACATTTTGGAATCGCTTATTCAATGAAAAAACGAAAACTCGAATAATTTAATAGGAAAGTAGAAATATATATTGAAAATTTTAATCAGATATTGTCGCGTCTCGCGCTTCACACGACAAGTAACGTGATACGCCTAGCTCGCGAATAGCACGAGCTACACTCTAGACGAATGGAATTAAAAAACAGAAAACATAAAGGAAATAAAAGATACTACACGTATAAATACTTTAATATCGCAATAAATCAATAAACCAATACACAACATTATTATTGAACAAAATTAAAATCTAAGAATATCGAAATGGAAAAAAGGAATAATGAAACGTCCACTGATACGTACTGCCTTGTACGCGCTCTCCCCGCCACAATACAGAGTACACAATACGATAAGTAGATAATGGAAGTTGAGATGCTACGACCTTCTTACACAGCATTAACAGCGACAAACAACTAGACGCGCCAAAAAATCAAGTATCGGCATCAGCAAAGTTATTCAGTTCAGTTATAGAGTTCAATCCAGTTAGTTGAAATTTTCGTCGAGTTGAATTAGAGTCAGTAAGAGCTCAGTCAGTTAAAATTTTGTCAATAGATAATATCAAGTTCAGAAGAATAGTAGTTTTTGCGAAGACGACAATTGTTTTAATATAGTCTTTGAGTAACGTCAAGAAATAGAACCGACCATTTATTAATCGTCAAAGATTCATACAGTCAGTCTTCCAACAACTATGTTAACTCAGTACGATATTCCAAGAATGCAATCGACCATACATATAAGCAAGGTGAGGAGCTAAACATTGTAACACTTTCTTCTTCGATTTCGGACTTGTACCACATGTACGACTTCAATAAAATTATTCATTGACTATTATTGTCAATAATTAAGAAGACATGAGAAATATTTATTTATTCTAAGAGAACCTTAATCCTTCCCGTGCTAGTGCTCTTGCACATAGCGGGTAAGCCGAAACGTGGAATTTTATTTATCAGTTGTATTGATACGATAGTTAACGCTACCCGTACGGTTATATTAATGAATTAAAACATTAAGGATACAACAGTTTGGAAATTCAAAATAGTGCTGCGCCTTAAAAGGGTGCGACAAGTTTTGAAAAAATCCATTCGGTTGTCGCGGAAGTAATTGGAGTAAAACCTCCTGGGATATTCGGAATAGTGCCACGCTCTAGAAGGGTGCGACAAGTTTTGAAATCATTCCATTTAGTCGTTTGCCTTGTTTCAAAAATAGCACATGAGAGTCTAACTAATCGAAATAATTAATAGCTATTTCTGGTGGTAGCAACTACCGTTTTGATTTAAATATAATTCGAGAAACCCAAGATTCGACATCCAGAGTAACACATAACGGTTACGAATACCGAAGATCAAGACCAGATCGTAACAAATACAGATATTTTCACGTTTAATTGTAAAGGTTTATATTCGTTTCTTTGTTTGTGTCAAGACATTAAAGAGTACAATTATTTTTTGTAGTTTGAAGCAATTGTTCGTATATTTCGTTATTATATAATGAGAAAGAAGACTGAGACAGAATGTCGATTATCTGAACAAGAAAGATAATAGCTCGATAAATCAATAATAGTATTCCTGTTCGACTATTCAGACAAAACTATTTCAATATTTCCAACAGAAGAACTCCTAATTACAGTTCCAGATATATTTCACATCTGGAAGCTGTACAAGATGTTTTACTTGATACATACATACAATGCAAAACAAAAGTATTATCGCATCATCGCACACGGACTCCAAGTCTTCGTATAAAGTTCTTTGTAATTCTGTAAAGAATGTGATTTTCTGTTTAATTTTTTTGTAAAATGTAGCTATCGACTCTATATATACTAATATATAATATTTAAGTATACATTTAAAAAATAGTTATAATAAAGAAAAAGAAAGATAAAATACATATAAACGTCCGTTTTCAGCGGGACAAAAGTATCGGCACACTTATGATTTTGCGGTATAAATTTATTATAACATTTGATTTACTATTTAGTATGCAATTCGTTTTTTTTTTTTTTATAACAGCTTTCAGACGATTAGGTATTGAATTTACTAAATCTTTTGTAATTTTTGGATCTATTTTGTGCCATTTTTCAAGCAATAATTTCTACAGCTCCTCTTGCTTAGACGTAATATGATGTGTTTTAATTCTTCTGCCTAATTCAGACCAAAGATCTTCTACAGGATTTAGAGCTGAGGATTTTAGAGGAGTCGTTAAAATATCCGATGTATTAAAAATGATCCATTATTTAACAATATAGGCTATTTGGAATAATTATCCTGTTGAACATAACAGTCTTGTCTTAAATTTAATTTTTCTCGCACTTTTGCTTTAAAATATTTAAATATCTATATTTATGCATAGTATTATTCAATATGGTATATAATAATAATGTAATGGTATATTCAATAAAAACAAACTCTCCTACAGCAAAAGACATTCCCCATATTACTACCCTGACACCACTGCATTTGACGCTTTGAACAATGCTTTTTTTATCTAATCCTGTTAAGGTTTTATATCTCGGAATAGACAGAGCAAACACGTGGATGAATGTATTATAGAAATTCTTTATTCAGAAATGTTAAAAATTAGAATTTCCAATGGTTTCTATTCTATGTGATAATGTATCGATAGATGGATTTATTACAGTGGATTAAACAGAAAACGATGATTATTTAACGTGAACTTAATGCAGTAGTGTGATATGACAACTCTCGATTAACGACTTTTGACTCTTGACTCTCGGGTGGCTAACTGAACAACAACTTCTGCTGTGACGAAATATATTGATGGGCGTTAGGCCTATTGAAGTTTTCCGACCCTTTCGGCTTGTTGGCATTTGCGCTTTATCGTCGATATTGTCTGTATGTTGACGATCTTTCCGCGGTACTATAATAAAGACTAAAGAAGCCGCTGTAAGGAGAATCGTTGTGCCAAAAACTAAACACTAGAGATGTAGAGTTTTCCTAGAAGTGAGATTCACTTCAACAAATTCAGTATATTCAGTTTTCGCTAATGTAAAACCCAACCATCGCATTGAAAAATATTAAATTTAGTTTCATCTGGAAACAGTATCTTTTTCTAAAATGTTGTATTTTTACAATTCTACATAATTAATAGTGAAGTCCAATCTTTTATTATTATTGTTATTGTTATTATTATTGCTGTTATTATATTGACTATCTTTTTTTTCTTGGTCTGTAAGCTCTCGAGGACATCCGCTTTGTGTAACATTTGTTAGATCGCGTGCCAAGAAATCGTTTAATCACATTTCTTACGATAAAGCAACTATAAGAATAATACTATACTAATATACTATAATAATGATTACAGCAATAAGTAATCATTCTTTTCTATTTCCGAGCAAGATTTTCTTTGCTCATATACACATATATTTAATACATTTTAATATAATCATATATTAACATAATCTTTCTTCAGCTATTGTTGTTTCTTTTCTCATTTTATTTCCCATTATTCAGGTTTCTTTTTTCTGCAAAACAATCTTACTAACTAAAAAAAATGACTATCAATTTGAATGGTGAAACTTCCGCGACATAACAGATGTGCCAACATTGGGAATATTTAGAAAAGTATATTTAGAATATTTAGAAGGTGAAATACACGTAATAACAAATTTTTCAAGTGTGCCAATACTTTTATTCCACTGAAAACGGACTTTTACGAGTATTTTACCTATTTTCTTTATTATAGCTATCTTTAAATTTCATAATTCATAGTATAGTTAAACTTTAGAGTCGATAGTTGTATTTTGCAAAAACATTAAATAGAGAATCACATTCTTTATAAATCTGCAAAGAATTTTATACGAAGATACTTTTGTTTGATACTGTATCTGTATTGAATAAAACTGAAAACTTTTTTAATTAGTTTCACTTCATAAATATAATACTGTGCAGAAGTCTTACGATTAGGCTACATGTACATTGCTGATCTTATAATGTTAATCAAACATAATCTTTGAAATCGTCTTCACAGGCTATTATACAAAAACGAATATTTAAATACTCTCTTCGTAGTGTCAAATCATTCCTTAGTTCAATAAATTTTTGGAAATGTAATCAATATAAACTTGATATAAATCTTACAGAACATATATGCAATTATTTGAAATGAGCCATAAAAGGAAAAAGTGTCAAAAAAGTAAATAGCTTTTATGATGAAGTTTTTCTAAGTAGAATGGTAGAAAGTGGAAAATAAATTTATTAAAAAATTGTTCGACAATATCCTCGAAAGGACAATTAATGTAATGCAATCGATAAATTATTAATTCTTAGATTTATATTTCTTATCGAAAATTAATAATAAATGACCTTACAATTTTTCAATAGAATTCAGATTAGAGAACATAACTATAATAATAATAAATAATAATAATAGTACATTTATCGTTCATTAGACTACATGCCTATTACAAGAAATTTGTTTGGCATATATTATATAGTTTATGCTTACATACCAACATCCATAGATATTTGCATAAAAATTAATACTATTTTCTTAATCCTAAATTATAATCTAATTTATATTATTAACTAATTTATATTATTTATATTTATATTATATTATATTATAATTTATATTAATTTATATTATATTTAACACTAGGTTTACGGGACCAGTCAATTTGGCGGATTTCAAGCTTCGAAATGAAATATCCTAAAAACCACAGCATTAATTTTAACCATTTTGTATCGTAAATTAATCATTTCATCTAAAGAATTTATACACACAATTATTTTTTCTTAGGCTTTCTTATTTTTGAAATCTGTATGTAGTATACCTATCTCTACGATACCTGTCAAATTGACGGGCTAGTTGATTTTATAAATAATCCGTTTTTCAAAGACAGTGTGCAAAAGTTTCAGTTATTGTAGACATTTCCCATTATTGTCTCCGCTTATTGTAAGTATTTACAATAGGATAATTGAATTTGGGCACAGTATTTTCTTTTTCTTGATCAATCCCCCTTTTCTAGCAATCACGAGTAAATCTAGGAGATATAATAAGATATTGAATAAAATTGTCAATATTAATGAAGATTGTTCTGAAGACACCTCCGTAGAAGATCAATACGAATTAGACCAAAGCGAAGCTGACGGTGAAACTTCTGAATACACTGAAAGTGGAGAGACAGAAGGATCTTCGGACAGTGAAGAAGAAAACTTCTTGAAACAGTGTGTCGTAACAAGAAAAGGATGCGTATTTTTTCTAGTTCTGACTCCGAGGATGAAAGAACGAGCATCCAAGCACATCCCAAAATGTAATGGGTGAAACTGAAATTGCAATTGACGGGACACAGTAGATAAAGTATGATATTCAAGGATATCGGAGGGCTTACTGGCTATGCTAAGAGAAATATTATGTCGGGTTGTGTAACTAGTGCTTTCGAATTGATAATTGACAGACAAATATGGAACAGATTTATAAATAATAGCCAGGCTTCTTACAAGCCATATGAAAATATCTCAATAGATGAACAATTATTTCCAACGAAAGCCCGATGCAGGTTTACGCAATGTATACCGAATAAGCCTCATAAATTTGGCATTAAGTTTTGGTTAACAGTTGACGTCCAAACAAAATATATTTTGAATGGTTTCCCTTATATGGGGAAATATGAAACTCGATGTTCAAGGGAAAAAAGGACAAGATGACATTGTTTTCCTCAAATTTATATAAATCAGAAAACTGCACGCTTACTGTGTATAAAAGTAAACCTAACGTAAAAGTCTAAGCACCAAACATACAAGTATACAAGTAGCAGACAATTATAAACGTGTTCCAGAAACCATTGCTTTTTACAATAAAACAAAGTTTGGTGTGGGCGTCACTGACCAGATGGCACGCAAATATAGTGTGAATGCAGCGAGTTTCCGATGGCCCCTTCAAGTTTTTTTCAATATTTTAGATTTGGCAGCGATAAACGCGTGTATATTATGTAAAGAGTGCACCGGATCGAAAATATCCAGAAAGGAGTTCATATTTTTCCAAAGATCAGACGCTTCATTTCTCTCACCTTTAACGTCAGAAATGCGAAAAAGTTGCCAAGTGGCCTACTGTAAAAAAAAAGAATAGAAACAATAATTGTTGTATATATTGCAAAAAGATTGTATGCGGAAAATGGACAAACAAAATTCAGTATATTTGTAAAAAATGTACTCAATAAATAAGATTACCCTATATCGTTAATATTATTGTTATCATTTCCGTGATAATTAAAAAAAAAGATTTTTTACTTATTAACAATTTATTTAAACGTGGAGCCTAATATTGTTCAATTAAGGCTTAATTTGAATAAATCGATTTTTTAAAGAAAATGCGTATTTTCGTTTATCCGTCAATTTGACGGGTGCTCGCAGAGATAGGTATATAAGAAACATCCGTAAACCTAGTGTTAATACAGTATAAATTTATCCTTGAATCTTAGTTCCGACAAAATGATAGTTACACGATTAATGTCCGATGCCAACCCAATTATTTTCATTAAATCCTGGATAAAGTACACTAACTCTTTTGCTTACTGAATATCTCTTAAAATCAGCATTTGTGGAAAATTCCATTTTTCTCCCCTCGCTCTATTGAGCTGTGGGCATACACTTAAAGGATGATTCAAATTTTCTACTTTGTCCATATTACAAAGTCGGCAAAGCTCAGTCATTTAATTTTAACGTACTTCCATTATCATAGTTAATCCACGTCTCATGCCTAGTGGACAACCTTATTTGAGCTATAATTCTGCTATATACCCTTTGGGTCTTCAATTTTGGGTATTCTTCACCTAAGTTGAGCTTCGTTAGATCTTTAATATATTACAAATTGGTCAGGTTTCAATGTTTTTGTCGGTCCTCTGTGAAAAATTTAGTTTCCACTCTATTGTTTAAAAAATATACCAACTCCGAAAATTTATTTTCATGATTCAGAAATCCAGCAAACAAATTCCATCAAATACCTTAGTCTTCATTTGGACAACAAACTAAACTAGAAAATCCATATTCGAGAGAAAATTAAACAAATAAAAACTAGTAGAAAAACTATTAAATGGCTCATAACCAGAAACTCCAAGCTGAATACAGACAGTAAAATAAACTATAGATCTACACAACTTTTTGGACAATTATTATTTTTGACTTATCTATGTTTACTGTTAAACCATTTTCCTAAACATACTGTAACGATGTTCGAAATCTCTATCTCACTTGTCCTTCTCCCACAAATCCTTCAATACACTTTATGAGTTGTCCTTCATCCACAAATGTGACTCTTAACGATACGGTCTCGTCAATAGTTTTAATCACTCTTATCATCTACGAACTCAGTTTCATGCAAAACGGCTTTGAGAATTTTGAAAAATCTGTGAATGCTGCTAGTAATTTCCCATTTCTTTTCTTTAGAGTGCTTTTGGAGTGCACTTTCTTTTAGTTGGAGTGCTTTGTTGGTATTCAACATCAACAGGTTATCTTTGCACCCCTTTGTTTACTCTAATTCTTGCTTGTCCTTCCGGAAGGATTTCATAATTATTATAATTTATTACAATAATATAACTCTTGCAAATGGTTTTAACAACTTTTTCCTACGTTGAATCACAATCTGTTTCACGAATACAAAATTCTGATTAATCGTTTCCTTGATAATTTAATTTAACCCCTTAACCTACGATTTACGTACGAGAATTTTGGTCCGAAAACGTAAACAAGCTATTATATGTAGTATCGTGGAAAAGGGCCTAAGAAATATCAAGTCAACCATAAACAATGTCGCGAGAGCCGAGGCGCCGTCGAGTCCAGTTCCGTCGGGAGTGTCAGTTGAGAAGTCAGAGAGAGTCAATGGAGAAGCCGGAGAGTATGAATCGGGAAATTGAGAACCGAGTATGATAATAAGACGTACGACGATATTGTAATCAGTTTTTTGTATTGAGTATTGCTTGTTAAACTAAACTTAACTCCAAATAAAACATCATTACTTGTCCTTACTCTAAGACCTATATATTATATTATATATTATATTTGGCCTGATCATCGTAATACGGGCTATGCCCATAATTGTAGGTTAAGGGGTTAAATGTTACATGAAACCAGCGAAAAACCAAATTATTACTTAAGAATATGTACATAAATATTTTGGTACTTCTAAATTATTACAGATATATAAAATACGTTTTAAATGAAACACTTCAATCTAATTGTAGCTTTTGATCTTATCTCAGGCAACCATATACATATTGTTAATAGATATTGACAAAGGCAATAATTGATATTAGTTAGTACAATTAAAAGAGCAATAATCGAAGGTGAATGAATACTAGTCATACAGAGATCAATAATCATTCAATGTTGGTGTGTTATCGCGATTGAAACAACTATATGTTTCCAGCTACATTCTAAAAGTTTATGTAGATTTTATGAAGTGTTAGATATTTATATTAGTAATAAACGGAATTCCTGAGTGATGTAGATATATATTGTGTTTTAATTTGAATTTTTCAGAGAATTTGAGCCTACTTATAACAGACAATAAAGAAACGTTCTCCGATCATATTTTTCGAAATATAGAAAAATATCAATCTTTAAGCGAATTGCGACAACTGTCAAAATACTTGTGCACGGTATCGTACGTAGGTAGGATTTAAACTCCCTTCTGACACAATACTCCCATACGACACAAAAAATATCAATCGATCTACTATAGAATGATCTAAGTTGATCACTAGACTGCAGATTTTTATGCATTGACAAGAAATTTGAAGGTACTGAAATGCACAAAATGCGTTATATTATTTACTAAACAAAATGTTCTTGTGTCTCGTTTCTCTAATCGTATTCATAAAAATAAGAATTCGCATAAATAGGTGCAATCTGCTAATCACGTTATCCTTAACGTAACAAAAGGATCAACAGTATCATGGAGGAACTCAAGCAAAGGAAAATAAACAACGGAAAAAAGACTCACGTTGGTGGTGTACCGTTTTGCCCGCTGCTCAGTTCCGTGATGTGCATCGCCTGCAGAGTTTGCATAGCCGCGCATATCTTGCGATTCCGGCACTCCTCGTAGAAAACAAGACTGAACCCATAGGTTCTGTGCCCGTCTTCCTTGGTGAGCACGAACGAGTGAAACGTTGGTTCCACCGAGTGTTTCTGGGTTCGGAATCTCAGGCCGCTTGGCAGGCAAAGCTGCAAGATTGAATATGTAATGAACAGACGTTGCACACAACGCCTTTTCATTTCCCCACTACTTCTTTTCTTCGTCTTTTCTTCTTCTACTTTTTACCATTCGCAACTAGGACGCGGTAGCCTATATAACGCTGTTGATCGCGAACAATGTGTACCCAGTTTACCGTATATACGTCGAGTATTTTGCACTCTTAATTTTACGTCCCAGTAATTCTGTTAGAGCTTGGCGAAAAGTACCTACCGTGCTTTTTCCTTTTTCTATATTCGAGGGTGTTTTCGAGAGAAGCCACTCGAGGTAAGTTTCGTGGAATCGGATAGATAAATGAAAAATGGTTTCTCCATTTTAAAAGAAATTTTTAATTGTTACGAAAATAAATATTTCATCTCAAAATCAACTAAAATCATTAAATTTTAAAAAATCCTGTTAAAGAAAATGAAAAATAAAGCTCAGCATCTTGTCTCTTCGTGTAAAGTATCAAATTTATCTAAAAAAAAGTCATTGATAATGTACAAATAAAATTAAAAATATGAGAAATATAATTTGTATAAAATGTTAAAGACAGGAATATAGCATATATTCTTTAGGTATTCAAACGACCAACTATGAAAATATCTTTACTATATGTATATAAAATACTTTATACTTTTAATCTTTCAATTTACTGATTCTATCAAACTTTGTCAAAAGCACTGTTCCTCTTCTTTCTTCTATCTTTAACAGAATTTTCAATAGAACTACATGAAGTCACGCGATAGAAATGGTTGAATAAATAAAGAGCAGTAATATTTTTTCTGTGTGAGTATATTCCCCGGTAAGGAACTTTTAAGAAAGTATAGTTTGAGAAACGTATATTTTTCGCGGGCACTTTTAGGGCGTATAGAGTGTTGAATTTTTATAATAATTATACTTTATTAGTATTTTATAGATACGTTTAAAAATACATAAATTGACGAGTAGAGTAAAAATATGTAGAAATTGGCATTATTAATATGATTCTCATTTTAGTTTTTAGATCGTGAAATGATGCATTAGTATGTTATCTGATGAAGTTTAGAAAGTATTAATATAAATTTACAAGATTTATGTGAGTTTCATGTCTTACTTGTACTCTAATACGAATCTAATGTACTCTATGTAATGTACTCTAATACTTGTAACTCTAATACGAATTTGAGCTATCTTTAAATGATGAACACAATAATAATAATTCTTTTTTAATTTCAATATCGTCTAGCATATAGGGTACAGGATATAAGATATCGATTAGGAAATATTATACTTATACCGAAGATGCTAAAACATGATCCATTAAAATATTAGGTGCAAACATTTTGACTGTTATTGTTCTCTTTTTTCTTGCTCCCAATGGTGCCCGTTGTTTTTAGACTTTGATGGTTAATTACTGTCTATATTTTTAACATTATATACCGAGACATTAAATGGTAAATGATAAATACATATAAAATTCCATAGTTTTATCTGTATTATTCAAGAAATAATGGTATGATCATATAATGATGTGACAACATCATACACTGATCAATTATGTAATTATGTAATTCGTATGAAGATTGGTAGAACATAATTGAAAAAAATTTCGTTTATATTAAGCTAAATTTTCTTTGTAATCGCTTGAAACCATTATTTCTTTGTACTTTTAAATAAAACATGTTAATTGTTTCAATTTTTGATAATTAGAATAGCCAATCATTTGTTCTTTACGTTCTCATAGTGCATTCACACTTTGAAAAAAGAAATTGATGAAAACTGTTATTGAATATCACTCTACCAATCAGTATTTAGAAATACCCCATAATGATTATTAGAAGCATGCAGGAAAGGAAGAAAATCACATATGGTTCAAATGATCTGTGATAAAGTTCTAGGTAATACGTAATTCCCTAGTTTCTAAGGTTAACAAAAATTAAAATCAATTCGTACGAATATTGTGAAATTTTGAAAAAATTGTGTTTCTCACATTATGATTCTCAGAAACGATAATTGTTGTTAATAACGTACCATGCACACAGCGTGTTCGTCGAAGGGGTTCCATGGTACAGAATCAGGATAATGTCCCAAAACTTTGCTTTTATACGCTCGGTCCAGAGGTGTACATTGTAAGGAGTCACCTGAAATAAAAAAGACAATATTTTGTTAAATTTCTAAGTTATATAAAACATTTTAATCACTCGCGTGCATGTGTATGTACATAATTACCCACATATAATTATGATATAAAAAGGATAATAATACAAAAAGTTTACGTTTTCGTAATATTTTTTCTCTCCTCGGATTTCATGTTATTTTCTTCGCAATAAACATTAATTTATATTAATTTGCTCTAGTTCTGTCTAAGCTAAACAAATCCAAAGGATCCTTTCTTTTTCAAGGACGTTGGGCCAAAAGATAAAAATGCATGTATTGTATTATATTGTATTATATTACAATATATTATATTACGTTATATTATGTTATATCACGTTATATCACGTTATATCACGTTATATTATGTTATATTATATTATATTATATTATAACGAATATTCATTGAAGAAATATTATGTCTTTAATAATTAATGTATAAAGATGACAACATTTATGAAAACTGAATAATTTGGTTATTTTTACCTATACTGATTAATAGTTAATCGTCGACTGATATTGATGCGTTAAATGACCATAACTAACTAGATTAGATTTAGTAACTTTAAGGTATTCAAGGTATTTTTATTATTTTGTTATGTATATAATATATCGCATAAAATATAGAACACAAAATAAAATTAATATTTTAATATTAAGCAATCCCTATTTTTAATTGTAGTGGTTATTTATTTCCCAACGATAGCAGTTGAGAGATAAAATCAGATAAGTGCATTTATTAATCAATTTTTTAGTTTCCTTACAAGCATCGACTTTCTTTTAATACTAGATCTGCCAACTTTTCATATGCAATCAAATATATTGTACATAGTTAACTAAGAGTAAGTATTAATATTAAAAAATATATGTACATACTTACACGTTTTTGTAATTAGAAAGACAAAAAATCTGATATTAATCATTTTGATTGGTTTGGTAGTTCTATTGTTAATTATGTTAAAAATTTATTAATAGTGATTATGTTCTTTAAAGAAACATTAACAATTTAGGCGATGTAACTAATATGCTCATTGTTTGACTTTTTGATAACTTTTAATAAATCTTTACAAAACTGTTAATTATTCTCCATTCCAAAGAAATTAGTTGTTTTGTACCGGTAAACTAAAAAAAAAATGCATGTGTTAGAGATTAATTAAATTCACATGTTGTGCGTACATTGTCTTCAAGTAAGTTAAAAGCCTGACATTTATGATCATAAACAACACGTTATGAAAATGATGATGAACGATAAGTGGAGACCGTGACCTTTTAACCAAATACTTAAACATGTTCATCTTTTTAATCAATCTTCGAGTCTTTTCTTAGAGCTAAACGAGGTACAATCTACACATGTTACAAATTTGTTCAAAATTTGTTCTTTCCGTTTCTTATAAAATTTTATATTATACTTGAATAATTGTCAATGTTACACTAGAAAACAAAAAAATTACAATAACGTAACACGATTATTTATCAGGAATTGTACGACTGCAATCTTCTGTGTAAATATTTTTAGCATATTCAACAATAGAAGTTGCATTGATCTTACAGTAATTGCATATCATAATCACAATAAAATGATATATTTTTTATGATCTTATATGTATCTACTATCTTAGTTCAACGATAGTTATAATACATGAACTTTAAAAAGATAAAAACCTAACTTAGGATATTAAATTTAAAAATTGAATTTAATCGCATCATATTTTATCCCATACAGCTACGACGATTATACAGAATGAAACCATTACATTTCGAGGCCCCGCACATTAGCGACAATTTGTCCTGCGATAGTTTTATCGTTTACGATTAGGGCAATTGTCTATATGAATGTGCACATATTTGACGACACGATTTCTGGTCTTCTATTTTTGCTCTGGCTCGCATCAATCAAAGTTCAATTTTTCCCTCTAATAATGCCATATACAAATGCTAAAGCAACACGATTTTGTCGCTAGTGCTAGCCTCTGACTCATCTGGCCTGTAATTTTAGAATTAAAGATATGCACTCTACTTTTGAACACTAGTGTACATTTCTATACCCTCGATCGCAAGATATTCCAAAACATTATATAATTTTCAACGCCAACATCCCCACACAATCATATCCAATCTCCAAACCTCGTAACACTTTCGACCCAAGTATTTGACAGAAGTCTCTCTTCACAGACAGAGTATCAGCACAGCGAAACAATTAGTGTAAATTACTCGTTGCACGAGAAACGTTCAAGTCGGTCAACCATTCTACGAGAAAAGTGATATGTATACGTGTTCCAGATGAGACAAAAAAGACGCACACACATATAGAAAAGGAAGAGATTCGACATTTAAAAAAGAGTTTTAGCAGGGGTGCATTTACTTTACTCCAGTTTGCACATTGTTCTTAGTTCAGTACAGCCTAAGTACATCTTGGAAGCTGCAATTCCTACATCAAGAAAAGAAGTGAGAGAGAGAGAGAGAGAGAGAAATAGAGGAGGAAGAGGGCTCTCCTCCTTTCCTCAGAAAAATTAGAGTCTCTCCACGACAGCGTCGGCAACTTGTTATTGAACGCGGTACATATCCCAGAGCAACTCGACCTGAATGAGACTGTTGAAAGTCTTGGCGATGTTCCAGTTGTCTCGCACATGATGGACACAACAGCACCCTTGTACGGGGTTAATCGTTTATGATCGAACAACTGCCCAGGAAGGCAGTGGAATGCATATGATGTGGGCTCGTCGAGCGAGAATTTGATTACATGGGGTGCATAATTGTTGGCTAACGGAAACGGATTTTCAGCGAAGACAGGACATTATCAGAATAAACTCTTATTAAAATATTTATTTAAATAATAACATATTTAGAAAATAAGTTATTTTAATATTTTTTATTTTATTTCAGTGATTTTCAATCTTTTTCATCTCGTGACGCACATAAACCAATTATTAAAATTTAGCGTTGCACTAAAAAATATATTATATTTGTTTCAAGACGGGACATTTACACTGTACGGCTATGATTGTATTGGCTGTTACAATTTTTTTATTTGTCAATATAATCGAATAAATTATTACATGAAATTAATTTAGAAATTTTTGTGGCACATTGGTTGAAGATCGCTAAGTTTGAAATTGAATTTCACCTTGAAACTATAATCTCTGGTACACGGAATTTCTATTTCAAAATTCTGATGCGTAAATCGAAGTACATATACTATATACCTTTACGTATTAGTTAACATATAAGATATTCCATTAATGTTCAACACTGCAGATATTTTCGTTATTTTAAATAATAAATGAAAATATTCTGCAAGGAGCTGAATCAGATGCTGCTAGGTCAATCAATATATGGAGATGATCCATAATTTCCCAGTTTAATTCTTGAACCCTTTTTTGAAATTATAAAACTCATAGATACTTACGAGTTTTCAAACCAAAAAATGCCCAATTTTACTATCTGAAATTTACTCAATTAAATAAATTGCGTCAAGGTTTAGAGATAGGTTTTTAAATATATAGCTACGTCGGAGTTAATAGTTAACGTAGTTAACAGTGGTGTGCAAAAATTTCCAATCAGATATCTTGCTGCATAATGCTGTGCATAATTTCCTTTCTTAATTCAATTTCTAAAAATGGACCAATCCTATAAGCAGAAAATACGGCAAAAACCATTATATTTCCATCTTATTTTAATGTTAGTATCTGATATCTCACATCATATTTTTCCAACAGGACGTCTTCTATATTGTCCATTTACCAGAAAATGCCACATCTTTCCAATCGTCGACTGTTCAGTTTAAATTCTGATTCTTCTTACTAATGAAAGGATATTTTGTGCCTGATCTAGCTAAAAGATCTAAACGTCTTGTCACAGTCGAGCGACTAATATTAGCAATTCTTTCCTCACGTATTTCGTAGGCTACTTAAAAAGTAGTCTTCTTTGCATCTACTGTAGATTTTCTTTTTATTAGTTGGTCAACTCTTTTAATACTTTTTCATAGTCTTTTACATTGTGGTTGCCCTTCTAGGCTTGTTTCAGAACGATATTTTTTCATAATGTTATTTACCGTAAATTTCCCGATTGTTAATATTGCAACGATCTCGTGAGACGGTTTGCCAGTTTTTGACGAATCAACTATTCTCCCGATAATCAATAGAAGTATTTTCATGTCTTCCTTAAGTGCTGCGACGACGCATTAGTAACTAATTCTGATATGTTGACATCCATATGTAACGCAAATAAAGCGTAATAAACTTTGAATACATTTGGAGATACGCCTGGCCGGAAACTTTTGAAAGCGTCGTATTGACGATTTTGTAAACATCTAATATAAAGGATAATAAAGAGTTTATTATTTGTAACACTGTTTTCTCTTAGTTGTCGTGCCCGTATATCCAGTAATAGTTGACACTGATCTACATATCGCTTTTAGTAAATAATATAAAAAATATATCTGACCGGAAATTTTTGCACGCTAGCGTATACTCGAAACATTTCACGCCGGAAAAATATGTCTTTTTCATATTATCACTTAACCACTAGTCAATATAAAAATACTTACACGTGTTCTTTTTTATTGACTTTTTAACATTGTGTAAATTTTTTCACAGAGTAATTTTAAATTGAAATATAAGAATTCTATATATTTATAATGGACATACTTTTATGTAATTAGTAGTTAAGTAGAAATATGGACAAGACTTCTATGAAAATGTAAAATATGAATTCGTTACTTGCGATAATATCATTTTGAAAATAATGATCAAATAATCAATTTGAAAAATATTTAAAAAATGATATAGGTCTCCTTTTTATAAATAAAAGGAAAGGAACGATTCAATAATCATTAATACGTATATCCATTTCGGCGTGTTACCAAGAAGCGGGCTCGGTTTTACAATAATTGCTTATTTAAGATATCCCACTCACGCTTCCACCGCTCACGCTTTTCTCGCGTTTCTTTGGCCTTCTTATCATCCACTCCAACTTACTATACTAAATTATATTCTATTATTCTAACCTGTACTATACTATGCTATCTTTGGTTTCCTAACTCTACATATATTCACATATATTCTCTCATCCGTTTGTACTTTTACATCTTTTTTCTTATTGCACTATCCTTCTTTAATATTGTGGCTCATAACGTATTTCTTAAGCGTTGTACCTGCTTCCTTAAACAATTCCAATTGCCTACAACATTCCACCACTTCCTCTTTGAATTCCTCTGCAACTGTCTCCCTGTTCCTTAAACGTGGTTTTATTTAGTTTTTCGCATTTGAAAAGTAGCTTATTATTTCTGTGTATCCTTGCATAACATACACTTCCTCCCCTTTTCACTATTTCGACATTTATTGTCGTCTTCCAGATTTTCATACGTGATACTTGTCTTTAATTTTTGTATCGACATTTTCTTTTCTGTTCTGTAGATATTTCGGTAGTTGTGTGTGTGATTTCATCTCCTTGCACACCTCATTGTATTTTCCTTGTAATTTTCCATGTAATGTTTATCTGTCTATTTCAATCTTTTTTTACCTTCAATTTTTCACTCGTCTTTCCCCTTCTTCTTTTCTGTTTTTCTGTTAAATAATATAATATATAATAATTGTAAGAAATTCAATTTCTTTAGATGTAAAATTTACGTCACGATAGAAATTCACGATCATTGCCCACAGAAAAGATTCTTTCAAAATGACAAATTCGTAATTTTTCATAGAAATTTTATAGATTTACGATGGTGCATTTTTTATGTTCTTGAATGATCTTTTGTAAAGTATATGAATAAAAGAGCTTGCGTTTCTTATTGCTTTATAAACATTATCCTATTCCTTACATCTTAATTTCTTTGATACAAGTTTTATACTGTAGTTGCCGGTAGTTCTAGTCAGGAATGGGCACTTTTTATTTGAAGTAAAGATAATAAATAAATAGATCAAATAATTTCTCCAAACAATGTTACAAATGAATTTATTTGAAAATAAAGTCGTTTTCAAATAAATTCCAGAATTTAATTTGAGAAATAAATTATTTCCATATTATTTACTTGTCAAATATTTGATCATTTCAAATAATACTAGAAGGCAGAGGATAAGAAATAATTGTTTCTCTCGTATACGAAATATTGTATATTTATTTATTATGAAATGTTTGCCTTAGGAATAACTGAATACTGTAATATTTCGTCAGATCAAGGAGCGCGAAAGTTACGAAAATGTATTTTATAATGTTTTAAATCAGAATAATTAAAATTTATGTTCCTGGTTTTATATACTTAGAAATGCTGATATATATTGACGGATATAGAGTAATTATAAAGTTATTTTCATGATACAGCATGCTGTAATTTCGTTAATGCTTGTAAAATTAAGTTTCGAAGTTTCAAAAGACTTCCCTACTTTTCTTTTAGTTGTTGGAGTTTAGAAATATCGATTTAAGTTAACAGATCCTTCTTTTAGGAAAGTTAAAATTCAAAAAAGTTAGGAAAAGGTAGAGAAGAAAAAGCGAAAGAGTTGAAATACGAGTATCCTGCAGTCCAAGTGACTTGTAAACTGGTTGTAAAGTGGTTGTAGAAAGCAGTTACTCGGATTTAAAGTGACTTCTGCTTGTTTAAATCGATTGTTCCCTTTTTTGCAACCTCTTAACTTTGTTTGGACAAAAAATTGTCATATGTGTCCTTCTATTTTACTAATGATATATACTGAACTACCATCGCATTTATGAAAATTAAAACAAAAATAAAATTCTTAATTTCTAATCTAATTTAAAACACTAGTAAACGTGGTTTATTTTAACAAATATAACAAACATGTATGGTGCATATAATAAGCAAAGTTGTAATCAGAAGACAAGTAATGAAAGAATCTACTTTTTAATTTATTGTAGCAATAAATTAAAAATTGTTCTACATTTTTTAACTGTCACAATTAGAATAAAAACAAGATGTATACAAAATCTCCCATGAATGATTCATTATTATACACAATGTAATATTTATTTATATTTCGTGGTAGATATAAGTGAAACAAAAAAGATTTTATGACTCAAGCTAAAGTATAAATTGAGAATAACAAAATTGCATTTTAAATTCCGTTTTCGAGAAGATCGAGTTTGGAAACTTATCAAGTAGCCCGTTGTTATGTGTTTACTTAACAAATTTCTGACTCGATGGGCTATTGAAGAAAGTTATTTTACGCGTGAAAGTAAAGTAAAGAAAAGAAAGTAAAGTAAATTGGAGAATAAAGTCTGTTCGCCTAGTCTCGTTTTCGAGAAAAGTGAATTTGAAAATTTATTGGGTTCGCATGCATCGAGCTTATTCTTGACTAAATATATTCAAATTCTATTTTTCTTAAAACGAGACCTTAAACGAGAAAGTCGCTAGCGATCAGAAAAAGAATCTTCGAGGTTTCCGCGCTTAATTTACCCCAAATTTTATCTCGAAGCACAAATCAAAAGAATCCTTTTACCCATCCAAGATTAATCTCTTGTTACACATCTCTAACTATTGCGGATTTTCACCCACTGTTACCTCAAATAATTTTCCCCACAACAAAACAGGTTCAAAGTGTAGAAGAGTTTACAAGCAACTATAAAAATCTGTTGCAACTTAGTGAGAAACATGCAAGATTTGCATAATACTTCCTTCTAGACGATTTTTTCCTAAGATGCGCTTTCCTAAAGGCGCGAATGTACCGGCCACATAAGTTTATGGACGTTTGTGAAACTCTTTGTAGAAATCTCTATTTCACGTGTAACATGTTCGTGTTTTATTTCGTACAATTTTTAACAAGTGCATGGGTACACAGGTATAAAAATATGCGGCTATACGTGTAATAATACATAACATTCATATTTTATTTCGCGTGATTATTAATATAGAACAAAATAACCGAATATTTAAGTACATTTACGCAAGTAATTTGTGAAACAAATATGTGATACAAGCATTGAATCTGAAACATATGTATATGCCCAATTCACGACTAACTACTAAGAACTAAGAACATGCTAAAAAATATTTAACGATACCAACAACGTCGATTATATCAGATTAGTGCTTCTCAGGAGCCGAAGATATTATTGCAACGAAAATGAATCGTTTGTTGCCAGAAGATATTAATACATTATTTCTTTTTTGTAGCAAAACGACTATATGATTAATCTTTGTTCACTGAAATTATATGTTTATGCAACTTAGAATATCATAAGCCTTTTCTGCAAAATACTTATCTTAATGTATTTAAATATTGAAATATTTTATTATATAGAATCTTCGAAAATGACTTGTTAACGTTGATCTTGACCTTAAAATTCAGGGCGAAATTTTTTATTGCATCGTATTCTTCTCATGATGAGGATAAAAAGTCTGAAAAAAATCATGGGATGCAACTCAACCGTTCTCTTGGAAGAGAATGTTACAGTTCCATTAATTCTATATACAAATGTATAAATAATTTTATTTATAATATATTTAGATCTCGCAGTCAGATAGACTTCACATAGCATACTTTCGATGAAGCTGCTAGCATCTACTATTACTTATTATCGTTCTTTAACACGTGAAATATACCGACAACTGGCAAGGAATAATAAAAGAATGCTTCGGTCCAGAAGAAGCTCCAAATCATTGTGATTTCCAATCTTTAAATCAATTCAGTGAATCTTTTCAGTTCGGATGTACGGATCATATTTGCCGAATAATTAAAACATCAGATTGAATATTTAACCTTCTTCTCACTTCAAATAAACGCATAATCTTAGACATAAATCTAACCAAAATATAGAAATGCGATGGTAAGTATGGCCATTACGTAGATCCGAAAAGACAGAAAGAAAGGAAAAGTGGAATACCTAATAGTTTATCTGAAGTATTTACGTCTGACAATGGACAATCTTTACTCTGTATTTAACTGAAAAATGTAACCTGTAAAAATTGAAAAACTAATGGAAGTTAAACATTTCTTTTCCAAGAAAATGGTTTTTAACCTCGTGGAAAGTAAAATACGATGCAGTAAAAAATATTTAACCTTCAATTTCAAGATTAAGGTCAATTTTGCTGGTAGTTTTTTACAAATCTTCACCGATTCATAAGTGTAGAATAATGTTATCGAACAAGTAGTTCGAACACCTTGAACAACGCTTATAATCACACAAAATATATAAAATATGAATATGTAATTGCACTTATATACATGTATTTGTAACATACGTTCAAAATAATGACCTCTACTCTTTAGCAATCGATGGAGATGCACAACGTATTCCAAC
The DNA here is from genome assembly GCA_014737485.1 of Bombus picipes. Taxonomy (NCBI): domain Eukaryota; kingdom Metazoa; phylum Arthropoda; class Insecta; order Hymenoptera; family Apidae; genus Bombus; species Bombus picipes. The sequence continues at coordinate 2,034,979 of JACXIP010000042.1, read as the reverse complement.
CAACGTTGTTATCACGTGTGTGACTTGGGAAGTAATTTCGGAATCGCTGTGCGATCGAGAAAGACGTGATTCCTCGCGTAAACAGAAGTTGAAAATACAAAATAAAATTTGTTCGCGTGAAGTTGCGTTTTTGATAATATCACATTTGAAAATTTGCTACGAACGTATAATTACAAAAATTAGTATTCTCAATGATATCCATTAAAGTTAAGAATCATAATTATTCTTTTTTATGATCTTACTAATAGAACATCTTAAGAAAATAAGTAGAGTGCGACATTTACACCACACCGTCTAAATCTTATATCATGTATCATAAGAGATTGACGCATATGAAAGTAATCCCGAAATGCTAAACAACTTTCAGCGATTCGAACACTTGTAACTAAACGCAAAATGTACGCTATTTATAATCTTTTCTAATCTAAAATCTAAATCTAAAATCATCATTTTGATCTTAATTTAAATAAAAAAAATTTCCACGATGCCTTTTCTTGCATGACCTCGCATTTCTAGATTCAAGGTCATTTCTAGATTATAGTATAATAGCTCGTTAAACTCGTCTTAATATCAGGTATTACGCTGTGAAGTAAAAAATATGTTATGCAATTTAAAAAAGTCATGGCCACCTCGTGGTATCACCAAGGTATGTTTTCAGTAATTGTAAAGAAGAAAATCTGAAGTACTTCATTTTGACGGATTTGATAGTTCTGGTGTTAAAGAATAAAATAACAATTGAATGTATCCAATCCGGCATTTCTAAATTGTTCGAATTTTGCATTTCTGTGCGATCGGTGGATACGTGGTTTAAGTAAGGATTGTCACCGTAGTTTCTCTCTTCCCGTCGAAATATCTGGTCTAAACACTTTTGGCATTCTTCCCCGTCGAAATTACCGAGGGTTGCTACACCAGTCATGACAGTTATCATCGATGTTGCAATGCTGCAGAAATCTTTATTCTCCTTAGGCTGAATCGAAGGGAAGTTACGTGACGAGAGTTTCGTCTCTCCATATTTCCTCAGCGATATTCCCGGTTGCTGCCAGCCGTAATTCCAGCTGATTGTTCTGAGGCTTTCAACAAGCCTTGCATTGTATTCAACCATTCAGCATAATTTCTTTATCTTTGCTTTAACTCGGACTCCTTTATCCGATGCACAAAGTGTTTGTGTGAATCATACCAGGATTTTAGATAAAATTTCTCAATTAAACAGAAGATTATGTTTTAGAAGAACGAAATGGAATTCTTATGGAATTGATAGTTCATTAAATATGTATAAATTATCTATAGGAAAACTTAGTAATTATATATTTTGCTATATGCTACGTATACTATGCATATAATGACTCACGAAAGTAATCGAACACTCCTAGGAACATGTTTATAAGTTTGTTAGATATTATATTAAAGATTTTAAAATCTCCTTAGCATTGTGACGAGACCTGACTATCGTGATTACATCGATTAAATTTGAAACAGATCTGAGAATGTATATAGAAATTACAAGATATTTATTGGAATAATGCTTTTAATAGTTGAAATACACAATTGACATTCAGTTCTCAAGATTTTTACTTATACCACTTTAATTCTCAGTCCGTCATTAATTCTATATGAAATTGTGATTAAATAATACTGTTATATAAAATCTTGAAAATCGGTAGCTCATTATTGTTTTGTTAATTAAATGGATTCTCGGGAGCAAAACATACTTCTTTTGAATTCAATCAATTAACAGTTAACACGAAACAAAATATCAAAACATTACCTCTCTAAATGATAGGTTATAAACTTAGACAGTTTTGGCAAAGATAGCGACGTTAACTCTAACCTGCTGATAAATAACTTTTACACAAAATTTATTACATGACTTATAATAGTTTCAATCATTTATTGTACGAAGTAATAAGTTCTTCTTTGGCATCCAAAATTTTATAATTTTTAATTTGCATTATACATATATTTGAATCGGCATGGAACGTATGTCACAAAATAACATATGATTATTTTATTTGAAAACGTCAACTAAAATGAAACATTACTTGGTAATAATTGTCAATTTGATAAGAATCTGTAATTTTCATGTAGAATAAAATTATTTTCTGCAAATTATTTTTAAGATACTAAATATATAACGTAATATAATAAATAATATAATATATAAAAACAATAAATTTTAGTAGCAATGTGGCTCATTTTAATTTTTGTTTCAAATAAAATTTCGGATCATACAGCATTTATTTTATCCAATTTCCACTAAAATTATTATTGATTGCGAATGTTTATGCAGTTTATAGGGAATTCAAAAGTACAAAACAAACAGAGTGCATATAACAGTATATAAAAGCGTATAAAATATTCAAATACTTATTATAATATTTAACATACAAAGAAAATTTTTGTTTAGCTTCTAGTTTTTTAATTACGACCGTTTAAAGTATGGAATTGTGTAAACATCCGCAGTCTTATTACTTACACAGTTATCAAAATAGTCAATATTACAGGTACGTGTCCCCACCCTGTTAATAATTGTTGTATCTGCAATCCAATTATGTATATCATTTGGAAAACAAATTATGTCTACAGTAACTCATATTAATATGCGCACGAGTATCTGAATTTTAGTGTGACATAAAAATATGACAATTTTTGTTTAAAATTTTTTGTACGATAAAATATTACTGTTAGGAAGAAATTATTTATTTTCAAGCTGCAATAAATATTTCATACTAGAATAAGTAATACGATGTTTAAATCATCCTTGTATATAAAACAACAAATGCACAGATATAATGCTATGTTCGAATATTAATGATGTATAATGAGTAACAGTACATAACATACATCCTGTCATACAGGGTGCGGCCAAATAACATGTACAAGCGAGCATAAAGTGATTCCTTATAAAAAAGCAAGAAGAAAATATACAGTCAAATTTTTTCGTCTGGACCTTAGTTTTCGGGAAAATTGTGTTTAAAAATTTATCATGTATGGATATAAGTAGTTTCAGTCTAAGTAGGAGAAACTAAGTAGGAAATATAGAATAAAATGTTTTCATAAGATGCTTTGTTTCTAAGAAAAATAAATTTGAAGATCTATCATGCGCATATGTTCCTAAAAATGAAACCTTAAACAGAAAAATTGTATTCTATATTTTTTCACTTATTTCTGCACATAGACTTCTGCTTGTCTAGATTCTTCTGCTTGTTTACTTGTGCCTAGTCGGTAACTCGCTGAAGTCACATATGTTAAACAAATTTTTAAAGTCGGTTTCCTCGGAAACTAAACCTCGGACGAAACAATTTTATTCTATATCCTGCTTTTATTTTTTCATAAGAAATTTCCTCGCGCTCGCTTGTACAGGTTATGAAGTCACATCCTGTATATATCATTGTTCAATTATAACGAAAAAATCTGTAAGTGCTAATGATATAATTACAGTGAAACTCGGATGTTTACAACAATAACCTATAATATCGTTCGATTTCGATTTAACTTTATCAGGGTAATAATTCCCGTTCTCAACTTTACAGTGTAATAGAGCAGCATCGCAAACGCGATTCAGTCTAATCAAATCGGTCTTGAATCGGTAGCATTTACCGATTCAAGGAACCAACCGAAGATTAACTCCGCTTGATGACTTTGATTGCCACTATCAATTGCTCTACGGACTAATCTCCGTTTGGAAATTTCATGAACGAAGTAACGACGATAATCCAATAGACCGTGCTATTTGGCAATCATCGAGGCATTTCGATAAATGCCACTTGCTTCTTCCTTTCATTCCAAATTCGTGATTCCTTCGTGCGATTTGATCAAAACATCGACCGATGATGGATCACTTCCGTGACCGTTGTATCATAATTTTATAACTGAACACGAAAATAAAGATATTGCGAATGGGTAGGAAACACGAGTAGCACGGAATATTTAGAATATGGTAATACATGTTATACATGTTATAAAAGACTTTATCGGCTTCTTTATATATATTACTATGTATCATATTATATATGTTACTTCATATTATTATCTTTAATATTTGATATGTATTAGAGTCCTGCCTATTTTATCGATTTCATATGGATCGTTTATTTTGGAATTATTATTTATATATAATAATTATTACTCTGTATAAGTCCATTTTTTGGAAAAATCGAGAAAACGAGAAATTCGCATATACTTTACTATGAACTTTTTATTTATAAGCAATTTACAATTAAAATCTTAAAATAGTTTCTTGTTTTAATCAATTAAAATTTTGATAATAGATGGAGTTGCATAGAAATTTATTTTGAAAGTGGTAATTCATTAATTTTGAAAGTGGTATGTAAATCCATTCGTTACCATGAAAAGCGATATTGGTCTAGTGAATTCTCGAAAATACTGTTTATATAATGAATTCACATCCACTCAAACACATTATAGGAACATGGATAAGTTAAGTAGACCTTATCAGGATTATTCTGTCGATGGAAACTCGAACACTTCAATATCTCTAAATAAAGGAAAATGAACTTACGCTACTTTCAAAGTGAATGGTCCACATGTGTTTTGTTGGGCAATTTTCCAGAATCCATGTGTATTTATTGAATATGATTATTATTTGAATAGAAAATGTCTTAGTTTAATTTACTAATTTCAGTTATATAAGATACTTTGTTCGATTACAAATAAAAAAATTTACCTAAGAGGCCAGAAGTAATTGTCACATCTTTTAATTTATAATTATCTTCTTTAAGTATGAGATAGTTATTTTTAAAAAATTTCATTCAACAGAAAAAATATGTATTTGTAACCCTAAAAACAAGAAATATAATTGAAATAATAAAATATTCTAGTGCTAAAATAAATATCTGTTTTTATCGTCTTATCATTATTAGACGACCAATATGTCACAATAGTATCCTTACGCAACGGAATTGTTAATTGCCGGTAAAATAAATAGTACAATTTTTATGAAGACACTTGGAAAATTCCTGAGTGAACATGTTTAAAATTGTATTTTCTACAAAACGAGGCCTTAAATGAAGATATTTTACTCAGTTGATTTTCGACTTAAGATCGGTTTTTTGTTCTGCACATGGAGCGTATCAGTTCAGCACCGATCAGACAAATATTCTTTAATGCATTTGAATTTTCATGTAACATAACATAAACATGTATCCGGTATCCGACATTCGTTCGAAGAATACCTTATCTGATGCGGAATACGTTGGGACTAGCCGAAACGTATCTATGTTGACAGTGTGCATAGGATCGATTAGACGTGATAGCAAGAGAATACTAATGATGGATTCTGTAAAACTTATTGAATTTGTTAGAGATTGTATTTACTAGATATATTTTTTTATATAACCAACAAGATAAAAATTTTTAGTGATAATAAGGATTAGTGATAATGAGAGAAAAGGAGCAGAATGGAAGTTGGAAAGAAATTAGGGCAATGTGATAAATACAATAGGTATACATTTATACACATAGTTAAATGAGAAAATATTTTTACTCGATATTATATGCCTTTACAGATCGCTTTTTGTTGATTGTTCGATCGGATGCCATTGTACGACGAACGTATAGATATGGATACTGTCCACGTCAGAATAACCCCGATACTGAACCGTTCCATCCGAAAACAGGGATAAAAATAGTGAAAATAGATCGGTAATTGAAAAACAGCAAAAGCATTACATAACGCTTGGTCATCGTTGCCTTCAGGAAGATTCATAAAGAAAAAAGAAATCAGATATTACCGTAAATAGCGGTCGCGCTTTTCCACAGCTAAGAGGACTTTTGTCGTCATAGACGTGTTACGTTATTGCGCTATCGTTTAGATTGCAGTTAGTACAGTCCCTGGCTCGAAGAGAAAGCACCTACGCGTTTCCTTCACGATGTACGCCGCGCGTTATGCACTTCTGTCGTCAGTGAGCTTAATTGACCGGAGAAAATTGTATGGTGATTGCTTAGTTAAACGATGGGTGCTGCCGGTGTCCTCGAACGCGTACGAAATGTAACATTTCCTTTGATTTCATAGGAAAAAGCCTCTTTTTACGTGAGAAGAATTTCTATTTCCTTCGTAGCCTTCATCCCTTTCTTAATTGTTTGCACTTTGAGAATTGTGTTCTACGATCGATCAAAAACACTGTCACATTTTTTCGATAAAGAAATCAAAAAGCATTGTTTCAAAAAGAAAAAATATAAACATCTGTAAATTTACTTATTAGTAAGTTAGTAACTTAGTAGTCAGTTGTTTATTTTACATCGATAAAAATAAAAACGAGTAACAATTTGTGTCTTGTCAATATCGCTATGATACAGTTAGTTCAATATAAAAATTAATATCGCAAAGAGTTCTGAAAACTTGAAGATCTCGAAGTCTTAATTTTTATTTCATTACAATATCACATTTCTTCTTACGCTATTTCTTTAGTTTCTAGTACAATTTCTAAGGTTTAACATGTTCTGAATTTCCTACATATATTCATAAAAGAAATTAAAAGCCTTTTGAGAAGAGGCAATATTTTATAATAAAAAAGATATTGATAATACATTATTTGAAATTACTACAATATCTTCCTGTTCTTTATTAACGTAAGAGTTTATAATACATTATATCTGTATAGCTACATTTGTGGATGTATATGCATACATATTTTCGTGAACATAATTAAGAAAAATGAAATCTGTGTAGATGTTCCTGTTTCATCTATTAAATGTAATCATATATATTATATTATATATTATGTGTATAATGTATATATGTATCCTACAAATTTTTTCATCTTCAAATTTCTCATAATCCACGTATATTCACCGTCTAATAAGAACAATTAACAACTTTTTTATCATGAATTTCTACACAATTTTTAATTCCAATAAATTATAAGTCTGACGATATTCCATTTTAAATTTCTTTTAATTCCATCACGTATCATTTTTCGCAAACTATGATGAAAATCTCCTAAAACTGCGTAAAATTTATTATTGATTTCTCATCTATATGTTATGATTATAAAATGTGCTGCACTTCAAGACTTGTTAATTGGAAATCAATCTCAAGTATTCAAAAAAACATTGACGTTATTGAAACTTGTATGCAAAATATTCATGATTAGGTATGGGAATGTGAAGGTATTTCGCTTGAGTTTCTGGTACAATCGTCACGGATGACGTCGTACAATTTAATTATACATATATATAGTCGAGAAAAAAGATTACTCTAATATTCTTGCTTTCCCCTTCGACTTTAACCCCAATCAAACAACAGATCGCTTTACTGATATATATATAGATGTTAGTGAAATCTACACTAACTAGAAAAAATATTTCTCCACCATTGTATTTATTACAGCATTTATATAGTACTAATTCTTTATTCTTTATTCGATTTTGAGTATTCGAGGTGTGCCTCGTCTCACTAGATATAATTAATTAAATTGAAGTATATATATTTTATTTCGGTGAACCTATCAAAAAGCTACCTCGTCACCGATTTCGGTGATCATGAAATATGTTGGCAAGATTATCGTTCTGAATAACTTTTTGTTATATGTATAATAGATACTCTGTTTTAATTTTCAAGTTATATGCAAAAGTATGTACATATACAAAAAGTGGAAACACAAAAGTATCATATATGTATATATTCCCTTTCCATATTATATACAAAATTGTACATTTGACAAATTTACTAACAGAACACATATCATACTTATCCGTAAGCAACTCTGTATTCATCCTTTTTTTTACATTAAATAGCTTAATCCTCCTGCAATTCATAAATTTGTGCCGAAACTTTTATTATTTTCCCCATTGTTTATAGTTATTATGAAGATATTAAAATATTAAAACAGATATACTTTTGCGTATAACTCGAAAACTAAAACCCATTATATGTATAGAAAAAAGTTGTTCAGAACGATCACCTCAATAAAATATTTCAAGGATACCGAAATCGATGAGGTGGTAGCTTTTCGATAAATTAACCTTTATTTCATATCATTTAATAAAACAGTAAGGATTCGACTATCCCAACTAATCACATACCTATAAAAAAGGAGAATAATTGAATTTTTTTGATAATCAATCGATGAAAATTGTGATTGATTGTTAAATTAATAATTCTGCAGGACTACTTTTCATTCGCAGTTCATACCACCTGTTGGCTGTTTCTGTAGCAATTCATCGCTGTTTCCGCTACTGTACAATTTTCTTTTAATTGTTTCAATAATTTCGTCGCTTACGCATCTATGTAATGACGAACTGAGAACGATAACTTGGTTGAGGACTATATAGAGAGTATTACAGTTAACTATAGTTAACTATAGATATTTGGAACATGTATTTGTTTCCTTTTACTGCTCGACATTGTTTGGGCAATAGAATAATCCAGTAAGTGTTCGAATAGTGGAACGTTCGGAAAATCGACGTTGTATTGTGCTTTCACATGATTATAAAAAAGTGATATGTATTATGAAAATGAAACGTTATGACTTGCTAAAAAAGCGCCTCATTGGAAAAATAAGTTGTAGTCATTATAGTTACACACTTTCGTTATTTTCTTCATATCAAATTCACAAAAGAATAAACTCCAACTTTCGCAGATAATTGAATTCTGAAGTAAATAACGCATCTCGTATAAGTGTCCATTACGTTTAAATCGCTTTCATTTCTTATCTTTTCCTGAAGATGATAATGAAAAGAATTAACAAATATTTACTATAATATTTTTATTTTAATTTACTATATTACTTAATTTTAATTTACTATAAATTTATCCCAAACTTAAGAAATAAAGTGTAATATGATTGTTGTAATATGGCAGGACAGCTATAAAATTTCAACTATAAAGTTTCGCTTAACCATGGCGTGCCTAAATTTACTAAAAAAAAAATTGAAGAAATTTTCTCAATCATCTTATATATAATCGTATACTAATAATTACATGGATTGCTGCAGATAATATCTCATAATATAAATGATTGTTAAGCATTATATATAAAAAATATATGGATAAAATATATGGATAAATCTATGGATAAAAATTACGAATTAAGAAGTAACCAATGTATATATATATATATATATATATATATATATATATATATATATATATATGTCACTGTTGTGCTAATTGAATTCAATACAAATTACACTGTAACTTCATTACATTGTGCTTCAATTACATAATACGAACTTTCTAATTAATTAAATTGCTAATTACTGTAATAATAAGCATAATTGACATACAATGTAACTGAATTACAGATCAGAACTCTGGAAAAGTAAGATAAATATTTGTGAATAATGCCATATTTATCACTGATAATAATTTTTTTCTGTTTGAAACCTTTACGTAGTCCTTTCCTCCTTTTATCTCTCAATTCGGTTACTTCTTAATTCGTAATTTTTATCCAATTATATTGTACTTTGTAATTGAAGTACAATTACAATTACGAAATGCATTGTAATTCAATTGAACGAGAGATCGAAATTATGAATTACAATGTAATTGAATACGATGTAATTGAATTATATCCAATACTCTGTAATTATAATTCACTGCGTAATACAATTGTAATTCTGTACAGATTCTTTACATACATATATACATATGTTGCTTCGTTATATCGTCATAAAAGCATAAGTATTAAAAGATACATCACTAATTATCTGTAATAATGCAACATAGATATCTAGTTTCTGAAATAATATAGTATAATATTTCACCAACAGGTATGGAACCTAACGGAAGAACCGAAGATCCTATTACAATCGTATGTACATTATGCAAAACCGCAATATTATTGCAAACAAGTTGGAAAGCTGTAATGGACCCATAACTCTTAGCAACAGAAAAAACAGCATTTTTGAAAATGCGCAATTTTAAAAATGAACTATTATTAGATATTAGTTATAAGTTATTTTAAGTTTAGTTGTAAGTTGTTTTTAGTCAAATAAATTGGTACACAACTCTAGAAATAGTGCTATAATTATCTAATAGCTTAGATAGTAAACAGTTTTTGTTTTATTTTTCTAAAAATTGAGGTACGTGAAATATTATGACGTAATATTACCACACTATTAATGTAATGTAATATTACCATATACAGTTCAAATATTAAAAGTATAATTTTTATTTTGTATTTACCTTTTGCGGTACAACTAATCTCTAATACGTATGTAACTATACTATATTTGAATAATTATAACTAAGTGGTATGAGGAAATAAAATAAATATGTGTATATGTATACGTATGACCATTTTTCAATCTTAATAAAAGTCTATATCAATGTTTATCAAAAGTTTTTATCTAATTTGAATATTTAGTAAGAAAAGAAAGGTCAAAGTCTTTCATTATTTTGTTAGTTTGATGAATTTCATAGTTCTAGTGTTAAGATTTAACACTCTCCTCGCTTAAAATTAGATATATCCAAATTTAATCCTTCAGAATCCCCATTGAAAACAATATTCAAGAAATCGAACTTGATACAGTATACAGAAAGTGTATTCGCTGCTTGTCTATTCCTTTAGTTCACAAAAGGGCAGAGAGAAAAACGAAATATATGTAGGAGAAAGAAGCTGAAACCACTTCACTTTGTTTAACTTTTCAACACTATCTTGGAAAGTTTGTTTCCTACAGTCGTTATACAACTTGAAAAAGGAGCAAATTGTTTCTTCGCCGAGTGTTAAAATCTTTCTGAATGTTACAAATCGAATAACAAAGTAGCACACTATATCTTTTATAATTTCTTTGATAGCAACTTCATAAGCAATTCTCAAAAGACGTATTGTGAGGATACAGATGTTCTTATGAAGATCTGTATTGAACTTAAATGATCCTTATCATTAAGCCAGCAAACGTACATATGTGTTCTTTATGTAGTTTCTGCATCTTAATTTTTGTTTCATAATTCGTTTACAAATTATAACTACCGATTAAAAAAAAAAGGAATAGTCTTCAACATGGTTGCTTCATATCAATTAGACTAAGAAAAAAAACAAATTGAATAAAAAAAATGACAGAGATTGTACAATTATTCTTATAAAATTGTAAAGTACGCACATACATATGCATATAATACAATTGAAGTATATTTAATACGAATATGAAGTATATGAAGTATATTATATGAAGTATATAAGAATATTATAAAATCAAAAGAAATGATACACAAATATATAATATTTAATTAAACACCAATATAGCATCGTACGATATACATTCATTATAGTATGATTATTTAGCTTTAAAATTATTTTAATTTCTCTATAATTTTTTATTTTTACTTTTCATTTACGTCGTTTTTTTTTTATATGACGATTTCATTATAGAAATGTACTTTATCATAATAGCTAGCTTCCTTTGTTGTGTTATTGTTAACTTTGTAATTTTGCAAAGTAATACGCAAGGATCAGTTACTACTACGTAATGTGCCTATCATAGCGTAAGATCAAACTGAAAAGATGTGGCCTCCGATACAACCGCGTGCACGACAGATCAGCAAGGATAGAATGTAGGAAGGAAAGAAGATTACAGCCGAAGAGGGTAACGAAAAACGAGCATTAAACGTTAGGCGTACCCCTATAGTGCAGAAAGTATTGATTCGAGGTTACGCTACACGCGTGAGACACTATGTAACAAGTATTATCCACGAACATAAAGGGCACATCCTGTTCGGGTCAAAATTTTGCAAAACAAAAGCGAGATACATTCATTGTAACTAAATTTTTAACTTATATATTTTTTATCTATATGCATATAGCTATTTTTTATGAGTTTTTATTTTTATTTTTATTTCCACAGCATTCTCAGATACAATTACAAAATTAAATAATGATATTAAACAGAAGAAATGAAGATTGAAAAATGTATATTTCTATGGTGTTTAGAAACTTTAAAATTTTATATCTCTCTTTCTTTATTCTTCTTCACATTATCCATTTTTATCGAGCCCTTTTAGAACACAACATTAATCTTACTTCCATTGACCCCGTTTCCGACTCTTTTCAAAATGAAACTTGGTTTGAATGTGTGAGAACATTAATAATCTATCAAGTTTATTTACTAGAATTATTGTTCATAATTAAAAGAATTTTTATACGGAAAGATTGCATGAAAGCGTTACACTTAAATTAGTTGCGATATTACCATAAAAATGGACGTTATACGATTCCATCCGTTATTACATTACGTAATATAGCTACTTATGTACGTCACCTATAAATTGCAATGCTTATTTTAGAATAATTTCACTTCGTAAACAGTGCTTTATCCAGCTCTCTTCATATAAAACACCACAAAATATATACAGTATGGGATTCAAAACAATAATGAAAATCAAAAATAAAATATTAATGGAAAACAGTAAAAAATTTGAATTCCACTAATAGACGTAAGTAGGTATTCAATTAATAGTTCTCCTCGTTCCTCGCTCAAAAATATGTGTATTACACTATCTGAATTAATATATTCTAATTAATATATTCCAAAATAATCTTGGTAATATTATACAATGCGATATAACAAACAGTAATAATAATATCAGTAATATAGAACAAACACTTTAGAGACACGCCTCAATCTTTGATTTTCTTTTTAATTACATTATATGATTCCATAATTTAACCTTTATGGAAGTTTCAGAAATAATAGTTAAAACAAAAAATTCTATCGAATAATTCTAAATAATAATAATGAGTGGTGACAAGGAAATTTGTGAAACTCGCTATAATTTTTGTATTTAATAATCTTTAAATTCTTTATCTTAAATATAGTTTAAGTAATTAAAGTTTTACTTCCAATAAATTAACTCTATTCAAAATTCAACGTTTCTCAGAAATGATTTGCTACACATCTTCCACTCACATCTTCACGATAAATCATCCCCCTTTCACGCATATTTTCTTGTCAATTTAGTGCAATAAAAAATCATTATAATCGAGTTGTATATATTTTTATCGACTTGTTGCTTTAAATTGCCTTCCATCATTTCACATCTACTCGACACACCCTTATCGAAATGCATGAATGGGTACATGACAATCGATAAACCAATGAAAGAGTTAAACCGTTTTTCATCGGTATCCTTCTTTTTGCGAACCTCGGCGTGGCTAAAAATATTTTGCCAACTGGAGCACGATTCGTCCTAGTTCCTCACTTCATTCTGAACTTGTGCAAACGAGACTGAACCGTACAACAAACGTTCGTTTAAATAAAGGCTGCGAGAAAACAACCCAGAAAGAAATAACAAACAAGAGAATTTATAATTTAGATAACGATCAGATACAAATCAAGGTGCTAGAAGAAGTCTGATATTCTACAAAACTTCAATTAGGAAAATTTCTATAAATGTACAATTTAATTAACGAGAAAAAGAAAATATTCTAACATCTTTAAAATTCATAAAAAGTTACATAGATTGGGGTTATAGATTTATGTATATAAAGTATTGTATTTAGTATTGAAAAAAATGATGATATTTTTATGTCCTATATTTTTTTTTCAAAAAATTTGTAGTAAAAGCAAAACTTTTGATGGTTCTATTTATCATACTATCGTCCAGAAAGAAAAGATACAAATGACTTCCAAATGTAAATTTCTCTTCTGAAAAGCATAGAATTTCTATTTAATCCATTTTCATCTAAAAATAATACACCTTGATAATATTTATATCTTGAACATAAGCCAGAATGATAAATTCAAGTCCTCTTTCACCTCCTACAGCTCGTTTCAAAACACAAATGATTAGAATGTTAAAATAGTTGTTTCTTAATAAAGTGCAAATAAAAAGATCAATCTTTGAAAATAATTTTCAATTTTTATATTAATTGAATTTCTTTCCATTTTTCACGCTGTGTTATCAGTATATTGCGGGTTTTTATACATTAATGCGAAATTTGAGGTTGAAAAATGCATAAAATTCATATAACATATAAAAATATATGAAATATCCAAAACATTCATAACTGTTAGGACGTGAACAAATTCTATTTAGATCTTATTTCTTGACTTGTACAGATAAATAAGGAAGATCGATAAAAGTATAAATTTGCATAAAAATCCGTAGTTTATTTATTAGATACAATGTCTCTTCGTACAAATTATGCTAATAACAATTTTCAATTAATACAGAATTAAAGTATCAACTAATTATTAATAACAACGTCGGTAGAATTTTCAATTATCATAAAACTATCCACCACTTCACATTTCATCCCTTTTCCTCGAAATACTACACCTTTTTCTCAATCTACGAAAGGGTTATATTACCTTACCACACGTGAAATGTTATTTTTAGACATATTGGTTTCGAGTATGGAAAGAAGATACGATTCTAGTTTAGACCGATTTCGACGAGAGTGTCTCAGTTACAGGATCATCCCCTTCTTAAACTTCCACTTTAGCTAATTCTCCCCATCTCTTAATTAACTTATTCAATTAGGTTAGTACGAAGTAATTGAAAAAGAAATTTATAAACTTTATCATTTGATGGCATATGATTTTTACAAATAGGATATATTAACATAATTATCATTTATGAAAAATATTTGCGAAACTAAACGGGGCATTCAATTTGTTTAATCAAAAATTCTTAAGTATGTACTAAAAAAGATATATATTTTTACTTAAAAATGTGTGTATGGATCACATATCAATAATAATTAATAATTTTGTCATGAATAGATTAATAGTTACAATAACATGATTGTTATTTCAATAATTATGTAAAAAATAAACTATGTGTAAGAAGACACGTCTTTTTACATTAACTCCTGTGATTTTTAACGATCAGATTATAATTTAAAAAGAAAGAGGTATTATATGTAAAATGAATCTATCTTCGCCACCATTCACGCGATAACGAACCTATACAGTGACAAAATTTTTTACGGCATTATGCACTTTCTGAAAACATACATTTCGCACTTGAGACATTTTCTCACGCCACCAAAAACAGCATTATTTTAAGCTCTATTACCAGATGACTCATTCTCTGTAATAACGTAGTAAAATAACAGTCTTAAATTTTTATATTAGAAAGATAAATCATATCTAATATCTCAATATGCTTAATGATCTAAAAACAAGATCTTTGTATGTAAGTATAATTTGTATAATTATTTTTAATGATATTTGTCCCTAACATAAATATAATAACATAAATAACATAATATATAGCAAAATAATAATAATACAATAATACATCGTAACAATGTATTATATAAAATAATAACATAAAATTCAACAGAAATAATTTTAAGAAAATGTGTCGAAATGAAACAAGCCTTATGTCATTAACTTTTTTACGTAAATATTTATAAAATTATGCTCGATATTATCTTTCAGAAAGAGTTTCGATTTCTATATTTATAATAAAATAAGCGATAAGTAAATATTATATAGCTGCGTTTTAAGGGAATAAAAATCAGTGTTCTGAGAACAAACTGTTTAAAAGCAATTACTATAATGAAATATCAACATGATAAAACTGCATAAGTTGAATGAACAATCCAAGATAAGAAGAATAATCCATGCAATAAGTGAATAACCCAAGTTTATAAGTATTTTGGAACACATAGGAATGATTGCTGGTGCAGCACATACGTATCATATGAACTTGGCTTTGCAACTATACTTCCGCCCTTTAAATGCGCACTTAAATAACGTGGACCCTTCGCGCATAAATGACCCCGTTTATGATGACGTCACCCACGCTCGCAATGAGGGAGAAGGAAACATTAGGAAAGTACGAATAATATCTTTTCTATGGTGTATTTAACGTGTTAGAAACTGACACTTTATCACTTATCAAGATACCTCTCCCACTTATTACCCTTAATATACCACTCCTACGATATCAATTTTTTTCTAATTAGATTAAAGTATTACTTTGCATAAAGGACTGTTTAATGTTCAGACGTAATTGATCAATACATAAATGTTAAAGAGAACAGAACATAAAACTATTGAAAAGCTAACTACCCACCAATCTCGATGATCTTTGGATATGTTGTAGAAATGGATATTTTGAATAACTTGATCCTATGCATGCATAAGAAGTGAACTCATTTAGTTTCTGTGACATTCGCAAAAAATTCCTGGTGCCGCTACGGCGAATTCTGCCTATAGTTGTGCGTCTGTGTAGTGTATGCGTCAGTTTGGTTGCCTGCCGCTTATCTTCTGTTTATAAACGAGGGTCGGGAGAGCTTAAAGACCTCGTGCGCAGCGTGCATATGCGACGCTGTAAGAAACGTCTGTTACAACTTATAATTCAATTAAAAGTGTATATCATCAATGTATTGGGTTTGGCTTCGGCTTAGACTCTTCAATCCGGCCGCCGCGAGACAACGCTTGTGTAAAATAACAACAAATTAATTATAAAAATAGTAGGCGAATGAATAATTGATATTATTTTACGAAAGGAATAATTATTTTTATCTCACGGAAGCGCAGCCGCCCGCCTCATGGCGACCTGATTGAAAAAAGTAACTCAAAGCCAACACATTAATGATGTTCACATTTAATTGAGTTATAACAGACATTTATTATGGTCTTGCATTTCACGTTGTGCACAAGGTTTTCGAAGAAGCACGAACTCTCGTTTATAAACAGAAGATAAGCAGTTAGCGGCCTATAGCTAAACCGACGCATACACTGCCGCAAACGCGCAACTATAGACAGAATTCATTGCATAGTACCGACGGTTTCTTGCGAATATCTCGGCACTAAGCGAAACCGACACTAATATGCATAGAAAAAAGTTGTCCGAAATCATATCCCTCAGCACGTATTAAAAGATCATCAAAATCGGCGCATAGTTAGCTTTTCTATAGTTTTACCGAAAAGAACAAACGTGTAAAATACTGTACAAATATTTTTATACACACCGTACACGTATATGTTATATAACCGCTGATAAGTATTCACTTGATAGATTCACGGTAATAGTATATACACATATATGAATTTTATTAAATTTGTAAGCAAATTACAAATTGCGGACTAAAAGTAATTTTTACTATTCGAACCAATGCATTGTAAGTTGATATGTTGTTTAAAAAGCAGCAATAATGCAGATGTACATTGTTTAATTGAATTATAATGTAAATTAATTTAAAACTACGTCATGTTCATTTACAGTTTGGAATAACGTCGCTGGTCCTGGTGTTAATAGAAAAAAAATCTTCGTATGATTTATAATTCAGAAAATATAAATAGTTCCGCAAGTTCCGACAAGACAACGAATGTCAAGTAAGTTATAGCACGTTATTTTTCGCCGATTTCAATAATTTTTGAGTATGTGACAAGAACATAATTCTTTTTACTGTTTCCGCCTTAGCTTCAAGAGATTCGCAAAAAAACTGTCGATACTACTACAGTGAATTCTGCCCATGATTGTGCATCCGTGACAGTTTATGCGCTAGTACTAGTTCTCGGCTCCCTTACGACAATGAGATAAAATAAAACCTACCTAATCCAAACCTAATTCTTATCTTTTGTTTATAATAAATATAAATTTGAGTTAGGTGACATTTTATTCGGCCATATTTTTAATACGTTGTCACGGATGAAGAATTATAGACAGAATTCACTGTGGTGGTGTATCGACAGAAGTTAAGGCTATGCGACGGTCCTATACATTAATATGTATA
This sequence comes from Bombus picipes, assembly GCA_014737485.1. NCBI lineage: Eukaryota > Metazoa > Arthropoda > Insecta > Hymenoptera > Apidae > Bombus > Bombus picipes. The sequence goes on along the minus strand of JACXIP010000042.1, from coordinate 2,017,325 downwards.
GGAAAGAATTGTTTAAAATGTTGATTTCTACAATATATTAAGAAATCATACATCATCAATGAGGTGAGGGGCATATCGATAATTACCTAATATTCTACTATGTACAGCTGCAACGATGATAAAAAATAAAATAATTGTAAATTATTTTTCCCGTAAACTTCTGATTAAATTACACTCTGTCAGGTGATCGGATATTTTTGAGCAGTAGTGTACTTACTTATATAATATGAAATCGAAATCTCCTCAATGTTTTATAAGAGCATATGATACATTATGATAAAAAATATTACTGCAGTATTAACATCGTACTTAACATTAATGAAAGGTCCATTTCATGAAGACAGGTTTATTGATCATTAAATCGTCGTATAATAACTGACTCGATGCGTTTTCATTGATGCTCTTTGTGATAGTAATGGTGCACTATGCTACTATAAAATTAGACGTGATTCTAAATGTTAGTTTATAAAAATCTAACGATACATTATTGTGTCACTTTGTATAGCAATAAAAAGATAATCAAATGATTACCTACTATCTTACGAATATATACTAGTGACATAGATACATGTTCCGCGTACTTGCTAGATGAATGTGTTTTCCTTGCGTAAACAGCCATCGTTTACTGATAACCTATACTGTTTACCGGAAACAAGACTCTTCTAGACAGAATAGCTCTTCCTTTATTCCGTCGTGAAATAAAGGAAAAATAGAACAACATAGGGACTAAAATATAAAAAATTCTTTGTGTATAACAAGATATGTATATTTTTAATTGATATTCACAGGCTAAGGATTGTAAATGTCGTTGATGTGAGTACATAGTACAATCACAACTTCAAAAGGCATAATCATCTTCGGTTATGATGCAGGTATTTAATTGTGATTACATATCGCAATGTATTTGACCTCTAAAAAAGAATGCTGACTCAATTAAGGAAATGTCTTTAATTTAACTTTTAAATAACTAATCAGATGCTGACCAGAAAATTGTTATGCGTATATAACCATTCAAATGTAGCATAGTATAATATTACGTGAAAATAATTTAGTGTTAATAGTTTATATTGACGTTTAAATAAAGTGATACAGCTCTCTATAAAGTCTAATCTAACTCTGCTGCATCGCTCCAAATTTTATATATGTACATATGTATTTCGATCTTACTTTTGTTTTAGCAAGCGAAGGTATATAGAATATAAAGAAAAACGAATCAGAATCAGAGAGAAAGTGACGCACAGAGAAGTATTTTCAAAGAGCTGGTCAAAACCTAGAAGATATTCTCAAAATATGTGCGCATATATGTTCTTATTAAAAGCTTGTGCCATCTATATATTCTGCGTCAAAATAATAAATTATCTTGCTTAAACGCAATTTACATACAAAAATAATTTTACGCAAATATCCTAACAAATATTAGTTTTAATATAAAACATAATATTCAACTAAATGTTAATAAGTATTTAGTATTTCTTTTTTTTTTTTTTTTTTGAAATAGTTAAGTGAAGTAAGAAAAGTATTACAAGAATGATAGCAAAAGTAAGAGTAAAATTGATAGTAGCATAATGCGATTCTTAATTTCCAACTTTGTAACTTGTTACTTGAATTATAATTTTCAAATTTAAAAACACCCGATTTTCAATAAGAGATACTCAAAATAAAAATTTATTAAAAAATTTCAGTGTTGCAAAATGAAATTTTCAATTTAAAACAAGTACTAAAATATGTCAAACATTTAAAGAAAGAAAAATTAATTCATTTGTAATATTGATGCCAAAATATTGTCAGTTTACCATAAAATGAAAGAAACGCTGACATTGAATGATAGATGTCATCGTTTGTCTGAAATAATCTTTTACGTATCTATTGTATTGTCTCCAAGTCCAGCTATAAGTAAAAAATTAACATTGTAGATATAATGAAGCTGTTAAAAGCCTAATTGTAAAAACAGAGGTTAAATTACGTGTTAAATGTTATAAGGATCTAAAAGATTAATAAAATTCTCATTGAAAAAAACATGAACATATCCCGAATAACAGCATATAACAGTACATACATAAAAGTTTCACGCTAGGATATCGGTAGAATAAAATTATAAAAGGAATCCGAGTAAATATATAGTATGTGACATACGATGAAACGGAGAAAGTCAGTTTATCAGTCATTATTATCAGGCTATTAAATGTTGATTATTTTTTCGAACAATTTGTATGTTTTCTGACGAAATGGATAATCTAATACTTTCGTAATATTCATTCTCAATAAATTCATAATAAATTTGTATACATTTGTGTCAAAATTACATTTTATCTTGCCAGAGTATTAAAATGTCACGCTATGCGACATACGCAACACATACATATTTACAATATTTAGACATATTTCGATAGTGCAATTCTAGCAAATTCTGCAATTCTAGCAAAATAGCTTTCTTGGAAAGTTTCAATTATACTGCGATATAACAGCAAACGTGATTGCACAGGTCTATATGTTTCCTGTTAAAGTAAAATGCATCGAGGACTGCTACATGTTAATGCAATGTATTCTTCCCTTCTTTTCATTATATTGTACGCCGATCGAATTATGTATGCTCAGTTAAACATACACGTACCTAACCACGTTTGTTTCAATCGAGAAAACAGTTCGCAGAAACGAACGGCAATTAGATGATTTTATTGTGGATTAGATATTATACTTAGATTATATGTTGTCTTATTATTTGTTGCGTTAGTTCTTAAATTAACTCAATATCACTTTGGAAGCTTCTCTTTTTTTATGGATTACATGTGATCTTCGTATTAAATGAATAAGTAACTAATTAAATTTTATTAATAAAATATGGACATTTCTTTTACGATTATGTTCCTGAAATCACAAAAGCTTCTAAAATAATATACATATATATATATATATACTTTTTTATTTGCTTCTATAGCAAAAATCTATATTATCGTAAAATACATATAATCGAAGAAATAATACAAAACTATACTACTATAATACTATACATTGTACATTATACTACAACACCGCTGAAATACCATTCGTAACATTAATTTTAGAAGAAATAAAAAAAATAAGTTTACAAAAACTGATGTATGTACAATTACTATTTATATTCGCACTCTATAAAACAGAACAATTTTTTTAAAAAGGGATCGAATGATTTGACTTTTTTCTTTTTTTGATAAGCTAGAAGGTCTAGTTTATGTATAGCACATAAATTTTCAAAATGTGTTTAAATTTTCATTACAAAGCCATATAAAAAAGTTGTAGAAAGTCTTTTAAAAATTTTTTTACGTAACCTAGTAAATAAATTCTTCCAACTTCTAAAAAAAAACTCAAGTCATTTAGTTCAATTCTGGAAATGTTATTCTGTTTTAAAAAGTGTATATGATATGTACATCTACGTAAGCGATTCTCCTATTTAGCACAACATTTCTATCGTACTTTCTCCTGCATTTATTATGTCTTTTATTTTCATCGTTATCCTCATTTTAAACTATACGAAATAATTACTACACCGAATATATGCGTATCTATAATTAAACTTTCCAGAAGTAATCATAATAAGAAAAAGTTTTCTTAAAACTAATCGAATCAAACGATTTCTTCAATATTTAAGAAACATGTGGAAACACAATTTATTATATTTCCATGGATACATATGTTCTTTAGTAAAAAAAAAAATACTACGAAAATTGAAAACTCTACTATCAAAACGATATGTGTATGTAACGTTTGACAATATTCACAAAATATAATGTAAGTAAAAATATATTCCACTAGTTTATTAAAAATATCCAATTAATATATGCAGATACGTAGGACGAAAAATCTATAATAATTTACCATAGATTTACCAATATCAGAGGGATTATGTAATCCAAAATAATATTAATAATAATGCGAAAACGAGGAATAACATGAAATAATCAAATTGCATCGATGTCTCCATTTTCGAACAAATTGTGTTTAAAAGTAAATGTACGAAAATTTAACTAATTTCTAACTAAATAGGTACAGACAATCAACCGAGGATTACATTACTTTACATTATACATTATATTACATTAACTAATTTCTAACTAGATAGAAACAGACAATCGACCGAGGTTATCCTAGATAACAAAATATAATAAGTTAAAGATTGATGAATTGATTGAATAAATTGATAAGTAGAATAAAACTTTGTATTTAAAGCTTCGTTTTGACAAAAGTTTGGAAAGTGGAGAAAGTCGTTTTGGAAATATCGAGTCAAAAAATAATTCAGTATACATGTTTTACATGTACAATATACAATAATACAGTATACATATTTTATCAAGAATGAGACTACAGGCGCAAAAATTTTATTTCACATTTTCAACTTATCTTAACATGTAGTATAACTTCCTGTTAATTGTTCACTCAGATGCAGTCAGGAATTAATTAAATACAGATGTTACTTGCCATGTTTCCAAACTACTCAAAAGTGAAGCCTGTAACGTAATTTTGTTACTCTTGACTTTCTTCTAATTTTGAGCTATGGAATTTCTCCGACATCACCTATACTACAAATCTAAGCCCACAGTATAATTCTTATACAATATAATATATAATAAATTGTTTAAGCAATCTTGTTTATTTCCGTCTATCCCTGATGAAATGACAATTTTATCAAATATATTTTCTCGTACCATTTGCATGTGTAATGTTTTTTACAATATTCGCACACTTTGTACAGAAATTTTACCTTTCATAATAACACTTTGAAATTCACTTAAATACATATCGGTAAATATCGATAATGCAGATGCTACTAATAATTATCGGCAAGCTATCGCCACGATAAACATCGATTTCAATATTTATCGGTTCATATGAACCATTTAATCATTAACGTTTCTGGTAACTTTAAAATATATAGACTCTCTTTTATAAGATACATTGCTCACAAATAGTTGCAAAGTAGAATTTAATTAAGAAAAGTCATTTTTCTGGCTTATTATCATCCTCCGACAAGCATCGTTTACCATAACGAAGCAGACGTATTTAATAACTGAACTTTGCGAGCGACTGGATCGATCGAGCCATCTCACTATACCAACATATTAAATTGACGAATGGGTGAGTTTGAGCATACTGACTGCTTCTATTGGGATTGGGAGATATGTGAATCTATTGTATCCGAAATCATTCAAACCACAAGGTAACAAACCTGTAAATGATAACTGTTTTATTCGATACACTACTATTCATTTTTAAAAACAAATTCAATTATCTTCTTAAAATAAATTGTATATAATTCGAGAACAAATAATATTTACAATAGTTATAATTTACAAAACTATTTGTTTATTAGCAGATGGTCTAGATATATCTATCGATATAAACATCTTTTTATATAAATAATTTAGAAAATTAACATGTACTATTTCACATTTTATATTTAATTATTTTATACTTATTATTTTATACTTAAAGTAAAGGTTGTAGGAAAAAATACATGACGAGTACATCTTTGTTAATTTGTTGAATTTAATGTCACCTTATAATTAATACTTAAATATAAAATAGATAGAAGTGAAAAGAACCTGTTAGATTCAAACATATATTTAACGAAATGTAGAAGTTAAAAGTATAACTATTAAAGCAAAAAAAAGCTGAAAAATAGATATTTATTTTATTGTATATTTTATTGTAACAAAACTAATTTTGAGATCAAATAGAAAGATAATTTTTATAACAGGGGATTAATTGACAATATATTGAACTTTAAAACTATCCATATATGAAAAATAGAAAATGTAACATATCTTCTTCCGCAGTTTTCTTTTATTGTTAGCACGTTATTATTAGTACATAGCAAAAATATAATTTCCCTTTTAATTTTCTGACATTTACGTCACTTGATAACTAAAAGATAAATAAGAAGGAATATTTTAACATAAAATAATTGAAAGGGGGAATGACTTGATACATTTACAGACACAAGTCTTTTGAAAGTAGAAAATATATCTACGATGTTTTTTAAGAAATGAATAATATTGACATCATTTTTATGTTAATTTAATTTAAGTAATACTAGTGTGCAGAAAGAATAATCTTATTAGTATTTTTGTAATGTTCACGAAGATGATAAAAATACATAATCCCAAAGTCAAATGAAAATATAGCTTTGGTGTGAAATTGTATCAAACTACTTATTATGTTTTTCACCAATGACTTTTAATTGCAAGAAAAAAGAAGAAATAAATATCTATTAAAAATCTAGCCTGTATAACATTTAATAAATGCTATTTAAAAAATGTTTTGATATAATAAAAGCATATTATTAGGAATATATTTGATGTGATATCTTGACTAAAACTTCAATTGACTAAAAAACCTTAGTTAGATAACATCCTAACTAGATTATTAATACCGCGCTAGACAAATAAATGAACTTCGTTTCGAAACGCTCTTGTGTTCTGATTAATTTTGTTACCCTTGAGGGTGTTCAGGCTGCTCACGATGCATTGCGCTGCATCTGTTGCAGCTGCTCTCAGCGTGCAGTATCTTTAGAATTCCCCTCCGTTTCTTTGTCGCACCGCGCTTTATTCGAGAACTTTTTTTTAGAAAAACTCGAGGAATCACGAAATATATCATACGGAAAGCTACCTAACTTTTCCTTCTCTTTTTCCTTTTCTCTTATTCTTACAAATTTTCTTACAAATAAAACAAGTTGCTTTTGTTAATAATCCAAATGCTTTTTCATTGCCTATAATTATCCTAAGATACAATACGTATAAAACAATTTTTGTCTTTTTTTTTACAAACCAAATACATTTTACGGATCGTTTATTTTATCAAAAATCTTTCTAATTAACAATTTCATTCAATTGTCAATTATTTCATATTTACATTTTACCCCAAACTTAACTTCATCCACTAATATTCCAATTTGCCATAATTTGTGTACAGTTCTATCAGAGTTCATATTTTAGCAAAATTATATTTGATATAAAAAGGTGGCTACGCAATTTTGATAAGATAGCTATTATGAAATGTTTGATATCTGAAAATTAAATAGGTTTCATCAGCAACTCTTTCAACGTGTCACTAAGAATATTCATTTTTCGCGACACGGCTAAACACGTCGAACGGACGAGGTCGAAGGTTACAATTCAACGAAAGCGGGAATTATCTCTTTCTTGTTGCCATTGTTCACAATTAGCCTTTGTTCGTCGCGCAGAATGAGATACGCTTCTAGGGCGCGCCAGAATTACATTTCAATTTATAGCCCGAGTATTTTTCAGCCGAACGTTGGTAAAAGTACAAACTGCGTCTCGTTTCATGCCGCGTTTCTTTCAATCTATACTGGCAAAGTCTCCACGCGTACAACATTCTTTTATCCCTTTCGGATAAGATTACAACGTTTACTTCTACATAAAGAAATTCAACAAAAAAGAAAAAATTTCCCATAAAAAAGAATTGGAGAAGTGTAGAAACACTTTACGTATTATTTATTTTTAAAACATTCAAAAGTAATCTATAAAAAGAAGTTAATTTTTGAGATCTTTTCAATATTTTGGATTTTCTGTAGTATTATAATTAGTATGTAAATTTGGAAATTGAGAAATTTAGACTAAAACTGAAATTTTTAATGACAAAGAAGGTAAAATAATATCTATTATAATCTAATTATGGTCCAAAACTTTTCTCTCAAAACATAAATAATTAAAACTTAAAAATTTCAAATAGATAAATGCACTTAAAATATTCTAAAAGTAAATTAAATTCCTTTCAGCAAAGATTCGCCTAACTAAAACCTCATAATTGTCTCATTAACAACTAATTGCTAATCTATTGTAATTTTCTTGTAACTAGGAGCTTAATTCAGGTCAAAATTATTAATTGAAATCATTACTTTATATTTGTTAGGAACTTAAATCATAAACGTAGAATGTTAATGTATAACACTAGAAGCTAGTGATAAATTGCGGTATGATATAGTAGAATACCAATACCATACACCACGATGCACACACGTGTTGGACTTAACAACCGTAGAAATTCGTAGCGAAACAAGTGTGTCGTAACTCAATACTAGCCACTTTCATCGGCTAGCGCGCGAGTTTTCAGGATTGAGTTACGCCTCACGTCCGTCCACCTTGGAAAACTAACGACATTACATAAATTCTTCCAAGAAGCTGACACGATCGACTAAGAACGACATTTGATGCTCTTATATGAGAACATATGTATCTCGTTTGAGTACGTCTGTTTGGAAATAGTAAGCACATATAACTTGATCAAAATATGCTTCTAAGGACAAAGCAATTACCCATTTGTATTTGTTTCATTGATATGCAACTGGAGACTTTATATGTACTTAGCAAAAGAATTTAATAAATAATGAGAAATATAAAACATGATAACAATACTATAATTCTGTATTGGTTGTATGTATGATTAAATACAAATTATATCTACATGCGGTTTTAATCACGAACATCCGCGTATACCTATTAAATTTTGTGCATCTAACTTAACAAAGAAACTAAAAATGCATTTTGTCATAAAATTATTTATATTTACATAACAACACAATTATTATTATTATTGTATGTTTCTAACAGGAATGAAAAGAATTGAAATCTTGGGATAAAATTAGATAAAAAATGATACAACTTTTCAATTTTTTCAACATCAAGAAGATAATAGAATACTATTGATGCTATAACTTGATACTATTGATAATATAAAAATATAATATTAAGCCTACTATTTTTTTATCTCACATAGGTATAGAACTATATGTATCTTTTGTAACATTGTCTCTTATATCTTTTTTTAATTCTTATTTCTTAATGAACGTAAAAACGAATAAATTGTATTATATTTTATCAATATGTGTCTTAGCGTGTCGAAAGACTTCGTAGAGCTAATATATTCACCATATATAATATTCTCTATTTAAGAAGAGTACGTTTACTTTAGTAACTGACTATATATAATATGTATATAATTCAATAATAACTAAGACGCGCTTTATCCCATATAATAAATTGCTGTCTTTAGCAGAACCTTTGTTTCGTGTTTTGTAATATGTATGTAATACAGGGTGGTTGGTAACTGGTGGTACAAGCGGAAAGGGGACGATTCTACGCGAAAAAAGAAGTCGAAAATATAGAATAAAAATTTTTTGTTAATCTTTTTTTTTAATTTTTCCATCGAGACAACGATCTACAGTGAAATCCGTTATAACGAGACGTGATAAAGTGCACGCGTACCGAGCAAAAATTCAAAGTCGATTTTCTCGAAAACAAAGCCTCAAACGAAAAATTTTTATTCTATATTTTCGACTTCTTTTTTCGCGTAGAATCACCCCCTTCCCGCTTGTACCACCAGTTACCAACCACCCTGTATATTTAACAATGTATTTATGATAACACAAATGCGTAATTCTTGTTTCGAATACAAATGAACAGAAATGGAGACAATAGGAAAAAGCGATCTTTCATCGTATTATGTAATATTTAAGCAAAAACCCGCAATTGCAATTTTCTCTAATTTTTTTATTCAAAACTGCATTTTCACAACTTCCATACCTACCATATAAAGGAAGCAAGTCTTCTTTCGAAGTATTAGTAGAGTATAAGGTAGTAGAGTATAAGGGAAAAATAAACATGGCCGTGAAATGCTAATCTAAATAAGCATTGCGCCAAGTTTGTAGAAATTACGCAAATAAACACAAGAAGCTGCGGCCAATCGCTATAACAGAACGGATGGTCATCACTCCACACGTGCAGTTTCTAATGCGGAATTTTCTCAACGATGACATGCTACTATACTCTGTAAAACGATCTTCCGAGTCGTTCTCAGGAAAAATCGTTCAAACGAGAGAAACATCTTTCTTCCCAAGAAGATCCGTTGCTTCCTGTGCCCTCATTGTTCGCGTTTCCAGCGGTTTTGCACGTCTGAGTGTTGCTAACCGTCAGTCGACCAACAGTAAAATATTCAACAAAGTTGACTAACAAATTAGGCTAGTAATTGTATTTTCAATGGCACCACCCGTTTTCTCATCTTGCTACGAACCATTAATCATTGCACATAAATAGTGATGTTTACAAGTTTTGTACGAAAATGAAGACATTGGATAATCGGACACGCGAATAACCGAAATGTAATTTCGTTTCGTCAATTATCAATTTATCGATAACAATCAGTACACTTAATAAAGTATAAGCACCTAATATAAATCGAGATAAATTTTATTCCTTGAAATAATATATTATACGAATATTTCGTAATTTAATTAATAATTCTATTTATAATAATGTTATATTTTCGTGGCAAAAAAATTAACTGAACAGATAATACCAAAAACTTTCCTTATACTGATATATTGATATTATATCATAAAAAATATTTATTAAGACGAAAGCAGTTTGGGAAATAGATTTTAATAAAATATACTGTACTACTGTAAACTGGAATAAGTATTGTATAATTTTGACTGCTGTGTTGTAAATCAGAATAAAAATGTTTAAGACTTGTTACTCTATTTGTAATTAACTTGAAATTACGAGTAACATTAGAATTTATTTCGCCAAAAAATTATTTTAAGGTAACCTACATACTTGACACTGCTACAAAGTGGAATCGTTTAATTCTAATTATTATTTTAGTACAAATAACAAGATAATCTTAACATATTTTTCTCTCATGTATCTATAAATATGTATATCTAAATTATCATTATTAATAATGTACTAATGATAAACGAATACTGTTTATTGCACTTAACATTTAGTAATATTGATAAAGGCAACATGTTGAAACGTGCAACGAACATCCTCTTTACGGAAGATTAAAATAAGCAACTGAAAATATCGATTTAAGTGGCATTAAAAAATATGAAAATAAAAATACACTATGAACTTGATTATTATCGAGCGTATAAGGTTCTATAAAATGTGGCTTCCTTCTATGTTACTAACTTAACAAGATTATATATGATATGTTGACATTGATGGCTATTTGTATTTGAAAACATTTCAAGAATAAAACATTCATTCAGGAAAATATTATTATAGAAGATATGCTATCTAACACACTTGAATATAAGACGAATATCTAAAATTTTAAAAAATATTTTATCGCTTTATATTACGAGAAGATACTGACGATGTGTTTGGTAGAACTGTCAACGAGTCCGCTCAAAGGGTATATATTTTATAAAGGGTGCAATGGCATCGATTGAAATTCACGTGTCAATCACGTGCAAATAAAACAAGTAGTTAAACAACCTATGCTTTACATAAACCTTGCTCCTTAATTAACAAAGAAACTAATCTTACAATCAACAAAAAAAATTCGATAAACCAAGAATGAAAAGATAATGAGAACTAATGAATCTTTTTGGACTCTTGAATACAAGCTATCTTACAGACGTAAATAACTGACAGTGCTCTGTGATATTATCTATCATTGCGCAATCTAGCGATTTCGAAAATTGCAACAGTAGCACAGTCTTTCTGTCAGACCATAAAAGCCACCGAACATTCATAACAGCGATTCCAACTCTCATTGGAGATTAAATAAATACTAAACGATTCGTATCAAGAGGACCATCGTTCGTTTTACCAAAAATGCTCAGAAAAAGATAGTGGAACTCACCGAAATACTTGTCTGGCTCTAGGCCTGAATCTTTGTCTAATCCGCATATGACAAAATAATCCGCGAATCTTTGAGGATGTTGCTCTGGTCCGCGCATTATTCCCAAGCTCCCGTTCATCTTACCCGGAGAAAAAGATCAGATACGGCTCACCTCCGCGGTAGACGAAGAAGCACCCTCACGAAAACGATTTCCACATTATGGACCTCCACGAAACTGTCATTTCACACGACAGCGAAACAACAGCTGATGTTGACGCGTACAGAACGTAACGCACGACTCCGCGGAGTGCGGATCTCGCCGCGAATAATTGATCTTTACTTTGTCACGTGAACTTGCCTACAAATCGATTCTCGCAGTCGGGGCTGAAAGCTGGCGCGTAATTTTAAATTATAAGATCCATCCGAATTTACAAATTAAAATACTGAATACATACAAATAAATCGTTTCATCATCATTTAGATTTCTATATTTTTTCATTTTTATTTGATTTGAATTTGTTCAACAAGTCCGAGTATTGGTTGATGTTCATTGAGAAATAAAATTTATTGAAAAATTTAACTTATAATCTTCATATAAAACAGAATGCCTACGCTATTATTTTCCAACGTTATTTTTGTAAATGATAGATTTGTAAAAAAGATAGAAAAGGATAAAGTTTGACTATGGTTTAAATACATTTTTTAAAAGATAATTTATATAATTGTTTAAAACAGTATGAAGTAATAATCTGAACAATTTGTACATATTATATATATAACAATTTTTATCTTGATTTCCAATCAAATATTTTTGTACAAACATAAATAAAAGCAAAAATTAATTGTTATCACGTGATAAAAAATGTTCAAGGTTTTTTGTTACAATAGTAAATCTAGTTATTTATTTACATAAAATACAAATTTAAGAAAAGATTTGTGATTGCTTTATAACTTCATATAATATTACATTATATGTTATATATTATTTTCATTTTGTCTCAGTTATGGTCATGAAACTTTATCTCTTTTTCGAGGATTATTATATAAATCACAAATGAGAAATAATGAAATGATTAATATATGTGTGTATAGTATGAATACATTTCGCGTTGGTAAAACTGATAATTTATCGCGCCATCTGTACAATAGTGCACAAATGTTTGTTCACTCATGGACAGGTTAGATTTGTGCAGTTCAAGTTAAATTTCTTTCAATACAATAATATAGTAAAAGAGTATAGGATTTTCACATTTTTACGGATGATGGAGGAAGTTGACAATATAATTATTCATTCATTGCGTCAAATAGGCTGGTAAGATCTATTTTCTGCGACGTTTTATGCATTTAATAGAGTCTTGATATCTGATGTCAACCGGTTTTATATGACTGGAAGTGGGCGGTGATATTTATGTGAATTATATTTTATACTTTCAAATGATAATTTGTAATTTATTTTATCAAACAGGAAGACATTACGATATTACTTAAAAAAAAAATATATATATATCGCGACAATGAAACAGTATTTGCAAATACTAAATGATTAAAAAATAGTTGCAAAAGTGTGATATAATTTTTGAATTAATTGCAAGATTGTATAAAAAAATTTATTTTAATTTGTTCTATATGTATATTGCAGAGTTTGATTATCAACCTAAATAATATTTATTTGACACATATGTTATGTAAATTACATTACTTAACGCTGCTTTAGCAGTTCAGACTTAAATAAAGTATTATTCATATAAAAATACTTTGCAAATTTTTAACATCAATGTTTTTAGTGACATAACAGAGAATATAACAAATCTCAGTGGTTTTAACACAGAATTGGTAGTAGAGGCAACGGTAAAATGTTTAGACATAATAAGACCAGGACTTGGATTGTCAACAATTTTACCTATAAATATGGCAGCCAGATTTCGACTAGGTGCTACACTTGCTCAAGCATGTTCAGTAAGATTTTATAAACATATAAATTATTTATGCAATTTTGATATTTTAATTTTATTGACATCTTGTTTCTAAATTTAGGAATTAGGGTACAAAGGTGATATTGGTTACCAAACATTTTTATATAGCTCAGAAGCAGACCTAAGGAAAGTTTTCATGTTTCTTATTGAAAAATTACCGAAAGAAAGTGATAAACCTCTAAGCGAACCTGTTAGCAATATTGCATTACTAGAAAAATCTATAGCAACAGCAATAGCACAGAGTCTATCAGTTTCATGGTTACCACATTATTGTCATACAAAGGGATTTAGAAATAGAGGACGGGCAAGAATCCCTTATAAATCTGTGAATTTAGAAGTTCCAAAAATGGAGAGTAAAGAAGGTAATATTGCTTACATTTAATGTATTTTAATATTATAATAATATTTTGATTAGAAAATTTTGGTTGTCATAGAATATCAAGATTATTGCATACATTATCTGCAATCTGTGCCTGAGCAAGTGCAAAATGAATCATCACTTCTACCTTCTTTGATATCTTATAATGCAAGAGCTCTTCATACACATTCAATGAGTATTCTTGATCAAATAAATTGGTTGAATAAACAATATTGCGATAAAATTATTGAGTCTAATATATCTGGTGATGTTAATTTTCTGAATGGAAATTCAATAAAAGATAGAACATTACCTTCCAAAGTAAGCTTCAAAAATATTGATAACGATGTTCACACAGTCTCATTCTAGACTGTTTTATTAATTTTTTATTATCTTTCTGTATATAGCAACCTCAGATAAAAGATAATGGCACTAAAGAAACTAAGATTATAGAACAAAAAGTATTAAATAAGATGGAAAAACAAGACTTACAGATAGAAAAAATAAAAATAGAATGTGAGTGTTCCAGAAATGACATAGAAAAATTGCAAGATGCAATCAAGAAGCTAAGTACCAGTGTAGCACAAGTAACGATAAATTATCAAAATGAGGAGAAAGAGTTAACAATTAATGAAGAACAAAAAAAGATTAAAGCAAGAATTTATGATCTGTTTCAAGATGGCGAAGAAAATATTAAGAAACTAGAGACAGCAATTGAAGTTACTACAAGTAAATTAATCAGTTTAGGTAATCAGTGGGAGAAACATAGAGTGCCTCTAATCCAAAAGTATAGACAAGAAAGAGAAAAGCATTCTACTAAAGCTGTAAGTACTATCATCTTAATATAAAATAAAATTCAAATTATTCACGTAAATTCAAAATTTCGTGTATTGAATATATATATTTAGAGTGCAAGTCAGAAGAAGCTCGATGATATTAAGTTACTAAAAGAGAAGGAGAGAGAATTACAAGAAGAATGTCGTAATAAAGATCAACAATACTCACAATTAGTAATTGAAGTTCAAAAACTCCCTAAAGAAGTGAATAGGTCCGCATATACTCAACGAATTTTAGAAATAATTAACAATATTAGAAAACAAAGAGATGAGATTAATAAAGTATTAGCTGACACGCGTGAAATCCAAAAAGAAATTAACACACTTACAGGCAGATTAGAAAGGTCCTTTACTGTTGCTGATGAATTAATATTTCGAGATGCAAGAACGAATGAGGCATCAAGAAAAGCTTATAAATTATTGGCCACACTTCATTCTGATTGTAGTGAACTCGTAAGTTTAGTAGAAGAAACAGGTGCGACTATAAGAGAAATAAGAGACTTAGAAGAGCAGGTAAATATTGTATAGTATAAAGGTAATAATATCTTTGAAGATCACTTTTATATTGCTGTCAAATTATTGAAACCTAATATAATTAGAGTGTTATAATCGATTTTAGATTGATTGTGAAGCTACAAAAAATGTTGGAGCAAATTTGGAAAGGATAACTGCTGATTTGAGACAAATGAAACAAGAAACAGCAGAATTAACGGCACAATTACAGAGTAAAACTTCGTGATTTTTACATAATCTGTGATATTACGATATATTATTTGTAATAACAACGACCAGGTAAAGTTCCATTAACACTTTGACTGCCATGTTGGTCATATATGACTGGCCACGGTTTCTCCTGTGACGCCACAGTGGTCATTGGCGACCAGAGCGCTTGAACTTCTTACAATTGTAAAAATTGTATGAAAATTGACAGTTAGGGGATTTTGAATATAACCGATAAATAGAAGATACTTTGAAACAAAAAGTGCCCCATTGAACAATTAAACATTATTATTAGAATATCAATAAAAGAAAATGCGAACAAATCTTACATCTAACACTGCACTGTGTTTGCATCCGTATCTTTGAGGGGTAATCTACGAATAGTATTATAAACACAGCTTAGAAAATAACCGTAAATGCTGCTTTATAATCATATATATAATTGAAGTTAGAAGTGTGCACATACCTTACTATTATATATAGAATGAGCAAATACTGTTTACTAATATCTTCTACACGTTTCAACAATATATTCTGGACGTTTTGCTTACAACGAAATAACAAAGGCGAATGGTTTGTTGAAACAAACGAAGCCTTGTTATAATATGTCGCTATCAACTATTACCAAGGCGCCACCTTTTGCCATTATATGCTTTGAATAATAAAAATACTCCCATGGCGTCTTGAGCGAAATGTGTGATTTCGGCGTGGCAGTCAAAGTGTTAATGTTAAAGATAGAATGAGCTAAAGCTTTAATTAAAAAATGTTTACCAAAAGTGAAATTATATTATTGCATTTACAGAACATTCCTCATAAACGAATACGATTACGAAGACCAAATTTTATAGTTATGCAGGATTTGATATATTGCTGCCTATAAAATAGTTTTTAACAGTTATTCTAAACTTAAAAGTAACTGTTAAAACTGTGCCTTGGCCCAAAGTTGTGTGTAACGTAAAATTATACGTAATTCGCTAATCGTGTTTATAAGAGGGCCAAGATGTGACATAAATGGATTCAACATCAACGCTCAAACGGAACGTTATTTGCTACAAAGCCTAATAATTTTTTTAGCATGAACTTTAATTGTACAGTTAACTTCCATATTTCTAAGAAATAAGTGGCTTTGGAGATATCCGTTATAAACTTACATAATAAACATTTAAGAAAATACTTTGAGGAATTATGTACAAAATATAAGAGATAAATAATGTGATACATATTTTTACTGTTTTTTATTATTATAAACCCTTCAAACGTAGTTTTCGAAAGTATTTAATTTATTAAGGTTTTAACTATACACATTTATTAAAAAATTATGAATATGTCAAAAATTACTCTTTCTGAATTTAAAGCATTGGTGGTATATATTCTTTTTCTCCTTCTAATTTCTTCAGTTTCCTTTGAGCGCCATGTTTACTAAGGAGTTTTTCCATATTTTCCTTTTCCCTTGCTTCCACTTCTTCTATCTGTAGTTCTATTTCTTCTTCATTTTCAAAGAAAGTTAAAAATCGTTCTTGTTTCTTCATTTCTTCTTTCAATTTGTTTATTTCCTGCAGTTTGGCCTCTCGATTTATTTCCTCTATCTGTTTATCTAATATTAATTGTCTTTTTTTTTCCCATTCGGTATATTTCTGAAATATTAAGCAAAATAATAAATAATAGATTTAATTAATACCCCTTTTGTATTTTTTAATGTATTTTCAATTACCTGCAACTGATCATTTATATCTATATCGTGCTGCTTTTCAACCGCAGATTTAACATTATTTTCTAATGCTTCAATTAAATTATCCTTACACAAGTTCTTTTCTTTTAACGCATTGACTTCTAACATTAATTGTTCAAATTCATTTGTTGCTTTTTCTTTATGTACTTTTTCTTTGTCATTTTCAATTAAGTCAAAAACTTCATTGTAAACAATATCTCCTTTGACTTCATTTAACCATTGTTTTATTGACTTTGATGCATCTTGATATTTTTTATATAATATTAGACCTCTCAGTTGACAAGTCCTTCCTAGTGTATTATTCATAAATTTTCCCTGGAAAGCCAGTGTTTTTCCAATTAAATCAATTGGATCAGTAAGATCAAAATGGTCATCAAAGAAAGGATTTCTAAGATAATTCACACGTATTTTTATTTCTTCTTTAGTATCTTCTATTGGTTCTGGTACCTTTTGCCATGTATCTGTATGTTCTAAGTACTTATGACAAGCATATATAGATAGTGCATTAGTTATCAAGTTGTCAGTATCCTCTTGCAACATAGGCAAAACAGCAACTTTTACAGCACTGGCATAATCTTCTCTTTTTATATATGCATCCATGAGCATGTTATAACATACATAATCGGGAAAAATACCATATTTAAGTCTGTCATGTAACACATTCATAAGTTGTTCAGTAAGATCATTATCAAATAAATATCTTATGACAGCATGATGCGTTGAATCTAAGGTATTTGTTGTTTCTGCACTTTTTCGTAGTCTCTGGATTATACTCAATAATTCTTCTACTTGATCTTTGCTTCGTATGGTATTTGCAAATATATCTATGTCTATGGCACTAACTTTTCCATCAATAAAAAATTTATTGTCCAACATTATAAATAAATCCTCCGGTTTGTATTTTTGGAGTAACGGAAATTGCAGACGAGCTTTCCATGCATTCTCGCACTGGTACGCTTCTGATAAAAAAGATCGTTTTTGCACCACAGTTTTGTGGAACTCATGATACAATTTTCTACCAGACCTGAATATTTTCAACATTTTGTACTCCATTTTTTGTCATTAGATCATATTCTTAAAAAGGTAGCTTTGATATCTTTTTATTTGTGCAGTCAAATCAAACAGAAAGGTTACAATTACGATTGTAATATAATGTATAAAATGAAGTATGTTATGTTATTTTAAATGTGCACAGTACTAATAAAATCAAGCTGTAATTCTTATTTACGCGTTTCTATTTACATTACCCATTATAAACTATTTTATATATTTCCCAAAATTTTTAGAGTACATTCAACATAAACACATTTGATTCCAATGAATCCAGCTGCCTGTAAGTCAGCTGCTATCGCGCATACGCGTGTGGTGAACTCTCTGATATTCAAGTTACGTATGCGTGTGTTTATAAATAGTTAGTATGTACATATAGTTAGAAAACAGTATATTTTGTATTAGATCAAAATCATTTTTAATCATTGTTTGGGAGATAATACATATTTTCTAGAATGGTGAGAAATATAAATGAATTTGCAAATTATCACGATATAAAGGTTATGTTATTCATGATATGCGACAGTTGCAAATACGAATTAAAAATTTTTTCAGTATTCGATAGTTAATAAAACTGAAAATGCTCATGAAGATAGCATTTGGACCTGTGCTTGGGGCTGTTTAAAGAAGAAAAAGGAATTACAGCAGGATAATGAAGATTCACGGTAATTAATTTCGATGTATTTTTTATCATTTATATACTTCTGTACAATTTTCTTCATTATATGGCAGTGAATCGATGCAGTTTAATGGGAATGAGACAGTCGAATATTTAGTAACCGGTTCAGTCGATGATGCCGTTAAAGTTTGGGAACAAAAAGACAAAAGTTTACAACTAAAATATAAATTAACTGGTCACTCGCTTGGTGTGGTATCTGTTGCAGTTAATTCAGATGGTTCAAGTGAATAATTAATAAAAACACAAAATTATTTGCATGTATTTTATTTTAATGAGTATGTTAATATTAGCAGAGCTGTGTGATATGTACACGCATGTTTTCAGAATGTGCTTCAAGTTCACTAGACTCAAGTTTAAAACTATGGAATTTGCAAACAGGAGAGAAAATATCAAGCATTGAAGTAGGTCCTGTAGATATTTGGACAGTGGTATTTTCTCCAGATGATAAATTCATTGTATCTGGTAGTCATTCAGGTAAAATACATTTATATGGAACAGACAGTGGCAAACAAGAACAAACTTTAGATACCAGAGGTGGAAAATTTATATTGAGCGTTGCCTATGTATGTATTTTAAACATTTATATTGTATAATTTTGTGCAAAAATAACACAAGATAGTTTTTGTATTATATAATTACTTATTTTAGAGCCCTGATGGTAAATACATTGCTAGTGGCGCAATTGATGGGATTATCAATATTTTTGATGTTACATATGGAAAAGTTTTACGTACATTGGAAGGTAATAACAAATTTTGTTAATAAGTTATTGATGATTTACAATTATTAATATGTATTTGAAATATTTTAGGTCATGCAATGCCTATCAGGTCTCTTTGTTTTTCACCAGATTCTCAATTACTTCTTACTGCATCAGATGATGGACATATGAAACTGTATGATGTGTAAGTAATTCATAGTTTCAATTCGCATAAAATAGAAATATGATTAAAACATTGAAACATTAATATATTCCTTCTTATTCTTATATATAGGAAAGATGCTAATTTAGCAGGAACTATGTCAGGTCATGCCTCATGGGTACTTGGTGTTGCTTTTGCTCCAAATGGTCAACAGTTTGCATCTAGTAGTTCAGATCATACAGTTAAAGTATGGGAACTAGCCCAAAGACAATGCTTACATACATTTAATGAACACAGTGATCAGGTGAGATATCGTATTACATACAGCATTATGGAATTTTTATTGTAAATTTATAAAGCAGAAAAAGTAGTCTGCGATTTGGAGTTGTGAGCATTTTGCTTTTCTAGGTATGGGCTGTAAAGTACAATCCACAAAGAAATAACATGATTGCATCAGTATCTGAAGATAAATCCATTAATCTTTACGAATGTCCATTATATGACAAATAAATTTTTGTATAAATATGAATAACTGTATATTACTTTATATATATTACATAACTTTAAATGTTATGTTTTAATATGAATGTAATATTAAACAAAATAGATATTAGTATCTATAAATTTTATTGTACTGTAATTATTAATATACAAATCATTAAGGTGTCTGCCGAATCTAAAATACAGTATAACAAAAGATGAATACTTAAAATCTAAGTAAAACACGAAGATTACAAAAGAACCCTGAAAAGGAATTCTGGTGTACAGATCAAATCTTGTATGAAGAAAAAAAATATAAAGGTACCCTGATGTGGTTCCAAGTTGGAAGGGTTAAATCTAATTAACTCGAACTGGAACAGGGTATAAGACTTGTGTAACAAATACGTAAACAATGAATAGTAAAATCTATTCTATATCGTGTCAAACAGTTTCCTTCTAATGAAATTTTAGATTGATCGGGTGCATGTAGAAGGGAAGATGACGCGATATAGAAACAAACTTAAAGTATCGTACGCATTAAATACTTCGAACAATAGCAAATTTTCCAATGAAACTAGAAAACAAATGAGAACGTGTGAAAGTAAAATTATTAAACGGCATGCCAATACCTTAAACCTTCCAATCTATAAATACATAATTGATCCGTACACACTCTTAATTGTACCTACATGTATTTTAGAAAGGGTAACAATCGAATCAGTAGACACTTGTTACATGCAAATCGATTTTTTTATGTAATACATATATGACCAAAATAGAAGCTATTTTAACTGTAAATTTTCAAGTAGACTAGAAACTTAAAGTAAGGGTTTACAAAATTTTGTCTCTTCACATAATGCCAGTTTAGCGTTACTTAGACCGCTACATCGATATAAACATCACTACTGCTTTTGTCGTAACATTCTGTTGCACTGAAAATGTCCAAGTTTCGTCCAAATCTTCATCGTGTTTCTATCAGTCTTTAAAAAGTAATTAGACTTTGTATTCAATTGAAAGAATACAAATCAGTTTACGATGGAAACAAAATACAGATCTTATTTCTTGCAAATTTGTCTATTACGAAGATGTATAGCGACATATTTCCATATACATCATGAGTCGTAATACATATCACTAAACTTTCTACATTCTTCATCGACGTTTAATATATACAAAATTGAATTAAATAATCGAGCATAATTACTGCTACGTACTACCGATTTTTAATTTTCTTCGTAATTATGGAATTTCTCAATATATGTATATACAACACGCAAAGTGAATAGGAATGATATATCAGGATTTTCGGCTATGTCACATTTTAATTATACCTCTTAAAAAAAAGGGGGGAATAAAAATTGCATTGCCAATGCACATGCAACGAAGAAAAGTATTCAAACGATTATTCTTCTTATCTTTAGTGTGTAAAAATTAATGAGATGCCATGAAGATTTTCGGTGTCCTTTAAACGATGTGTGAGGTAAGAAAGAAACCTTCAACTTACTTATCAAGTATTCGTAATATATGTACTGCGTGTTGATTTACGATCAATACAGCAGTAAATCAAATGTACAATGACTAGCCTGAAACAGAAAAGCAATACTACGAAAGAAAGTTGTTTACTTTATAACAGGCTCTCACTATACCGTTGTTACTCTCGTAGAAGCTGTGACTATGTCGCTATGACAATCTGTCACTCTGAATTTGCTTTCAGTTTCATCCGGCGTTACTTTGGCTATTTGCAAAGGGATATCTTGCTTCGGGTTATAATTAAAAGGTGGGACAATGGCGGACGCGGGTGTACGCACACCGGACCCATTAACGTATGTTTGTGCAGAACCTTCTGCATTCGCAGAGTCTACTCTTATAAAGGAACCAAGACGTGATATTCGTTTCATAGGATCCACCTCTGCCGTGGAGGATTCGGTATGCTGTGATTTTCGCAGAACAACCGAGGTATCAACTACATCTACGATGTCTTTCTTGTACGTAGAAGCGTCATTAGACTTTACAGGAATCTTGCAAGGTGCGTCGTTTGCGTTCATTCCGCTCAAGTCACAAGAGTTTCTGTATTTCACTTTACTAGGTTGTACGCCCATTACCAATGGCCTCTTCAATTTCGATTTGTACAAAGCTGATTCCGGATTATCATTCTCTTGAGGTACTCCTTCGAACGTGGAACTACGAAACAACCTAAAAGCTGGCGGATTGCTCACTGGAGATGGGGTATCCATCTCGTTAGCACAATTACCAGGCTGTAGCCACTGCCTAGTATCTGGTTTCTCAAACCGTTGCTTATTTTTACTTTCCTCTACCTTTTTCCAAAGGCTTGCAATTTTACTAGTCGCTTCCTTTGCCAATTTTCTAGTTTGCATTCCGGTCGAGGAGTTGGATACAATACTGGAATTACTGTTAGATCTCTGACCAAGAGGACCTACCTTTCGAAAGACTTTACCGCTTTCTATCTGTGCAGTACTTTGATTATTGGCTGATATTTTTGGAGTTGCAGTTGCTTTTCCTGTAGGTAATCGTTTTGGAGCCACCAGTAATGGTAATGCTTTCGAAGATTGAATCTTCTCTGAAGCGTTTCCCTTTGATGATTTTGATTGGTGCGCTTGATGTGTCTTTGGCGTAAGTTTTGGTTTCCCAGTTGTTGGATGTACCTTGGATGTTGCACCTCTAATGGGTTTTGCGATTTTCGTTTTTATCGGCGAAGGAGATGAAGACTCTACGGTGGGCGCATTCTTCACTTCTGGTTCGTCTTTGGTAAATGTTCCTTGTCGTTCCAAGGGCTTAATCGTTACGTCCGTCTTAGTTTCTTGTTGATAGTTCGAGGAAGAACACGTTGGAGGTGTGCTGTGCCTCTTTACGGACTTTGTGAAAGTTAATGACGATCCTTTCTGAGGAACTGATGCTCTTTTTGCAGCCACCGATAAAATCTTTGTTCGTTTGTCATCCGTTGAGCTGGGATTCATTTTGGGACTTATATTTGATTTTGTTGATTCTTTCGTCGCTGTACCTGGACTATTGTTATTTTGTCTCAACGTGGTAGCTCTTGTTGCTCTTACAATAGGTGAAGTGTTGCTACGACCTATAGGTATTCCACTGACAGGATTCACCTGTTTCAATGGAGACGATTGTGGCGTTGGCTTTCGCGTAATTGGATTTGAGTAGAGAGCTTTTCTTCTTCCGCGAATGGCCTTTGGACTTTCTGGGTCTGATTTATCCGTAGCGTTAGAATCATTACTGGGATCTCTCACCATTCCTGGTTTAATTATTCGGGGCCTTTTTGTTTCCCTAGGTGGTCCCTCGGTATTATTAGATTCATCTTCGCTCTCAGTTTCCACATTATCTGTATACCTGATGTCTTCTTGCGACCTGGGTTCTTCGATCTCGATTGTTTCCTTATGAGCGTCCTCTGGTTCTTGTACATTGTTCATTTGTTGAACACACGAACCTATCAGTTTTTTAGAAACGCCGTTGACAAACCGCATCCGTAGGTTCCGTTCTGATTCTGATTCATTTGATACTAAACTAATAGTCTCGCAATCTAGCAACCCATCCTCACCAGTTTCATTTGTCTTATTTGATTCGTTTAATGTATTTAACACGATGGTTGCATTTTGTTCTAACATGGTTTGAATTTCATCCGATTCGATAGTGTGCGTTGAATCTGGTAATCTATCTTCTATCGCGTTTGTAGTAGTATTACTTTCTGTATCTCTGAATATGCGTTCTGAATCGTTCAAAGTTCTCGTACGATATCTTTCCCTATTCTTCTTTTGCTCGACACGCTTTTTAATCAACGTTTTACAAGCGGATAGTTTTGACAATGTGGGGATAGCAGATTTTACCGGGGACGTTGCTCCCGCTGTCTTTTCAGAATTCTCTTGTTCATAAGTAGCATTAACTTCCTGTTGATTATTTTGATCTTGATTCATGTCAGGGAAGGGATTTTCCAATACCTGTGTTTGAAACCTGGCTCTATCTTCTTGTCTACGTTGTTTAGGTGTCAATTTGGAAAAAGGTGAAATTTTCCCCCGTGCAATCTTTTCCTGTACTACGTTTTCCTGTCGTTCTTCTTCCTTTTTGTCGAGTTCCGCAGCTATAGTATACGTCTTATATCTTTCCTTGGCCAAAGTTCTTTTCTGCTTTGGTGTTAAATTTCTGTGTAATCGCTTCCTAGGCGTGGACTCTGCCGAGCTAGTAACGCAGTATTCAGACGAAATTGGTGTAACTGCCTCGTCGGTATCACCTGCTTCGTCGATCCTGTCTATCATCACAGGATGTGGAGCTTCTTCGGTATGTAATTCCGCGTCAATACACAACGTATCGCTGCATATAGTTTCTGTAGCTTGTTCCACTGTTGACTCATCCATTTCACACACTTCATTGAACAGCGAAGGTGGATTGATGTTCTCCAGATATTCACTCAAACTATTATTTGCACTATTCTGCATAGCTTCAGCGTAACGCATGCACGTCATGGATAGCACATTTGCGACAGGTTTTAGTAAGTCGAAAACAGCGTCGCTCCCGCTTAAGTTCTGCGAGTCTTGATCCTTAGAATCTGCCACCTCTGATGTAATACTGGCCACACTTAACATACTATTTTCCATGTCGCCAACGTCTGGTAACTCGTCCATCATTGATGGTGGTTTGACACTTTCTAAGTGCGAACCAGTACATTCGTTCAACAAATTTTCGAGACTGCCGGTGTGACTCTGAGTTTGACTCAGAGCTCTTTTAGCTACGACACCCAAAGGAAGAGATTTCTTACGACAGCTTCGAGAATCTGTCGAAGATATATTCTTCGCCTGGATTGGAGGCAAGGACGTAGAATTACACCTGTCTCGATTAACGAACGGCTCACTACAGTCACCCGAACCTGCATAGCTAGCTGTCAGTGATAGTAAGCTTCCCATCGAGGAAGGTGGTTTTATTGCTTCTAAATCCATCGACGTCATACTGGTTGTATCTAGTTCGTTCTGTCGATTCATTTCTGCGTCCACCGCTTCAGCCAATTTAATCGCTTCTCTTTGAATAATTTTTGAATTGGTCATGTGGCCATTGTCGCTACTTGCTGTTTCATAACACTCTGAGGTGATTGTTCCTGGTTCTTCTGGTACATCGCTTTTAAATGAAGCAATTATAGGGGCACTAATACTTATGCTAGGAAAAGATACATCATTAGGAGAATCTTCATTCCATGTATCACTCAATATGCTCTGTTTCATTGCGCTCGAATCTCGTTCTCGAATTGCTTCCGTTTGTTGCACGAGAGTCGCAGTTAAGCGATCTAACGAGGCAATCATAGCATCAGGATCCCTTTGACGCCGATATACATCTTCCTTCTCCACATATTTCGTTGAGTCTGCAGGTTTCTGTCCCAGTTTGTGCTTTGAATCAACTTTTTCTTTATTAATGCCATCTATTTCACACGTGTCATTGTACATTTTACTGCTTTCATCAAAATTACTAATTTTTCGCTCCCCAAATTCACTGTCGATTTCATTCATCGTGGTTTTATTTAGTTGAATATTGTCCATAGTTTTCGTTAATCCAGGTTGTATACACAATTCTAAAAGTGCGTGTTCTGATTGTTCCACGGAATCGATCGATTCGCTACTCTCTGAATCTGTTACTTTAGTATAAGATTGCTGCATAGACGAATTCTGAATCGCTTTGTCTTTTAATGTTTTTGATGTTTTATCATTTTCCCACTTAGCAGAATCATCATCTATATTTTGATCATTTTCTATAACATCATTATGTATCAGAGACGACATGTCTTCGTTCGATTGGGTGTCGATACTAGATAGATATTGCTGCTGTGTAGGTTCTGTGTTAAACACTACTGTTTCATGTAATATCGGGCTATTTCTCAAGTTCGAAGGTAATGAGAAATTGCACAGATTATCATCGCCTAATAATGAACCGCGTTCCGTGTTTCTTACTTTGTCCAACTCATTCTGCAAAACTTGATTCGATTGTTGCAATGGAATTTTAGTTTCTATCACCTGAAATAAGAAAATTCGATGTTTATAAGATATGCGCATTCTTTTGTACATTTCTATTGTAATGTTTCAAATAATGCACGAAGATAATTAAATTCTGAAATTAAATTTATAAAAATATAAAATTGTGTGCACGAAATAGATATGTCACCTTTTGCATAAATTTGGCCGTACTTTGACTATAATCTGACACAATATTCATATTCGATGAGTTATCATTAACGTTATCAGTGCAAATATCGGGATCTACCATTTCTTCAGATCCCGATTGTTTTGTATCAAGGCTGTTCATGGTAGAATCGACAGATGAATTGCAGTCCATTTGATCTAGTGCAACGCTTGTTTGGTACCTGGCAAGATTGCTTTCATTTCGCGGAACTTTTTCAAAATTATTTCCTATAAACGAATGCCTATGCCTAAAAATAACGTAAGAATTATTTTTCAATTAAAAATTATTTGGTTTAGCGAAAATAATAAAAAAAAAAGTGGTAAATGTACATGTCGAACTCAACCTCTTCGACTTCGATGATTTTTAATATATGGAGCACAATATATAATATATTCGCAAAAAACTGTCGATACAGTGTTCACTACAGTGAATTTTACCTATAATCATGCGTCTGTGACATTGTATGCATCAGTATTGGTTGCCGGCCATCGACTGCTTATCTTCTGTTTATGAACGAGACTATGGTCGAGCTTAAAGGCCCTGTGCACAACTATATGTACGTGCGAGGCTGCAAGAAACGTCTATTATAACTCAATTAAAAATTAATATGATCGATGTATGTATTGGATTTAAATCAGATTTCCCAATTCGGCCGCTGCTGAATTATAAAAATAATTAAGAATAAGGTAACTGTTATCATTTTATGCAAGCATTGCTGGCCGGATTAAAAGTACTAATTTAAACTCTAAATTCTAAAAATGATATTTATTTTTAATTAAGTTATAGCAGACATTTCTTACAGCCTCGCTTACGCACGTTGTGTACGAACCTTCATCTCGGATACCCCATTCGTTCCACTCTCCTTTGTATACATAAGCAGAAAATTCCGACCAGGTCATTTTATTCGGCAGTTGGCAACTAAACAGACGTATATGCTGCCACAGATTTGCGCACAATTCAACGTACAATTCTTTGTGGTAGTAACGATAGTTTTTCGCAAATATTTCGGAAATTAAGGCCGACCGCCAGTTACATATATAGGAAAAAGTTGTTCGGAATCACGTCCCCACCACATATTAAAAAATCATCGAAATCAGAAAGGTTGAGTTCGATCTGTACATTTACCAAGGATGTTGTTGATAATTATAGTACATTTATACCGAATCAAAATATTTACCTATTATTTTGCATTCCAATATTAATGCAAGCTGTAAGCAGATCTTCGTCGTCCTCATCGCCATCACTGACTTGATCTAAACATTCGGAAGAGTTGTTTATATTTAATATATAAGGCATGTTACGGGTATCTCCTTTTAGTTCAAATTCCTTACATCCTGAATCGTTAGAAGCCTTCAATGCACTAGTCACGTACGAATTAACACCGCTGCTAGGATAACTTTTATCAAATTTATCGTTTTTTTCAAACATGCCATTCTGTGTATCGTATTTCTTCTCTATAATAAAATAAATACATTTTTTTAACTGTTTCAATAAAATTCTATATTTTTAGAGAAAATTTTTCAGTATTGTAGAATTTCAGTATTGTGTCGTATCGAGAGTGAGTATAAACAATTTTTTCTGTAACTTTACCTGGTTTATTTTTTGTAGAATTGGACGCTATATTATCACTCTCAGCATATTGTAAGTTGCTCGAAGATACTTGCGTAATTGTTGTTCTTACGCTGCGAATAGGAAAATACAGAATTTTCATTTATTTTTTCATATGTTAAATGTGTAGAGTATCCTCAGGTTAAAGAAAATAACATGTGATAGGAAATGTGTCACATAGATGTACGTATATGTATATATTATACATAACATATATATCATGATATAACCATGTGTAATCATATTATATATATATAATCAAGATTATAGTTACGATCCAAACATATTTTATTAAGAAAATAAGTTACTAAAAATTTTCATTTATTTTTTAAATAAAATGTTCTTTTTGCTAATTTTATTATCTACATGAAAGTGTACAAACCTCAATGAATTTTTCATAGAAGTGTGATCATTTTCCTCAACATTATTGTCCTTGATATTCGTTTCAAAGTACTGCAACATTTGACTTCTCTTCTTGTCACTCGAAACTTCCGTACATTCCATTCTGGTACATTCTAAATTCAATTCCTCCGTATCTTGCAGTTTACCTTGTTCCTGAATCTTCTTCAATAAACTCCTCTGTCGACTATCCTCTTGCAAGTCAGAAGCCGATGCCGCTCTAGAAGAATTTAAAGACGTTCCATGTGGAGTTCCTTCTGTGCAATAGGTCTTTACTGTATCTTCGTGGATAAGTTCTTGATCGTTACTCGGGAAATAGTGAGAATGTGGTTTTCCTTCGTCTTCCAGACTTCGTTCAGCATAACGCAAACTATAGTCAGTTGGTTGATCCAAATCCGTCTCGGCATAATCACTGAACAGATTTCCCTCTGTTCGATAACTGACAGTCGGTGAAATAGCCTGTTGTATAGTATTCAACGAACTGTGCTGATGCAAAACAGTCTTGTCGTAGACGTTTGCAAAGTTGATGTTGTCTTTCGCGGGAGAGCTGTTGTTGACGAATGATAACGAGGTCGAGGTTTCTATTTCAGGCTTCGTGCTCACGTACTCGGTTTTTGTGCAAACGTTCAACTCCGTTTCCTCGGAAATACTGGACTGACTACCAGTCTTGAGCACAGACGTGATGCTTTGTGGCAAGTTGTCTTCTACGGAAGAGTGTAGCAAATTCTGTGAACAGGCGGATTCTTGATCCGGAGCCGAAGACCAGGAAATGGTAGAATTAGTGCATCTAAGGTCGACGAGACCATTAAAACCGTCTGACGACTTCAAACGATCCGGGATAGCGTTTTTGTAGCGTAACGTATACTTCTTCTCTGAAGAGGTTTTCGAGTGAGCGTCACTGGACATTCCGCTGTCGAAACCGACTGCGGAGTGTAGCGACGAGGACTGCTGTTTTATCTGAATATCAGTAGGAGATAGTCCATTCAATACATGTCGATTTACCCTTTCAAACATGGTGTCAGAATGAGTGCTTGTTATGGAGCGCATAGAGTCTCTACTCTCGCTTCTGGCGACTCCGTTGCACTTCATATTGGATGTGCTAGGCTGATTATGTAGCTGATAGGAGCGTAAAGTTCGCGTGTTGATCCCCAAGAAGCTATGTTCCACCTTGAACGAAAACTTATCGTCTTTGTTAGTCGGAGATGTGCTAGGTTCGATGTTATCGCAAGTTTCGGCCAAGCTTTGATCTATTTCTTGCTCCAGAGCCCTTTGTCTGCGTGCAACTAAAGTTGGTAGAGTTGGAAGTCCTAATCCGCGTGCTGTCGAGTCTAAGTGGACGAGATTATTACAGCCTGGTCTGGCACTCAGTAAATTCTTCAAGGCTGCGCTTGAACCCATTGAAATCATCTTGTGTTTGGAGTGAATTAGACTACGAAGCATTGGAACTGCGCCCAGGTCCCATAACAGACGCTGATCCTGTGGACATCGGGCAGAAAGATTCCACAGAGCTCCACAGGCGTTACTAACAACGGTTAAACTAGGTGATCGCAATTGTTGTAACAATACTTGCAAACATCCCCTCTCTCTTACAATGGCTCGGTAATCTTCTCTAACAGCAATGTGACTAGATACATTCCTCAAAATACCACCGGCGTTTTCAACAATGGCTAAAGTTTTAGATGGTGCTTTGTAGCTCAACATATCCACGAGGAATGCCAGTGCGCCATCTACGGCACAAATATCCACTTTATTCGTACTACAGTGTGCCGACAGGTTCCAAAGTGCAGACAGTATCGACTTAAGAGTTGATTCCTTCCTACCCTCCATCGCAGCCTTCATCAAACCAGTTACTGCTCCCACTTCCCTCAACGTTTGCTTGCTACTAGTATCAGCTCGCCACGACAAATTTCTCAATACAGACGCTGTGACTTGTCTCAGATCGTCGCTTGGACTTCTCAATTGCGAAACCAGAGCCTTCATGAACTCTCGGAAGGAACAGAGCAATGCTTTATTGTTTCCATCGCCGAATGTCAGATTCGTCAGTGCCATTCCGGCATATCTACGCAATGTGATGCAATTTTGATCGTCGCATTCGCTTCCATGAGCCATATGATCCATCTCGATCAGCTCTGCAACTGCATGAAGTCCACCGAGCTGACACATGGCGTGACGATGAGCTTCGTCGAAGGAAAGTTTCATCAATGCCGCTATCGTTGGCCCGGGATGCCTCTCTAGGTCATCAGGTACCTGATCCGTTTCTAGAGATGTCCTCAGAGTCTGGCAATAGTCCCGTAACTGTTCTAGAAACCTGAGAACCCTCGCCTCCCGGCGTCCAGCCCTCTCGTCGCTTTTGGCATACACTATGTTATGCAAAGCTCGAGATGCCTTTTCTCTCGTTTCTGGATCTTGTCCTGGAGCGTGAATCAGTTGTACCAACAGTGGAAGGCATCCTGATTGCCTCATTATGAGGCAATTGTCTATCGAATTGCTCATAGAGAGTAGTGTTGCACTCATGTCCTCTCGGCCCTCCGTGCTACCAAGCATTCCCAGTAGATTGTACACTACGTCCACTTTCGCTCCTAGCCTTCGATCGCCTTGCATTTCCGTGGAACAGCCGAGGGCCCCGCCCGAATTCGACGAGAAGCTCATCACGCTGGCTACGTCCTATGGGAGAGGATGGAAATTAATGTTAGGGTTTTGATATAGGAAGAATACTGTCACCTTTGAAGTCCTTTCCTCTTTATTAAAAGGTAATAATTAAATTAGTTTTTTAGTAGTTAAGGACCTTTTTCCTAGTTTTGTAGGACTTATATTTATCAACAGTCGAAGAATATTTGTTCTACTATCTTCGTAAAGTTTCCGAGGAAATTTAAACCGACCTTCAATTTATTTATTTACTTTATACACAAAGGGCCATCTATTCTATTTTCAATTTTTTATTCATATACTATGCAACGTTGTAAATTATTTATTAAATCGTAATTATTCACTCTTTCTAATTAACTGTTTCTATTAAATAATCGTTTAACGTTGATATATTAAACGTTTATAATTATATAAACTATATGAAATTATAAAAAAACTATAAATTATTATATAAACGTATTAAATATATTATAGAAAAATAGTTCAGCTCGCTTATATAATATTCTATTATATAAACTATATATTTATCACACCTTCATTACATTATTATATGTTAATATTTGCGTTAATTTTTCAAATATGTAATATTATATGCCTTATGACTTAATAAAATAAATTTCCATAGTAATAAGTTATTAAATCATTCATGGCGATTTTAGCTTCGCAAATCGATTGTGTAATAATGATAATGGTTAGTACGATGAGTCAAACTTCTTTTTCGCAGGTCATGCTCCCTTTTCAGCGCCATCTTTATGACAGGTTACGTATTTATTAATTCATGTTCATTCAACTCACGATATATACGTATGTTCCATATTTATATCCTTACACTTTAGATGTATTTTCCTTTTTTTGATATAATTGTATTCTTTAGGATTCTTCAAAATATTAACAGTACGAAGGAAGAGTAATAGTCAAATAAAGATACTGCTCAGAAACTTATTGCACAATAGCGTGAATAATTGCAGAAAAAGATAATTTTTGAGTCAATTAACAAAATATATTTTTGAATATAACTCCTGGACTCGTCACATCTCCAAAGTGAATAATGATATTACTCTTCCACGATTCTTCAAAAAATTACATGGCATATAATTTTGGAGATGTTTAGTAAAATCAGTAAAATAACAAAACAAATTTTCCCTAATGTAATATAATTTTGAGATTATTTGACTATCAAGATAAGAAATGATCACTATTTTTCGTAAAATGCTATTATATAACGCATAATTTTGAAATCGATTTGTAAAACTATTAAAGTAATAAAATACTATTATTTTTCCCTAAATTCGATTGTACGATGTACGGTTCAGGAAAACAGTGACTTACGTTGTGTACAGTGATTGATGTGCTTTGTTGAGTGGAAAAGCCCATTTGTTGATTGGCCCATATGTCTCTTCTGATGGGCCACGTTCCCCGATAAGAAGATGGTAATCTGTGGCCCTGTAGGGATATATCTGGTTTACTGTCTTCCTCGCTACTTCCACCTTCATTGTAACGTTTATTTTTTCTTGTATAAATCTGCTAAACATAGTTAAACAATCTAATTAACGATGAATTCATTGTATGACGACAAAAAATTGTATTCGTGAAAATATAAAAGTTCTTTAAGTATAACAACTTGATAATTTACTATTAACACTCGATAAAAAATATGAAAACAGACAAGATTTTAGTTATCCTCAGCACGAATCAACTGAAATAATAATAATAGGAATTTATCAATTTTTATAAACACATCTATTTTTTTTAGAAAATATTTCATCTTCTATAGGAAATTCTTTTCTACCACGTATAATCTTAATCAAACATTATAATTCCAAATTAAATCTTTTTTTGTAATTTCAAATCTACGTCATGGACACCTTTAAAAAATCTTTTAAAACATTGACCATATGTATGTTAAATACGATCATGCTCGTCCTAAAGAAAAAAAAGGAAATAAAATAAAAACATTACACTCTAGAAACAATTCAAATTTCCCGCTAAAAACAGAATCGAAGCCATGAAGTTAACTCAAGTCTACTTGCCCACCGTGAAATAATCAACGTTCGTACTCTAAGCGTCTTACGTTAACAGGCTACAGAAAACGTACGAAATAAATTCTTGCAGAAATGTTTAGGGTGACAGGGAGAGTTAAAGGGGCGGGGGGGGGGGCGAAAGAAAAAAGTGCAGAGATAGAAGCGCAAGCGAGAAAGGATATAGATATATGAGTAAACGTGTATAACCAAGGGTAGAGAAAGACAGAATGAGCTCTCCGTAAAATCAATACGGAGCTACGTTGGTGGAAGTGCATGTAGGAAGAACTCGTACTCTACAAGCACGAGGCAATACCAGTGGTTTCCAACCATCTCTTTTTAATTACTCGACTAAGACAAAATAATATTAGATTTGTTTGAACAGCAGAAAACATCGTCGATGTAGTGTAGATAACGTAAGATTTAACGTAATCTTTGTTTTTCAGGTATTTCGAAACTAGTTATATAAGAATGCAATAGCGTGTTGCACGATTAATTAACTATAGAGAGTAGGTAATGTGTGTAGAAATTTTAATTAACATACAACCAACTAACGTTTTAATAAACATACAACTTTTGTTGTTCGCTTAATGGAGAACCTTGTACGTCACGCATTTTCGTTTACACACTCTTGAGCATCCCCATAGGTATTAATTGATTTACACACTCGTTATGGCACGGTACTAGACGCTGCGCTTGTGCTTTTAGGAACTGCATTAACTATCTTCGATACAATTACCGTTGTCATCTGACGATAGAGGTTTACATAATGTCGGACAACACGATGACATTTTGTCATCATAGGAGATAACGAAATGTAATGGGAAATGGTAATTTCACTTTCATCACTGACAGTTTATATACCAGTACACAGAAGTTACAAAACACCATGTAGATTCGAGCAAACATGAAAAAGATCCAAATTAACATCGGTAAACATCGATTTATTTGGCACGTCGAATCGTGCAAAAGAAGAAACGATAAAATATTGCCGGAGATTTTGCAATCGCTTATAAAGTTCTTCCAATAACAAACAAAGAAACCAATCCACTACAATGGACAATCGCATTCCCTCGGAGTATTCGAATTCACCTGTTCTATCTGCGCATTACAGGCTTCTCTTCGATTCGGAAAAACAAAGCCACACAACGGTCACTCGACAAAGGAAAAAATATACACAGTCTAGTTCGATCAATTTCAGTGTCATCTCTCCGTGATCGCTCTATGCGAACCTATCAGTCACACGTCGTAGCATGCATCAACGAGGCTAGAGCAGAAAACAAAAGAAAAAAAAGAGTATGCAGGAGATAAGCAAGAAGATATAGATAGGAGAGTAAGAATGGAAGGACAGTAAGAAGATAAAAGAATTACCTCGGGACTCGGCGTGGACGACCTTCGTTCGTCCTCCTCCTTTACTTCTGGCTCCATGGCATCCTCCTTGTTGGTCTCAGCGATCACGGAGCCTAGGTACAACCTTGGCCTGATGTGAGCATTGACGGGCAGAGAAGTGGAGGAGGATGACGGCGTTTTCAACGCGTTTTTCATCAGCGAGCATCTCGCGGATGTCGTCGCCGCTGCGGCGACAGGGTTGAACGCTGCGCCGTCCACAGACGACTCCAGCTCGTGCGCCGCGACGCCGATCAGGGGCGTAGATATCTCGATGTCGTGAGGGCGCCTCTGAGCCTTCCACGAGCCGACACCTTCCACGTCGACGCCTATAGCCCCGCGAAACACGCGACACTCCTCCGACAACAATCTTTCTGCTCTTTTCTGACAATCCTCCGTGTCTTCCTGCAATAATAATAATCAACAAAATGAGTAGTTTGAAGATTCCCGGATAAAAATTACAGTATTACGCGATCGTTTTACGAACTACGTCGTATGTCGGTACTTGGCGTACAGTTTACAACCGCGTTCTTTTTAAAAATTCGTTGTCTATTTTGTAAAAAATAACAACGCGAAATAAATCGCAGACAAAGTTGATGTTGAGATTTTCCATGAATATCTTTTTACGATCATCTCTTTAAGCGTCTTGGTTACTTACTTAAAGAATTTGTATAGAGATTTCGTATAGAGACTGTATGATAATAGGAAATAAATGGGAGAGAAATCTGAAGTTTAGGGTTGCTCCAGAGATCTTGAATGGATAATTGTTTTAGAATGATCTTTCCTAGTATTTTGGTTTAGGTAGGTGCATAATTTGCATGAATCTTGAGTGCAGATTGTGCGATAATAGAAATTTACTTGAAGAATTCAATTTTAATTACTTATTCAAGCGATTCTCGTTCGTTTGCAATGATCTTTTGGACATCTTTGTTATTTCAATCTTCATTTAAAATCCTAATTTTTAACTTTTGAAACTAAAAAATTCTTTTTTACGGCAAATTCATATGCTAAATAATTATCATTGTTCGTTCAATAGATGTACAAAATATGTTTGCATCGTCCCTCCTTATTATTTACTTTATAACATTTACCGGCTTTGTGAATTCTAATTTCGGAAGAAACATATATTTTTGATTTAAAATTACAAAATATACGAAAATTAAAGTAAAGATTATAACCATATGCAAAACAGAAATGAGAAAATGATTAGGTATAAGTACGCAGGTCTAATCGTTTGTTTCTGACAGATACAACATAATCATAAGGATAAGCTCACATACTGGCCGGAAGTGTCACATATACGTAAGTTATATAGCAACGCGTTCTTGTTGTCCTGCTAATCATCTTTCCAGCTCTGTACAGTACAGTACAGTACAAATCTATATAGGTTTCAAAATCTAAAACGGATGAGATTTTCTACTAGGTAGAAATATAACAAAAATCGTTATCGAGGAAACGAAAAAAACAAACGTAACAAAATGTACAATTATAATGTACGAATATCTGCAAATATTCATTGTGTACGTGGTAATAAGATGTAGATATTGATATTTGTAATTCTAGAGGATTTTTCAGATACGCGTTAGTTGTAAGTCAGCCAAGAATAAGCGTAATATTGGGTAAAACATTCGATTTAAAAGTCAGATTGCGGAGAATTGAGTAACAAGATGTAATGCAAACGTTTGGAATTTTTATGGAGATGTTCTCAACCTTATTTTCACTCATTTCTTTCGTGGCAATGACGATATTGTCAAAGATTTTTTCCTTTCCGTAAATATTTTACGCCTAATAATTTACCATTTAGTCATTAATGATTGAAATTTGATTGACTGTATGACTTAGGAATGCAGTCGTTCCTTCGATTGGTACAAGGCGGTACGAGTTAGCATAATATTCTGGTTCGATATTTCATAAGTCAGAATGTAATAAGCCTAATATATCAGGCTATTTTAATAAAATTATGTATTATAGGTCTTATAGATATAACTTTATCCTACAATATACTTGCAGCTGTCTTAGATTCCCATTTAATTTTTTTTTATTGTAAAATAAGTTTGAATTTTTGGCTCTGAATTTTTTGCTTTTTGTCAAAAGTTAAGTCAGAGCAAACAATTTAAATAGTACTTTACTTAATGGATTTGGTTTTGCTGTCCCGGAATCTACCATAAACCATAATCCTCATCCTCCGGTTAAGATGCCCACCATCTGTATAAGTATATTAACTCGGACCCGTAATAATCCTGAGGAATAGTTATAAAATTCAACTTTTCTTTCTGCCAAGGCCCTTAATTACTACAAACACTTTACTTGCTATCATCCCTTCGAACAGAATACATTTCAACTTGCGCTTAACGCTTCGCTGAAAACACTTGTATACGCATCAATCGCATTCTTAAACGTTGTTGGAAATAAAGAGTATATTAAACTCAGTGTTATAATCATTCAACCACCCCTATTATCTTAACTGAAATAGGAGATCGGTTGATTCGCGGCGTCGATCATCGTATCGTAACGAGAATTTACGACTCTCGTTATACGACGTTGAACGTGTCTCCCCGCGGAGCGGTCGAACAGATTTTGTGATAATTATAATTAAATATCATACTAAGATAATACTATCAATAAGATTGCGATGTGTAAGATTAAAAACATGAGAATGCAAAGCAATTTGTAAGTGGGTATGGTAGACGTACACTTTGTGTACTACATTGCAGTAACTACAATAAATGAAGTTTGATAAATCGCGATGATTTTATGGTACCGAAACCGTTGTACACGAAACGTAAAACGTGAGAAAATGAAAATGTCAAGATAACATAAAAGACAAAGAAAAGAGGATATAAGATTTTATTATACCAATTTATCATATAATATATGATTTAAAAAATTTCAAGTAAAATTGTAAGAAAGTGAATTATACATATATGTATACTACATGTATAATGTATAATGACAATTACGTATACGTTTCAGGACATAAGTTGTTGTATAACGAAGCGTAGGCAGTGCGTTCTTATCATGTAACATCCTCGTGCGGACAAAAGTAACGAGCAAACGCAGTGTCACTCACAATTGCCTGTGCTAAAAATACATTCATATGTGTAGACTATAAGAATTCTTTGAATGAATATCTCAGATATCAAACGTTAACATATAATGAATCACCTTTTAATCATTCAGCATTCTTTCCATGAAAATCAGTCTCATTCTAATTAAATATTTTATTGCAGTAACATTAATATTTATGTCTTTAGGATATAATGCCAAAAGTATAACACTGTTTCAATATAAATTATTAAAAAAGTTGCTTATTTTAATTATTGGTAATATTTAATGTAGTTGAAATATTATTAAAAGTATTCTAGTATAAATTATAAAAACGTTCCTTATTTTCAGATTAGCTTTCAAAAGGACACTAATTGGGTATTTTAACCCCTTGCTTTGTGATATCGAATCACATTATAAATCAAATTCAGTGAGATGCCTTCAAAGGCAGGCGTTAACTGTATTAAAGTTCAATTCTAATTTTGACTTTAATACGAAACAAGACTGTGAATTAACAAATACAAATTGCATATAACATTACAATGTCTTGTTTTAAACATAGAGCTATTACTTCATTAATTGATACACATATGCGTATATGCAAGGATAGAACATATGGAGTTAATTAAAAAAAAAAAGTAAGATGCATAGGTTAGATTAGCAACTTTTTACTATCCATAGAATTTAATAAAAATGATCAAAGAAATATTTTATATTTTACTCTTTTACATTGCTTAAATGTAAAATTGAAGTTTCCCTTTGTTCCTAAGAACATATTTCACATTACGATACTTTTTAATCTATATTAATTATTAATATATCATATTTTGAGCGTGGCGCTGTTTAGGGCAGAGGTATGGGGCTGGAACATGGAAGAAAGACTGGATAGAATACAAAGAAGATATGTGAAATAGATCTTAGGTTTAGATATGACAACACCAAATTATATATTGATAAAAGAATGCAAGCTAATAGAAATCAAAGAAAAAGCATTGAAAAGAGCAGCAAGGTATGAAGAGAAAGCCTTAGAATAAAAAAAGGAACTAGTAAAGGAGTGTATAAAGGAAAGAGGGAGAAACTGGGGAAATGGCCAAGAAATGGAGGCACACAGATAGAAGCAAGAACAGAGCAAGAAAGGATGACAGCAGACCAAATTATAGAAGAAAGAAGAAAAGGAGAAGCAGAAGAATGGGGGAAAAGGATAAGGGAATCCAAATATAACATACATTACAGAAAAATCGCCAAAGAAGAATTACCAAAATACTTAGAAGGGAGGATGAAGTGGAAGGACAGAAGAATGTTAGCAAGATTCAGATGTGGAAACAAGATCAAAGCAAGAGAATACTGGAAAGAACAGGGAGAAAAAAGATACAGACTATGTAAAAAGAAAGAAGAAGACTTGAGGTATGTATTAGAAGAATGTGAAATAACGGGAGGACCAAAGGACATAGAAAAAACACTAAATGAGACTAGAGAAGGTCTAACAGAACTAAAAGCAATAATAGAGAAGAGAAGGGCAATACAAGAGACGGGGGGGAACGACAGGAAGGAAGCATAACAAGGAGGCAAAATCCCAAAGTTGCAATAGTTTTTTAGTCGTCAGTTTTTAGTTTTTAGAGATAGATTAATTAAGGGAGTGCAATATAATAGAGTGGATAAGAGGGGAGGTAGATATATAAAAAGCGAAATAGGTGTAAGAGATGTAAAACCGAAAGTTCGTCCAAAGCCGAAAGGCACGAACTAAGCAATAATAAATAAATATATCATATTTTTTCAATTTTATAATTCAATTATCTTTGCAAATAAATGTGCAACTTATTTTTCTTGCAGACATATTTTTAAAGATATTAAGATACATATTAAACTTTTATTATTTGTTTTTTAATTATATGTAAATTTTAAAAACATCTTTTAATATTAAAATTTAGATCTCCACGAAATATTTAATCATATAAGTTCTAATAAAAGAATATGGAAGTATTATTTATATGGTATGATTCATGCTACCGGAACTGGATTCTCTGATTAGAATTAGATAACGATATTAGAGATTGAAAAGATGAATGATTTTTCTTACAAGTGTTACGACGCATATGCGCAACTGTCGTTTTAAATAAATAAATAAATAAATAGAGATTTGGAATGTGTATAATACATACGGATACATGTATATCTCTTACATGCATAAAATTAATCGTTATTATATCTCAGAATATATATACACTCCTCGTCAAAAAGATAACCCAGGTGTGTTATCTTTAATTTCTCAATGACGCGTGTGAAGTTTTTCGTCTGTAACGTATAATATCAAAACATTATGAGCTCAGAATATGCGGCTTGCTGGAAATAAGTCAGAATGTCGAAGATGTTTGTATACAACAAAGAAAAACTGTTCCATACTGAGGTCGAAATGATAACACACTCTGTTAATATGTTTAGAAATTGCTCAGTAGTTCATGATCTATCAACGAGTAAAGATTACAGTACAATATTATATAAATTTCCTGAACTAAAACAGCAACGGTTCTCAGTAGCAAAAATATCGAAAGTAATAAGAAGAAGGCGTAGAGTAATACACAATTTCTTAAAAGATGTTGAAGATTATGACAAAAAGAAAATTACTGGTCGGCCGTCAGCGTTATCCGATCGTGATAAGCGAGCAATTTTGCGTGTAGCTCCAACTTGCAGCAACGAAGCAAATAATGGAAAAATGTAGTATTAGTGCTAGTGTTTCAAGTGTTCGTCGAGTTCTACTATCCTGCAAAAATATCAAGAGGTTAAAATTGAAAAAGAAACCTTCGTTAACAACGAAGCACAAAGTAGAACGTTTACGCTTTGCAAAAGAAAGAATGCATTGGAAAAAGAAATGGAGAACGGTACTATTTTCAGACGAAAAAGATTCAACTTAGATGGTCTTGATAGGTTCCAATATTATTTTCACGATATAAGAAAAGAGACAATGCCAGCAATTCGACGACAAATGGGAGGAGACAGCGTGATGGCTTGAGCCGGCATCGGTTATTTCGGCAAAACAAGTATCAAGTTCATCGATGGAAGAATGAATAGTGTCCGATACATAAACTTAATCAAAGAACAAATAAATAATCATGCAGAACGCACTTCTGGACCTGATTACATCTTTCAACAAGATAATGCATCTGTACACATATCAAGATTGGTACAATCATATTTTAATGAAAATAATATATCTATTTTGCCGTGGCCTGCACGCTCCCCGGACCTTAATATTATTGAAAATTGCTGGGCAGAACTTGTTCACGGCGTATACGCGAATGGAAATCAACACGTACAAGAATTAAAAAATGCAATTGTACGCGAATAGATTACGTAAAGTCAAAATTATATCCAGAAACTATATAAATCAATACCAAATCATATAATAGAAGTAATAGAAAATAAAGGGGGATGTACCCATTATTAACTAAGTATATATGTTCGATAAGTAATTATTGTTAGTTACAATTTATGTTGATTATTATTTTTTTTATTGTACATGTGTTATCATTTCGTTCTTAAAATAAAACAATCTTTTGTTACACACTAAACCTCATAATATTTTTAATTATTTCCAACGAGCCGCATATTCTGAGCTCATAATGTTTTGATATTATACGTTACAGACGAAAAACTTTATACGCGTCATTTAGAAATTAAAGTTAGCACACCTGTGTTATCTTTTTGACAAGGAGTGTAGGTAATATGTTTGAAATTTACAGAAATTTGATTAATTTGCCACATATTTTTAATACAACTCTGCATTAAATAAGGTGTTTTACTAACAAATATACATTTAGATACACATAAAAAATAAATACTGCAAGTGTAAGCAGTATTCATCATTGTCCTTTAATACTTATCCTAATGTCAATCAGGAAAGACGTATGAGTTGCTTCATTTGTGTGAAACACCTTATACATAAATATAGTCTATCACAAAAGTCTGCATACACTTCTTAAATATAAAATATTGTAGCAAAAATGTCAGAAAACGAGCTTTTTTGGCACATTAAGACACATATGTATTATTAAAATGTAACACGATTTATTCACTATGATTTTAAATTAAAGAAGAAGTACTAAAATATAAAATACAATGTTACGAAAGTTATATACACCTGTTACATCTGTATGAAATCATAAAGATGGTTTAGTATTATATTAAGACCTTGTAAATGACCTACGCAAAGCGCGTCTATAATTCCTTTGATAAGTTACATACACAATATTAGATAACTGAACATACAAGTGTACATTTTTTCATTGAAGGATTCGTTGTCGAAAAAGATGGGTTTGAAAATCTGCCAGGTAAGCGCACATTAGCTTTACTATTATTAAACATGGATAATGTCACGATTTTCTTTCTGTTACTTTTTTCTTAGTACTTTTATTTCCATGACGTCAATCTGCACTATTACATTTATTTACTTCTTTAATGTCTCCAAGCATAATAACAGCTTTGAAGGATTAAAAACAAACATTATTTTGGCGTTTGGAGATTTAAAAAATATGCATAATTCATTACAAAAAGTGCATAATAATTTACTTCAAAGAGCAAAGTTGTATATACAACATCATGGCCAACATTTCGAGCACTCATTAAGTTACAAAAATGATTTTTAAACAGTACCAATCTTATATATAATATTTTTGCAATATTTTTGAAACAATTCAAATTAAGTACAGAATGAAAGAAAGTGATAAAACGGATCTTAAGCGAACCAACTCCAAACGAAGTCTTCAGTGAAAAAATATTTTTCTATTTTTTTCGACTTGTTTTTGCATGTAAAATTAGCACCCGACCAGCATATTACAATTTTAGAATACCCCGTATATTTATAAACCTTTGTGACTGACTACATTTTTATTTTTTTACGAATCACGATATCATACCTATGCTGACTGTTTCCTACCTCTTTCCCTCTCTATAAAAAAAAAAAAAAGGAAAAAAAAGGAACAAGGAAGAAGAAGAACGAACTACACATGAAAGATGTGGAAGTTTTCACTAACCAAACAGTTCATTCCGATACAAAACGTTTGAAACCGATGCAAAAACTGAGAGCAGCCGGACGATATTGTCTGGCTTAGCATCATCCGGTCGGGAATTATTGCTTTCGTGTATTCCACAGGGTTCACTCATTTTTATCCCACTCAATTTAGGCCGGACAGCCGCGTTCGTTTCCTCACAGTTTCACTCTCTTTAAAGCAAAGCAAACAAACATAGCCGGGGAAAGCGATATTGCTCGAATTCGCGCTGAAAGACGCGGCAATTTCGATTGGTTGTACTTTCTCTCCAGGTTCATGGACGTTCTTCTCGAGCTTCCCGAGCTCGCCATTACGACGTGATCGAGATTTAAACGCCGCGCTGCGCCGTTCCATTAGACACCGTCACGAAACGTACCACTGCGTGCAACAAGCAATTAACCCGCCACGTTCCGGGCCAACGAAAGGTCATCGCTATCGCAACTTGCCAGGCCCTGAAAATGCCACCCGGAACATCTTACGGATCCGGAGAAATTTATGTCGCGTCGATTTTAATGACGGCAAAAAAGTTAAATACTTAATAGAGAAGGAACCAGAGTTGTTGCGATGATCTGGGTATCGAGATATTCTATGAGAGTGCAGGAATTTGCGGATTGCACGATGTTCTAAAAATGGTATTCGCTATATTCTGCAGAACCAGAGGAATTTAAATACTATGCAGAAAAATCAAACACTAAATTAACGGCGCGATACAGATTTTTCAGTGTTCTAAATATGGAAATAGGTGAGCCTTCATAGGTGGCACAACTGGAGTTAGGAATATTCTATTGGTGTGCCAATATCCAACCTAATAATATTCCATTGGTGGCTTCATCTTCGAAAAAGTCGAGTTTGAAAACGCGAAAAAAATATATGTGAATTTACCTAATTTCCTATTACATAATTGTTGGAAAGTAGAGATCCCTATTTTACATATGTTTATATATATATATATATATATT
The DNA here is from genome assembly GCA_014737485.1 of Bombus picipes. Lineage (NCBI taxonomy): Eukaryota > Metazoa > Arthropoda > Insecta > Hymenoptera > Apidae > Bombus > Bombus picipes. The sequence goes on along the minus strand of JACXIP010000042.1, from coordinate 1,973,723 downwards.
TAATACATGTATACACGTGTATTTAAATTTTACATTTAAAATTTTAAATACATGTATATCAACATATCCGTATTTTAATTCGCGTGACTCTAAATATATGGGTATCCGAGAAATCTAGGAGATTGCGAAATAGAAGAATATTTCGATATGTTTACTGGAATAATATGGGGAAAAATCACGCGAATCAAAATATGGATTTATTAATACACGTACATTTAGATACGCATGAAGTAATGAACGGATAGCCATGTACTGAACATATATAGATTGAGATACGGATATTGAAGCATACGTGTACACGAGCCTTTTTAATAGATATATCATACCGTAATCTCTAATATTCTATATAATATGAAGGTTATCCTACATGCAAAAATAAATCGATAACGCAGTCGGTGATAGTGTATAGAATAAAATTTGTATGTTTAAAGCTTCTTTCAGGAAAAATTGTTATTCTTTATGAACTAACCTGGTACACACATATTCGACGTTTTCAAATTCAATTTTCTCAAAAACAAGGCTTCAATTGAAGAAGTTTTATTATGCATTTTCGAATATACGTAGATTAACTTTCTGCCAATTATCCGTTCTTTTTCAATCAGGTATGAGTCAAACACACACAAGTTTTCAAACTCAATTTTTTATTCTTGATCTTCTTATTCTGAACCATAGAATTTCTCAGACTTCGCTTGTACCACGAACTTAGAACCACAGTATCTCTTATCAGGTTGTAAGAATTTGCTTATGCGTATACCACAATATTTTAAATAAGATATCTGCGATATTGTACAAAATCAAATTTGCATTCCACAAATATTAATCTTTCGCAGGCAAGGCTATCTCTGTTTCTTTTACGGACAGACTATGTCGTCGATACTCGTGCCTATCTTTTTCTTACTATTTTCAGTTTTTAAAATATCTGACAACATTCTGGAATATTAATTCAAGTTTTTCGTATATTATATAATCGTTTCAATGGTTTTTCGGGAAGAATAAAAATTCGCTTTGAAGAAAATCACGAGTGAAATTTCATTTGAGCCCACAAATTGCCTACGCAGAGTGATAATTATTTATTTTAGGGCACGCCTCATTGATTTTTCATAATCTTGAAATACGTTCGGATCATCATTCTGAACACCGTTTTCTATACATGTTACCGCATTATTCATTGATATTCGTAAAAATCTTCAATAGAATTTAGGTTAGGTACGATTATAGTTTATTCTGAAGTCGACTGCATTTTTATATTTACATATAGTCTAACCTAAACTAACTTATTGATGAGAGAGATAGCCATTTTTAATATTTTATAAATAAAAAAGAAAAAGTAATGGGTTATGGGTTGAGGAAAATTAATACCAGGTCGTTATTAGGCGACCAGCAATGCTGACACGAAATAATTTTCGATCATTGATATAGAGAATGTTACGCTTCATTTTGATCTTCAAGTGATCAAAAGATGTATACATGTATGTTCCAACACGCAATCTGGTGATAATCACACACGGTCTTAATTCGTGAATTACACACAGAAGTATGTTTGATAGTATATATACGTAAAAGTAAATGGTAGTAATCGGATTTACGATACATTTACAAAATTAAATGAAATAAAAATTAAGCTATGCTAAAGTAGCCTCATGGCGACCGTATATTAATCTAATCCAACCTACAACCCATTATCTTTCCCATTTATAATAAGGATGATTAATTTTTTATATTAGAATCAGGTTTACGTTGAGGTTATACAAAAATGGGCTCACTTATATGCTAGAATGAAGTGTAATAAAAATTAAACTTAATCGAAGTATTTGTTGAGTATGTCGGAAATTAAGGCTAAGCAGCGGTAAGATTTATAGGGAAAAGTTGCACGTAATGATCTTGATAACATATCTCAAAGTCATCAAAATCGATGAGGTATGCCTTGATGTAAATAATTACCCGCAAAGTTAATAAATAGAAAAATAAGTACTTAATCGAGAAACAGAGATTTTGCAATGTTCTAAATATCGAAATATTTCAGGAAATTAAAAAGTTTGTAAAAATCTATTTCACAACTTTCTGAATATGGTATCTAAGGCATCGTGCGAAACCGAGGAAATTTGTATTTCCTAGATATTAGTAAAAGAAGATTAAAATTGTTCCCTTAAACACGTCACAAAATTTTAATCATAGTAAGTCGTGATCGATAGAAGACACATACTTAATCGGGCAATAGATTTTGATCATGTGCTAAATATGTTAATACTATGAGATTGATGAATTTGCATCAAATGCATTAAAATGGAAGCGAATTTGAAATACATACATTGTACATAGTACGTCAAATGTTCAAATAATAGAATTAAAATTAAAAAGAAAAAAAAGTGAGAGAGAAAACTAAACGCCACGCAAATTCAAGAAATAAATTAAATGATAACGAGAAAAAGTAGTTAAAGATCATACGTATTAAACGTAATTAAAGATCAACGTAATTAAAAAGTAGTATTGATTATGATTAAAAAATATTTATTTTACGATGTTCTTAAAATGGATATGGAATGTTCACCCACAGCTCGCTTCAGTTGAATAATTACAAAAACAAACAACTAAAAATCATAGCAATAATTGAAAAATAGCCATTTTACAAGGTGTTAAAAATAGAAAAAATGTTATAAATCTGAGAGATCTTTAAAAGAAATAACAATGAGAGCAGATCGGCAGAGAATAAGTATTGTGGATGAATTTTGCCACTTTCACTTAGTTTTCTCCAACATTCGAGAAGTTCAAGAACAATGAGTACGCTGGTAACACGAGCAACCACGCGTAACGTTGTTTTAAGCACGATCTTAGAATCACGTTAAATTATAATGAGTTAATGGTAGATGTGTTTGAAGATGGCACTGAAGATTGTTAAAGTACAGCTGGTCGTTAATAGAAAAGTCCATAAGAAACTGATTAGATGAGATTATGTAAATTGCTTCGAAACCATTGGCAAGTTACGGTTCATGGTAGAATTTTGCGTTAGGTGATTCAAATAATATCTACGTAAGAAACGTAGATGAGAGAGTCGGTTGGTGAAAATAATTTTATAGTCGGGCGTTTCTCTTATGGTTTATGGCTACGATTCTGGTTTTCCTGATTTTCACAGACTGTTAAAATTTCTGATGTGAACGCGGAGAGTCGAGCAGTGTAACGATTTTTATCAACTGATTTTTACATAAAACATGACCATTTAAATCGAGTATCTAGAGTTAGTCATAGACAGAATAGTTGAGAAAGTGGAATAATTCAATGCAGTATTAGATTACTTATACGTCAAGAAATTATAAATGGTAATATAATAAATTGTGAACTTTATTTTTTTTCCTGCATTCTTCAAAAAGATATTTGATTACGCCTCGCGATCCTTATTACAGTATGCTTGAATTAAAGTGCTAATTTAATATCCTATATTCAATATCATATGATATTAATTTAAAGATCAAAATATATGTATTAAAATAATTTCGATTGTTGAAATCAATTGTTCAATTCTCTATTTACTCGTATTTACCAATGTACTATTGTATTGCATCACATTATGTTACGTTATGATTTATCATCTTCACTTTATCTTCTTTACTTATAGCCATTATTGCACATATACAGTTTTACGAATAACTATCTAGATAGATAAATAGATGGATATATATATATATCTATATATATCTATATATATATATATATATATATATATATATATATATATATATATATATATATATATATATATATATATATATATATATATATATATATATATATATATATATATATATATATATATATATAGAGAGAGAGAGAGAGAGAGAGAGAGAGAGAGAGAGAGAGAGAGAGAGAGAGAGGGAATTTCAGTAATTTTACATTCTAACAAATTTCAAATAGAGTAAGAAGAAAATTGAAAAGAGAAAATAAACATGAAGGTCAAAGTATAAAAATAGATATAGAAGGAAGCGTAGGAAGAATTAATCGATCCTTTTTTGGCTCGATTAATTATAATTCGATCGATAAATTATATATTTACTAAATTAATGAACGTCTCGCTGTTCATTAAAATCATTTATTCGTTTCACGCACTATTTTATCGTGAGACGGAAAAACTTTAATATGTACTAAACCACTGACTTTCATCGAGTTATAAACTCGTTTACTGCGAACGATAGCAAATAAACGTAACGAACGTATATTAGTTTCCTCGTGTAGGAAGCTTTCTAAAATTGTGCACGATACAAAATTCCATTCTGCAGGCGACAATTTTCCGTACAGGAGAAAATTTTCATTCAATGTAACTCCGCTATCGTCAAACTGTGAGTTATTATTCACCTCGTAACTTGCGCATATTAAGTAAGAAATTGACGTTCCACCGACGATGGTGAATCATTCTTAATTGGCTCGTGATTCACAGCAAGTACGTTCAGACGTTAGCCTCAATTTTGCATTTTCGTTTCATTTACCCCTTTAAACATCATCAAGTCGTTTGTTATCATCAGTGTAATTTTCGAAATACATTCATATCGTTTATCTTAGAGCGGGAAAGATTTATTCTATTAAGAATTTTAATTACATAGTGCTGAGACATTTTTTCACGAAATTGCAAGTAGAAGAAAAATATAAATTAGATTCTTACGTGTTAGTTAAGACGTTTACTATAATGTTAATAAGAAGTAACATTATTTTATTTTTATATTATTATAATTATAATTAATTATTATTATTATAGTACAGAGTGATATATCTATGCTTTATAAGTATAAGTATTATAGTACAGGTATTTCCTTTCTTCAATGCTCTATTATTATATTGTATTATTGCATTGCTACCAATGTAAATTAATACATAGTAATAATATTCAAATAACTAGCAATAATGATTTTTATTAATTTTAAGATTTTAATATTAATGATTGTAAGATTTACTTGTAAAAATGTATTTGTTTGATTATTAAACTTATTATTAAGTTATTATTATTAAATTTATTATTATCGCCACAATGTACAAGGGAATTTGTACTCATACTTCGTAATTTGAGATTTGTAAAATTTCACAAATAGTATTAAGAAAATTATACAAGGGGGTCTTGAGGATTCCTCGTGATTTCTAATCATGAAATTCTTTGGACGAAAAGAAGAAATAGTAATAGAACATAAGAGTGACATAGGAAATTCGGTATTTTAATATCTACTTCACCATCAGGTTATTTTACAAGTAATTCGGCTTTTTCAATATGTGTACATATAAGGTGAAAGTGAACGGCTGATCTGATGGTAATTAATAGACTGCGTGTATGCCAATTCAGATTTATACGAATACGTATAAGTAAAAGAATAGAAATCAAATACATCTTTGTTTCATTCTCTAAATATTATAACGAGTATTTTATTTTAGACAAGATGTACACTCGTGTATATTATGTGCATTTTTACATATTTAACTTTCTCGTAAATGTATAAATATCCGTAGTTCAGTTAACTAATCAGTGGTAGATTTTCTTTTATTTTCTACAATTGTTTATTACTTTTATAAAATTACTTCTATTATTTTATTAAAATTATTTATTTTATTATTATTTTTATTAAAATTACTTTATTACTTTTATAAAATTTATTTATATAAAATTGTTATCACGTTGAGTTTCATTTTTGTAAGCTTTTAGTAAAATCGCATTATTGGTAATTACTTACTTACGATTGTAACAGCATTAACAACAAATTTTGTTAATTACCCATAAAATCTTTCATTAAAATCACCTTAATACTCTTGTTCTAAACAATTCTCTTAATCTTATAATTTCACTGATATCTAATTACAGTATTTTATCATCGATAATTGATTAAAATCTTATTAATTACCTACAAATCTTTTATTAAAATCACCTTAATAGTTTCACTCTAAAGAATTCTTCCAATCTTGCAATTTCTTTAAAAATATAATCAAACCGTCTATTTTCGTCTCTACTATAGTTTATTATTTAACTATCGATAATTCCAACTTTCTTTAATTATCCATAATTGTTTTACTCTTACTTCAAATAATTCTCTCAATGCTATAATCTCCTTGAAGCAAACGCGTTTTCGAGCGCAATATTCCTCGACTTCCGGTTCAGATCCGAATTAAAACCACGAACGAAGTTTCACCAGTAATTCCCAACGACTTTTCGCCAGTGGAATCCTTCGAATAAAAAGACCAAATAATAGTAGACAAGAGTAACCAAGGAATTTATCTAGCTTTCACCCTGGAACCTTCGCTTCCTTTCTCCTGCCTGCTTCTTATTCAGCCATCTTACTCTGCCATTGGAAAGATAAGTCTCTAGCTACCATGTAAGGATACGGAGCCCTTGCGTGAGTATCAAATACTTACGTAAACCGTTTATCGCAGAATAGGCAATTGTTTTTACAATTGAACCGATCATCAAAACTCGGATATACCTATAAACCGGGTTCTGACTCATACAATTGTGTGCCGTTACGTTAGTGTCTGCATGGTTGAGAAATTAAGATAAAGAGGGCCGCTTTATGAAGAAGAAGATGATGAAGCACAAGAAGAAACGAAGAATGTGAATAAAAATCGTACAGACGACTTGGTACGTTGATGTCGATGAACTTTGGTGATTTCAGTGCTTCACGAGACTTTTGGTGTTACACACGTACATGTTATTTGATCCTGCTACATTCTTTCCCTCACTTACGATTTACAATTCCATTATATTTTTCTAACAGTGAAAAGTATCTTAACAGTTTGAACGAAATATGAAAAACATTTTATCGCTATGCATAATTTTCTCCTTCAACTTTATATTCAACATCTTCCTAAGACATTACAAGTGCTTTTTGTTTGTTGAAATTAAAGCGGGATTGAAATATGAAAATTCGAGAATCGTGGCAGGGTTAAATGAAATATTTGAAAAGTTATTAATATATATTGAGAAGACAAATCCTAATCCTTTTAAACTGTAAAACTACGATAAAATATCCAGAATGAACGATTTAAAGAATAATTATTTACTTGTCATCAGGATTTCTTGCATTTTTGCTATCAAAAAGTGTATATTTGCAGTTTTTTGTAAAAAAAATATTAATAATTCAGCTAGATGTAGATATAATAACATTCAATATGTGAAATTTAGAAGAATACATTGGATAGCTTGCCAGAGTTTCTCTCGAGCTATACTATAAATGGGGTAAGATGATCATCTTGTTTGGTTAAATGATATTACGGAATAATTATACATTAATTTGTTTGAACAAGATGATCTTCCTTTGAATTATTTCTATCTATCAAATAGAATAACATTTTGTATGGTTTCTTAGATAAACAAATATTTTCCGAACTAGTTCCCTGAATAATTTCTGATACAACTTACGTTAATTACGTCACAAGTACAAATTTTTAAATAATCTGGATTTATTGTTTGTTATTCAAATATGCTTAAAGAGCAATTAAAGCGAAGTAAAAAGTTATTCGAAGATGATTTCTTTGATTTCGACATAAAATAACATTACAATTCCCGGTTGTATCTTATTTTTAAAATGCAGATGATAAATTGGTCGAGGCGTCTTAATATTTTAAGATAATATGTTTTATTCTGACATTAAATCAAATTTGTCCACATCTGGTTCCCTATTGAAAACGAGAAATCAATGCTAGATCGAGAGCATTTCTTTCTTAGTGGTAATGAACTTGGCGGAATTCGATTACGAAGACGAGTATTAACGAAACTGTGTTTTTTACAACCTTAGTACTTGTTTGTGGCAAGTATTATTCAATATAGAAATATAGTGTTACAGTTGTCATAGCTATATATATTAGATAATTTTATAACTCTAACATTTCTTTGTAGTTTTAGTCGAAGATTTTGTACGGTATTTTCTTTCTCTTTTATCCGTAGATTTTTATCTTCTAGTTACATTTTTAATGAAAATTACGCATTTTTATATTGTTAATTTTTAATCAGAAGTTTGTGTACCTAAATTTTTCATTTCTCACTTTTCCTCAGAATCCTTTTTATTTCCAAATTTTGTAGGTTGTTTGTTTCTTAGATCTTTAATTTCTAATCGAAAATCTTTATACTTGTATATTTGTTGTTTTCGACGAATCCAGAACACTGGAATCAATGCTCTGCGAGTGCTATTTTTATTTTTGACACGACCAAGCAAGGAAGTGTATTTTAGTCACGTGCAACACGTATACGAGCAGAACACTTCACGTTTCTCATTGAACGTTCAGGTTCAAAGAAATCTTTCTTTCTTATCAAAATTATCAGCGAAAGGAGAAATTAACTTCTTAATAACTTACAGATAAATCAATTTTTTTTAAGTTCCAACTACAACACAAAAACTAGACAAATGATAGTAATCTATAGTGACAAAATCAGAGCACGCTGAGATAAATATCTGTATTTTTAATGGCTTTAAAGTTATTAGGATATTTAAATAAAGAAATCATCTATGAATAGTTTTAAGATATAAATTATAATTTATATAAAAAAATGTATAATTTATAAAAAAAATTTAATGGTGAAATAAATACTTATAATAAGAATTACATACAAAGAATTACAAATCAGCAAGTTTGAAAAGCTTAAATTACGTGATGAGTTGCGATTAATTTAGAATAAAATATCAGTAAAAACAGTTAAAAATTTGTTTACCGAAAAGTTTGAAAATAATACTAGATAATACTAAAATAATTATAGCAATTTATAAATGAAGAGAGAGAACATTATTTCCATATAATATTTTAATTCAAATTCGCGTAAATTAGTGAGGTCTTCCTTATATATGGAGAATATCAATATGTTTCAATCGTGTTTTACTTTAGAACCTATTTTTGCGAAATGCGATAGACACTTAATTCTCAAAATAAAATTTTCCATTATTCCACAAATTTCTACGATATCGAGGAATCAGAATCATAAATCTCGATATAAATTTGAATCCGAGCTGAGACTTTTGCTTTAGAGCGGTCGGTCACTCGAGGAATCTTCTACTATTTTAAACACGGTGCTAGCGTGACAGGATTAAATCTCTCGAGTATTCTTCTTTGCCCTACTTTGGTCTAATTCTAAGAAATAAAGCGACAAAGCCAGCGAATGTACCACGTATTGTGACGAAATAGCATCATTGTGAGAAGTAATGAAGAACGTACGCGATATGCCACAGTAAAGCTACAGCACCCAGTTTAAACTACTTTAATTCATTTAAGACATCGAAACTGCATATATACGGTGTTCTAATATATTTTCAAATGAAACTTCATTAAAACTGCTTACGAGAAGAAATAGAGTAGACAGAAAAAATATTGTTTAAAGATTTATCGAAATACTATATAATATGACACTTTAAAACGAAAGTTTATTGCTATTATATAAAAAACATATTAGCATGCAAGAGTTTTAGAAAGCATTTCTTTCTATAAAAAATTGAATTCATTTTTCATCTTTTAGATATACATGTAATTCCTTATGTGATGCCATGTACAGATTCTATCGTTCAAAAATTTATTACAAATACAAAAATAAATTTCTTTGCGTATTATAAACATGCATTTATGTAGTATTAGATATATACATTTCTCTACACATAAAAGTATAATTATCAGAGGACTTTCATTTATTGCAGCATTTTGAAAGTTATCTACTGTTTTATCTGGTTGCTGTAACGTTTGCCATCATATCGTATGCTAACTGCAGCAATTTCTTAACCGTGTTATACGAAACTATGTTTTGTCAGTACCATGTTATACGAGAGTTTACTGTATGTAATTACATAGATTGTTGACTTATTTTTATCTTGTATTATAACAAGAGCGAGTTCGTTATCATTTCCTCCGTCTTCCAAGTTATTACATTTTTTAATGAAGACTCGAATGATTTATTGGAATGAGTTATATCTTCTTGTCTGATTTATATTATTCTATATTAGAACCTATAGAATAGATGAAATAAACATTAAATAAGAATTTATAATTCACTTTATTTTCTTCATTTTCGATCATCAAATATGTTAACCAAGTTTAGTCAAGAGATTCAAGAATACATTGTGTGTAGTTTATTAAAAACGTTGCTTGTAACGTAAGGTTATAAGCAATTAAAAATGGGAGATTTCAGCGAGCATGTTTAAAATGCTGAATCTAGAATGTTGAAGTATTAAAAAACTTAGGTAAAAACAGAAATAATCGCAAAACGTGCAATTGGTACACAATATCAAAGGAAAAACTAACAGAGCTATAAGAATCCGGAATACTGTAACTGGAAGAAGAGGTGGAGGTATTACACCAAGTAGCCAGTATAAGGAGCACAATTGAAATTACAGCATTTTTGGATGACACAGATATAAAGCACTAAGCTTAAGCTGTCGTCCGATATATCAATATATAAAGAATCTAACAGAATTAAACAGAGAAGAATATCTAAATTACATACTACGAATACAGTTTACAGCAGGACAATTGCTATATATATATATTATTATTTTATTACGTTATATTATATTTCTTAACTTTTTCTTAATATTTAGTATGTATTTATCTTCGTGTATGCAACACAGTGATGTATATATATCATAAATCTTTATATATATGTCGGAGTCCGGTTGGAAATGTTGGGCGTTCTATGAACCTTTACTTACTTTACCATCGCGGATGTCGCTAATATGTAGGGGTACAAATGTGGACATTACAAGAGGTTATCAGTAATAGCGACGATAGTGTGATCGGGATGACGGTGACAATGAATCCAGGTTCGATAACGAATCCACGGTCCACGGGAGGACAAGTATCAACGTAACTTTCTCGATAACTCAATCAGCAATTCGTCCAACGACTAACTAACTAACTCCCTCCTGATCCAAAAGAAACTGCCCTTATATGCTCCTGTCCCCACTTCTCGGGTCAATCTTTGTTTTTAAGGAGAGCCACATAATCATTTCGTACCTCTGTCAGGTACACGTCCCTCCCGTGGCCGTGGCTACGCTAGGGACGTGGCTAGTGACCCGCTATGTTACCTTGAATCTGAACACATTGTCATAAAGCCAGGTTGGAACATTAAAGTTATTTCTTATTTATTATTGCTTAAATGCGGGTATCGTAGAAGTCCAACCATCTTTCCATCCTTCCGTCCGACCTGTCCTTCCATCTCCGACATATATATATCAAGATTTATTATTTATCTAACTGTAAGTTTAAATTTCTTATGACTCGTTGCCATATAATTGAAAGTGTTTTTCGCTTCGTCTCTATTGTTAATTATTAGTGTCTGAAAAGAGTCTTTTCCTTCTTGAAATTTTTTCTCCTTGCATATCATATCGTTGGTATGTACACAACACAATACAATACTATATGTATATAAGTATATATACGCAATTGTATACACTAGCATAGATACATATTAACCATTAAGGGAAAGTTAAGTAATATAATTTAAGTAAATAAAACACAATAAAATAACAATATAGTATAGTGTAAGGAAGTACTAAAAATGCAACTATCTCTTTGTAATAGATCCTAGGCTTTAAGTACAAATAAATTGTTATTATTATTAAGTAATTAAGGAAACAATACGAATCAATGATAATTAAAGACGTAAAATACAGAAGAAAGTAAACATTATTTTAAGTACCACGTTTTAGCATTAATCTCCTATGTAATTGTAAATTTCTGTCGAATTGTAATACAATTGTAATAAAAGTCTTCATGGTAAGATAGTCTGAGGTAATGTAGAAAAATAACAGAGAAATTATCATGTAATTTGCATTGTGCGCTTTCGTGGAAAGTCTGCACCGGAAGAAACACGTCTATCAATTTGTTCAACGAGTTATCAGAAGTTATTGAGTTATGCGTTGAAAGAGACGTAGAATAATCAAATTAAAAGACGTCTTTATGAATCATTTGATGCATAATCTAATTTACGATTTAATTGTCGTTTTAATTAACGATATTCAACGTTGCATACATTCTGATACATACACTCTAAACGGAATTATCAATTTCGATTCTTCGTGTTCTTTTTAGATTCATATCGCTGAGAAATAAAAATAAATTCCTTTGTTTCCAGCATGTTTAAATGTTTATAACATTTGCGTCAATATCTTTATATCCAGTATGTATAAAAAGTAAGTGTAGAAACTAGTATCACTACTATTAGTTTCACATCTCCATATCTGTGGAGATCTGTAAAAAGGAATCCGTGCAAAATTGACCTTAACCTTGAAATTCAAGATCAAATTCTTTCCACTGAGTTGCACTAATTTTTAGACTCGCTTTATTTACGATATGGTTATATATAGGCAGATTATTGTTGCCAGATGCAGGGTAAACAGCATCTATTGCGTATGTACACCTGATATATCTTTATATATCACATTTCTTCCTTCTTTCTTTCTTTTTCAATCTACATAATAGCAGTTCCAACGTGTCAGCTAAGCAGTTCCGGATTTGTATTTCTGTCATATATTTTGGCCATGTTTCTTAAGAAAATTACGTGTTAACTTTAGGCAATGGAAAGCACGTTTAATCTAACGGTGTAATTATTCAATTCAATAGTAAACTTTATCCGAGATGTAAATATATTATAAATAACATTAGTTTTATATGAATATAAAATTAATGAAACTCTAACATCATTTTGTAAGAGAACGCTTGAGTTGCCTTGAATCTTAAAGTCGAGGTCAATTTTGTACAGACTTCTACAAATCTCTATCGATCCAAAGGTGTAGAGAAGGGGTTCTTACACTTACAATTTATACAAGATACTTTAGTTTAGACCGTACTATAGCTTTTTAATGGACGAAGACATAAGAAAGTATTTTCATCTTTTAATGATAGAAGAAATGTTTTCTCATCTTCTTAAGATAGAAGAAAACATCGCAAAGTAAGATTAAACGATTTCGAATGGAATATTTCTTGATAAGGAGTCTCTTTTACTACTATTCATGCTGTATACTAATTTTTCACGAAGTGTATGTGTAATTTGTACGTACGAGGGTGAGTCATCTAAGAGTATAAGCTGAAATATTTTCGATACTATTAATTATGTCGGAAAACGTTCCGGATAAAAGTTGAATGACTTCAAAGGGAACATGTTTCAACGTTATGCAGTATTTCTGTAGGTGGGCGAGCGAGGGAGAAAGGTTATGCGAAGTTCAACTTCGTTCCTTTAAATGGAATCATATATTTTTTAATACATTAATCGATGCAGCTCGGGATTCTATATAAAAAATTATTAACCTACTTATGTCGAAAAACTATTAGTTTAAAGATATTTTAACTTATAGTTCGTAAAACTTGTCGTATGAAAGACAAGGAAAAACGTAAGGCACAACTTTTGTATTCGTTTTTCTAATCTTTCATACGATAAGCTTTAGAGACTAAAAGTTAAAATATGTATTAAACCAATAGTTTTTCTCGAGCTGTATCGCTCAATGTATCGAAAAATATATGATTCCCGAAAGAAGCTTAAATTCTTAGATGTCTTACTCCGTATATTCGAATTGGTTTCAAATTTTACTATTATAATTACGTTAGTCGTATTTTATTATACAGCTAACAAAATTTAAAAAATGTTTGCATAATGAACATAATGTATTCCTAAGAAAATTCTGTGGTAAGTGTCGAATACTTTCACGAGTATATAAATGAAGACAAATTTCTGTTGAAACATTTATGTCCAAACAAAGATTCGAAGGCGAAACTCAGACAGAAAACGTAGCATGCTAATCAGTTGTGCGAAAAAGACGCAATCTTCCGGTTGTCGTCTCAAAAGGTGTGACAATAAGCAAACTCGTTGTCGGGTGAAAGATTTAAGTAAATTCATTGAAGATCCCTTGTGAAACGCAAAATACTCTGAGAGAACAGTTCGAATCTTAAGAGTGCGGTGACTCACGGGTGAGAGAAGTGAATAGCTGTGGTTCAGAAAATTTTCAAGTGGAACATTGTCTATGCGATGTATTTAATACATCAAATTAAAGACGATGAACGATAATTGAAGAAGTCAAGGCAAGAAAGGGATAAACCGCATTTTTGGCGAAATTATGTCGTTAAGCGTTCCTTTGTATCTGTCCGAGAGCAATTTCTTGATACTGTGAAATAAATCAGAAATAAAAACGAGAAGTTTACTTTGAAGATATCGAATAACATTATTTTAAATTAATATTTACAAAGATAATATGTTTAATCGGATATAATATCCGTTTGATATTTTAGTTGCTATAAATTTAATATCAATTAATATAAAGTAATTAAAAACCAATTTACTAAAATAAACGAGAATAGTTAGTAGAAAGTGGAATACTAGAATATAAATAGTAGAATAGTTAAAAATATAATAGTAGAATAGAAAATAGAATAGTAAACAAAATAGTAAAAGAGTATTAAAAGCAGTATATTATATTAAAAAGTACAAAAAAGTATTAAATAGAGTGTTAGTATCAGTAAATCTATCTTGACAATATCGAAATATTATTTTCAATTAATTTTCACGAATTTGTCAATACCATAAATTCATCATCGATTAATATAAAATTGATTTAGCCAAAATCAATTTCCCTATATTGGAAACAAAACATAAAGTAGAGCATTATTACCATATCTACTTTAAAAATGTTTAATGACATTATCCGCGATCAATATTTCCAAGAACGATATCCTACTCCCAAAATACTACTCAAAATTTTAACTTTATTATGCAGTAACAAAAGCATCAGCGACCCGATATCAGACTATTAATAAAGTATTGATCTCGGCATAAACTAGCTGCGTAAGACAAATAGAAAATACAAAGAATATCGATAAAATCTCATTTCGATACAAATCCAAAGTCAACGATAAAATCCAAATAAAAGATCATTACAAGAAAGGAACGTTGAATTGCATCAACGTAATTCGATATAAAACACAAAACGAAGACTCGCGTGAAATAATTGCTAAAAGATCAACATCGAAACAAAGACCATTCCAAAAAAACGAACCGATATAATTCCGACGCGGCTAACATAATTCGATACAGAGCCAAAGTGAACAATCAGATAAAATACCTTGGGAAGCTAAACAGATATCTTAGGAATAACGAAATATCATTATAAAAGGAAGAATCATAAAATTCACCTAGTCCGCTCCAGAAATTTTTCAATAACCTGCCACAAACAGGAACGTGTCATATTCTTCCTCACCTACAATAAACCCGTAAAAGCCGACCACGTTCACTTATTATCCAATCATGAAACAAGCAACTGACACGTTGTAACTCTCACCCCAATGCCGTGGCAAATCCTATTAGTTTCTATTTTCATGGATGATCGATGACAAAGAAAAGAAAAAGGAGGAGAAAGAGAATCTTCAAACGGGGAGAATCACCAATCACCTTTCGTACAGGACATCGATACACGTTGCAGGATAGGTCGTCGCAGTATCGTGGTGTAGCCGGCTCCCTGATGCCAGACACTCGATAGCCCATCTCATCCTCGTCCACGTTGATCCTTCGTTCCTTCTCCGATGTATCTACGAACCCTCTGTTGTTCTCCATGATCAGTCTTAGACGATTCTTCTCCGTTTTAACGGTCTTCGAGTTCTGTGGCATCGCACGAGGAAGAGGGATCATCGAGTTGCCGCGTGTTCTTACTTCGAACTCGCTCGTCTTTGACGGAGAAAGCTCTCTTACACCAGACGTTCTTTGTCTCAAGCCCCTTTCCCTATTTTCACCCGGCATAACTTTTCTTTTCTCCGATATTTTATTATATCCTGTATTGTTTTTCCACCTTTCTCTGTTTTGTCGTTTTTATCGTATTCTGTCTTCCTGTGATCAGCTGATCGGTCAAGGAGCTTCGATCGGACAGAGGAATCGAGAGGTTAAATCGAAAGTTTAAGTCGAGAAGTTAACACGAAAGAATGGTGGAATGACGCGCCGCGGCGCCCAGTGTAACCTGGCTGGTCCGACGTCGACGCACACCATCAGAAAACCTCTCTTCTCCAGGTCTCGACCCTTCTTCATCCACCGAGGGGCAGCTTCATCGCGCTCCATCGGGCGTCGAGTGCGTCGGCACGCATGCGTCGAGGCAAAGATTTTCGAAATGTCCCTCTGGCATTTCATCAACACCTCATCTCGACTGCGCCAAGAGCCCCTTTCATCTGCCGGTTCCTTTTCGCCGCTTGGTTAATTATTATTTTTCACGTGCCGTTTCGTTTGTACTTGTTGCTTGTCCGACTGTTTCTTGCTTCGTTACTCGAAAACGTAGCGACAGGCCGTTTCTACGAGCCTTAATTGGTACGCTGACCTCTTGAGAATTTGTGGAATGTGTCGTCGAGCGAGCAACTATTTTTTTCTTTGCACTTCTGACGCTGGTGTAGAGAACGATCGAACGATACAATTTATAAAACGGACCAGTTATCCACAGTGATCGCTATGCATCGTAAAATCTTGAAACTGCAATTAGGAATGTAGTTACGTACACCTGTCAAGTACAGTCTTTTTCCGGATACAGTGCGAGGAACTTTCTTTTCCCTTCTTATTGTAATTTTTGTCTTTTAATGCGAAATTGTTTGTTGTAATTAACGTTTATTACATTCTATGTTTGGAAGGTGACGAGTGATCTTAGAATTCTAATTTGTAGAATTTCGGACGCTATTTTATCGAAGGAACAATCTTTCCGTATACCTAATCTTGTACACTTGGTGTTACGCTTTATAATTCTTAATATTCTAATATCTATCGTAGTATCTAGCTGAAGTTGATCTAGGAAGAATTTCTGTTCTCATTCACGATTCTTTAAAAATTTCGTTTCCCTTCGCAATGTTATTTTCCTCGTGACACAGTCGATGGTTTGGTATTACAGGTTCCATTTATAGTTGCACGGTACCACTCGACTCGTTTACGACCCACGTTTTGCCATTCGTTTCGCAAATCAACCGGACGCGCCTTTTGCGGTGAGAGATAAAGAAGGAAAATCAGCTTTCTTCCTTCTCCTGTCTGACTTCTTCCGAAGAAAATTTCAACTCGATATCAACTTCTTACTTAATTCTATTGTTCATTACCTTATTCGGTCCTTAATTCCCAAATAAACTTGTCCAAAAATACAAGAGACGCATGGTTTGTCCAATGCACCTCTCACTTTCTTTAGGCTTTCACTGTCGTAAAAGAGAATCTTGATACCACGCGAAATCGTAGTTTGCTCTTCCAATTTCTTGCGAATTTTACTTGAAAAATTTAGTACTTCTCGAAAGAAACTCACTAGTTACCTCGATAAATCCCGTCATTCGATTTTCTTCAAATGTATGACGTTTCGAAAGAGATTTCCAGAATTTTTCGAATCATCGGTCGTAATCCAAAAGATCGCCCATTCTGTTCAAACATACATCCTTTTCAATTTCCGTACGAGCGTTTCTACTTTTGAAGCTATTTCCCAAGGAAATCTACCGGTCTCTTCTTTACCGATCTGCGCTCGTTAAAGAAATGTCTGTTTCTTTTCAATTACAGGGATTGTCGAGGACTCCTTCGCACTGTGAACATGCACCACTCCGATTCGACTTGAAAATACGCGTTATCCTGTGAAGAATCGCGACTCGCTGGAACGTCGCGTTCGATTCGTTATTTTCTCGCCCGAACGAGATCGAAAAGTGCCCGAAGGCAAAGGTATTGCGGTTCAAAGCGGTTCATCCGTCAAAAAAATCAAGATAACGAGGTCTGACAGAGTCGCGCACGTTTTCCCATACCATGGAACGCTCGCACCGATATATCGTCAGGGGAGATTCGTTTTTAAGTACGATTCAATCGTCACTGTCGCTTCATCGCCGTTTCCGGGGAGCATGGAGCACCGTTCACAATCGATTCACTGTTTTATACGAATAAAGCGTTCTTATCTCACGTTGTTCGCACTTTGTCTTCTTCTTGTCCTTCCTTCCTTCGTTCTACTAGTGAAATTACGAATCGGAACGAAACAATTACGATGAAAAAACGTTAATGAATGGAAGGCGATAAAACCGGAAGATCGAGGGATAACGAGGTATCGACGGGTACATGAGAGCACGGAGCGCGTTCAGGACTACGTAGTGTTGGTAGCTGAAATAAACTGACGTAGGTTAGGGGATCGAAGAACAGCTGGGCTCGGCCTGGCTGCTGTACGCCATCACTGACTCACTCAACCTCTTCTCTCACTCTTCCACTCCATCCTTTATGCAATACCTCTCGCTCTTCCAACACTGTGTCTTTTTCTATCTCTCTTTTTATCCTGTTTTCTCTCTATTCTCCCTCCCTCGCTCGTGCACACTCCATGGATCCGTGACTGTCCTTTTCCTTCTTACGCTACTGGATAAATTCCTTTCTCTCTTGCTCTGCCGCTGTCGATGGTACGTACGTTCTTTCTCCGCTGCGTGAAATTGTCCTGCCTTTTTTGACGTTTCGATTTGCGTCTTTGATTCATTGGTTTTCTCATAACGCACAAAGGATCGTTCTCTTTATCTATCAAGTAATATTAAGTTTTCTTTTCACTTTTACGACAGTTTAGCCTTTTTTACAGCCGCTTTTTATTCTCCCTTATTTTTTATTTTCTTGGTTGCTTCTGTTTTATGGTAAGCTTTAGAACACGTTGTGTAATTGCATTTTTGCGTGCACCGTTTCGTTAAACAAGAGGTTGTTTCGTTTTTAATTTCTCGTAGAAGTAACGTTACGTCGTCCGTCATTTCATCGACTTCCTTGCGTTTTTATATTTATATACTTGAGATTACTCCTTTGTTCGCATCATACTATCATTCTTATTTCTCCTTTTTTTACAGTTTACACCATGCACAGCGAAATAGTGAATATTTACTCAATTTACAACGACCCATTTTATTACATACGACAAGAATTTGTTACTAAATTTCTATCCTCAGCCTAAAATAATTTTTTTCGTGTTTCTGCGCAAATCGCAATCAATTTCAAACGAACCTATGAACGGAAAAATCTTCGCTTACTTTTCATATACCTACTAATATAATGTACGCAAGGTTATTTATTTCCCCTCATTCACGCTTTTCTGTAAACTACATTTTCTCCTTTTTTCCACACAAATTCCTTTCTTCTATTCGCTGTATCTTTAAGAAACTACATACTATTTTATACTTAAAACTATTATCTTTCCTTTCAATTGTATCACCTCCATATTTTACTTTATTCTTATCTTTTTTCTGTTATATTTACTCTGTTTCACGGTTATTGAATGTTTTATCTGGGATATCTAATCAAAATCTTTTTTTTTCACCTCATTAGGGACGAGTTCTTGAGCGTAGATTGATCAGGAAACGGATTGGCGCCTTGGTATATCGATTAGAATGCAACGTGCGTCAAGTGGAAGCTGCTTTTTATTGTTCTTCGTTATCGCTGGTTATCAAATACTTCGCATATTATTCTGTACACCGTATTTCCTTTATTGGTAAAACGGGGTTTGTGGTGTGTGATTTAATCAGTGATTTCCCGATTTATCCGTGAATTTGTTCCGATTGCTCTACTTTGTGCAATGTGTACATTACGTCAATAATAATACTGACAGGAAAGGATTGAAGGCGATATTTCTTTTTCTATTAAAATTCATGTTACCTCCCTTAATAAAAAATCTTCGTATTTCAAATAAAAGACATATAAAAGGTTTAAAATTCTTTATATAAACAATATACTGCTTTGTTTTACTGTTGTATTTTTACTTGAAACGTTTGACCCATAATCATTTATAAAGGCAGAATAATTGTATGCCTATTGTTACGAAATCGATGATACGATGATTGTTATATTTAATATTTGTGTCGTTTACATGTATTATATTAATAATAATATTCTAATCAATAATAATAATAATAATAATAATAATAAGAAGAAGAATACACTTATAAAATAATAAATAAAATAAATATATATGTAGTACTATGTAGTTCTATATGTATATAATATAAATTTTATTTATGGAAAACAATTGATGTAAGCTTCCGAGATCTTTCGAAATTTATCTATGTATTCATGCATTTATGCTTTTTTATATAATTTATATGATTTTTAATTCTTTATAAATTGCTCGTATTTAAGATTTTTTAACTTTATTTTTGCAGAATTCATAAGATAATAATTATTATTTATAATATAAGATATTATATAAACCCAAGTATTATTTTGCAAAATTAAAGTTACAATGTTCTTTAAACTATCGTTTTTAGACACAAAAACCTTGACCTCTTTTTGTTGAGAATTAGATCCATCTGTAAAAATGGTATTGACCTGCTAATAAATACATAACGCGATATTCGTACAAAGCCTCCATTCTAAAAAAAAATATTTCTTGAACGAAAAATATGACGATGATCTAATAATTTCTCCAAGTACATAGATATTCCAGAAACCAGGAGTTTATATCAAATCCAACAGCCACAGTTTCTACGCTGGAAGCAAGGGGGAAAAATCGTAGCTCGATTCCCCATGGCGTGATACACTTGAGCCATTTCGTGGGACAGAAGAAACTCTGATCAATAACATTACCCCAAAGAGAGGCGGCAACCCCTCTGCAACGACTACTCCCCCATGATGGTGAGCGCATGCCCACGAATTAAACGGCATCCCTTCTCGCGATTTCACCATGCTAGCTTCCCCTCTTTCCAAGAAGGAAGAGACGAAAAATAAATATGCGGCAGAGCAAGAACAAAGAGACACCGCGTTTGTACGCGACTTTTATTCAGGCTAATCAGCTGACCTTGATCGTGAAAATATTTCTGATGAAGGAAAACCGGATATAAAATATGATTTCGTACAGAACCGTGTCAAATATATTTTCCATTGCATTACTCAAAACTATAAATTGCAAGAAAATGTAAATATTCAAACGATCGGAGCGCTCTACCTTCGTTAACGTCGATTCTTAGAAGAGAAAGTGAAAACACTTGAAGTACTATAAATTAGGCCCTTTTCCTTACTGCGCGAAGTCCTAGCGGACTCTAACGATTTTACAACTGCAACGACTTTGATATTCTTTGTACAATGGTCAACGCGGACGCATTTCAAGCAATATTCTACGCGATTTCGAATATTACGAATTAACATTGCGTTTTTATAAATTTTTATAAATTTTGCGATTTTATATACATCTTGTTAGTTTTCCACACATTTATCGTCGTATCGTAAAGATTATGTATGGTTGTAAAGCTGGTAGTTGGAAGCGATTCAAAGCCGAAAGGCAAGAATGAAATAAATAAATATACAAGAAAAAATAGTTTGTCTTATATAATCCCACTTCTGATATGTGGAAAAAGGATTTAATTTCCTCGAGTGTCTTCATTTCTTCTTCTTAAAACCGACGGTGACGAAGGCCAGACAACTGATCCCATGGTTGTGATCTTTGAGTTTTCTTACAAAATTTATACTTTTTGGTTGGATATTTTAATATGAAAAAGCTTCAATTCTTCTCCTTTTCCTTATGTCAAGGTTGATCGATATAAAATTTCAAGCTCTTACATGGCATCATATAATTAGTGCATTTTCGATCTATCGCGGGGAGACGCGATCGCGAGGAAGCGCGTCAACGGGAGTCGTAAATTCCTGCTACGATTATAAGAATCGACACCACGAACAGATCGAACCCCTTATTTCTTGTGGGATAATAGAGGTGATTGATGTGGTATAACACAGCGATTAACAGGATTATAAAATTTATATTTCCAATACTTAATACACTCAGGAGTTACACCGTTACGTATGATACAAATGTCGTAGACGATACTTTGAATTATGACACTCCGATAGATGAGCACTGACTGTTCTTTCGTAGTAGAGCAAGGCCCTTACAGTTGAATATAAGAAGAAGTCGACTTTCTTGATATAGCAGGAATAGCAATTGAACTGACTGAGTATAAATATGAAGTGACTGCTCTGTAGTGACGAGAATCAGTGAAGTTCGTTCTTGTGTGATTACGGAGGAAAGCTCGGTGTGGGTGTGTTTTTTGAACTAAGGACGTGAATTCGTTGTTCACACTTTTCGTTAGAGAAGTGAGGGTAACGATCCGCGATGCCCATTGGTTATAGCTAACGTTAATAAATGAAGATTGGAAGAGGAAGCCTCTTGACAAATTTAGTAGCCAAAAATGTATAAAATGAACTTAACTTGGTGACAAAAGTTTATAAAATGTTCGAAATATAGCACTTATTACGCGATATTTAACAACTGAAACAAATTTCTGCTTATATTCTACTTCTTCTTTTTACCAAATGTCCAGCTGGACAAATTGTGAAGTACAAATTAAATAATAAAAAAAATATTCTACTTCTTCAATCGCGTTCGTGAAAATCCGAATTTGCATAAATATCCACAATCCGCGGTATAATTATTAAAGTTGAAACTTTCGAATATGCGTCATGAACGAACTGCGAATTTGTATGCAAATTCATATTTTTGTGAACACATTTATAGAAGTAGTAAAATCTAAGTAAGCTTCTAAGTTTATAATTTTACTTTGGATATTTTATACATTCTTACATATTATGTTCGTTTCGTATATCTCTGCATTTTTTAATTTTTAATAAATACATAAAAAGCCGTAGTCTACTTGTGAAAGAAATATTCATTAATATAATATAAATAGAAAGAAATATCTTTCAAATCTTAATGAATCTGATTGAAATATTGAAACGTATAATCTTTATTTTTATATCGATTATACTGCTCAAACTTAACTACACAATTTGTGGTACTTTTAAGCTGAATCGCATGCAATACAGATTTTTCAATGTTTTGTACATTATAGTGATACTAGTGATTAAATAAAGTTTATTATTTTTTAACATAGTGACAGCATGCTGATTAAACGAAACAGAGAACGTTAGCAGCAGCGAAGATTGTCGCTTCTAAGCTATCACGAAATGAGTAATAATCTGCTCGAAATAATATAAATAAAGTCTACCCTAATCTGGACATCACGCGAAATTTTCTCCGTTCCTTTCGTTCTTATTTCTATCTATTAACGCCAAGAGGGTGGTTCAAGGGTCGTTGACTTAAATCTACAATAAGAATAAAAAAAAATAGAAGAACATAACAGGTATAGAAATATAACAATTAATACAATCGTTCTATACTTTTTGCAAAGTTCGTTAGATTTCACTGTCTTATAATAATTTCGAACGAGTGATTTTGTGACGTTATTTTAATTGACCGAGTATCTAGCAATAAAATAATACGCAAATGTTAAAGATTTCCATTTTCCATGCAAATTAAAAATATTATAATAAAGGAAGCAAAATGTTCAACTTACTGATAATGATTTGTTGTTGAAAGGCAATAGAAAGAACTAATAACAATAACGCAAACAATAACGATACTATTTAATTGTAATCAAAAATCATCAAATAGTTTGATATCGGTATTTATAATGTCATCAAACTCGTGTTAATGTCCATTATGACATGTAATTATAAGCAACATACTGAAAGCAAAAAAAGTGTTTATGGTCTTAGAATAACCTTCAATGTGAGTTTGAGGCACTTTAATTTATTGTGATCGTGTCTTGAACTCGTGTCCTTCATAGCCGTTTTTCCTTATTTTCAATAACAAATAATGTAGTTGTTTAATCCAAGTCAGAAGCCCTACGCAACACACATTTATATATGCGAAAAATTGCCGCCAATGCTATAAAAATCAATAGCGAAATGCTTAGAGGGTAACGTTAGTAGCTTAGTGTGTATCGATTTTAAGTTAGTTCAAAACGAGGATTATCTATGACGACAAGTTGCAAATTACAGTGGGACAGTTTAGCGCGGATGCTGCGTATTATCTTGTTCACCACTTCAGCGTATCATCGTCATTAATGTGTGGCACGGCATGCTCGATATTTTAGCGTGAGTGTATTAGTTCGCTAGCACTGAGAAAATTTTTACTGAAGTTTATAAAAAACCAACACGCAGAAAGACAAAAAGAGAGAGAAAAGGGAGGAGAAGAAGAAGAAGAAAAACACAGCAGTGCAAACATACTTGACGCGAGTACCCTCGTTAAAAATCTCATCGCCGAGAGGTAATTTACTGCGAAATTATAAATTATATTTTGGCTTTGCTAATAAACTCACGTTTCTCTCGCCTCAATTTTACTCTCGTTTGTAAAATTAAAAACGCGGGATAACGTAGCAGACAAAATTTTAATAACTCTAACAAATTATAACATTGAATATTCTTTTCTTTATTACGTGTATTGCTGGGAAGTATATTTGTTTTTTTAAATATATCGGAGTTCTGTTTGTGGTTAGTCATTCTGTACGTGAAATGTCTATTTGCTCCGTAAGCTATTTTCCATGTGGACTCGCACTGATCAAAAGGAAATATTGAACCAGCTTACCTGCAGCTTTATTGGACGATGGCTTCGACTTCTCCAAGTCAAGAGACGGCTGGTTAGTTCTCCTGCTCGTATGCCTTCAGTAGAATCTAAATTTTGATAAAACCGTGGTCGAAACCGGAAATTTCTGTAAAACAAATATATAGAAAATAGGATAATATTGTAATATCAGATTTATGTTGTAATATTGTAATATTAGGTTATGTAATATAAAATTAATTAAACATACAAATATCGAATGTAAACACTAAACAATAAAACGCAAACAAAATTTCATTTAGAGGGAGTGGACTTTATTTTATTCCCCTGTCATTATAGTATTATACTGTACAATGAATCTATTTGTATTTCATTGTTGGATTTTAAGGAATATTATAGAAACATTATTGGTTAAAAAACAAATAACATGGATAAATATTTACCATTTAATGACAGGAGAAGCAAAAAAAAATAAATATTACGATATTTTAATAAAATAATTATTTGTTTTATATGTCGTACATATATATATATATACATCAGACTACAGACCTTTTCATGATATAACAAAGATTGGATTTAAATATTTACCGTGCTATGAATATTAGAAACGAAAAAGTTGCTTTGCAATTATATAATTATAATATAATTTAGAGAATATAGAAATATACATATCGAAAGTTTTTGATAAAGATACGAATGCCTTCGAATAATGGAAAAAATAAGTTGTTCAATCCATTTGCAAAGAATAATAGAACAAGAACGATACATCTTATATAAATGCGATGCTTTATTAAACTTGTTACGCAATATGATATTGATATTATCATATTTCACTAATATACCATTATACCAACGCCCAATTATTTATTTATAATAATTATTACTTACTAACTTTAAAATTAAAAAACAAACTTGTTATAAATTATAACCATTTCTTCCTGCAAGAAAATAAAATTTTATACATATAAAATACAATTACAATTTTTTTCATTGACGAAGCAAACAAAATTTAGACAGAATTTCTGCGGAGATTTCAAGCATCTATCGATGATGCTCGGCAAAACGGTGCAACAAGATGGCTACAATTTCCCGCGTTAAGAGATACGCTTCTGTCGTAGCGAGTGCAATTCTGAAGCAGAAGTATCTTCAAAGGCAAGTTTAATGCTTGTACTCACTTGTATTCCGCCAACGAGTTCTGTCCTGCCTCGTCTTTTCTACTTTTCTCACACTGCTGTATCACGTTGTCCGTTAGGTGTCTTCCTGAAACATGATATTTTATAGAAAGTTAGCGTTGAACTTGCAAAATAACGAGGAATTTTGAAATTATAACCAAATCAATTCAATTTTGCAATGCGTGCAAATGTGCAACTGTTTAGTGACACTAAAGGAGTTTCTTTTGTTTTATATCCTAAAATTAAATTTGCAGCTATGTGACAACAGTAAAGTCTTATTACATTATTGAGATAAGGAGTTTTTTAAAATAAATGTCCAATATGTATGGAAACAAACATACAGTACAATGTACGGTACAACGATATTCAATGATTTTTAAATTGCTTTATACATAATAATCGCTTAACAATTAATAGTCATCGATCAATTATATTGCTTCAGATTAATTTTTTTATTAAAAGATGTATAACAAAATAGATAAAAATAGATAATAGGCACCTAACTCTTGCTTAATATAGAATTATACATGAAACATTAGTCGATAGATTTCGTTTATCTCTATTAAAATCAAACTATTTATAACAAAAATCCATTAGTCTGGAAAATACTTTTGTTATGAAATCCTATTAATTGGTAAAAATTATTATTTTGAGATTATTTCTATCTTCTAAATAAAACTATATTGTTTGATGTGTAAAAAATTTGATTTTTCTTTAAATAGGCATTAAATTAAGAAATTTAGTACTTAGATTATATGATTTATAAAATAAAAGATTATTAAATTCTTTATAAAGAGAATTTCGTCGATATTATGTTAATATGAAAATACAGGGTGGTCGGTAACTGGTTGGTAACAAGCGGAAAGGGGGTGGTTCTACGCGGAAAAAGAAGTCGAAAATATAGAATAAAATTTCTTTTTTTATTTTTTTTGTTTTAATTTTTCCATCGAGACAACGATCTACAGTGAGATCCGTTCTAACGAGACGTGATAAAGTGCACGCGTACCGAGAGAAATTTCAAAGTAGATTTTCTCGAAAACAAAGCCTCAAACGAAAAATTTTTATTCTATATTTTCGACTCCTTTTTTCGCGTAGAATCACCCCCTTTCCGCTTATACCACCAGTTACCAACCATCCTGCATATTAACTTGTTAATAGCAGCGTTATATTCAATCAATCACCCTTATTATCCCAAAAGAAATAAGGGATCGAACGATTCGTGGCGTCGATTTGTCAAATCGTAACGAGAATTTACGACTCCCGTTGGTGTGCTTCTTCGAGATCGCGTCCCCTCGCGAACGTCCGAAAGTTCAAAGGGTATGTTCTATCTTTGATTATTCGATAATTTTAACGCAACGGATATCCGCGGGCACTTGCAACTTGGTTGAATGCGCTTGTTCCGCAAGCAACATTGCTTGCTTTTTACCTATCAACGCGCTTCACAAAAATAACCAAATTCTCAGGGAATAGAGAGAGAGAAAAAATAGTAAACCGTCAGAAGATGGTAAACAGAAAAGCGCAGTCGGTCGTGACGTAAGCGGTGAGAACTAAAAAACGCAACACTCCGACGGATGTTTCACGATTCCACGCTGAGAACTCCAAATTACACGCGTGTACGCACTCTTACCGACTCTGTCATCGCGCAATACATAATTACGAGAAAGAAAAACAAATTTATATTTCGCTTGTATTTTATTCATATTTCTTGCGTCGAGTCGAGCAATTTATACAGCAAATTTAATTTCATAAGTTACGAAGTAATATCGAAAGCACTTTACGTAGCAAATAGAACATCAAAGATGGAGTATGAATGATACAATTTGTCATCCATTTCTATCACCGATAATACGAGAAATGCTTTTGTAAATATGGGGTAAATTAGTTTGTAGAAATAGCGTATTTGTTTCTTCTCAATTAGTGTTAATTTTTTGCTTAATCTTTGACTTTACTATTAATATATATGTCGGAGAAGGCGTCAGGACTACTCCTGGGTTGTGGGCGTTTGATAAATCTTCATTGGAATTGGCCATCGTTGTGGTATAACAAAGGCACGGTTTGTTAACACGAGTATGGATACTACCGACTCGACAATCAACCGAGGCACTAGTGATGTTGGTCTTAGGTTCGATAACGAATCCGCGGTCAACGGGATGATAGAACTACTTGCTCGCAAAACTAACTTAAACGTGAAGTACTCCCGGAGACTAAGGCGTTCCTCTCTTCGTCGATGAGATCGCAAGAACGAATGACTTTTCGTCCCAATGATGCCACAGAGGAAAACTATGATTGGGTGTGTCTAAGGACACGAGATCATCGGATTCGTCGAGTATAGCCCTCGTTCAGGAAGTAAGGGAAATTGACGTTGCTGTCAATTGGTCAATTTGGGACAAAGACTGCCTGTTCGTTCGAAGAAACTTAATTAATAAAACCCTAGGTTTTATAGCGGGCCCTCAGGCTAGCTGAACTTGTGCTGTGTAGGTGCATCAACATCTGGTACTCATTTTGTTCGAAGGAACCGTTGGAATGTTTTACTGTCAAGTACCTCTACGGGTATTTCTTTTAACGAGAGCCATACTACCACTCCACACCTTTGCTAAACGACGCGCCCGTCCCGCTGACCGCGGCTACGTTCGGCGACTGGTGGTCGCCTTGAGCCCAAGTTTATTATCACACATCGCAAACAAGTACAATTGGGTAGAATGACGGGAAATTGTTTAATTACAGCAGTAAACTTTAATTACAATATTACGAGTTCTTCCCGAAGTTCCAGAGGGAAGGTCTCCAGTGTCCTTTCATCTCCGACATATATTTATCTCATATATATGTAGTATAGTGTAGTATCGTGGACGGATTGCCTGGAGATATCGGGTGTGTGTTGTCAGCGTTGTCAAGGAGTGTTGTCAACGTATTATAAAGAGAACCGTTGTAACGAGAGTAATTAGTGACGAATGGTGACTGCGTAAACATAGATTGGCGGAGCATTAAACGATATTGTAACAATCATACCGTTACCAAACCTACTAGTATTATATTATTTCCTACATATATTATTATTATTATATCTCGTTCGTCCTTATTTAAGAGTTACATGGAGTTGAGCGTACCAGTAACTATAATATGCTTTGTTGGATTTGACACACAACGTGTAACCGAAATGAGTTTAGTTTACTTTTACTTTATTTTTGTCATTTTTAATTTGATAAATTAGATCGAATTAAAAGAAATGGATAATATAAGCGAAAATAGTCAATAACTCCATTTTTAAATATTCCCAAACATTATTCTCAAATTATTTATAGGTCGCAAACATTTGTCTGCAGTTTCTCTACTTATTATACATATTATCTGTAATAAATAAGCTATTCGTACAAACACTTTGACAATTTGAAAACATGCAAGAGGAGTAATTATGTTCAAACAGAATAAAATTTATCTATTCTTCTATAGCTAGTTTCTGAGATTATTATTCTACTTGATAATTCTTTATGTGCAATGACTATCGTGGAAATAAGAGTGTTAACTAAATTTACCAGCTCATATTTTATTCGTCGTATTTTTTTTTTTAAATATATTCACTGATTCTTACACGGGTTAGTTTATTTCAATAAAAATTTCTCGAAAATCGATATTAAGAATGTTAATAAAATGACGAATCTACCGAACTTCTTAACATTCTGAATTTTCCATTTTGTATTTTTCAACTCCTCGCGCATTCACTTCCTGAGTCTTATTCTACAGTTTATTCCAAATAAATGATAATAATCTATTTCGAAAAGCTGTTCACAATTTGACAGTATTTTAATAATTTTGTGAATAGTAACATATGCACGTTGAAATATTTCCATCAAATTAATTTATAACTCGAAAGAGTATGTTTTATGTGTACGTATATTAAAACTGGAATCAATTGAAATGCATGGAATTTCGAATCTTAATTCAACACAGGACCGTAAAGAATTGGTACAATAAAAAAAAGGATGTATTAGAAGCGTGTTTCACAAGTTGATGATCGATTTCCTGCTTTAATATTCATTTACCTCAGTCTGTTTCAACCGTAAACCGAAGTGTATTGTATGTGAATCACGATGGAGCTTTTACACACAGCATCGGTGACGAAAGTGCATAAATATGCAGTTTATTCACACGTCCGTATAATTGAATGGAGTTTCAGACGAAACAGTCTAAGCGCTCTCCTTAAATAGAACAATCGAAATGTATTCTCTAACGTTCCCAATGTTACTAAACTTTTACTCGTAATAACAAACATAGAGGACACATAAATTTATCGAAACTACTTATTTAGAAATCTGCACGTCGTTCCATTTTTACTTCTCAAGAAATGTATTTACTTTTGCGAAAGCTTATTACACACATCATTATAATACTAGAAGTACCGGTGTTCTTCATTTGGTTCTGTCAAGTATGTTTTCTTTACATCTTCGAAACGAACACTAAAGAAGGAGCTTTCAGTATTAAAAATAATTTGTTACAAGTGGACTACGAACATTCATGCAAATGTAAATCTACAGATTTGTTAAACAGAGATTTGTTTTACCCACTAAATATTATGATTACTTTATTTTAAATATTTTCTGTATCTTTGCATACTACATTCATTCTGGATATTTTTGTATTTTTAGATTTCTCACAATTGCATAAAAATCTGACGTCTGGTTATGAGCGACAAGGATTATACAATAAACGATAGAAACGATGTTTGTGCAGAATGGTCGGCAGAGTACTGACTAATAAAAAGCTTTAATAACTTGAAAGCGATAACGTCAATTTTTTCCCCTCATAATACAAAGAAAATTATCATCCTTATCCATCACGACAGTCACGAAATTTTTTAAACTTTTGATCATGAACATTTCTTCAAACACGAAGAAAAATTCCTACACCTATTTTGATATGATTAAAATGCGAAACAAAGTACAACTGAACAATACAAAAAATTTTCAACTAATCGAAAAATGGAGAAAATTAAAAATTAAAAAATTAAAATCGGTTGGTACTCAGGACCCTGCTGATTACCCTGTGAATGTTAAACATTTCAGGAGTTCAAAATTTATAGGTTTATAGCACGTATTAAGAGACGTAAAAAATGCTAATTGAATGAAGGACCTACAATCAATTTTTCATAACAGAAGTAATCTCATATCATCTGCAAGAATCGTCATATATTATCAACTAAATGTAAGGATATGCACATAGATTTCATAACATATAAATAGAAAAATTAGTTCGTAATTGAGAAAGGGTAATAGAAAACGACAGAGAAGATGTTTATAATTGATTATTGAAAAACAAACGAAAAAAATACAATAATATTGCCAATTTTCTAAACAATTGAGAATATATCTAATATTATTATCACATATTCGATATTATCACAATTTGACATTTGTAAGATCCTCGATAGAGTGAAAAAGTATGTTTGGTCTCATATCAAAATAAACGAACAGTTTTAATAACACGGAACTATTTAATTGAATTTTGAAAATTGTTACTCATGTCCTTTCCTTGTGGGTTTCATTTGAACTCATAATGGTTATTTTATGATTTCGTTGCAGTAAATGGGATTCAGATAAATGGAATTCTTCTAGCGTACAATCAAAAATATAAACTTACTTATATATTGCATTAGAAACGACACGCTCATTTCCAGCGCGTGTCACACGCGAATCGAACGTTGTTCCGAACTTTCCTGTTTTCACATCTCTTCCAGTGTCAGCCAGGAAAACGCGGTAACCTCGACGAGTTCTCCAAGATAGACCACAGCCTACGTGTTTTCAACGGTCATCGTAAACGTTCCGACTCCGTAAAATAATGTTGAATTTATTACCGGCTAAATATAACACGGAAAGTATTCGTGAACCGCTTGAATCGAGCACAAAACCGAATTCTCTTTCTAATTTTGAGGTTTTGACATCAGCATCGTATGAATCGCAACTGTTTCGCGCAAACGAACGCGTAAGTCGATTATGCAATCGCTTGAAGATTGTTATATAAACAGGAAAAGTATGTATGCGGACGATACAGGAACTGGTTCAAAAATAAACTGTCATATCGAACTCGGTAATAAGTTTCTTCTGATAATCTAAAACTAGATGTATGTACAAGATGTTAAAAAGAAGAAATCTGATTGTAAGATTTTAATACGGTTTTAACGAGTCACGAGAAGAAAGAAAATCAAAAAGGTAAATAATGTGTTTGAAATATTCGAAACAGAATGATACTATGCTACAAGTTTATTAAAAAATTATTTGCTAATTACCGAGAATAAGGGCGATGTCAGTAACCTTGAAATATATATATCGTCATGGTCAATATTCCGAACAATTTCTGCTTATACATATAATCGTCGCTTGGCTTTAAATTTCAAGTTATAAGCAATTTATATTTAATACTACATCTATTGTTTAACGATTTCTTTCACAAATATTTGTACTGTAAATAATATTTCAATGACGGTAGGTCATATTTGTTAAGTTTTTAAGCAATTCCACATACCGATTTATCGAAAATTATTCCACGCCAGCGTTGCCCGCCGGTATTGGCAGCAGGATATTACTCCCGCCCAACCTATAAGCCAGTGATTTTCCTTTTTTTATTTATACAGTATTAAAACTGGTTATCATTCTCATCAGTGGGTTAAGTTTAGATTGGTTATATAAAAATGCGACCGTTTACTTCAGAATAGGATGCAATCGTAATTGTAATTTAATCGGAGCTCTTTTGCAAATATCTTGAAAAAGGAGGATGACCAACTGTTGTCTATGTACTTATATCGGAAGAAATTATTCAGAATGTTAATGAATTTGTATTTATTATATATATATATAATAAATACAAATTCATTAACATTCTTCATATATGTCGGAGAATACGTCAGGAATAGGGTTGGGGGCATTTGATAAATCATCATTGGAATTGGCCATCGTTGTGGTATAACGAAGGTACGGTTTGTTAACACGAGTATGGATACTACCGATTCGACAATCAACCGCGACCCTAGTGATGTTGGTCTTAGGTTTGATAACGAATCCGCGATCAACGGGATGATAGAACTACTTGCTCACAAAACTAACTTCAGTTCTGCCCGAGCAGCCGAGCTAAGCGGACGTAAAACAGTGCTTCAGAAAAGTGCGGCAAGTGGGGAAGAGGAAACCAAGAACGGCTACATCAATAGCCAAATGGTGGAAACCCGTGTCTACTATAAAGAAGAGCAAACACAACATGAAACAAATAACACCGATAAAAATAATAACCAAAGACGAACAATATTATATAAATAAAACAAAAAACACATCAAAAATAAGTCAACAAACAAACCAAGAAGAGAACTGCTCAGCTACAATAGAAGTTGATATGGAAATCAACAAAGAAACAACTCAACAGGAAGAAAGCTGGAAGGTGGCTAGCTACAACAAAAAAAGAAAGATAACAAGCAATCTCGATATGGAAAAGCAGCGATGGCTGCAAGAACTACCGTTAAGTAATTCATTCAGCTCGTTAATTGAAGAACTAGAAGAGGAACCAATAAACAAAAACATAACTCAACCAACACACAGAGCAAAACCACCACCAATATTTGTTGAAGCGCAAGTAATAGACCCGCTTATAGAACAACTAAACAATACAGTAGGAAAGGATAATTATACAATAAAACAAACAAAATTAGAACAGGTAAAAATTCAAACAAACACCCCAGAAAATTATAGGAAGGTGATAAAAGAACTAAAAGAAAAAAATGCAATATATCATACGTACCAACTCAAAACAGAAAGGAGCTACAAATAGTTATAAGAGGACTACATCCAAAAATCAACACACAAAAATAAAGTGATGAATTAGCTAAAATTGGACATCAAACTAGGTCAATAACCAACATGACGAGCTACAACACGAAGCAACCTCTACCGTTATTTTTAGTAGAATTGGTACCAAGTACCAATAATAAAGAAATCTACAAAATTATAAAAATTCTGAACACAATAGTAACAGCGGAACCACCACGCTATAAAAAAGATATTCCACAATGCATGCGGTGCCAACAATACGGTCACACAAAAAACTACTGTAATAGAAGCCAGGCATGTGTTAAATGTGCAAAAAACCATTTAACGATACAGTGCCCAAACACAGGAAAAATTGTTGAAGTTAAATGCCGCAACTGTAACGGTAACCACCCAGCCAGCTATAAAGGATGCGAAATCAGGAAACAACTACAACGTAAACTGTTTCCACCACTTCGCAATAGATCAATCGATAAATACCGAGAACAACAAGACACAACGGTTAACGAAGCAACGTTGAAAGATCAAAAAGTAACAAAAATTATAAACAGAAACACAGATTACCAAGGAAACAGAAGCTACGCGCAAGCAACCCAAAACATTAGACAAACAACGCCCATAAACAATCAGAGTCAAAGCAACAACACCGAAGATGCCACAGAAATCAAACAATTAAGTGAACAAAACGCAGTCCTCAGACAGCAAACACAACAAATCACAACCATGCTACAACTACTCACTAACATGCTGAGCAAAAAATAAAAACGGACACGCTTAAAATAGCAGCCTGGAACTCTAATGGCCTGCAACAAAAGGCCCTAGGAACTAAAACATTCCTGTACAACAACAATATAGACATACTACTCGTATCAGAAACACACTTCACTACAAAAAGTTACATAAAAATACCGTACTACACCATATACGACACCAAGCATCCCTCAGGAAAAGCAGATGGAGGGACCGCAGTAATAATAAAAAACGACATTAAATATCACCTACACCGCCAGATTAGTAAGGAACATATACAAGCAACCACCATTACTATACAATCTAGCAGCAACTATATACAGCTGTCAGCAGTATATATACCGCTGCGACACAAAATTACAGCGCAAATGTGGGAAGAGTACTTTCACCTAGGCGACAAGTACATTGCAGGTGGAGACTACAACTCAAAGCACACATTATGGCGATCAAGAATCACTACATCACGAGGTAGAACATTGGAAAACTACATTAGAAGCAATAACCTCAATATACTATCCACGGGAAGACCGACATACTGGCCGACAGACCTGAGCAAAATACCTGACCTACTCGATTTTGCAGTTACAAAGGAACACAAATAAACTAAACATAGCACCCAGTCTCGAGCTTACCTCCGACCATACACCCATAATAATTACATACAGAAACAAACCAATAATCTACAACAAGCCAGAGACGCTATGCAATAAAACCACCAAATGGCAAACATTTAAAGAAATAATTGAGAGCAAAATCAACTGTAACGTCCCACTGAAAACACCTGAACACATCGATCAAGCAGTAACAACACTTACAGAAACTATCCAAGAAGCAGCCAGGGCAACCAGTATATCCGAAACAATCAACAGACAAACAAAAATAATTCCATCAGACATCCTAGAAAAAATTAGAGAGAAAAGAAAAGCGAAAGCAAAATGGCAAAAACATAGAACAAAAGAAAACAAAACACACCTAAACAAACTCGCAAAGGAAATAAAAAACAAAATTAAAAAACACAACAACAACGAGTTTACAAAGTTCATCGAGTCACTATCTGCACACGAGAACTACAACTACTCCCTATGGAAAGCCACAAAAAAAATAAGGAAGACAATAAAAACGATACCAGCAATCGGAAGATCAGATAACACATGGGCAAGAAGCAACGAAGAGCAAGCTGAAGAATTCTCCAATCACCTATGCAACACATTTACACCACACAATATCAACAACAGCAATCACAATAGTCATACGGACGAGGATGCGCAAAACACGGGTACATCATCTGACAAACACTACACCATACCCAAAACAACAGAACAAGAAATCAGAAATATAATCGAGAAAACAAAAAATAATAAAGCACCAGGAATCGACCTAATCAACGGCAAAATCTTGAAAAACCTTCCGCCAAAAGCGATAAGACAAATCACTATAATATTTAACGCAATACTAAGAAGTCAGTACTTTCCAAAAATCTGGAAACTGGCACAGATCATAATGTTACCTAAACCAGGCAAAGACCCACACCAAACCACATCATATAGACCGATATCATTACTACCAGTGTTCTCTAAAATACTAGAGAAAGTAATCTACGACCGCATAAAACCAATAATAGAGAAAGAAAAATTAATACCGGACCACCAATTCGGATTCAGAAACAAACACTCCACCATAAAGCAAATGCACAGACTGGCCAATGAAATAATAATAGCACTAGAAAACAAACAATACTGCACAGCCCTCTTTATGGACATAGAGAAGGCATTCGACAAAATAAACCACAGCAGCCTACTTCAATCAATCAGAAAACAATTCCCGGAGCAGATATACCAATTAATTAAAACCTACTTAAACAGCAGAACCTTCGTTGTAAAAATTAAAGACACATACTCCGAAGTTAAAGAAATCAAGGCAGGGGTTCCGCAAGGAAGCGTCTTAGGACCAGTTCTATACACAATATACACGGCCAACATACCGACAACTAACAGTAGCAAAATACTGACATTTGCGGATGACACAGCCGTACTAGTCAGACACACTAATCCTGTAACAGCAGTTACATTACTACAAGAACATATCACAAAAATAGAAACACGATAAATGCAAACACTTTACATTCACACTGCGATAACAGATACCACCAAACGAAACTAACTTAAACGTGAAGTACTCCCGGAGACTAAGCTTTCCTTCCTTCGTCGGTGAGATCGTAAGGAAGAGAATGCCTCTTCGTCCCAATCATGCCACCGAGGAAAACTATAATGGAGTGTGTCTAAGAACACAATCCCTTTTGTCCGAAGGACCGTTGGAATATTTTACTGTCAAGTACCGCTACGGGTATTTCTTTTAACGAGGGCCATACTGCCACGACGCGCCCGTCCCGTTAACCGCGGCTACGTTCGGCGACCGATGGTCGCCTTGAGCCCAAGCTCAAATCGCAAATAAATACACTTGGGTAGAATGACGACAAATTGTTTAATTACGGCGGTAAACTTTAATTACAATATTACAGGTTTTTCCCGAAGTTCCAGATGGGAGGTTTCCGGTGTCCTTTCATCCCCGACATATATATGTCGGAACACGCTCATAATAAGGGCTGGGGGTAGGTAATGATTCTTCACGGGAGCTATCCATCTTCTTACACCACTGAAGTGATTTTTATTGACACAAACAAAGATGTTACAAAGTTGACGCAAACTCACGATGGTTACGCACTCGCGACACTAGTGACAATGGTCTTAGGTTCGATAACGAATCCGCGGTCAACGGGATGATAGATGAACATGCTCACAAAATCTAAGTCGGATTCTGTTAAAACATGGAATATCCACCGAGCGTACAGACACTAAGTAACTCGCTAATACGATCTCACGAGAGAATGCCTTTTCGTTTCGATGATGTCACAGAGGAAATCTATGATGGGGTATGTTTAAGGACACGAGATCATCGGATTCGTCGAGGATAGCCTTCGTTCAGAAAGTAAGGGAAATTGGCGTTGCTGCTAATTGGTCAATATCCATATCGGTGGTTAGAAAAAGATGCTAGCCGCCCTCGAGGGAAAGTTGCTAGTGGGAAACGTCGTTCGTTGAAGAAAATAGATCTTCCCGTAGTTGGGACAAAGACTGTTTGTCTGTTTGAAAGACTTTAGGTAACTAGATCTTAGTGTTTATAACGGCCCTTGGGCTAGCTGATCACGTACTGTGGAGACGCGTCGGCATCTGGTAACCATCATACCCGAAGAATAGGATCTGCGTGTGGCGAGCCACGGGACAGAAACCGTTGGAATGTTTACTGTCGCGTGCCGCTACAAATATTTCTTTTAAGGAGAGCTATAGAACTACTCCGTACCTTTGTTAGACAAAGCGTTCATCCCGTGACCGCGGCTACGTTCGGCGACTGGTTGTCGCCTCGAGCCCAAGCTCATTATCACAAATCTCGAACAAATACAATCGGATCGAATGACGACAATTGTTTAATTACGCTTATGATAGAATCTAGATTACGGTGTTAAGGGATTTTCCCGAAGTTCCAAAGGGAAGGCTCCGATGTCCTTTCATCTCCGACATATATAATAAATATATCTATATGTATATATATTATAAATATATAAGGGCAGTCCACTTGGACTGCAGGTCAGTTCATGCAGATAAGTTTTACTTGTACGTGGAGTTATACGTGTATCACATCGCATTCGTCATCCCGTTGACCGTGGATTCGTTATCGAACCTGAATTCGTTGTCATCAACATCTCGACCATCCGATCGCCGCTATTACTTATAGCCTCTTGTAGTGACTACATTTGTACCAATAAATATCAGCTATAACCGCGATGGTAAATTTGAGTGAAGGTTCATCAAACGCCAAAATTCCAACCTTAACCCGACATCAGAAGTGGGATAATCTAATCAGCGCCGAACTAGTTAACGCCATCGTCTTTCATATTCAGGCCCGGAATCAATTCCTTAAGGAAATGAGAGTTTTCTCTTACGCGAGGAAGAGGCTAGTACCTTCGTCAAATAATCCATTGGCGGAACCTGAAACTAAACGGAGCAGGCCATCAGACCTCCGGTCCAAGTGCTACCACTATGGGGCATAGAGCGACGGAGTGCCGCAAGAGGATGCGGAGCGAAAAGCAGGGGAATACACGACGCCAGGAAGGAAGCCGATCAGCTACACCGTCCAAGGTGATATGCTTCAAGTGCCGTGCGGAGGACCATATCACACGTGATTGTCCGCTACTGCAAGGCAGAAAATCCGTCTCCAAGAACGAACGTCGAGTCGACTCCTGCGTGGTGGAGTCTCCAATGGGTAGTCTAAGTCACCTGGGTGAGTCGTCTCCATTTTACTTCGATTCTGGAGCCGAATGCTCATTAATTAAAGAATCCGTAGCTTCGAAATTCTCCGGTAAAAGAACGACCGATATAGTAGTAATGTGAGGAATCGCGAATACTTGAGTTAAAAGTACATCTCAGATTTTGTCCGTTGTACGTATTAATTGTTTTACATTGGAGATAACTTTTCACGTCTTTGCCGATAGTTATTTAAAGTATGATATTATGATTGGTCGCGAAATTTTAAGCCAAGGATTCGATGTAAATATTACGCACAATAGCCTCGATATTTGCAAAACGAAGAGAGTTAATGCTTGCAATAGAACAGCCGAAAATGAAATCGATCTTAATGAAGTAGACACTGAGGTATTTGGTAATGGTAAAAGCCGATTGATTTCTATTCTCCAAAATTTTAAAGAGTCATTTATTACGGGTTTCTCGCGTATTCGTGTAAATACGGGCCAGTTAGAAATTCGATTAATTGATCCCAACATCACCGTACAAAGAAATACTTATAGACTTAGCGATGAAGAGCGAAGAATAGTGCGAGAGAGAATCAGCGAACTAATTAGGGCAAAAATCATAAGGCCTAGTAGTTCACCATTCGCGAGCCCTATGTTACTCGTGAAGAAAATGGACGGCTCGGATAAACTGTGTGTAGATTTTCGAGTGTTAAATGAAAATACGGTCGCGGATCGGTATCCTCTACCCCTTATCGCGGATTAAATCGCGAGATTGCAAAAGGCGAGATACTTTATAAGTCTGGGCATGGCCAGCGGGTTTCATCAAATTCCCATTCATCCTAATTCGACAGAGTATACAGCGTTCGTTACGGACAATGCGAGTACATAACGATGCTGTTCGGATTGAAAAATGCACTGTCCATTTTTCAAAGGGCCATTCTCAATACTTTAGGCGACCTCGCGTATTCATACGTTGTTGTTTACTTGGATGACGTCCTAATTATTGCCGACTCGATAAATCAAACCCTAGAAAGATTAAACACCGTATTAGATACCCTCGTAAAAGCCGGATTCTCTTTTAACTTTTCAAAATGTTCTTTTCTAAAGACATCGGTACTCTATTTGGGATATGTAATTCAGAATGGAGAAGTTCGTTCCAACCCGTAAAATACAAGCCTTGAATTCGTTACTGCACCAACGACCGTCACACAGCTTAGGCAGTTCATAGGTTTAGCTTCGTACTTCCAGAAATTCGTTCCTAAATTTTCACAGGTAATGAAACCCCTGTACGTGCTTACTTCCGGTAACAAAAACATAACTTGGACAGATAAACGCGAAAAGATGAGGCAAAAGGTAATTTCCGTCCTGACTGATGCTTTGGTGTTAACGATATTTGACCCTAATTATCCGATAGGATTACATACTGACGCTAGTTCGGATGTATATGAGGTTACTTTAATGTATAAAGTTGAAGGTAAAAATAGAGTAGTAGAATACTATAGTAAAGGAACTAGCCCTGCGGAATGCAGGTATCATTCATATGAGCTAGAGACGTTAGTAGTTGTAAATGCTGTTAAACATTTTCACCACTATTTACATGAACGAGAATTTCTTGTTGTCACTGATTGTAATTCCTTGAAGGCATCTAGTAATAAGGTGAATTTAAATTTAAATGACGAGGTTTACAGGTGGTGGGCTTACTTACAAACTTTTAATTTTGACATTGTGGATCGAGAAGATAAACGAATGGCTCACGTAGATTTCTTTCCGCGGAATCCCATAGACATTGATCATGGTATATTTAACAAAGTCAAAGAAAAGAAATTAATCCGACCGAAATCTCAGAAGATTGGCTGTTAGCAGAATAACGTCGGGGTCCTCAAATTTCAGAAATCGTCACTAAATTGCAAAATGATGAGCTCGCGATAGATGTGGCAAATGCGTATGAATTACGATCTGGTACCCTTTATCGTAAAATAGAAAGAGAAGGCAGGACTCTCTTCTTGTCCATTGTCCCAAGAGGGTTTTAGGTGTCCGTTATTAACTATGTGAACCAGTCAACTATGCACTTAGATTGGGATAAAACGCTTGAGAAGCTGTACGAGTATTACTGGTTCGAAGGAATGGCGAAATATGTTCGTAAATTCGCAAAGGACTGTCATGTTTGTCGAGTTTCGAAGGCAAGTTCAGGTAAAATACAAGCTGAATTACATCCTATACCTAAGACCAGCATACCTTGGCATACAGTTCACGTGGACATAACGGGCTGACTAAGCGATAAAAGTGATTCGAAAGAATATGTCATTGTTTTGGTCGACGTCTTCACTAAATTTGTATATCTGCATCATACTCGTAAAATAGATTCCCTTAGTACCGTCAAAGCACTTAAGTATGCTATATTTTTATTCGGCAGTCCTTGCCGGATAATAGCGGGTAAAGAATTCCAAGATTTCTGTCAAGGTAAACACTAAACTTCACTTAATCTCAACCGGTGCGAGTAGGGCCAACGGACAGATAGAGCGTATTATGGGAACGTTGAAAATTATGTTCACAATCATAGAAACGACCGGGCGATCGTGGCTAGAAGCGATTGGCAAAATACAGTTGGCTTTAAATTGCACCACCAACCGCGTGACTAAATCGAGTCCATTGGAACTATAATATTAATTGGTAGAACAGCAAAGACTTTACGACTCGTTGATACCCGATAATATCGAAGGAAGAGAAGTAGATATCTCTGATGTAAGACAGCAGACAATAGAGAATATAGAAATTAGTGCTGGGTACGATAAAGGTGGATTTGACAAAACTAAAGCTAAAGTAGTTAGGTTCAATCTTAGTGATTTTGTATTACGCAAAAACGAGGAAA
Organism: Bombus picipes; assembly: GCA_014737485.1. Taxonomy (NCBI): domain Eukaryota; kingdom Metazoa; phylum Arthropoda; class Insecta; order Hymenoptera; family Apidae; genus Bombus; species Bombus picipes. Next base: position 1,932,516 of record JACXIP010000042.1, on the reverse strand, counting down.
TAAAATCATACTAAATTAGATCCAAAATTTAAGGGCCCGTTTATAATAGCTGAAATTTTGGAAGGAGTTAGGTGTGTTTCGAAAACAGTAGACGGTAAACGATTCTATAAATACAGTCACGACAGATTGAGAAAAATGCCAGATAGTTGTATTCCCGTTGAGTTGGATGTCTGAGCAGTGATCATGGCGATATGAGTACCGGGATCTCGGAGGATCATAAGCGCAATGATCATAACGTCTAGCAGATTATGTTATGAAGCTCGGTAAGGTCGTGTGATAGATTCACATGCACCATGAGTGATAATGTTATGAAGCTTGGTAAGGTCGTGTGATGGGTTCACATGCATCATGAGTGATAATGCTATGAAGCTTGTTGAGGTCGTGTGATAAATTCACATGCATTGTAACGACAATGGCGACAATGTAATCAAACTCTGTGTGGTCGTACGATCCAGAAAAAAGAGATTCATTTGGGTGCGAAATCGAGAATGGCCCATCGGGCCATTGCGATCAGACTAATGACCCGCAGGATGCAACTAGCATTTTGAATATTAATCATGATGTCACTAATTTGTTTTCTTTTATTCCTTTTGTTACCAAATCTCTGAATAAAATTCGCTGTTAAACCGGACCCTTGGTTTATTTGGACATTTAGCTAAAATGTAAACAACGTTAATTGTATCGAGTGTAATGTTAAGAAAACCCAATATTTTAGTTACACCCGAAGACGTGTGATAGTCAGGATAGCAGTGTCGGAGATGAAAAGACATCGGAGCCTTCCCTTTGGAACTTCGGGAAAATCCCTCAACACCGTAATCTAGGTTCTATCATAGGCGTAATTAAACATTCGTCATTCGATCCGATTGTATTTGTTCGAGATTTGTGATAATGAGCTTGGGCTCGAGGCGACAACCAGTCGCCGAACGTAGCCGCGGTCACGGGATGAACGCTTTGTCTAACAAAGGTATGGAGTAATTCTATAGCTTTCCTTAAAAGAAATAGTTGTATCGGCACGCGGCAGTAAACATTCCAACGGTTTCTGTAAGATGATTACCAGGTGTCGACGCATCTTCACAGTACATGTTCAGCTAGCCTGAGGAGCCGCTATGAATCTTAGGATTTAGTTAACTAAAGTCCTTCAAACGGACAAACAGTCTTTATTCTAACAGCCCCTAAATCTACCACCTACTACGGAAAGATACGGGGATCCTTCTTCAACCACCAACATAGAAATAAGCTAATTAACAGGAACGTCCATTTCCCTCACTTTCGGAACAAAGGCTTTTCTCGATGAATCCGATGATCTCATATCCTTAGACACACCCCATCATACTTCTCCGCTGCCGTGGCCGTGGATTCGTTATCAAACCTGAATTCATTGTCATCAACATCTCGACCGTCCTCTCGGGTCAATCTTTGTTTTTAAGGAGAGCTGTATAATTATTCCATATTTCTGTTAGATACACGCCCCTCCTGTGACCGTGACTACGTTCAGTGACCTGTTATGTCAGTTCGAGCCCAAGCCCATCGTCATAAACCTTGAGCACCCATAATCGTATTAGAACATTACAACTATTTCTTAGTTTTGTTACTTAAGTGTAGCTATAGTAAAAGTCTGGACTAGGGTATTGGAGTTTTCCCCAACATTCCAAAAGAGAGGTCCGATGTCCTTTCATCTACGACATATATATTGCAGAATTCTCAAGAACATATTTCAAGGTCATTGTTACGCCACGAGGCTTACCACAAGCTGTATTTCTAACCGTCGCTCACGATCCTACAGTGTCGCAGACAGATCGTCTTATCTGCCCGACGGAACATACACAACGTATCGACGAGCGTATAGTTGTCACCAAGCAGCGAGATCTGGAAACGTCGATTTTGATCCGTTACCTTTTCCACACAAGAAGGCGGCATACGTGATCATAGGCGCGAACGGTGGCGTGACCCGAGCATAGTGGGGGTCGTCTCCCAGAGAAGACAAAGAAATGATGGAAGGGCAACCAGTCCCTTCTGAAGGGTCAAACGTTATACATCGAGAGGTCTGACGATTAAAATTAAGGTCGCATAGTCTAACGAATTCATTGAGAGATATCGTAAAATCGGGTCGATTTTCTGTAACATATTTAGTGTATTCATTGTTAAACCATTTGTGGCGTGTTCATCATATTATTGTTAAATATTGTCAAATATACCATTTTATGTTAACCTGCTAATATACTGTTAAATTCATTGAACTACCCCTATTATCTTAATCGAAACAGGGGAACGACTATTTCGTGGCGTCGATTAACAGAATCGTAGCGAGAATTTACGCCTCTCGCTGACGCGTTTTCCTCGCGACCGCGTCTCTGCGCGAACGGTCGTAACGGTCATTAAAATTAGGAGCGAAAAAACTCTTGCTTTCGAGAAAAGAAAAGAAGTAACGCAAACTGTTGTTTTAATTATATTAATTTTTCTAAACAGATTACCAACAATTGTTATAATTGTAAAATATTTCCGTTTTCTATTAGAAGAACTTAAAAATATCGAAAGAAATGTGGCGGCACTTAACAGCAAATACCACCACTCGACACTAACTAGGTCGGACGACGGCAGTGCAGTAGTTAGCGCCTTAGGTTACGAACTTTCGGGACCCGGGTTCAAATCCAGGCGACCGGAGTCCGATTTTTCTTCCGCGCATCTAAATTAGAAGAAAAATAGCAGTATCTCATTAGCGACATCTACAGCCAGCAGCTACAATTATCACGGACAACACTTACACCTCAGAGAGAAATTCTGAAAAAGAAAATTACTAAGCATGCTAATTTTCGAATACGAAAGTTCTTTCAAGTATAATATCATTCTAGAGTGTAATGCCATAAAAAACAGTAATATTAGATAGACCGCCGAAATATAAAGTTTTTAAGTATGCTTAAATAAAAACAATTCCACCGTGTTAGAGCGCAACTTAATTCGAAAGGTAATTGTTACATTACAATTTAACGCACTGGATGTCGCTTTAATTTAAACGCGACGCATCGACCGTATAATGTATAATTCGTTCTGCACTGGATTGTCAACAGGAAATTTTATTATTTACGTTGGGTGCTTGTGTAATGAGCATCGTTTGAGTTTTTGCAGGCTCTTGCCTAGTATCAATATTACCTAATCGATTATTTCATCAGAGGATAAACGAAGGCGCAAATGACCTATCACAATCTCGAATTCGAGCATTTACAAATATTTAAACAAGAAAAATAATTTGTATTATTTTATATATCAAATATATAGGTAATATTATTATTTTCCTTGTTACTAAGGATTACAAGGGATTTCGCTCCTTTGATTTATTTTGCCACTATGTTTACATCTAGTAATTACTATATTATGTATTCGTTTCTTATTAATGATTGAAATACAAATTTTCTATCAAGCTTCTATCAACTACAATACAAGATACTCTTTATACTAACTAGATATACCAAATATATATACAATAAATAATTAAACATCGACTTAAAAATAGAATTAAGCAGTAATTTTTCATTAATTACTTATTCTCATCCGTGCGTGTAATTTAAAAAGGTGACTGATATAATACACATAATATAATATAATTAGTTTATTTTTAATTTGTAAAATTTAATTGCAATATTTTATTTGTTTCGTAGTACTTTATCTAATTTACTAAATTAACGAACGTTATGCAAAAGAATGGATCAGTACTAGTAAATTGTGACTTCATCAACTACATAATATTCTAACTTTACTGCCCGATAATAATATGGCAACAATTCAACATTTTGCTTTTTTTACACATTTTATATTCTCTGCCAATTTATATCTTATGTTAAAAAAGGGAAATATAACTTGTCCAACGAAAAACGCAGAGAAGTGAAGATACTCGCATCACAGGTGTTGCACGTGCAGTTTTTGCTTTTAACACTAAACCTACCGGCGCGGTCAAATTGACCGCTCTTGCGACTTCTACACAAATTTAACCATATTTAAACTTTATGATATCGCTTTATAATTTCTGACTTTTCCTAAAACATGCATACAGTATATTTTTCGGTAATTAATTTTAGTTTGCTCTTTTATTTTCTGAGAAAAATTTGTACTCTGTCTTGCCTACCGTGAGCGGTCATTTTGACCGCCCGACAAAATATATTAGTTATTCTTAAAATAAATGCAATCGGTACAAAGAAAAGGCTATTTCAAGGTCAGATGACAAACAAAATCAGTAATAACAAATAATAACAGCTGTTACACCCGCTGTTACACTCGCTGTTACACAAGATAGCCACCAGCAGTTGAGACATATCAATTCAGGTCCATAATAATCCTAAGGAACCGCCACAAAATTTAGCATTTTTTACAGTCTATTGTTACAAACATTTTAAAAGTCGAAAAGTTTTTTAGGGTTATTGCACATTGCTGTAAAACACGGGAAAAGCTTTCCTAATTTCATCCTCGAGTAACTGTTGGTGGAGAATGGTCAATACTCATCAATATTTTCGTATAAATATCGCCGTCACAGATCATATTTTTACTTGCTATTGTCTTTTCAATTAGAATACATCTCGGTTTCTAAGTCGATTAATCGACATCTAAATTTGTTATCTCTAAGACGCAGACAGAAAGCATCTCAGAGTGTTCTGTGTAAAGTTGTTATAAAAGGAAAAATAAAGCATATCAAATTTGACAGAACTTTTGTATTCCGTACATGGTGTTATTCTGTGATAAATATTTACCCTTGAAATGTCAAGATTTTAAAAGAAAAATTATAAAAAAAAACGACGGACATAGAAAAAGACTGTTCAGTGTTATCGTTGACAGCAGAGAGTGAAACTGGGCCCGATGGAACAGTTTGGAGAGAAATAGATGCAAGTCTTAAACCTGGCAGGACATCAGTTCATAATATTTTTAGAGATATGCTAAACGGCATATAATTAAAGGACAAGTAAAGACAGCATTTTATCTTATCACTGATCACCGTATAAGGGATCGTATAATAAAATGTATGGAAGAAGAAGCATTTAGAGTATTGGGGTCTAAGGGGAAGCTAGATGCAACAAAACTAGATGCATTTATCGCTCTGCTATATGCCCGTGGTGTATATCAGGCAAAAAATTTAGATGTCTCATATTTGTGGAATAAAATTTGGAGACCTACATTTTTTTTCAAAAACAATAAACAGGAATGACTTTGCTGAAATTATGAGGTTTATACGATTTGATAGGAAGAACGAAAGAAGCTAACGTTTACGAACCAGTAAATTTACAATGGTATCTACAGCATGGGACCAATTTACAGAGAATTTACAAAATTGTTACAAACCTGGTTGCATACATTACTTTTACATAAAGAATCGCGGGGAAAAAGCCATGCAATAAAACTATCAACAAGTTCAGATTCATTACTACAAAAAACTTGTCAAGTAAAAAATTGTAAAGGTTACAAAATTACGAAAATTTGTTTAAGATGCGGGAAATATTTATGCGGCAAATGTACATTTGATAATAAGATAATTTGTAAAAAATGCAACAAAGTCGAATAAGATATATCTCTATATAAATAAAAGTGTAATTCTATTTAAGTCTATAATTGAAATTAAACAAAAGTAAATTTGGACGAAATGTTATGAAGGTTCATCATTTTATATACATTTAGTTATAAATTAACCATTATTTAAGTTAAATCATAAAAACTATTACTTCTTTAATCACCGGTCATTTTGACCGCACACGGTAAGAATACGTATACACGAAGTGTCGCTAGCTTTAGTGTTAAGCCAGTGAAAGATCCGGCAAACGCGTTTTTCTCTCGATGTCTCACGCGGACCAAAAGTACATACGTACTTTGGCATGGTATGGCATTAGTCCAACCGTTTTGCCTCTCTTGAACTCGCAGACGCCACTTGCCAGACAGCACAACCGTCATCCAACTTCGTATATACGTCTCAGGCTGCTAATATTGAGGAACTGTGCAAGAAACGGAAAACGATTGTCCTCCGTCAAAGCAGACACGGAAATAGACGCGACCGAGATGAACATCTTCTGCTTCAATGAATTTTGGTATTCGAACAATATATTCGATCGCTTGCTTCGCCATCAAAGATAATATTTGCTTTTTATAAATTTTCCGTTGAAAACTTGAAACTAGTTATCGGTGAATTCGTATGGAAACTAGTAACAGTAAATTCATGTTAAAATTAATAATTGATCGATTTGTATTGAAATTAGCATGGATAATTCGACATAGCTGAAAACTATGCACAAATTTTTAAGGAAGAATGGTAAATCAGTTCAAGAAATTTTGCAACATTAAAAGCTACTAACGAAATTTTGGTTAATATTAACATTATTAATATATTGATCTAAGTAAAGGGAGAAAAGGGGAGACACGAGGGGAGAGTGAGAATCTAGAAAAAAAATAAGAGTAAAAGGAAAAATAAAATATAAAATTCAGTGTCAACGGAGGTGTATAACAACTGGATGATAGATATAAAAGTTGAATGTGTATTTAGAGCAGAAAGGTAAGGGCATAAGGTTAAAATCGATTGTAAAACTCAGAAATTGTAACGAGTAAGACATAATAGTTACTGGGAATATGAAAGTAAGAGAATATATCAACAGTTTCTCAAAGAGTGGACTAAAATTAAGAAAATACATGCAAAGAAAAAAAGAAGATTATATCACAGGAAGTCGAAGCTTATAGTGGATGTTAAAAAAGACCAAGTAGAAAAGAGAAACAAAATACAAAAAGCATGAGAAAGAAAAAGATGTGAAAACCGTATAAAATAAATAAGAAAATGAGGCAGAATAATTTAAAGTAACACATACAGAGGTAAAATCATGTATCTTGCGAGAAGGGAAATATTACATTTAAAAATATATATTATAAAAGAAATTTATATGTCGTGGTCTAAGTTACAATTAGGTAAATACAAAATTTTACTTAATTATATACCGGTAAGATAATAAGTTTTACTTATAACACACGTAACGTAATTGTAACACACGTGGAAGATTCATAGGGTGTAACGTAGTCATTTAATTTTTAAGAGTGATTTAATTTATATGAGTAACTTATACAAGATCTATGAGGTTCCGATAACATGTCAAACGTTTTAAACAAAAGTTAGTTAGTTTTCGGTTCACTACATATTTGGAAATTAAAAAATAAAATAGAACTTTTCAATAAAAAAGTCAAGAACATATTGACTTTTTTAAATGGCACCATATATTTTGGACTTCACAGAATTATAGCTGATATCAAGATGAATTCAATGACTTACTACACTATGATCTTGAGGTGATCTTGAGATGAACTTTAAGTTCGATTAACAGTTCATCGTAGCGCTCAATGCAAAACGATATTATTGTTACCTTTGCATATTTCTAATAAACTTGTTTTATTTTTTTCGTCTTCCTATTCTAATTGATTCATATGATGATGAATGCTTGTGTTTATTAGTAGTTGTTCGAGATGGTCTATTAATGTGCACGGTGTGATTGCTGTTATCGACATAATGTGTGGGTATTATTATCAGGTACTTGTCCTGATTTCATATTTTTTCTACTTTATTTTTTCATTGCATTTTTCTATTACGTTTTGTGTTCAATAGTATGGATATATTTATTAGGTAGATTATCTTTTGGTTTTTGCCTTGAAGGGTGATGACTAACCTGTTGTATAGTATTGCTTTGTCTGTGTGTATTGTAGTGTAAGGCCACTTATCTCCAAGTATAATTTGTAGTGTTTGTTTTTAAGAATAATAATTGGATATACTTATAGTACGGTGTGTCGCTGAGTAGTCCGCTTTTATTCGCTATTACTTGGTGTACTATCTTTACTGCTGTTATTATTATTATTAATAAAATTCAGATTTTATATTAAGAACATAAAAATTCACTATTTATGTATTACAAATTTGTATTAAATAAACAGTTATGATAATTATTAAGTAATTGATTACCTGCTTTAATAATTTAAGAAACTGCCATTTTAAATTATTACCTATCACTTTACTAAATTTTTTTGTGCGCACTAATGCAAAAACGAAATCAAGGTTCGTTTTCTCATATGATTTATTGCTTAATGCTTAAATTAAAAAAGATTATTCAAATTAGGAAAAAAGCTTGGTTAAGTTGCTCTGGATTCTAACGGTATAATACTAGCTCTTATCGTAAGTTCAACGGACTTTCAGCAATGTCGCGAGCTACATTTACGATGCAGTAAAAAACAATCGATCCAGTAACCGTTATGGCAAATATCCGTTTTTGTTCCGTAGAGGTACATTAAATGTAATAAAGATTTTATTGATATCAAATATGTTTCTTACGTGTTATATATGTACAACAGATCAATCGATTAATTAAAAGAAGCTTGTAAGTAGAATTTTGTGGAAATTAACGCTGGAAATGATACAATTTTCTCTCTTTGATATTGCTCTTAAAAACAATTGTTGAGCAACTGTTTGCTACTATTTTCTTTTTTGTTTTTCTGCTATTATTTTAAACAAGATTTATTATTAAATTAAAATGTCGATGTTCTTTCTAATGTTAATTCATCGTAATAGAAGAGAAATAAATTGTCATTTCTTTTTACAAAACTTACCGTTTTCATAATTCTTTTGTCCGAGAGAGAAATTGTGGTTTACATCTGGCGGATCAGCATTGTCGAACAGGTCAGAAGACAACTGTCTTTGTAGACGGATCGTTTCATGCGTCAGCTCCCGAACCTGAATGAGCAATTCCTGATAATTCGATACCGGAAGCGTCATTGCTGTACACTGTATCTTTCACTGCGCCCTTGCGCCCAGATTTTGAAAGAACAGCCATCCGATTTGAATCTGTAACAAAATGAATGTTGCTTATCAATATAAAATGCATGTTATCCGTATAATTAAATTGCGAATGTTTACGTATGTTAAATATATAATAAGTATATGACATTTATACATGGAAAATATGCAAATATTCACGAAGAATATGCAGAATGTGTTAGTAACATGTGTGATATAAATTTAAAAATGTGAATATTATTTACGATACAATATTTAATAAGAAATATTTAACAACACTTTTGTAGCCATCCTGATATGTTACAGCTTATGTTACGGTAAATTATAAGCTTTTTCCTCGAGTTTATCAACGACGACAGCGATGAAGATTAGTAATATTAGATAAGACATTTTAAAATTCACTCATTTAATAAAGGTAAAATTATTTAGAATTGCATATAGCATACGATATGCACACTATATCAATTATACAAAGTAGATCAGTCATCCATATACGACAAGAAATAGTGGATTTTAATTTTTTTTAGCTATGACGCACCATTCCATGATCAAAAGGCCCACAAAAATTATAATGTAATAAACATGTTAGACAACCTCTAATGTAAAAATATAAATGTTGTCATTTAATAACATCAATAAAAAATTTGGCATTTTGAAACCTTGCTAATTTTTTGAAAATAGATTTTTCAGTTAAAAGATCTGAAAAAATCCCTAGATATATAACACTACAACTATAGTAATCTCAAATATTGTTACGTAAATATATATATATATAATGATAGGAGTAGGAGACTAAAGGAGACTAAAATTTTGTCAAAATGGTTTTGCTAGAAAACTCTATCGATTGACGTATCATAAATTTATGTTGGTTTTGCGATACTTTTATCGTGTTTATTCGATTATGCTCTTTATATTTAGGTTTCATTTCTCTACTAACCTTCTGTGAAAATATGTATTTACATAAACACTCATAATATACAAATAACATATAAAATGTTAAACAAGTATGCAATTATTTTAAAAATTAACACTTGAGGAATTAATATTTCGTTATGTTAAAAATATCTACATTAAACGATCAAATTTTATTAATGCATAATCAAGTAGTAAATAATTAGTACGACAATTTTAAGTAAAGCAAAATAATTCACAAGATATACCAAGCTTTTACAGAGAAATATATTCCTTTCAATTTATACGATTCAATAAAATATATTTGATAATTAATGTGACTAAGGTTGACTAAAAAACAACATATAAATAATATTTTTAACTATATCAAGACTCTAAAAGATTTTAAATGCAGTGAGTTATAATAAGCATCTTTTATAATATGAATGCTACTCGTGTTCATGGATAGAATTGCAATGGATAAAGAAGCTGTTTACAATTACGTTTTATCAAAAAGTGAAGTGCCAATAAATATCAAATATATCAAAATATCAAAGAATGAAATATTTCGTAAATTTTATTTAATTTTCGTTCGTCTGTCCTTGATACTAATAATAGTGTATGATTATATAACAGTACATAATTGGATATAAATCCAAATCTAACGTAAGAAATCGATTAAAAATATTATACATACACAGCTGTAACACGCTATCGTCACTATTACTGTATTATTGTATTTATATTTTATATGTAGTAATGATATTGTTATATTTGTTGCAGTGGTACTTTATATCGCATACGCAGGAAAAATCAAAGGGTTGGTATATCCGAAAAGAAAATGTAGTTGCTCTTTTTTTTTACATAAAAAAAAAGTAGAGTGTGGATAGAATTATCGCTCGTAAGGTGAATGTTTCAGTTGATTCGTACAACTGCACATCTCATGTAAATGTTAAAATATAATTATGAATTAATGGCTAACTAACAGTTGACGGTAATATTTACTATCTCCTTGTAGAATTAACAGATGTACGTATGTATGTACATACAATTAGTCACAAAAATTTACATACACTTGTTAAATATAACAATTTTTAGAGAAAACGTTAACTCTACAAATTTAAAAGTTAAATTAAAAAGTTAAAAGTGTAACACAATTTATTCACTCGCATCTTTAGTAAGAAAAAGGAGGTACGGAATATAAAAAATCCGATAGGTGTTTGTAGAATTTCGTGACTGGCTGTACATTATATGAAATTACAATTACAATTACAATTGTAAAATTACAATTGTTAGTTTAAAATTTTATTAACAGTATATTGACATACAACAGTATATGCATGACTCGTTGAAGTATAAATCGATTTCAAATATTGTTGTTGAAATTAAGAACAATGTACTTCATAATGTTTAACAATTACAAATGCCGACATTTAAAAATACATCTTGTTGTGTCATAATATTCTACGATAGCTCAATTAAAGAATAAATTCCATTCGACTCCTCCTATTTGTAATTTTCTAATTAAATTACGTTTTGCCAAAAATAAACAACTATCCACATACTTTTGATCGCTAGTGTGCATTATCCAATTTCGTTTTATAAATTTTATTCTATCTCTAATCATTATAAAAATATGTCTATCTAGAGATGCGAAACATTCTGTATTTGTAAAATAATTTCACGCAGCAGACCTAGAAAGCTAGATTACATTGTGAAAATCCATTCTGACGATTGTCATTATAGAATTACAAGTGACATCAAAGTCTGAAAAACCGCGAAGAGCGATACCGTATACAGTATACAAGCTAGATTCTGAGCTATACAAACTCGTCACTCTACACGCGGAGAACCCCTTTTGCTTGAAATGCTACGAATCACGAGTCGTTGCAATTGCAAGTCTCCGTGTTCCACGGTTATGCATATGTACGCTTAAGTACTGCACTCGTTCGTGCTTAAAAGAGCTTTTGTCGATAGGGAGGAAATGCTGCAGCCCCTTCCATCCCCGTCGGCACTAGCTCGACACATGAAAAGCGTGCGCGCGTGCACGCAAGTCGAGGGAACCCTAAACTTACCACATTCGTTGGCGTCAACCGGTTTGTTTGTGCATCGTCTAAGACTTGGTAACCACGCTCAGTAGTTACTTCGTCTAATTTTGTGCTAACATTTCTCACGAATTTTTCCCATGTTTCTCACAAATTTTCGCTAATTTTTTCAAATGTTGTTGTGGAAGTCTTTGCAATTGCGCCAAAATTTCATACAGGTTAAAAATTATGTTCTCATTTTTGTGTAAATCGGTTTGTAATATGTCTTAATTTTCAAATTGTATTTTGAGAATTGGAAGCAAGAAGAAAAAATAATCGTAATATGGATTATGATAATTTAAAGATCATTTTTTCAAATTTTGATACTTGGAAATTTCAGTTTCAAACGTTTATACAGATATTACGTTGTTTAGAAAATTTATAGCATCCCTAACGGATACTGGTATCGAATTATCTGATACATTTTTTAAAAATGAAAGTAGTTTTTTGTTATAAACTTCAGTTAGATAATAAGACGTATAAATATATTAATTGAAAAGCAGCATCACTTGTTACATATAAAATAATCCAATGGACGAAGAGTTAAGAAATAGCTGCTTTTTGGTTAATTACAATATTATAAACAAATCCTCGAAGATTTACCTATAAAAAATTGTCTTCGCTACTTTGTTAGTTTTTATTCGTGGCATTTAAATATAACATTGAAAAATGTAATTATCTTTAAGGAAATTATCATTAAAGACTTAAATTCTCAATCCAAGTTATTCAAATTCCCAAAAATTCAACCGAAGGATAATAAAATACACAGTTGTTGTAAATACGTATCATCCGATAGAACGACGTAATGTACTTAAAATACCTTTTGATAATAGTACACAAGATGATTTTGAACGCAAGAACCATGAATTCTAGGTGAACCCATGGAAGAAACACAGTTTATAGAAAATAATGTCGCGGAATGAAGGCGTAGCGGGTCTGCCAGAGCGCGTCTGTCTCGCTTCGTGGTCCCCATGACTGGAACCAGTCTAAATTGCAATAAGAAACTTTGGCTGAATGCATTCCATAAAGAGAGAGAGAGAGCTTTTTATTTGACTTTTCAAAGCCGAGGTCGAAGATATTCAATCGATGAAGTATAATACCATGCTAACTCATCGAGTAACAATCAAGTAACATAATTGTATAAACACTCAAAGCTAGTAAATAATTGCAAATAGGTAATTATATATTCTGCTAAATAGAAATATTTAAATAATCAAAGAATTCTAAATTTCTAATATTATATTTACATTACATCTACGAAGAATATTACTACACCAACTAAGTTATCGATGATAAACTATTCATGGTAAACTAACTTATCACAGTTGCTTTTATAGAATATCGGTGTAATATCAATATTAATGTTTAAAGAGTTAAAGTGTAAAGTTGGTAAAAGTTAGTGATTATTTAAATTTATAGTTACATAATCAAGAAGCGTATAAAATTCTGGTGATGGTGATCACCAAGTTATATGTAAATAAATTATCCGATTATAATTGACCAAGAAGAAACGAAAAAACTCATTAACTTGATAAATTAATTATTTTGATAATTTATAATAATAATTGTTATTTTATAATTATAATTTGATAATGCTATCTACGATGAAACCTTTTCAATGTCATTGTAAGGGAATCATGGAAACTCTCTTATACAATCACACATAATTACTAGTGATGTAAATATCATATTGCTGTATTTGGCAAAATATCGGGAATGAAGTCGATGATTTCATTCGTCATTCATTTATTTTATTCATCGCTAAGACAATGAATTCAAAAATTGTTACTTCACATATTAAAACGTAATATTTTAACAATTTTAATTTGATTATTAATATGAATGATTCGGAAAGCATTCACTGTAATTGAAGGAAATTATTAAAAAATTCTCAATACAATTTTTGAATTTCAGCATATCGTAATAGAATTAACGTAAATATCGTTGATCTGTTTCTATCCTTTATCGACTGAATAGCGAGAGTCCATCGTTACTCTATATTACTCTGTATTTCTGGTATAACTTTTCAAGAAGACATTTTCTCATTACTTTTACATAGATATATTATACATTGAATAATATGATTGTATATAGGAAAAGACTGAATAGACCTTGTGTAATTATTTGGATATTTAAATGTGTACGTAGAAATTTATAGATACAGGTAGTTTATAGATATGTTGATAGTTAGATCATAATAATATAATTTGGAATCTATATTGATTAAATATACTTTATTTTTTTTGTAAAGTACAGTAGGCACTTAAAGGATATTCTGTATAATACCATAGTTACAGATATTCTTCAAAATAATCATACTTGTTCACTCATTAAATACAATGTCGAGACATTATTAAAAAATAAAGGAAAAATATTCAAAAGTACCTATGTAAGATGACAGTCTAAGATACAATGTATAAACATGCAATGTATGTACATATGTATATTTAACTAAACTATTAGCTATTCGACGATATTTCACCCCTGCAAATAGTTAAGTTCTTCGAGCGCCAAACTTGACCTGGTCACGTATGCGAAATGTATGTGCAAGATCTACGTTCTACATAGATATAGACTCCTATTTCGTACGCGCTTAATGCCAAAATTGCGTTCTAAAAATACAGCACCATGTCAGCGTTGTCCTCTTTGCCGTGTTACGTGGAATTTATTAACGCGGTCAACGCTCAGTCATAATCACTTCACGTGTCAAAAACACTCCTCTTTCCCCAGATATATGCTATGAAACTTAACGAATTCTATTTGCCAAAATACTTCAAACTTTGAAGTAACTTCTGACGTAAATATAACAAAATGGTACACCTCGTCGAAAATATAAATTAAAATCCTTCCTTGAAGATAACTTTGCAGATGAAAAAATACGATTACAAGGAAGACAATAGAGTAAAATCGAATTATCGTTTTGCACTCTGGAAATTTTTACGATACGATCGATTAGCAGCTGCAGCGTATTTTTACAGTGAAACTTTTCCAAATCAGGGGTCTCGTTTCGAAGAGGAAAAGGTAATAAATGCGTACAAATTGATTTATAAGGTGGCCTTCTTCCATTTTTTAACGATGGAAACACAATAGAAGATGCAATAGACAGGTTCACGTGATAAATGTTGTTGTAATAGCAACTGTGCAATACAGTGGGTTCTATGCTTTTGATGGAAATAATTCTATGCTTTTATAGAGAAAAGTTAATCATCTCTTTCCCTTTTTGCTAACGAATATTGTGCCAGCGTTCAACTTTTTATAAGAATTGGCAAATATTTTAGTATCTAGAAATATTGAAAAATATGCTATTGAATAGGACTAAAACTGAATGTGATAAATGTAATAGGGGGTAACTGGGAAAGAAAAATAATAAAAAATCATAATTAAAGCATCTGCGTTGGAAACTTGAATTTTATTTTGTATTCTATGTATCTGTTTTACATGGTAAACATCGTCGTCAGTTTTTACCGTGTAAAATATAAAATACAAAATAAAATTAACTATCCTAATATTCAGTAATGTTGCCGAAACTATAGTAATCATTAATGATTCGTGATACCAATTCAGAGTTCTAAGTTCATCATTACGGTTATCGCTCAGTTTTTCATATTGCACACGTGAAAACTGCAAAAGAAAGAAGAAGATTAAATCACAGTCAGACCGTAAACTCATCATCAGCTAATTAACATTTTATGACCATATTATACTATGGATGTTTAATTTTACTCTACATACCGTTGCGATTTGTTCGAAAGAAAAGTGCACTGACCGACGTGGAAGCCTTGTTATAACATAAAAGTCAAGCAGATAGATTTAGAAAAGACCATCTTCTAGAAAACCGAACTTGTTTACTGGCTCGATGCATGTTATTTTATGAGAAGACGGTCAGAATAATCTGGCGATTATGAAATTATTTCATGCACTTGGTCTCAAATTTGGAGTAACGCAGATTCTGATATTGAATCACTACAAAAGAAAGGAATAAGAAGGAAAAATAATTTTTAGCGATTATGAAAGAAATTTAGGCTAACAAATTTTGATATTTGATCAATAGCTTTCGCGCTGATACTTTAAGAGAATCAAAGATATATTTATAAAATGCATGTAATAAGTAAAGTGTAAGATTGTGGTTTAATATGTGAAAACTTTTTCTCATTAAGTGCTTCTATGCAAATCCACATAATCATGAAATATTAATCACAACGCGTTTATGAAGCTAATCCCTCTGAAGATGCTGGTAATTAACAGGACGACGATTATACCGCATTGTGTAACGAAATTTGTAAATAATTACTGTAACCTACTTAAAGTTCCAATGTTGATTACTTGCTAGCCCGTAAAAGTTAGTTGATTATTTTCATTTTCCTAAAATTAATTAATAACTACGATAAATATGCAATCTTTTTAACATATCTATACTTCCAGTTTTAAATATACTTCTAAGTACTATACTTAAAAATAATTGGAGCATTGTTCGCTTTATAAGAGGAGTAAATCACTCGTGTTACAAATTTTTTATTTTTTTGTGAGATTCTCAAAGCTTAAAATGTGCATTATCGAATCATTTACTGAAAAAGAAGATTAAAAATATTAGACAAGGTTGAAACGTTAAATTTTTAGTAAAAGTTTATTCAACACTTCCTGAGCTTTGTGTAAAACCAAATGTTTTTAATGTTTTACAAAATATTAAAACAAAAGAAGAAAGAAAATTTTTGGTAAATACCTTATGAATTTAAGTTATTTGACTCTCTGTCTAAAGTAAAATATATTCGATTTTTCTGTAAAAACATCGATCAACTGCTATTACAAAACCGAAGTTTTCTAAAAATGGAAACATTAGTTCGGTATAATGTAGTAAAATAGTGAAAAGTAAGAAATTTTCATTACAAATACAAATTTAAATAGTCCCACTTGTAAATTTCATCCAAACCTACTTATAAACAAGTCGATCATCTATCATCACAATAACAAATAATATATGTACTTCAACGATGAAGAGTATATGCACTTCGATTTCCTAGTTCCCTAAAAAATACTAAAAACAATACGTATTATAATTTCCTATAAATTATTGAAGAAAGAACGATCCTTAGTTAACTTCAAAACACGACCTTTCTATTAAAAATAAGATAATTTACAATAGCAAAAACAAATCCTCTAAGAGATACTAATTCTCCAATTTTGTAATATCTTTGATCGCAATATATATAATTCCATAGCGATATTTAACCAGAGATTGAAGCTTTAAAATCAATTACCTTATAATTATCCGTCACGAGGATCTCAAAAATCATCGACTGTCTCAAAATGATCTTCGATCTTGAATCAGAAGTAAACGAATTGTCTCTTTCACAAGATGGCAAGGAATAACAGCTCGTGTCACATTCTAAGTTAAACAAGACGCTACGGTGGAATTATACATAGAGGAGAAATGCTCGACACACTGTGAGGCAGACACACGAGCAGAACCTTCTCCTTCTGCTGTCCAACGAAAACTCATGGTGCACGCTCAACGCGGCTACGAAGGCCCTTCCTCCCCCCACTCCAGCGATGGAAGTTAATCGTGGCGGAGAAACCCCTCGTGTCGTTCCTGGTTCGTGTTTAGCAAGGGACAGACTCGTTCTTCGAACATGTGACGAATGCCCTGAATCGCTCCAAATGTTATTCGAAATTAAGAGCTTCGAAAACCTTGTACCACCTACTAACTTTCTTAATAAATCTTGACACAACTGATACCTAAAATTTTACTGCCTAGAGGAACCGAGCGATCTTATGTATTTTTCACTGTTATCGTAAATTTACTGACTGAGGTGTAATTTAAAGATATGTAAAACAATCAGAAGGAAATGAGATCTTATTATAACAGTGAAAATGTAAAAATAGCCTACGATCATTTATGTGTAATTTCATTCGTATAACAGGAAAATTGTTGGTATAATATTAATTTGGGTTTGATCCTTGGTGAAAAATTTATGGATAGACGATCAGTTGAACTACATAATAACAATAATGATATAATGATAAAAATATAAAGTATATGGTAATTTTGGAATACAGTGACAAAATAAGTTATAGGTTTAATTGACCGTCCGTAATACTATTTTATTATACTTTGTATAACAAATTTAAAAAAGAAACGCTTTTTATTATTTTGAAATAATGCTAACATCCCTCAAGTTCCTTTTCCTTGTTTTTTTTAATTTCCTATTTTTATCTATCGATGGAAACATATCACAGAATTCTATTTATTTTACACCCATATATGTCATAAATTGAAGGAACATCAATTGTAGCTATTTTTGGAAAAGTATTAACATCTCCTAAGCTCATTTCCTTCTCTTTTTCCATCTTTATGTTCGTTATTTTTCTATTGACAATGTAATTCTACCTTTATTACAAAAAGCTATAAAGTTATCACGAGAAACGTATCATTAAATAAAAAGTAATCGAACTTTCTTGAAAAATTACGCTATTGTAGACAGAGCATTAAACTATACGACTGTTTGATGGTACATCGAATAGAGAGTGACGATAGAAAAGTGAAAACTAGTTCTACTTTCGTACCAATTTTTGCTTCATACAACGAAGATCGTAAAACGTTTTCGATGACTCAGTATGCTTCAGAGTCTGCTCGTATAATTGTGCTGAAATCGAGTATATACAGAAAACTATCAAAATTGGGGTATCAAGGTTGTTGCAAAACCACACAAAAAAAAAAACACACAAAGACGTATATATACATATTAAATTAAAAGATATAGTAAAGTAATAAATAAAGTAGGAATTGCCTGTATGCCTTTCGTTCGAAAAATTTGAATGTATTTCATTATCAAAATAAAGATAATAAGATTTGGAAACTAAACGATATACGTTTACTGTATCATGTGATTTTCAAATGTAAATATTTTTTACGTTAAAAGATTATGCGACATTCAATAAAAAATTTACATGTATGTTTTGGATAGGAAGAAAATAAGAACTGTCCAGCTATTATTTAATTTCAAAAGAATTATTGCTTGACATTAAAAAAATAATAATGAAAGATTTAAAATAGTCAAGATTAGAATAAAAGAATATAAAGAATTTAATACGGTAAGATAATAGATAGAGATAAAAGAATTGAAAAAATTTAACTTAACTCAAACTAAGCTATGACTAATAAAATAAAAATTATATTACTATAAACATATAAAAAAGGAAAGAAAAGAATTGATTGGGATGATTTTTATTTCCACTAAAAAGTTTCATCTCCAAATGTCGAAACTGTACATTTCAAAACAACATTTATTTTAAATCAAGCTAATATATCCTTCGATCAATTCGATTAAATTAATTTAATGATATGATTAATTTAATGATGATGATTTATTATAAATCAAGCTAATATATTCTTCGATTAATTCGATTAAATTAATTTAATGATTAATTAATTTCGTGATTTAAAAATTTGGATATTTTTTTTTATAGTAAAAGATAATTTAAATACTTAATAAGAGAAAGAAGAAAAAAGCAGAAATATCAGTAAATACCAGTATAATCGTGTATAATATGATTCTCGTTGCGAAGGTTAAATGCGTCTTTTGACCGAAAGAGAAGAAACGCCATCAAATTCTTCGTCGGTTAATTATAGTTACAAGGTTTGGTACAAAAACAGAAAATGCCTTGGTGGGAATGTCTACCGGCTTTCGTGGAACACCATAAAAGCACAAATCACCATGTGTGACCTGCAACTGGTTGATCATGAAGAAAAGCCTCTCGCGTTCGACGAGACCTCGTTGCATCGCATTTGTAAACCTGTGTCGAACGCGATCGCCTACTACACATTCCTTGTTTAATTCGAACAAGAAAACGAAGTGAAAAAGTTTTTTAGAACCTAGGGCAATATGTATTATTTTTAGACGAACATGGAAATCTTTACAATGGCATTACATAAGACAAATAGATTTATGATATATAATCATTTTTTACTTTATTTTATTTGAGCAATAATAATCTATTCGTACAACTCTGCTAAATATTTATTGCAATTAATACCGTGTTTAAGTATATTGCACCATGTTACTACAACAATTGTACAAGTATTGTTCTTCACAATAAGTTTAAATAGTATCGTCTGTTTAATTTTTATTATAATAGGTTTAAATACAAGTTTTAAGTAGAAATAAAATAGAATTTAAAATTGAAATAGAAATAACATTAGAATTTCTTAAATTGTACTTCTTATCGAAATTTTCTTACTTTTTTCTAGCTGATTCGGTTTGGGATTTAATTAAAGTTACAACTAAAATGCTCTTCGTATA
Organism: Bombus picipes; assembly: GCA_014737485.1. Classification (NCBI taxonomy): domain Eukaryota; kingdom Metazoa; phylum Arthropoda; class Insecta; order Hymenoptera; family Apidae; genus Bombus; species Bombus picipes. The sequence goes on along the minus strand of JACXIP010000042.1, from coordinate 1,912,453 downwards.
AACTATGCTTATCTTCTAATCTACTCAGATAATACTCAGATTTTGATTAGATTACTGGTTTTAATAAACCTTTCGTACATAAAAGAAAAGAAAAATACAGAACGTTTTGAAGAACCATTTAAAGAATACACAGTAAGAACTTTCTAAACCTTGTAAGATGTAATTTGTAAATAAATTTAATTCGAAAAAATTACATTCGTATCTATATAAAAATATTGTAAACTAATTCCTTTCTTGGTTGTGAAACCGAAAAAGAGATATATATATTATATATATATATTAATACATGTACATAAATTACGTTACATTCGAGAGTGTATGAAATTCTTGCATTAACAGGATATAATACACCTTTTGCACCTGAATAATTACATATGAAATTATTTCACATTGTTTACAAAACTGTTTAGAGCATAAATGCACGGAACAACGAATACCAAATTTCCAAGTAGAAACGGATCCCAAATAGAAAATAACGAAAATTACATTAAGTTCAAGAATATTTTAAGTTGCATTTAAGAATTTATATTCAAGAATTTATATTGAAATAATGTATACTACGAAATGTGTTAAATGTTAGATATAGGAGACCAAAAAAAAATTGTATATCGGTGGCTCACCTTCGCTAAACTCGCGCACGTCCTCCAAGATCCCGTATCGTTCTCATAATTTCCCTCTTGATGTAGAAACAGGACAGAGCACTCTTCATGTGCGTGTGTTCTCCTGCGTACAGGAAATAGAAATCCAATACGGTCACGGTAGTCTCGAGCGAGAGGGCAACTTCGGTGTTTCACCTTATCCTGTAAATTAAAACACACACGTCTGGTTTAGACAAATAAGAAAGAAGAGAATGCTATTCCTTAACAAACCGGGACGTATCGCTTTCTCGTTTTAAATCGGATGATATCGAAGCAAACAGAAGATTACAAAGGTAGTGTATATATATTAATATAATATGCAATATATTGGATAACTTGTATATTTATAATAATAATAATAATAATAATAATAATAATATATAATAATATTCTTGAAAAGTATGTACAAAAATTCGTTGTTCAAATTAGATGTTAATACAGATTTTGGAATAAAACTTCTTAACAACATATAGCAACTGAAATAGAAATATTTTTGTTTTAATGGTGAAATAAGAATCGCAAAAATACTCAATATCAAAAATAAAATCGTAATATTTGAATTGCAGCCATAGAAAAAGGTTTTAACAGAAGCATATATGTACCTAAAAAGAGAAAGAATTCTTTTTTTGAACAACTAAGAATTTTTTTTCATAAATTTTTCTTATCATTTCCTGCTATTGTTATTAATAATTAAAATACATTTAAAATGGCCCTAGTTATAATAAATAATAAGTTCAATAACAAATATTGGATAAAATTATTTACATACACGGTACTTTATCCATTTTAAATTCTTTATTAGATTATGTCAAGATAAAGTTAAATGGTTCAAAATGACAAATATTGTGATTTGCTATAAGATATTTTTTTCAGCATGACTAAATATTTTGTTATACTCCAACAGGTGATTTTATTTTCTATAAAAAAGTATTAATATATTTACTTGTATTTGAAAACTATTGATTTAAAAGATATTTTAATTTTGTGAAATTTCTCATACGTATGAAAGCCAAGGTAAAATGCAAAACAATATAATTGTGTTTATGTCCTTCTTATCTTGAAACTAATCGTTTTCAAATAATACTTTGCATAGAGAATAAAAATTCACATCGTTTGATAAAATAATATCGCCAAGTTTAAAATGTCGAACAAAAAATCATGAATCGCAATGTTCCTTCTTTTGAACCAGCTAATTTTATGCTAGCAGAATTTTTTATATCAGCAAAAGTATCTAAGTTGTTAAAGAAAAACGAGAATTTAAATACTCTGTATAATGTATAAAATTGAAATAATTACAATGGTCACAAATAGTATTTGTACACCACTACATTTATTATTGCATTTATATAATGACAGTTTAGATCCGAGTATGATAAATTTCGTATCATTTAGCAATAGATTTTTATATGATTACAAAAATTTGATGATGGAAATGAGATGTAGAAGGTGATAAAAAATCTCTTCATTGGAAAATGAAAGTATGTACAAATATTTGTTGTGCTCACTGTATATGAATATAATTAAATTAACATCTCGATTATTCGTTTAGAGTCGCACTGCTGGAATCAAACAGAGCTAAAAGTAATTTAATTTGATTTAATATAATTTTCACACAATCATTATTCGAGCTATTGAGAAAGAATTCTCAAGATCGCTAGATTGATATAACAAACTAAAAATTAAATACACTTCCACTCTTTCTAAACTTATTCTCAAGCAATTTTCTAAACCAAATTATCTACTAAAAATTTCAAGATAATTTAAGTTATGTCCTAAATTATAACTATTATGACTATTTACTTAAATTACGACTATTATGACTGTAAATTATGAATATATCACTAGTAATAATTTATTGTATTTATGATTGATTATACAATGATCTTACAGGTCGACGTAATAACTCAAAGGTACCCCTGGAACAGTACATATATGTCTTCGCGAAAAGTAATTACCTACGCGCAGCAAATTGAAGAGAACGCGGATTCATAAATTCATTCGCATCGCATTGTCTGCTTCATTATCGCCCGAACTTTAATTGCTACTTCAAACAAGCGGAGAACCGGCGAGATGCGTTTATTTATACCGTTCCAGAAGCTCGACGTTAATAAACAATTCATCACATATTGGCTGTTACACTCATTGTTGCGAAATCAATTCATGACGCAAATGATCGCCTGCTTCTTCTGTTATTATTTCGTATGGGGGGAAGGGAGGGGTTTGATTAGCGAATTCATTTGAACTGTAACGATTCCATGGTTCACAAGCGTATAATCTGGAATGGATCAAAGACACTTTCAACGAATTTACAATTGCAGATGCGAAATTGCAGATACGAGATTGTAAAAAAATTGATTAGAGAAAGAAAATTGTGCAGAAACAGAATTGATCAAATAATCAAAATAATTATTGTAACATAATTCATTGTTATTTATTGTTAGAAATTTTCAATGTGAATTGTTTGAATAGACTAACTGCAGTAGGGTATACCGCGAAATAGATAAAATGAAAAAGTTAGGAAAAGATTAATACTTTCTAATGATTAGGCGTATATCATTATTGGAATAAAAGTTTAAAAAGAAAAGAAAGAAAGAAATTTCTTTCATAGAAACATATTCCAGAAAAGAATAGAAAATTGTGTATATGTAATAATACAATGAATGAAAAATAAAACAAAAGTACACGGATATCTTATTAAACATATAAATTATATTTAACAAGTTCAATAACCTATTCGATGTAATAAAAGATAATCAACACACCGGGGGCAATAGTTTCATCGATTCTATTAACATTTTCTAGTTTGCACTGAAATACGAGATTTCACGACGTGTGCAGAGAAAGTTTTCCACTGTAAGATAATGCATTAGATCGCCTATTCCGGTTATCCGTTTAAATGCATGTGTCGCTTTCACGCTTTTTACATAAATTTTACAATTTCTGCATTGAATACGCAGAGAATCGTCTTTGTTATAAACATGTTTCCTGTTTAGTATCTTTTGGATTAATATGAACATTTTGCTAATTAATGGATTTGCTTATTGTTTCATTGCGAATAATAGATTTATTTCTCAAATCTTTCATTATTCCGATGTGCAGTATTATTCTACATTGAAATAAACAGTTCACAATAAAAGTATAAGTTTGAAAATAAAAATGGAAGAAAATAAATATTGAAATATGCTATACTTACATTGTTCGATAGTAATTATGTACAGTTACTCCCATTAATATCTTCTAAATCAATATCTTCTAAAAAGGAAAAACTCTTTTAAAATAGGATCGAACGATTTGATTTTTTTTAGAAGTTAGAAGAATTGGTTTACTAGATGACGTATAAGAAATTTTGAAAATATTGCAGTTTGTCGGAATCGCAAAAAATAGCAACGATTGTTCTTTACAATTTTTTTTTATCTGGGCCTATAGTGAAAATTTAAACAATACCTTTTATAAATTTACGTCAGTTATATGTTAATAGATTCAGTATACATATATGGAAAATTTAACCGAAATCTGTTGATGCGGAAACAAGCCAGAGGCATCGAAAAATGTAAAAATCTTTACATTTACTACAGTTATAGATCGAAAATTGTGAAAAATTTTCACCATTTTCACCATTTTTAGCCATTTATAGCTCATAGCAACATTAACCGATTTCGATCGAATTTTCAGCATGTACACATATAATTGACATTAATTTTCAAAATGTTATTCAAATTTTTATTACACGCCCAGACAAAAAGCTTGTAAAAAACAATCTTTACCTTCGCCTTCGTGATTCCAACCAATTGCAATTTCTTTTTTGCTTTTTACACGTCTAGTAAACTAATCTACAATTTAGTCTAGTAAATTAATCCTTTTCACTTCAAAAAAAGAATTGAGTCTTTTGGTTTTATTTTTTAAAAATTATTCTATTTTATTATATTTATGAATATTAATGGCAGTAACAGTAGACAGATATTTTTATGCGAGAAAGATTCCACAACTGTCTTGTTAAAATTATTGTAGGACAAATATATATATTAAAAATTTCAGAACTATTATGTTCTATTAGTAAGTTTCTTATTTTGATCCACTGTGAGAAACAATTGGAATATAAACTTAAAAAGAAAAATATATTCTATATTATTACATGTAGTCAATAATCTATGTAAATGTGTAATATAGGCAAACATTATTTAGAACAGATTATAAATGTACAAAAACAAATACTAACGATATTATTCGGTAACTTATAATTATACAAAATTCAAATAACGGTAACTTTTTATCGTAATATAGTCAGATAAGCCGTGTTATAATTAATATTTCATGACTCTTCATTTCAGCGAGTGACTGCCTGCAATCGCTGAACATTTGAACATTTGTAATATTAAATTTTTAACAAAATCTGGTTCTATATTTTCCCAATTTTTGTTTCCAAGTTTCTTATGATAATATGTATATTCAATATTATCTGACACAAGCTACTATATCTTTTTTCATCATTATACAAGTATCACGTATTCAATTATTGTTATATTATATATTTATTATAATTCTTATAAATATACATATTATAATTATACAGTTGGGAACAAAAATAAATGGACAAGTACAGGTAGATATAAATGGAGTTTAATCGAACGTATTTTTATTGCATTGCATTGAATACTAATATTATATATTTAAGTTTTATCTGATAAACAATTCAAGTTAATATTTACATTTTTATGTAAAGAAGCCATACTGAACGGAGCTTCATTGATATCTATTTCCATTACGTATTCACTTAGTTTCATCCTCGACTCTATTATGTTATGTACATACATATTTACATATGTAGTATATGTATAACGAAAAGTTCTGTTATTTTTCTTCTTTGAAACGACAAAATAACACGTCGTTACACGCAATGAGAATTGCCTATGTACTTACTATTTCAATCCAGACTAAGGCATTATTCAAACAGAATATTCGAAAAATGATTTTTTAAGGATGATTTGATGAAAATGATTTTAAAATTGTTATTTAAACGATATATTATCCCATTTGATTAGATGTTATTTTGAAATAATTATGCGTTGGTTTATTTGAATGGACAAATGATTTTTCTGAGAATTATTTTATTATTTATCTATCATATGGAATAAGTTTTTATCTTATTTGAAATATTGCTTTTGAACAAATATTTCCTAAAATAATATTTGAAATAATTTCTAATTGTATCGTATGGGCATTGTTAATTGCGTTAAAAACACTGATTTTCTCACAACGTCTTATGTATATCATCTCAGACATTTATTATTCAAGGATAATTAAAATTAAAACAATACTGGACGGATATCATTACGTTGAAAAGTAATTAAAATTAAAAACATTTCATATTTCATCTAAGAGAGTTAACCAAAATGGAAAATTATTTGAAAATATGAATAATCTGATCCTGACACACAATAAAGTTATTTTATGTTATCTGTAAAAGGAAAATAATAACGTAATTGAAACGACTCATTTATTCATATTGCTATTTCTTATCTTTATGAAAAAAAATTATCCAATCCTGTTTCAAAGGAATACACAGAAGTGCTGTAAAATAAACCAATAACTTATCTATAATGATCTCCGTAATTATTTATCTTCTTAAATCTTTTTCGTAAATGTTAATGAAGCGATCTTACTTATTTCATTATTCGACGAGTCGTTTTCTACTTCATGCATCGTGTATACACGGTCGCGCTAATTAAGCGCCGTTTGCTTTCACGCGCGGTGACAGATGTTGGATTACGCTCCGGAAACTTTAATTGTAGGTAAATTCGTAGAAAGAAATGCTGTGGATGGAAGGAGTAATATAATGCCGCGGAATGAAGGTGTAACGAGTCTGGTAGAGCGCGTCTGCAAGTCTGCATTGCTCCGTGGTCCATAACTGAAACCAGACTACGCAGCAACAAGAAACAGGTAGATACGTTAGCTGGACGTGCCTCTCTCGAAAGAGGATCTACGTCAGTTTTCTTCCGCGGTTAGATGAATGGGGGGGGGGGGGAGAGGGAAGTCCTGAATCTCGCCGTTTGCAATGTCTAATAATAGCGGCACGTTGCATGTTTCTCTTTCTAGCCAGTAAGCCAGCGTTTCGAGAATCGATACCAATGCTCTTAACGTGCGTGCAAAATGGTGCACGTGTTCATTCTACATGCGTATATGGTATACGTATTGGCATTGAAAATGAGTCAAGTACATCATGTCTCGTTTGTATTAGTTAAGTTAGTCGAATCCAAGTCACTTGGCCTGAAGTTTGTGTTTGTACAGATCAAACATAAAACTAATTAAACAAGAAATAACAGTATGTTATGCATTGTGACACTAGATTTATGACATAAGTAAAGTCAGGGAAAGTCTATGATTCGAAATAATGTGAAATTGAGAATAACAAAATTGAGCAAGAGCCTTTACTTCAGAGTATTTGGAAATTTCTCTACTTTGAGACTAGTTCTTAATTAGACTGTCCACAGGAGTGGACAATTGATAGGAGATTTCTACATGACATAATAAGTTGAATACGTTGATTCAAATTTTTTTAGGTAAGTCAAGAATTATCCCAATACACGTATAATCGATAAATTTTCAAATTTAATTTGAATTTTCAAACTCGATCTTTTAAAATATAAGGCCTACAACGTAATTTTATTATTCTTAATTTTTATCTTATTTTGAATCATAGGGTCTTCTTTGACTTCGCTTGCGCCATAAATTTAGGTCCACGATGTATAGCAACCGTTATTCCTTTCAAGTCAAGGCATATGTATTTGAAAAAACTTTAGCTTCATTCGAGATCGTATTTCAAGTCAAGCAAGATAATAATAAGTTCGCATTAGCAAGGTAGTATTAGTATTAATTACGCAATTAATATTAAGTAGTATTAAGTACTCGAACAGAAGCAACCTGAACTCGAGTGACTTAATTAATGAGAATCATCATAGAAACTTGTAGGAATATTTCAAAACACGTAAATACCAGGTTCATACTGGTAAAGCTGTTTGAATTCAGACGCTTGAATGAATTATAGTGTTTATAAATATAGAGACAGAGTTCTTCCAAAGTTCTTCATATATATGGAAATACAATATCTTCTCACTGATGATCAACTTTAAAAATTGGAAATAGCAGTATGTTAGGAATTCCTTTTGTCATATGTACATCTTGCTGTTTTATCTTTCAAGTATGTGATTTTTTGGCTAGGGACAATATCCAATACAATGCAATATTAATGCTTACAACAATTGCAAGAAGTGATTAATAGTAAAATATAGAATGCTTTAAAATGCTAGAACAACTATAGTACAATAGTATGGAGAGGAGCAAGAGGGAACAGCTGCAACGGGACAGCAAGGCAATAGACGATAGTTTTAGTCTTAGTTTAGTCGTTAGTTTTTAATTGCGAATTAGGTTAAGAGTTCTATTTGCTGTAAACTGAGCCAACTAAGTTCCTTTTTTAAGGCCATTGAAGCCGAAAAGAAAAATCAAACAGAAGAAATACAGCATAGTAGTATCATTATTAAAACATTAACTATAATATATTTTTATTATAAATATATAATATAATAACTTGATACCGGAGTTATTTTTAAAAAATATAAGAAAATTTTTCTACAAATTGTTGTATTTTTTAAACTAATTGAGATATTGACATGAAAAAGTATAATTGAAAGATATAATAAAGACCTTCCAATTATTATTTGCACGTATTATTTACTTAATATTATTCAAATTAAATATCGTTTGAGACAGCTATATGTATTTCACATTTACACATGAAAGTGCAATTATTCGATAATATATATAATATTTACGTATGTTCTCACGCTTGGTGAATTTGTCAGGAAAATAAATGCGATAAACGGATACAAAATATATTCTTATATATATATATTTTTAAAGAATACATATAAAATATACAAAATATGCAAAATGTGTAAAATAATCAAGATCTTCAAGTTCCACTATACATATTATCTATTTTCTACAAGATGTATTTGCAGGAACATCCGTACTTTAGTGTTTAATCACAAATACGACGTGTCACGATTTTCTAGAAATGTTAGAACATTTCCATTAATAGCTCCAAAATTTTTCATAATCGAGTCAATAAAACATACACAACTATAGGAATACTAATACAGCTATGTATCAGTAACACCTAATAGAAAATAAAAAATTTTCCCACACAGTGAACAACGCGTTGCCATCGCCGTCCTTAAAAATCTCCATAAAACTACTAAGACAAATAAAACGTACAACACCTACAAAAACGGTACTTATTCAGTAATAGTATTATTACGGAATGCAATAATTGCTGCATAAATGGAAGCACAGTAACGTGGATGGTAACAGCTGCATCGATTGCAGCAGTGCTAAATAATAGCGACGCGACAGCAGCAAATACCGCAGCTGATCGAATACTAATTAAAAACCGTACAGAAGAACCTCGCATGCACTGCGTTTTATTTATCTTTTCATGAATTTGTTAATATTATAATTACTCTGGTCGATACAAAAAATTATGTCAGAACTAAATTAATTAGTTCAAGACGACAAACATTGTAATTTTTTCCTTCTTTATAAGAAATATAAATATCTGTGTTTGAAAATAATTGCTTGCATTTTTGCTCCGTTTATTTTAACTTTATAAGTTAAGTTATATTTTCATTTTGTTAAATTTATCCTACGAAATGCAAGAAAAACATAAATATAAGAAAAGCTCTACGTCATTTCTCATTTTACATACGTAATAAGTACAAACTTCTAATTCAAATATCTTTTAAATTAATTATTTTTAGACAAGATATTACAAACATTATTATTAATAATTTTAATATTTTCTTATAAAAAATCAAAACTTGCATTCATGAGCGTATCAAAAAGTATGTATTCTTGCTGAAGAAACTGATGAACTTGAAAACAGTAACCTTGAAGGAATAAAGTCGCGAATCATAGTGTTCACACTTTTGAATCAACAAACTTGATACAATTCTCTGCCTCGAAAGAACTAATGAAAGTACAGATTTAGGAATCCAACTGCTGTTCAAAGATACTCAGATATGTGTCTATTTTTGACCATTTAATTAAGATATTGTGAATAAAAAAATCGGACATTATATGGTTTATACAGTGAGGAGCAAAAGTGTAAACACACTCCGCTGATTTTATGTAAAAGGCGATAATACGACTAATTTTTCAAGTGATCGGTACAGATTAGATAACAGTAACTACAAGCTGCGTCTGATTAACGAAATGTAACAGTTCATTTTCATTAACATTAATAATGTACAGAACATTTTACAAAAATGGACATCTCAAACCATGTTTACAGTTTGCACTTTAATTATACTCGTCGAATTAAGGTTTCAACCTAGTATTTCGTCCACTTTCCTTTACTTTTTTTTAATGCTTTTAATCTACGAGGCATACTGTCAATTAAATTTTTAATTATTTGTGGTTCAATATTGTACTGTGTATATTGTATTGTATTGTATTGTATTGTATTGCATTGTATTGTAATATTGTATTGTGGTTCAATATTGAAGGTGGATTATTATATTTTGCCAGCTTCTTTTTCACGATGGACCACAAATTTTCGATCGGATTCATATCCGGACTTTGTGCTGGCCATTTCATCATAGAAAAATTTTGATTTTCTAGCCAGGTTTTAACTATTTTTGCAGTATGCTTAGGATCCCCGTCTTGTTGAAATACTACTTCACGTTCATTATATCCAATAGAATTAACTACAGAAGGTAAATTACTTTGTAGAATGGTCAAATAATGCGTTTTTCATATTATACCTTCGATTCGAACTAAGGGACCAACACCTCTGTGAGTAAAGCAACCCCGACACATAATTGAGCCACCTCCAAACTTCATAGTTTGTTTTATACCACCTGGTTGATCATTATTCTCGGATGAAGTCTAATACCAGGACCTTCTGTCAGATTCGAATCTGTTAATTTTTGTTTCGTCACTCCATATAACTCTTTTCCAATCTTCGGTCGTCCATTCTTTGTAGGTGTCCACAAATTGTTTTCGTAATTTAATATTTTTGTTTGAAAGAGCTGGTTTACTTTCTTTTTCCTTCGCTCGTAAACCAATTCTCTTTAAAGAGTGACGAATGGTCCATTCGCTAGCACTTATTTCGATTTCCTGAGCAGCAAGTTTTGATGTTTTGTAACTATCCGACCGAATACAGTGTGCAATTTCACGTGCTGCTCTATCGGAAATAAGTCGCAGTCTACTTTTTTCTTGTTCTTGCAACTATCGTATGACTGACACCACATTTCCCTGCAATTTGCCGCAACGACAAAGCTTCATCACACAAACAAATAATACTGTTCTTTTTATCTTCGCTAAGTGGCTTCATCTGCCATTAAGCATATCAAACTGAAAAGTAATCTAACAATGATGTGGAACAGTTGACTGCGAAACAGTGGACAATCAGTGCTTATTGACAGTTTCGTTTCTCTGACATTTACATGCTATCATAAACGTTTCTGACGAAACGTGCAAAACTGTAAACATTGTTTCAAAACACAATTATTATAAAATATTCTGTACATTATTAATATTAATGAAAATGAACTATTACATTTCGTTAATCAGACGTAGCTTGTAGTTACTGTTACCTAATCTTTACCGATCACTTGAAAAATTAGTCATAGTATCGCCTTTTACATAAAATCAAATTTGCTCGTCACTGTATATCGATATTAAAATTTAAATATATTAAAGTGTACTTAAATAGAATTACTTAAATTCAAATTTTATTTCAAGTTTATGCAAGAAAAATTAGTTTAAAATCGTTTAAGATTTTTATAACCCGACGATGCTTCATGGACCTCTCATAAAAAAATGAATCGTATATGCTTTAGTATAAGATGGTACAAATTCTCAGAGATAACACGTTTAACTACTCAAAGAAAAGATTTCATTGTGTACACGTGACTGAAGCTTCTTGATTTTAGGTTAATTTATAATGTTACATTTTTAAAAGAATTTAGTGTTATAATCAATTCTTTTGGGATGGTAATTTTTATATTACCTACTTATTTTATATTACATCTGATTGTTAGTTATCGCCACCACTATATGCATTTATGCCCTACTGATTATGATAAATATTTATATTTAGGATATAATGTTATTTGAACAGCTTTTAAATATCTAGAATAAGAATTGTAACACCTAATTGAATATAGATGCCAGAAGTTAATTTCGAGTGAAATGAAATTATTTTTTGATTTAAAAGAAACAGTAGTTGTTAAGTAATACAATGTCATTTTCAATTTCATGCTTGTCGATATTGTTTTCCTAAAGTTCCTTCGACGTTAAGTATGCACCACTTTAGATATCCATTTTCGTTATGTGCCCGCTTGCAGTCAGGTTACTTAAATTCAAACGACTTCAACTAACTTGTATAAACAAGACATTCAAAGACCCGAGTCATGTAAATTCAAGTAACTTAACCGACCTAGAGAGGGATTCAGTGTTCTTATAAACGGTAATATACATATACAGGGTCCGGTAGAATAACATGTAAAAGCGGACACAATACAAAATTCTTTGTATAAAAATAAGAACAAAAGAATAAAATTTTTTAATTTTCGGTTTAGTTTTCGAGAAAATCAAGTATACTTGAACATGACTAATTCCGTACCGAACAAGACTAAATAATCGACAGGAAGTCATATTACGTACAAAAACAAATCGAAAATGTAGAATGTTGTTATTTCTATACTCAGAGGTAGGATCAGAATAGTTATTATTTTATTGAATGGATAAATCTATCACACCGTTCTGAGCCAAAAAAAAAAAACTTTATTGCACGCGCTTACAAAAACTAGGGATAAAAACAAAAAAGCATCTTAAGCCTATCGATTAAATCTATCGATTGTAACTAGGATTATCTTCTAGTTACTATTTCTTATAACTAACGCATCTACATCGCATCTACGCAACTATCTGCATATACATGGCGAGCACAAACTCACGTTGTCATTTTCAACATAAAATAAAATATTTTCTCGAGACGCTTTATTTCAAATAAAAACAAATTTGAAAATTTGTCATACACATGTACTAGGCCTATTCTTAGCGAAACATGTTCAAACTATATTTTCTTGAAAATGAAGCCTTAAACGGGAACATCTTATTCTATATTTTCGATTTATTTTCAGACGCAGAATGACCACTTGTCGATTATTTAATCCTGTCCAATCTGGAATTAGCCATGTTCAAGTATACTTGATAAATTTTTAAACGTGATTCTTTCGAAAACTACACCGAAAATTAAAAGAATTTTATTCTATTGTTTATTCTTATTTTTACATAAGGAATCACATCGTTCCTGCTGTTACTTGTTATTTGGTCGGACCTTGTATACAGCCATTTATACAACGATACTACGCGCATCGTGTATCGCGATAAATTAGTCTGGCTAGAATAAAAGTCGTCAACGAAGCGTTACAAATGCACGTTTTTTCCAATCTACATTGGCTGTGGATTGCCCGCTAATTATTAAAGAAGAGATTCTCTCAATTATGCGTCAGGACGTTGACCTGTCTATTTGCAAATGTCGCGACGGTGAAAAGTAGAGTTTATCGGACGTGGATGGTAAGAGATCGATTGAACAACGTGTATAACGCTCCGTTCACGTGCGAACGTACTAAGGTATAGGCTGGTATATAAGACCATAACCGCATGAACACCATAAGCACGCACTTTTATGACTTACGGTAAATTTATTTCACAAAGTATTTCCCCTCCCTGGCATAGCTGGTGTTCATGTTTCTTGGTTACAATTTTGGAGAATTTGTAGTACTGTTACGAACGTTTCATGGTTATATGGTAAAGTAAGTTACGAGTTGAATGGATAAATGTATTAGCTTGTTGCATAATAAACATGTCACTTTTCTAATAAACAAATTATTTGTATATTGTTTTGCTTAAAAAGCAACGATTTTATCAATTTTAAGGCACCAAGATCCATTACTACCTTCAGTGATTTGATAATATTTTTAAAGCGACTATATATATACTTTTTACTTTTTTCTAAGTACAATATATAGTTTCCAGATCATTTTTCCTTTTGAATACATACTTAGCTGAACTGCTCCGAAATAATAAATGTATGGATACAGATGATTCTTACTATAAATAAAAATTTGTATTCTAACTAAGACAAATTACGCTATTAATGCCGTAAAATAAGTATTACCGAAAATAGTATTTATTATGAAACAACCTGATATTAGATTATCCTATATGTATTGCAACTCTTTTCATATATGTACGTATTAAATAAAGATAAACAATTACCTATCGATAATTAATCACTGACATATTTTCTAGATTAATTTTGCTATAAATTCACAAAATCCTAGGCGTCTGTTTCGTAGCATTCTATCATATATATCATTACCTGAATGCAAAGCAAATGATAGCTTTTCTATCAGCTTAATAGAATTTTCTGTAAATACTTAGTCCATTGCTTGGAAATTAGATAATAACAACAGAAAATACAAATATGATAACAAGAATAAAACGAACGATTTTTTTAATGTAATTATTCTAATATTTTTATATAATAATTTATTTATAATTTATCCAAGTATCACTTCATAAATTTTTAGATTTTTATAATTCCTATTAAATATTTGTTTGAAACTAGAATCATCGTTTACGACTCATAAACATATTATATTAATTAATATATATTAATCACAAAAAACAATTGTATAAACATTTCATTTATTATAATAACCGATGAATATGAAATAATTGAGTAAAGAAATTAATGTTTAACACGTTGAATGCCACGCTAGTTTTTCAGGGATTTTTTAATATACGATACATACAATGTTCAAATATTATCTATAAGAAATATGTTACAATGGATTTATCTCACTGAGGTCACCGGTGACCCCCGTGGCGCTGAAGTGCGATTTCGTGCGATCACTTATTTTTTTCGTTTATCAATTATCTCATATTGTTTCTTCGCGTTACTAAATAATTGTTCCAAACCATAATCCATCTTTCGGACATACTTATTCGGACCTTACTTTAGTATTTTTTACTTTACTGTCAAGACCCTTAATTGCCATCAGACATCTTTCAAGTCGAAACGTTCCTTAGGGTTATCGCTCATTAAGGTAAAACACGGAAAAATCGTGAACAAAATATCATGATAACGAAATTGAGGTTTCCATTTCTCCATATGAAAGCTTGCTAAGAAAACCACGTCATGAATTAAAGGCAATGTCGGGAAAGGCTAGAACTGTGCGACGATTTTGCAAAATATGTTATGAAAAAAACTAAAAAACGCTAAGGAGGACAACTACAAAAAGCTGTAGTAAAAAAAAGTCGTGACATATTGTGAAGACCGTGCTAGTTCACCCTCTCTTTGTTTGGAGTGTTTCAATACGACACATTGCAATATGCACACATAATAGATTATATTTCATGTATAAATAAAACTATTTTTATGTGTTTTATACTACATTAATTTCATCACACCATTGTAGTAGCGATGTTAATGATAACAGATTTATAACTATTAACATTTGTTCAAATTATGTATTTCTACTAATCTTGGCGCTTAGGTCACCGGTGATCCCCGTGGCATTCAATGTGTTAAGTATAAGATTAGATAGTATACTGTCACTGTAGTTTTTACATTTAGATGCATATCCAAGTATGTCTGTACATTGAAAACATTGGAAGAAATTTATTAATAAACCGAGTATTTCAGCATCGCGTCCGTCAACCTTGCTTCGTTTATTTGCTATATTCGACTATATTTAACGTTCGTTACATTACAGCACTCGCAATTCGTGCATAACCCAACATCGCTACCCTTGATTAATCATGGAAATTGACAAAGAAATCATAAAAAAAGGACGTAAAATCAACATGATAATTGAAATATAATTGTAAGATGAAACGAAACAAATATATGATTATAAATTTACTAATGTTATATAGGTACATGTTATCTTAACTATCTTAGTATATGAAACATTGACATAAATTAATGTAAAATTTTTAGAAAGAACATTTAAATAAACTTCGTTTTTGCGAAAATCAAGTTTGAAATTTGTAAAATATACATATTTCAATATGGGTAATTCCGGATTGGGCAGGAACGAATAATCGAGAAGAGGTTATTCTACGTACGAAAATAAGTAAAGAATGTAGTACAAAATTTGTTCATAGGACGCTTCGTCTTTAAAGAAATAAGATTTGAAAATTCCAGGTCTATTCTTAACTAAACATCGTTCAAATTCAATTTTTTTTGGAAACGAAGCTTTAAACGGAAAGATTTTATTGTACATTTTTCACTTATTTTCGTATGTAAAATGTCCTCCTGCTGATTGATTACTCCCACCCGGTTGGTAATTACACAAATTCATATATACTAAATAAATTTTCAAACTAGACTTTCTCGAAGACGAAATCTCAAATAAAAAAATTTTATTCTATGTATACATTCAATTTATTTTTTCATCTAGAATCACTCTGTATATGCAACCTTTTTAAAATAAATTTTCTAGTAAGAATTAACCGAGCAATCTAAAATGAACATTAGCCAACAAATTACATATACAATAATTATTTAAATTACAATAAGTATCGTAAATAGTTCGATCTTCAAACTTATGAAAATATTACTATTGATTTTTAATACGAAAGTGCAGAAAATGTATTTTAATAATTTACAGAATAATTTATCAATAACCATTCATAACCATTCAATATTTAAAATGAATATTTTTAAAAATGTTAAAATTGAATCGATTCTTTGATTTTTCCATTTTATACAAATATACTATGTACACAAACCTTTTAAAATATTTCTTACTTTCATTTTGCAAAATACTTCTGCAAAATGTTTTTTCGAAATTATTTACAGTTTGCACCCTAAATATTAATTAATTGTTAAAAGCCACCAACCTACATTCTAAACTTCCAAAACATGTCGCACGATATAAGGTAGAGACACTGATCCTATATCGATTGTGTCCGAAAGTGTAATTTGATAACAAAAATAATACTATAACAACGACGGGAAAATATCGCAATATCTCTTAAACTTTTTCAATACTATGTATCATTTCAACATGAAAAATTAATACCAGCAGAATAAAAAATAAATAAATAATGAATTTAGCAATAAATTTAATAAGTATCGGAAACATAAATACGACGAATAATATTTCTAATATTTTATTTTAATAATTATTACTTGTGTATAAACTGGAAGAATTTTGCTGTTGGGCAGAATATTTCAAAATACTGTCATAAAGTCTTTCATTTATTGCCTTACGGGTACATTCAAAGAAATATTCAGTAGGTAAAATGCTTCTTTGTGACACCAATTCAATTGTAGCTAAAACAATGCACGAATTTCAGAGATCAGAAGAGTACTAACTCGTGAAAACCAACAACCAATTCTTTCAATATTTCTTCTACAATACTATTTTAAATATTAAGATATATGTAGAAAAAACAATTACTTGTCTTGAGTAATCACATGTAAATAAACTCAAAAAAAGACCAATAGAATAGTTATCACTAAACTGCAGATTTCTATGCAATATCATGTTTTTATGAATGTAACTAAAGAAGTAGAACCTAGTTCCTGAGTTTAATTTAATTTAAGTTAATGTTTTATCCAACTGTATCTTTCCAACGTCGGATAATATTTCAGAAAACAAAATATGGAAAAGTTGTTAAAGGTATGCATCATTTTCCGTTCAATTTTTCTTAAAACATTAAGAACCTTCTTTGACAAAATAAGAGTAAAATTGAATGTTAAAAATTCATAATCGGATTAAATAGAGATTTGTTTTATCCACCAAGTATTATAACCAATACTTTGTTTTATATATTTTATATATTTTTATATAGATATTATGCACACTCTGTATATTTTTCCACTGTATATGTTCTACGCATAGACGTTCCAGAGAAGATTATTCGCTTTATCTGAAAGGACTTACTTTATAGACGGCTAGCCTGAAAATTTTTCAAGTCACCGACCTATGTTAAACCAGATCATCATCTTCTGTCTTGAACTCCAATAATAAGTGTTCTTTCTCTCACGCGCGTTACTTTTTATCAGTTTTTCACGGTAGAAACACAGAAATTGTTTTCACGTATAAATTTCTAGTAACTGTGCAAAAGAAAAATTTCTCGATAAAAATAATACTAGTAAGAGACGAGAGAGGTGTACAAGAGACCTGCCTCCTACCGTTGTCGTTCGAAAACTCATGGTGCGAGCTTGATGCGATCGTGTGCTTCTTCCCCCACTCCTATGAAGTTAATCGTAGTGGAGAAACCCCTCATGTTGTTCGTATTTCGAACCTGACTCTTCGTGTATACACGAATACGTGTGTATATACACTATCGCTCAAAAGTTGAATACATATGTTACTGATAAAGGATTCTTCAATTTTGCACACATTACTTGCAATTGACACTTTTATTTTATATACAATTTTGTGTATACATTTATTATTATTATTATGTATGCATTTTTGTGTATGCAAACATATAACACACCTTGTAACGCCATATTATATGTATATATATACATAATTTCTAATTTCTAATACTACACCTCTAATTTCTAACCTACATTATCTAAACCTTATTATTCTAAATCTATATGCGAGTTACAAATAATACGTGATATTAATATCTTTGCACATACTGAAATTGTTAAATGCGAATGAAATGCAAGTTCTAAAATTCCAATTGTCCTTTACACATGCAGAAACTTTTGACGGATAGTGTATGTACGTATATACACAGTCTCAAACGGAACGTGATCATTACATATTCACGAACCGTGTATGTGTACGACATAGAGCAGGTGCTCCAAGATTTTTTATAAAAATTTGTTTTTTGAATACTATTTATAAATAAGTATAGTAAAGACAATAAATATAGTTAAATCGTTAGAAACGTATACGTTCAATTATATGTGAAATAATAAGTAATTATATATGCAAATATTACTTAATTAATTACATATGCATGTAAAATGATGACAATTTGTAGCGGTGCTATACGTAATCGATGCGGAGTATACGAAGACATCGATATATATACATATAATAATCACTCTTTAATAGAAATATATTAAGAATATAATCCTAAGAATATCTGTGTTTCAAAATATCAATACATATCAATTTTGCCTATTACGTATTTTAGTTTCCAAATGTTAGTTAGCATTTCTTTATTATTTTCAGAAATTATTTTTATCATTTTCAGAAATACTACATGAAAACCTCCGGTACATTTCAACTTTGATTAAACTCACATTGATTTTGAGATCTACATAGTAACACATCAAATTTAAGACTGCTTGCAGATATCGTTAAAGATCATTCAAGCATGCTATGCGGAATTATAAAAAAATTCGTGACTGTTATTGCCGTGCCAGCAAGGAGTCTAGATTATATGATAGGACGTATACATATGTATGTGTATATATATATGGTATTACATTACACAAGTATACACTACACTGTCCGCTTACTACACAATATAATCTACGTAATCGCGATTTCATTTTTCTGTCTCGAAAATATCAGATCTATTTCAGACATAGCTTTAACAATTACAGTTAAATATTTAATTATTACAAACTAAATGTTGATGTTTCAAGGGATTTTTCTTTTTTTTTATAGTAGCTCTTCATATAATTCTTTCATGCA
This sequence comes from Bombus picipes, assembly GCA_014737485.1. Lineage (NCBI taxonomy): Eukaryota > Metazoa > Arthropoda > Insecta > Hymenoptera > Apidae > Bombus > Bombus picipes. The sequence goes on along the minus strand of JACXIP010000042.1, from coordinate 1,893,063 downwards.
ACCTATTTTGTATATTTTTAATTTTACAGTCTACTGTACTTGCTTGAAATAATTTTTGGGGTGACATATATTTTTTCACATCCTTTCACGCTTGATTTCCTTTTATAATGAAAAGAATCTTTGTACTGCTCTGCCTCTCTTTTGTACGCCCTCCTTGCCCTTCGATACACGTGATTTGTTCTGCAACAGACTTCCATGAATAAGTAACATGACAGACGAGGAGACTATATTAGAATGGGAGGCGGGGCCTTAGGGCGCCTCACGCAAATACTACTTTACACATACACGTGTTTCCTTGCAGTATTAAAGTCTTTTCTATCTGTATAGACAGGAGTATACACAATATAGGAGTATAGGAGTATACACAAGACCTGCAAATCATTCTATATTTTAATTGCATACATAGAAATAAGTTACGTATGAAAATATATACATGTAAAATATTTCATCTATGTAACAAAATTTGATCGCACCCAAAAACAATTATTCAAAACTAAAACTTTCTAAGACTAGACTTAAAAATTTATACGTTTAAATTTCTTAATGTGAATAAATGTTGACTGGAGTTGCAATATATTGTTATTTAAACATTATTCGTCTATTCCAAAAGAGGAAGTATTGAGAAATTGACACTTTGAAACAACTTCCGGTTTCTAGAATCATGCAATACACGTAGAGGAAACTATTTAATATTCTTCTAAGTCATAAGCACGTGTATTTATTAATACTGTGAAAAAAACGTGACAAAACTTATGTACCCATACCCTATAAATTAATCATCGACATTTGATATTCATTAATTTATGGATCCTTGTAATAATGATATATAAATGAGTTAGTAAAAAGTACAGGAGATATAGTTTCATAATCAAAATATATATCTTTTAAATGACGTGAACATGTCAAAAAATTATAATAAAAAGTAACATTTTTTGCGTATGTATTTTTTTAAATCAATAAAATATTTTATATATGTATGATCAAATTTTTCATTAAATCTTTTTTTAATTGTAACTTTTAATTAATTTCAATTTTCAATTGAAATTTACTCAAAAAGTTCATTTTAAATTTCTTAAAAGATGTTTTATGTAATGTAAAAAGAATTTGAACATTTTTTCGAATTGGACGTCGCCGCAGTTAATTCCGTTTCAGCGGCGCTCCTGTCGTATTAACACAAGTAATATCCGGCCACGTTAAAATAGCTTGTTTGGTTAAAATATTGGCCGGGTCCTTGATCAATTAATTGAATAGTGTATCTTAAAATCTTTTCCCAACTTAAATGTGAATAATTTATAAAAGACACTAAACTAACGAAGAATGAACTACTGGTCAAATTGTTTGCTGCTTGTCTCGTTGTTTGGTACCATATTACGTACTGGTGGTGTCGAACTATCCTTCGAACTACCTGACAATGCGAAACAATGTTTCTACGAAGAGATCAAACAGAACACGACAGCAATGCTCGAATTCCAGGTACATAGATTATTTATTATTTAATAAGATACTTCTTTTGGTAATTTGTAGTTATTAAAATAAAATTTACAAACAATATATGTAGTTTATTTCGACGCAATAATGCCAGCCACATTTAATTTTGTAATCGTTACCAACTTGTCATTGAAACACAAACATGTTGCAACTTTGCAATATTGACACTAAAATTTAACATGTTCTCCGAAGAATTCTTTTATAGGTTATAAAGATGATGTGGTTTCAATCAAATAAATGTTTTTTAGGTTGTGACAGGTGGACAATATGATGTTGACGTAATTTTAGAAGCACCAAATACAGAAATCATTTATAAACAAATAAAAACACAGTTTGATTCACATCAATTTACAGCATCAGTGTCAGGAGCATATAAAGCCTGTTTTAGCAATGAATTCTCAACATTTTCACACAAACTTGTTTACATGGATTTCAGAGTGGGAGATCAATTACCAGTTGGGGAGCATGTAACTGTTATGACACAGGTAATATATATATCCATTATTTTTATATTATATGTAAAATATAAAATAAAATGTTTGTAAGATCAAAATAAAAGTCATAAATATTTTGTTTTAGATGGAGTCTTCGGCCGAAGAAGTACATAAGCATCTGAATAATATTTTAGACTATCAAACACATCATCGATTAAGAGAAGCGCAAGGTCGTAAACGTGCAGAAGATTTGAATACTCGTGTGCTCTTATGGTCTGTTATGGAAACACTTACAATTTTGATCATATCTGTGGGGCAGGTGTATGTATTAAGGACCTTTTTCACAGAAAGAAAGCGTTAATACATTCATTAGTGCATCTGCAAATAATAATACATTCTTTGTTCGCAATACAATAACTAATCCGTCAGAGTAATGTGGGACACCATCATATTTAATGTTTCACAAATTCTACCAATTATGGTGCCATGTTAACTTTGGCCAGTTGTTGTGTCCATACCTATTTTGGACTGAAAAGTACAACTCCAAAGATACGAAATAATTTAGCAGCAGAAACATGTGGTTTCCTGGAGTATGAGGATGTTGTGTATGCGCGTTCATGTGTGTATAATTTAAATTAAGTTATATAAAACCTAGAACATTTTAACAAGTACCTGCTCTATTATGAGCTATAAGGGGAATGTGGAATCAATTGGACTGTCCCTTTTAATGATAAATTTTTAAGTTATAACCGTACTTTGGCATTGACAGTGTAACATTGTCATGAAAAATACATTTTTCTTACTGTGAATGTGTAACAATAAACTAGAACATTTACGTATGAATGTGTTACTTTTTATGATTACTTTTCCCATCTTACTGAAATATTAATATAACTTGTTACAATTGTATTTAATGTATTGATTGACAAATAAAGAATATCCCAAATTTGCATTTTGTACAATTAACAGAAAAATATGTATAAATTTTACTTTCTGATTTCTCCTATATATATTCTTTGCTTTACATAAGTTAGGATTTATATAAAATAAAAATCGCATATCCTCTTATACGAAGAATTAATGCATTATCTTTTTTAACTAATTTATAAAAAAATAATTTTAGTATTTAAAAGCGTAAAATATAGTATATCTATTGCAGATTTTTATCAATCTGCAATTGGAATATGTGGAATATGTATTCCTACATACACACAATAATACTTATATGTAGTAATCAATTTAAATTCCGTTTTCACGAAAATACGTGTCTTTTAGACAGCCGGCAGAATAACCTTACTGTTACATTCACTTTAATATGCTGACACGACACAAGCAGAGTAACAGCTGTCATAACCAAGAAAGAGACGTAAACAAATTTTAGTAAAACTGTTAAAGTTTTATATTATGGAGGTAAATTTTTGAATTCTTACGTATCCGATTCAATATCTATTTTTATAAGTTATTAAAAACGATTTATTTCATTAAATGTATGAATATATAATCAATAATTATTTTTTAACAAAAAAATATTGTATTTATTTAATGCAAGTATAATAATAGTATTTCCTTGTATTTTTTATCAGAATAAGGCTTATAGTCTTTAATTTTATAGATTTTATAGAATATATTTCTATATGTCATATACTTTATAGAATTAATTTATGATTAAAAATATATTACATTTACTAATAATATCTCTAATGTGATAGTTTATTTATTAATGTTTTCATAATTTTATATAATAACTTTCTTATTTGCAGTATGTGTAATATTTAATACAATTTAAATTATAATTGATGTTATATCTTGTTTAGGAACAGGATATTCCTATTGATATTAATGTTGGAAAATTATTAGAATGGTTAATAAACAGAAGACATTGCTCTAAGGACTGGCATGTAAAAGTTTTAACTATCAGAGAAAAAATTAACAATGCAATACAAGATATGCCTGTTCACGAGGAAATTGCAAAATTACTATCTGGTTCATGTATGCTACATAAATATTTTACATTTTATTCTGTTCATATTTCAATTTACATTTATTATTTAATTTTTATTCTTTCAGATATAAATTATTTTCATTGTTTGAAAATAGTAGAAATATTGAAAGAAACTGAAGCTGATACAAAAAATGTATTTGGCAGGTATGGCTCACAAAGAATGAAAGATTGGCAAGAAATATTACGATTATATGAAAAAGACAATTTATATCTTGCAGAAGTTTCTCAGATACTTATAAGAAATGTTAATTATGAAATTCCAAGTACTAAAAAACAAATTCAAAAATTGGAACAAATACAAGCTGTAGGTATTTATTACATGTACATTGTATATATATATATATATATATATATATATACACACATATATACATATTTTTTTTAATAATATAACATATTTTTACTAGGACTTTGAAAAAAGAGAGGCAGACCATAAAAAATCAGAAAATGCAGCTAGGTCGGAATTTAACTCACTTTGTAAGCAGCTAGGTATTCCTGGAAAACAAATTAAACAGGAATTATCTGAAAAAGTAAAAGAACTTCCAGAAATTTATGAAAAAATTGCTAAAAAGATTAAGTCATTAGAAAAAGTTGTAGAATTCTATTGTGGTTTTGTTAATTATACTCTTGGTAGACAGTATGATGATGGTTGTGTTCCTATGATACAATATATAGTTGGTATGCTAAATTAATAAAAACATTTTTTAAAAAATGTCATACATATATTATGCTAAAAATATTATAAATTAATTAGATAAAGGAAATACTACTACATATGAATGGATTTATGGCGAAGCTCCATTATCAGTTAGTGAACCACCTTTAAATATAAGCTTAGATAATGATGATCTGGAGAAGAAGAAAGTGGAAGATATTGATAATGTTGTATGTGAATCATTGTAAAATGTTACAAATAACTTAGAAAATTTTTCTAAATGTTATCGTCATTAATTTAGGGAATTGATTTTGGAGAAATTGATATAAATGGCGGCATAAATTTCGGCGATGTTAATTTAGAAGCTGGAGGTGAAATTGATTGGGGTGATGGAAATGTAGAAGAAGCTGTACTTGGAGATATTGATTACAATATTTCTTTAGAAGAATCTGGTATAGTCGTAGAAGCAGCTGGTCATGAAGGTGGAATTGCTACTGGTACTGAAGCGTACACAGTCCTTGATAATCCATCTACTAGAAATGATTTTATTAACCAGTTGTTTGAGGTATATATGTTTTTATCTTTTCTAGTTACAAACATAATGCTTTCAGTGACGATTAAAATTTATTTTCTAAAACAAATTATTTTCTTATAGCTGGAAGCATTTCTTAAATTACGTTTATATGAATTCAAAGGTGACGATAGTGTAAATTTCTTAAGCTTCAGTCAATTACAAGATTCGTCTTGTATCGTACAAAATTCTACATTAGAGAATAGTCAGAATATGTTAGATAACGTTCAAGTTGTCTTATCTGAAATTTTGGATACTAAAGTTCAGCACTTACATAACATAAAACATTCTGCGAGGTAAACCAAATAATATAAACATTATATTTATATATTATTTTAAAGAAATTAAAAGTTTATTTCTTTTCATAGATACGTAGATGTCTTAACTTCATCATTAAAACAAAAATTAAGTTTAGTTGATAAAATGATAGCTTTACAAAAATCTGTGAGAGAGAAACGAGAGAAGTGCGCACAAGAAGTTACTACTGTTCGACCTCTTCTTCAACTTCTTATACAAAGAACAAAAGAACTACAAGTAGAGGTATCTGCAATAATTTTTGTTAATAAATTTCATCTGTTAGCGTATATTTATTTATTAATTTTCTTTTTCTACTTATAGATTGAAAAAGATATCTCAAAAAAATATAAAAACAGAGTTGTACATTTAACCGGAGGTATAAATATGTTGTAAATAACTAAAATAAAAAGGAGAATATATCTACTGTAAATAAGATTTTATTGCAGAATATATAATATCATATACTATGTACACAAATTATTTGTATGCCTTTTTTACATTTTAATGAATATTTACTCCTTTAATAAAATAATAGGGATAAAATGAAAGACTGTTTCGATGTATTAGGTTGTCCCAAAAATTCCTTTCGTTTTGTAAGGAAATAATAGATGCACAACATTTTTTGTTTTATATTATTTTATTGAATTATGTATGATCCATTTTGTTCTACTACTACGAAATTTGTTCTATTACTGCAAAGTAGATCATACATAATTCAATAAAATAGTATAAAACAAAAAATATTGTACTTCTATTATTTCTATATAGAACGAAAGAAATTTTTGGGACAACTTAATATATTGTCTTGTTGATTTCTGATATTATAGAAAAATTTGTACCTTTCATAATAAATGTTACAATACTTATTGAAGTACGCTTCTTATCTTTGGTATGAACACAATATTATTATTAAATCATGAATTAATGTTCAATTCAGTTATTTATATTTTACAATTCTATACCAAATATTACATGATCATAAAAAGATTTTGCACTAATCTCCAAGGTGAAGAAGTGCATACAGCTTTGGTTGTTGGACATGGATAACGTTTTAAACATTCAGCGAATGAACGATCACATTCACATAATCGCTGAGCACATGATCCAGATCCTCCCCAATTTCCATGTTCAACAGCTACGATATAGAGAAAAATATACTTCCAAATAAAAGTAAGTTATTTAAATAAAAATAATGTATTCTACGAAACTAACCGCATACTGGTTTGTAACCGCGATAACATCTCCAATAATATGGTACAAAATATTCTGAAAATGTTGGACATTCTGTAGCATCATAGCACCAATCATGCATTTTACAACATCTATAAAAATAATCAAATTCTAATTTCAATTAATGTAATTTGAAATCTATGTTTACATCTTTTTATATCATCGTGAATTCAAATATTTATGCATAGAGAACTTACCTATCTATTCCATCTATTACATATCCTGAACCTAAAAAACCACAATAGCATCCATATCCCTTATAAGCTAAAGGATTACATCCAGTGGCGCATACTACCATGTTATACAAATGTATCACACCTCTTTTAAATCTTTTGTGCGTTGAGATCTGTTCGCTATACATTCTAAAACAATGTACATTTTCTGAATAATTAAAAATTATTTTTTTTGTAGTATAAAAAATTTTACACAGGGTTTCGGAAAGGTGAAGATAAGTATAAGTAAGAATAAATAAATTTATTAAAAATAGAAAAAAGAACTTATACTACGTGTTAATGAGATCAAGTAGCTAAAAAAAAGTTTACATGAATTTATGTCCGAAAATACTTCGTTGAAGAGTTACATAGGCGTTCAAAGATTTCTTTCTGATAAAGTTGTTCTTAAGGATATTCTCAGATTATTGATATATGTAGATTGTCAATATTTCAAAGTTCTCAACTAAAAGGATCAGTATGTTCTCTCAATACAATATTATTAATGGTTATTAACAAATTACATTTTCGATGAGAAGCTTGACATATTGACAATATTAATGATTGAGGGTATCCTAAGACTCGTCATACAGACTCGTAAACAGACATAAATGCGCATCTACCATTATTTCTACAACAGCAGGAATATTCGAAAGTATTTGACGAATAGAGTGCATTCTTGTAGAAGAATGAAATTTCGAGCGTTTATTATAACTGTCAAAATACTTAACAAAAATTTCTGAACGCTTATAACTGTTCAATAAAGCATTTTTAGACATAAATTGATATGAACTTTTTCTACCTATTTAATCTCATTAACACATAGTATAAATTTTATCCCTACCTTTCCGGACACCTTGTATATGTATGTGTAATTAAAATTAATATATCTTATATGAATATCTTTATTAAAAGAAGTAATGCTACACGAATTAGTGTAATTTTATTAAAACAAAAAATTGCAAAGTATAAAAAGCATTAAACTCTTACGGTAGTTTATTGTCTCTTGTATGATTGTGTGTAAAACTAACAGATGGAGATTCATGTATATATCCACTTTTCTTTTGGTATTGTATAGGTATCGCATCCCATTTTTCATCATTTTGTTTTATATAAAGATTTTCTTTCTTCCGATCTTTTGTGTAGTTGAATAAAAGTTTATCTTCAGGTAACTTATACGATTCTCTATTTCTAATTAATTTCTCAGTACTTGGATTATTCCTGGCTATAACAAATATTTGACAATAAATTAAGTAAGATCGAGAAACGCAATAGGTATTATGATATTATGCAAAAACAGGTCAACTCGGATCACTTAATGATCGCCCTGCACGAAAATTTCTATGCATATTTTTGAAGTTATTTTCAGAATATAAATAATATTTATTGCATGAAACGTACTTATGCACGCGCATCGTTTATTGTCATTACAAACTTATTTTACCTCCCCTTCCCAAGTTAGTTATCTTTGAAATTATTGTAATTTCTCTAGTAATTTGATGGTTCGTCATCATTGTCCATATACGATTTCCATGAAATTTATAAATTTAAAATATACACATCACGTAAAAATGAATTTATGTCTAGAATGTTATATATTCTGATCTATAGACGATATTCAAATTTCTAATACGAATTATTCATTTTTTTTCGTTCCAATTGTTGACTTAAAAGCGGTCAAAAATGCACGTTTTCAACCGCTTCTTTTCTTTTCTTTCACGCTTACTGAACCCTAATCTCTAGCAACGAGACACACTTCCGTCTACGGCACATCTTCCGATTATGTCATTAAAAAAACTTATTCATTAACTGCTGCAGAGTAAACGCGTATTATTTTATGATTCGTTTAATATCAGGGGCTCAATAAAGGAAGATAGAAGAGATGGATTATTTATATAACTTAAGAAAACTGTGCGTAAAGCGTGCAAAAGCTTAATAAAGATATCTTTATGTTTTCAAACACTTAGATATCAGAATAAAGTTATCCTTTCCTATATTATTAAATTAAAATATTGTAGTTATTAGCATATCCCTATCGTAAAAACGTTTGTATGATCTTTTCTTTAGATGAATGCTGATCAACTGCTTCCTCTACTATCTCGTTTTTAAAAAAGAGTATCTGCTTGTACTACTTTTTCCATTAAGTTTCAAACTTCTTCTTAAGAATAATTTGCAAGAAAGAAGAATTTACAATTTGATAAAGTTCGTTGAAGAACCCAAATTATTTAACAAAATAATGTAACAATATTGTAATGTAATTAGATATAGCATGACATTAGATTCTCATACGAAGATGATGGAGTATCCATCATGGATATAGGTAATAACATCGAAGTCGATGCATAAACATTACATTAATACATGAACATTGATAAAAATATATATGTAGCTTTCATTTATTATTAAGTGACCACGAAAAGTATTTGCACATACCATTATTTTTTTTATCAGGTTCTACATTTTATTCTCATTATATCAAATTGTTATAGTCATATGAAAGCACTAGCAAATGGTACGAAATTTCATATACTTGGATCTAATTATTTAACATAAAAATGATATAACAAATATGCACAATAAAGTGCAAATATTTTTTATAGCCACTGTAAATTATTATGACATACCACGACTTTGATAACAAGGCAGCGTTACAAATATCACAAGGGAAAGAAAGATGAAAATTTTTCGACGAGGTATCATCTGTGGCCAATTAGAGCTGTAAAAAATTAACACGGCTTCGACTCTTTTATGAATCATTGAATATATGTTTTCACAAATACGAAAACAAGCTTTTAATGTCAGCTACGAATCTTAAAGTTATTCAACATGTTACGATCCGTGGGTTCCAGTATCGAAGAATCGTAACGTTCCACGCGTAAGCACATTATTCATTACGCATTATCAATGACGAGGGATCCATTCAGATTTATTGATCAAGATCGATGAAATCAAAGAACGTGCGTGGCAAATAACAATATCCTTTCATACTTTGAAATTATTCTCTTTTACACAATCTCGAACAAAGATCGTTATGTTCGTGAAATTCTTGAACATCGAAAAATCTTCAGATATCATTTAAAATTCATGTATGCCACCATCAGTCTATATATTTGAACAGGTATATCTTCTTCCAAGCAATGTGATCCATCGACGATTTATTTAAAAAATACGCTCATTGCAAATGTCACTTTCGTAAATATTTAAAAGTTATCAACCATCTTCACCTGTTGCACAAAATATTGTCTTTTTTATTTTAAAATCAGAACTTTTTTCGCTCGAGTAAATTTCTGTACCGCACTGTATCCACTGTTTTCCAAAATCAGAGCCAAAATCCTTTCGTCGGCGGAAGAGTCAAATGAACACTGTCCAGCCTTATCAAATGCTTTTGGTCCATCGATTCCCTCTACAGGGAAATTTACCCCTTCCTACCACAAAACATTTGACGTGTCATGATTCACTGTTCTACCGAATTCCGTGACTCCGAGTCTTTCCTTTGGAGCTACGAAGTACTCGAGGAACGGCACTTAGACTGATCCTCTTCATTGAGGAGAAGAGACACGAGGCGCTTAGGCGCACTCTGAGAAACCTACTGTTATACTTTCAACGATTTCCTCGAAGCGGAGAATACTCAACAACTTATTCACCTTTTACTCGCTTTTTATTCATCTCCTATCTCGATCGCTGTTCCAATGGTTTATCTTTATGAATATATTACTTCGTCTTCTTTTATTATAGGTGTCCTTTTGATGGTTATAGCTTCTGAAGAAGAAATAACTTTCGATATGATTATGTTTGTTAGTCTCATAATTTGATCCAGTTTCATTCACACACTATTTTTTATTTATTTTTGGGTAGTTTTATTTCTGTTTCTTCTTTTCGGATCTTTTAGCGAGCATATCCTTCATTTCATTATCTTGGAGTTGTTTTGTTAATACAGTGATATAATAATTTGATTTCTAATAAGTTTGTGTTGAAGAAAATATGTAACGAAAGCTATATAGAACGTTTTTATTTTTGTAAGATGAGATTTCGTTGTAGATGCGATCTAATTTTTAAGTAGTCCAGATTTCTCCCAAAACAAGCTCAGAGGTTAAAGGACAAGCGTAAATGATGCTGCAGAGATTGTTTTAAATCCAAATTCCACGATAATTTTGAACACAAGTAACAATAATTATTTTGCTGATAAAATTGTTTGAATGAATTTATGCCAAACTGTGTAACCTTTATAGAAGATTTGCATTTCTTTAAATTTACATTCTACTATCTTTGCAAAACATTATTTGTAAAATATCTACTTTTGTTAAATATCATTAAAATTCCGTGAAATTGATATCAATTTTTGATATATTATATAAATTTACATATATTGATAAGGTACAAAATGAAATATAAAACAGAGAAACAACGATGACATAATTTTCATTAAATTCCAAGATATCGGTCGTATCCCAATAGTCAAGTATTGGGAGCAGAAAATTTACCCGTTGACCGACTGGCCGACGTAGTTTGAAATCGCAAAATAGTAGAACGGTAGAACCCAGCTGGTTCGTATTTACTGGTATAGTGAATGGATGTGTTACGTTGAATCTAGCGGTATTTGCTGTACTTGCAACAGATGTTTGATGCAGCATACGTCAAATAATTTAAAAAATATAAGACTAATATTCATTTAAAATTTTAAGGCTTTATATACTCAAGTTCTTTATCAGATTTCTGTGGAATACTATATCAAAATCGGGAAAAATTCTTTTGTATTCCATTATGGTTCCCTTAAACATGTAAAAAAAGTATTTAGCACGCTGTTCCATACCGAAAGTTGCAAAACTGACAGACATACGAATCAGAATTGGACGTTATCGCAATAAATGTTGCTTTAAGTAGATATATATTATATGATCGTAAGCAACTTAAAGCAACGTTTATTTTGTATATATTATTCTTACATTATTATAATATTATTGTATATTACTATATATATATAATATAAATACATATTATTATTTGAAAATTAAATTATTTTAATATTTGTTATCTTATTTGATGTATATACATACGTATATCGTTGTTTGATTTAACCAGGAGGACAAACTTATTTTTCTGTGTTGCATTAGATTGCTACTGTAAAATTACGTACTTTCGGCAATTTCTTAAAAATTATTTTTACGGGAAATTTTCATATATAAATTTCAAAATCTGGGTACTTCCATCTTTTATACCCTGTTTTGTACTTTTTTTTCTTCCTTACCTTTTATGTTTCTTAATCCGATGAAATATTTTGACATCAAACTTTTTAAAAGGTAAATATTTATAAATAGATATATGTATTCCTCATACATGTACCAAAAACTGTTATCTTAATTCCATCTTCAATTATTATTCGAAACAATCAGATATTTGGCAAATAAATGATTTGAAAATAATCAATTTCTCAAAATAATATTTTGAAATTCCTTGACATACATATGCTACATACTTTTATTTTCAAATGTACAATTATGGACAAAAATAAGCAGACAGGCAATGGAAATGATATCAAAGAAGTTTCGTTAAATACAGCTTCTTTACACAAAAATGTAAACATTATTTTCAACTATTTACTACTAATTATTTATTCAATTAGTACGTGTACTATAAGAATATGCAATAAAGAAAAGTTAGGTAGTAGTTGGATTAAGCTTCATTAATAAATAAGTACTTCCACTGCCTGTCCACTTATTTTTGTCCTCGACTATACTTATTTATTTTCGTCAAAGTGATTATTTGTCTTCTTTATCCATTTGTCATTTCCATATCGAACAAAAAGAGGCGAACTTTCATAAACTTTAAAATTTTTGAATGTCATTTATATAAAAAGGGTGAAACGAAAAAGACAAAAAAATAATTTTCGATTCACTTTTAAAGCTTCCAAAATATTCAATGTACGACTTTCAAATCATAAAAGCATTTATAGGCGATTCTCTAGTTACCACCTCACCATATAACAACTTTACCGTGTTACCAATTGTTAAAACATGTGCCTTCCATTTTTTATTCTTTATGCTTGACCTCCTCTGATGGAACTTAAAGGAGCAAGACGAGCAATTATCGTGAAATCCGTGCCTTTGAGTAACAATGCCTGCAGCGAGGATTTCAGATCCGATTTCAAAGTCAATCCTCCTGCACCACGAAGGAAAACATCCGTGACACTAGATTCACCGCAGGAAATTGCAAGATCACGCTTGTGCACAACCGATAAGCGACAAATAGAACAATGGCCTGTCGAAGAAAGAACATCGCGAATAGTTTCACTCGCGTTAAGTATCGTTTGTTGGTGTCGTTGCAGATATCGTTTCCTGAATTACGACAGCTCCCCCGGAATATTTGACCGAGCGTGACGATCGATTCGGATAAAATTTCCCAACAAGGTGTTGAACAATGTTATATAACAATGGTTAAGTTCATGACATTAAGAGAAAGAAGTAATCTGGATCAACCACGTTCTCAGTGATCTTTACGGGAAATCTTTAAGTTACTTTTTGCTATACGTTATAAAGTAAATCTTTCCCTTTGTACATTTTACAATCTAAATCAATCTAAGGGAATAAAAAATATTTATACGATTTTAAGATAAAGACAGGGAGATGTATTGGAATATTTGTTAGAAGTAATGACATTATCTGTAAAACTGAGCAATAGATTAAAAAGTTTATTTTAAATATTGTTTAGAAGTTGAAAAATTAGTAAACAAATTAAAAACTTGCGAAGTGTACAAATTACATTTCTATTATTACATTATGCTATATTATGTGTGCATATTAATTCATATTACTCTTTTCTTTGTAATATTAAAAGTAATATAAAAATTATAGACTATTTAAACTGCGAATATTTGTGGGCGATAATTATACAATAAAGACATTTATGCACATAAAGTAAATAAATCAGCAAATATGCAAATACATTTTACATACGTTTAATATATTATCTACGATATAGTCATTATTTACAGAAATTTTCTAATACTTTTGTGATTAATTTAGTACATACATATAGTATTACATTATAATTAGACTGCAGCTTTCACGTATATATGAAAAATTTGAAGATGCAAAAATGCATACGATGCATACAGATAATGTACTAGAACATTCAGAGTACAGTATTTACTATTTATTTATAGTATTTAGCAAATGAAACAAATTTCTATTTACGTTCCATTTCTTTAGCTACGTTCGCAAAAATATTAAAAAACCCGCAGTCTAATTGTAAACAAATTATAAGCAATTTGTCCAAATGTGAAGCCGTTGACTGCATTTTCTTACAACGTTTACATAAAATAAATAACGCCTATTTATCTTTTGAAATATTTGCTTTGAAAATATTTACGAAAACCATGTTCGCCATATATGTAATTTACAGTAACGGTTAGAATAGCACGCTAAATTCAACAAAACTAAGATATCTTAATTCACAACACAAACTGCTCATTATATCCTACGCTCAACCAACCAGTCAAAATTTGACATTAACATTGTTACGAACGGTACACAGTTATGACAAATTAAATCAATTTCATGAGATAAATATATCATATATGTAAAGTATACGATCAACCATACGTTTTCGAACATAAATGTAATGCGATATACGTATGTTCTTAGATATAAATGTGCAAAAAGTATACATTTTAATTCTAGGTAATTTTTAGCCAGGTTTTATTTCCTTACTCGTATGCTATAAAAATATGAATTTGTATGAACATCTGTGGTCTACAGATTATTACTTAAATTCCATATAATTTTAAGTTTTTACGTAATATAAAATAATATTTTATTTAACTATTGGCTGAGAAAATATCTTGATTCACGTGACAGAAATTCCATCTCTGATAATTATCCTAGCATGAAAGAAACATTTTACAACTTCAATTTCGTCTTTTGTATACGCGAAATTAATTTCTTACACTTACAAGTAAGAACACTTCCGCTAATAAAGTAATGTTAATTGTTGCTCGGCATTTACCTCGGCGTTTACCTCCTCCGTGTTTCGAGTTACTCTATGTGCATCTGTATCTGTGCAATGAAATGGCTGTTAAAGGTCTACGAACGAGCATCGTGAGAAAGTAGTCTCTAAAGAATGCGAATCAGAAGGAAACACAGACCAATTGGTTAGCACGCAATCTATCCATTTAAGGTTGCACAACCTAAAAATATTTCCCGTTTGTCAGTGAACAAAGCCAACTACTTTATTTGTCACGATAAATGCGTTTGTTTCTTTCGAAATTTCATTGTTAAAATTACACACGTAACAGGTAATTATCAGAGTTGTGTATTATTTAAACGTCAGGTCGTAAGTAATATAGTCTCCCATTTTGCATTTTACATTTCCAAGGTAAAATCAAATAGAAGCTTCCGAAATGTACAATCATCGTCAGCGATTAAAAGAGTTACAAATGATCGATACTAATGAAGGAGGAAAGAAATTCTGTTTCATCGTTTCAATGCTCGGCTGCAGGCAGCGAGAACAATAAACAAAATCACGGAATGCAATTGAAAATTATACCATTCTCTCTATTCGCTAAACCTAACGCGTACGAATTCCATTTATTCATTACTTCATTTCATTTATTTATCCGTTCTTTCTCGTTTCATTTATTCTGATCACTAAAAATTGGCGATGAAAGAGAAAGGTGATTTTATAAATGGTGGTATAATAATTCGTTAATAAATATTATAAAATTTTACAAACACGATATTATGTATGCAATGACTTAATACTTGGGATTGAAACAGATTATCTGAAGTTGTTATCTTTCATATTTATTTCAAATAAAACCCTCCCATACAGGATTGCACACTGAGATATGCTAAGAGATCATTGCAACTTTTGCTTGCCTTCTCTCATCCTAGACATTTTATAGTTCCTTGCCATTTGCAGGTTCATCTAACAAATCTAATCTATTTCTATAACAATTCTATGTATAATATTAAAGTGGGTATTATAAAACTCAAGTAGATAGAAGAATGCAAAATAATAGAAATAAAAGAAAAATCATTGAAAAGAGCAGCAAGGTACGAAGAGAAAGCCCTAGAATCAAAAAAGGAATTAGTAAAGGAGCGTATAAAGGAGAGAGAGAGAGAGAGAGAGAAAGAGAATGGGGGAATGGTCAGCAAGGGAAAAGAGCAAGAAAGAGAAAGAAGGGACTAGAAGAGGTGAGAAAAGGAGGGACGCAGATAGAAACAGGAGAGGAGCAAGAAAGGATGACAGCAGATCAAATTATAGAAGAAAGAAGAAAGAGAGAAACAGAAGAGAGGGGGAAAAGGATAAGGGAATCCAAGTATAATATACACTACAGAAACATAGTCAAAGAAAAATTACCAAAGTACTTAGAAGGGAGGATGAAGTGGAAGGACAGAGGAATACTGGCAAGATTCAGATGTGGAAACGAGACCAAAGCAAGGGAATACTGGAAAGAAGAGGGAGAAAAAAGATGCAGACTATGTAAAAGGAAAGAAGAAGACCTGAGACATGTAATAGAAGAATGTGAAACAACGGGAGGGCCAAAGGACATAGGAAAAACGCTAAACGAGACTGGAGAAGGTTTAGCAGAATTGAAAGCAATAATAGAGAAGAGAAGGGCAAACGACAAGAAGGAGGCACAGCAAGGAGGCTAAAGTTGCAATAGTTTGCTAATTTTTGGTTTTCAGAAGTAGAACAAGTAAGGTAGTGCAATAAAATAGAGTGGAAAAGAGGGGAAGTAGACATATAAGAAGAGAAATAGACATAAGAGATGTAAAACCGAAAGTTCATCCAAAGCCGAAAGGCACGGACTAAGCAATAATAAATAAAAATAAAATAAATATAAAACTTAAATAGAATCGAAGGAATAAATATCTTCTAAAACATTCATGTTAATGAATTGTATGGCAGAAATTAGAGCATGTAAAAAATTCGTAACATGTAGCGAAGCATTTATTATTAATGAAACATTTATAGAGCATAGGATAAGGATAAATAACATTGTTACATAAATGTATAAATGAATGACATAATAATATTTATTCATTATGTATTATTACTTTTAATTGTACGATATATGTATACAAAAGTCAAGTTCGTAGAATTGGAATTCAAAAATCGTCGTGAAACGTAGATCTTCAAAATTTTAAATAATTAACATTTCATAGTTGTAAATTACAGAAAATTAGCTTGGAATTGCTTGATCTCTGTGAAATTTTCCCAGATCGCGATTGCTTCCTTGGAAAGATTTTAGTTCGTCTTAATATGTAAATTAGATACTAGTTACCGCTCTCAAAAGTAGACCGTCTGTGAAGCCAAGTGTATCGTAGCGTAATTTTGCCAGGCGTATCAAGGCTCTACCTATTTTACCCTGAATTCAAGGCAAGCGTAATAGGATGGAGGATTCTAACGTCACGTTATCGTCGAATCAATTATATACTTTCACCAACAATCTTATCAACCGAAATATGAAATGGTAAAACAATTCTAGGAAAGGCAAGACTTATTTACATTTTATGTACAAGAAAAATCACACGAAATCTTTAAGATTCCAACTTTCTACAACATTTCCTTGCAGTAGCTCAAGTTATCATTAGCTTAAGTTTGACGTTAATCGTCAAATAAAATAAATAAAAATTTACCTAAACAGTAACAGAAAATGTCTGAATTCTTATAATTGTATGATAACAAAGTAAAAATGGCGAAGTATTAAAATAAAATAAAATAAAATAAAATAAAATATAATAAATAATAAATGAACGAATAAGAATAGTAAAATGAAAAATATACATATGTTTTATTTATTAAATCATTACATTTAAATAAATTTCTCTTATCCTTTATTTCTTAATGTAAACATCACCCGAATAATTTAAAAAATTATATGAACACAATTTTTCTGTAAATACTTCGATAATACGAAAATAACGCGTTTTAGACATCGGCCATTCAAATTAAACCTATAGCTTGGAAACGAAGTATGTAACACACTCATCGTTAAGTACTTAATTAAGAAAAATAGTACACATAGATATCTATGTATATACCTACTTAGAAAACCCTTATTTTTGTAACTTGAAGTATTTAAAAAATGTGTAATAAATTTCAAGCGCAATCTGGCAGAAGATCCACTAAAAGGTGTAATTGAGTTTAATCAATTGGCTCGATCGTTTTCAATGAAATTATGCAATTTTCGTGCATTTACTTTCAATGTCGGGGCTCCATTAAGAACAGGACCATTAACTTTCGTTCTTTTTCAACGCTTTCTTGTTCCTCGATACGGAGTGGTTCTTTTCACTTTACTGTTATGGGCATTCTTAGAAAATGTTTTCAGTCAACCAATACGACGACGGTTGCTTAGACATTTGTTTAAAAAGGAACACAAAAAGAAAAACAGCTTCTTAGCGTAAAACGTAACGATCCTTTGCTATTTCGTAAGTGGTTGATATCACTGAAAATGTCGGATTCGTGAATTATAAGCAGTCATGAAAAATCGAGTAGAAACCACAACTGTCTGATTACCAAGGATATTACATACGCCAACTTATCGTCTTTATAAATGTGTAAATGCTTAGATGAAGAATGGAAACTGTATACGGAGTCACAGAAATCGATCACGTTGCAAATTTTGAAGCTGCGGTGTAGACATTATTTAAATAAAATATTTGGAAAATAACTGTTTAAATAATAGATCATCTTATTTGGTCTTCATTGTGATTTAATAGAAATATTTGAACGTGAAATTCCGCACAATATTATACTTCGATCAAAATGAACATTTTAAAACAAACTATTGAAAATAAAGAATTTGCTAATCTCACCTTTTCTATTTCACTTTTATTACAATATTATCTTAAATTGTATTTTTAATGTAAAATATTTATCATTTTTGTCTTTATTTAAACCAATGCTAATTAAAGTATACATATTTAAAGAATATATATATATATATTCTTATATATGTCTTATATATACATTCATATATATATATGTAATAAGAATATTACAATTTTAAACACGGAGAACACATTAATTTAACAGAAAAAACAATAACAAAATCTTAATTAATTTCTAAATATTCCCCAATTTAATCTTTCAAAGGTTCAAAAGTCCAAACGTTAACAAGAACATTGAACTCGTTAATCATTAGAAAATAAAAGATACTGAGAAGTTGTTCACTTGCTTCTTTCCTTACTTGCTTCTCCGTTTTAAGGTGGAACATTTCCTCTTCCCTCTTGAAAATACATAAACAATACATACTTACGAAGCACATGAGATTTATTACCAAGAAAATATATTGTTCGCAGATGCACATTGTTCTTTAATTGGACAAGAAACTTTTCAACAAGACCTTTCATAATCAAATTCAATCGTTAATGATCAACTAAGGATATAAATAGGTTATTTCGCATTTGAATCCATTGAGGACTAGCTTCAAGCACAAAATTAAAAAAGCTGAATTAATACTTTCTAAAAAAATAAATATCTCTTGAGAAATTTGATATCATATCTTTTTTACAGAATTCTCGTCCAAAAACTTTGTCCCATATCTTCATCTCATCATTTCGAGAATTGCTCAAGTAGGACAAATTTTAAAGATCATTGAGATCCTTAACTTTAAATCCTTCCTGAGTATATCTCCGTGTGTTTAATCTATTTCCTCATTAAGAATTACAACTCCGCAACTTACCTTCAAAGGAGAGTTTCTCAGTTCCCACAAACAGTGAATAAAGAGAAAATAGCAACAAACACTGACGTTAGAAAATAAAACAATTTTTTCATTATTTTAAATTTATATCAGTATGATTATGATAATTGTGTCTCGTCACGATGTTAATAAAATTGTTTAATGTTGTTTTGAATTCTAAAATGTTTTATATAATAATACATAAAAAGTTTCCAGGTGTGTTCGAAACTGAAATGATGTATTTCTTTTGTGTTTCTTATTTTCTACATTTTATGTTTAATTTTAATTTAATAGTATATATATCTGTCATTCCCTCATTAGATTTTTTTAATTGATCATTCAAATTTTGTTTTGTAAAACAAAGTTAAATGGGTTCGTTTATAAAATTTTTGCATTCTATATTCACGATAATAAATCAATAGAGGGCGATGAAAGTCAAAAAAATTTAAGATCAAAATAAATAAGTTATTAAAGATGTATTAAAACGTGGAAAAACTCTCAATTTCTACTCAAAATGCTCTGAATCATCTTTTCAAGATGAAGTGCAAAATTAACAACCACTATTAATATCTCCTATTAAATAATACTATTGAACGAAAATCGAATAGTTGCCTTAAAACAATATTGATGACTGGTGAACAATCATGCTAATGTAATTAAATGTGAAATTCCATGGAATTAATAGAAAATAATATTGACTGAAGCTTTAAGGCAAATATATATTAACTTTTGATGGTATTTTAGCATAAAGATAGTATAACCTAAATTTATTTTTATGATTTATTGTTTTGTACCATGTCACTTTAAAATAATTGTAATAAATGTATAATATGTACTATAAAAAGCGGTACAAAATGTGTAGTAATAATGTTATATATACTTTAAAGTAAGATAATATAAAAATACATTTTATAGTGTCATTATGACGCGCAAGTGTGTATTGTGCAAGGAAACCAATTACAGAAATACTTATAGCTTTTTCTCGGCACCAAAAGATCCAGAGACTCGTAAAAAGTGGCAAAATGCCATAGCTATTGAGAATTATGCTGTTACTGATGATACATATGTCTGTAGTAAACATTTTCACAAAGACGATATTATTACACATTGGGTCAGTGGAGTGCCACCATATGTTATAACTGTAAGTTATAATAGTTTTGTAGCTACTACATTATATAAATATCATAAATTTTTAAATCATCACATATGAAAAAATTCTATTATTTTATAGATAAAATATAAAAAATGCAGATTGAGACCAGGAGCTGTACCTGGAAGAAATTATCATCTCGAAGAAAATGCACAAGCTCAAGAAAATTCTGGTGAGTCTGATAATAATATAAGTAAATTTAATAAAATAAGCACAGTAGAAAAGAAAGAAACAGATTTCCTCATACCAAGAACCGAAGAAAAATTACAAATAAGTAATAATGGAAATCATAAAATTACATCTTTACGTTACCAATTTTCTCGTGATATTAATGATTGTATCCATAATTCTAAGCAAAACTTCCTAAAGAAAATGGAATTATCAGAAAATATTTCAAATGTAAATAATACATCTTATAATGGATGTACGATTAAGGAATCTCCGAAGCAAAGTTTAAGTCAAGTAAAACAGAGTAAATCAACAAATTTTATAGAAAACAGTATTATTTCTGATACAAACTTAATGAAAGACATAAATCCTGAAGACAGAAGGGAGAAACAAAATCAAGTATCCAAAGAGGATTCTTATTTCAATGTAACCAAGAAAGTCTCAGAGTCTCCCTTTAAAAATTATATTTCTGAAGAACATGAAACAATGATATGGAAGCATAAAGCAGTGAAAAAAGATATTACTTCTATTGAGAAACCAATAGATAATAATTTTGAAACCACAGAGAATGTATATATAGAAAATCAAATAATGTATAATTTAAATTATAATCAGTTAAATAAGTATTATCCTATGAGTAATGAAATTGATGAAAGTCAAATGTTGTTTGAAGATTTACTTGAAATATGTACAGAGGTATTATTACCACGTGGTTGGTCTTGTTTAGTAACGTCAAAAGGTCTCACAACAACGATAGTGTATTTGTATATGAGAATGACGGAAGGTGGAATGCCATTCACAGAGAAGCAAGTGTTTATTAAGAGTGATATGATGTTGCATTGTGCTGTTGTAAATAAAGAGATTAATCCACTTATTCATAACCTCATAAGAGAAGGAAAACATTTACAGGTACAGAGTTTATTAGATATAGAAGAACTTATTGATGAATTCAATCAAAGGACTGTCTGTCAAGGTATTTATATATATTTTTTATTCATTGAATATTTTCAAGAAATAAAGCTTTTATTTTCTAAATTAGGTATATATAATACCGAAAAATTCCAAAATATGCATCGTATCATAGTTGCTTATAAAGATGGCATAAAATGGCGACATGTTTTATGTCCACTGATAGTGAATAACGATTCATCAAGATGTACAAGATGCATTTCTCTATCTCACACATTACAGCATAAATTGAAAAAGCTTGTATTTCCTCGCAATCCTTCAATATTTACAGAACAACAGCAGAATTTATATTCAGTTCGTCGAAAAAACAAACGTACAAACAGACAAGATCGCAGATATAAATTTATAAATATCTTCAAATAATTTTAAATAAAATTTTTTTAGAAGTACAAATTTTAATTGCACCTTTTTACCTTAATTATCTCATTTCTAATTCCTGTAGAGAGTACACTAATGGTTTTAAAGATACACAAAAATTATTTAAAAAGTTTTTTTTAATCTCTCTCACATTATCTATAAGTCTCATTTGATTTACAATAACCGAGTAACATGATTTCTTAACTGCGAGGTTTGGGTCTGCTTCCTTTCTTATCTATTGAAGTTTTTTTATCGTGTTCCTAAAACGATTTGTAAAAAAAGTTTATAAAAAAAGCTGATATACTTATCCATAATTTAACTGATTAAATTATAAAAATTTTTTATTTTATAGAAGAGATTCTTTTTACCGTAGACCATTCCATTTTTAATTGTTCTAACATTTTTGGTGTTAGGAGACCTCGAGATACCAACGAATAACTTAATGTATTTTTCCGATGTTTATCTGCAATATATATGTAATGTAATTTATAGAATTATGAAAAATAAACACATAATGCTTTTAACATCTAACAAATTACCATCTGTTTGTAGATTTTCGCCCGGATAATGCCTTTCATTAGTCACAGAACCTATTTAATAAAAGCAAACATTATTTAACCTATTTTTAATTCCATAAATAAATTTTCAATAATGTCATAAATAATTATAAATCAAATTCTATATAATCGTATATAAATTTTGCTATGAACAGCATACTTCAAACAATCGATGTACCTGTTTTCTTCTTAAATAATCTTGTAATTTTTTTAATTCCTTCCTCAATAATTTTATCTAGTTCGTTTTGTAATGTTTTAACTGCATCTGCATCAGGGAACAAGTCTGGCATTCGATAACTACAAATAATATAATTCAATGCATTACACATAATATCTCAGTAATTATGGTACGATTAATAAAAAGATGTTTCTGCGCTATAAATTTATTTATACCACATCTTGTTTTCAAAATATCCTATCGTGCCTATCGTGAGCGGTCATTTTAACCGCCCAACGAAATATTTTAGTTCTCAATATCTCAAGGTCAAATGATAAACAAAATCAGTAATAACAAATAATAACAGCTGTTACACCAGTAATCTTGTCATAAAACATAATCCATTCCTCGATGAAGATGGCCACCAGCTGTCAAAACATATCAACACAGGCCCATAATAATCCTAAGGAACCGCCATAAGATTTAACATTTTTTACAGTCCATTGTTACAAACATTTTAAAAGTCAAGAAGTTTTTTAGGGTTATTGTTTATTGCGATAAAACACGGGAAACACTTTCCCATCTCTACCCTCGAGTAACCATTGGTAGAGAACGGCCAATACTCATCAATATTTTCGTATAAATATCGCCGTCACAGACCATATTCTAACTTGCTATTGTCCGTTCGACTAGAATACATCTCAGTTTGTTAGTTAATTAGTTGATATCTAAACTTGTTATTTCTAAAACTCAGACAGAAAGCATCTCAGAGCGTTTTGTGCAAAGTTGTTATAAAAGGAAAAGTAAAACATATCATATTTGACAATAATTTTGTATTCCGTACATGGTATTATTCTGTGATAAATATTTATCCTAGAAATGTCAAGACTTTTTAAACAAAAATAACGAACATAGAAGAAGACTTTTTAGTGTGCGATGAACAAAAAACTTCTGCAACTGAAAACGACATGGAGACACATGAAAAGCTATTTATAATCGAAGCGTTTACGTAAGAACAAAAAGGAAATTATCGTTGACAGCAAAGGGTGAAACTGATGTAGAGAACCAACGTATCGAAACTGGGCCCGATGGGACAGTTTGGAGAGAAATAGATACAAGTCCCAAATTTGGCAGGACATCATTGGCAGGGTTCATAATAATTTTAGGGATATGCTAAACGGCATATAATGAAAGGACAAATAAAGGCGGTATTTTATCTTATCATTGATCACCGTATAAGGGATCGTATAATAAAATGTATGGAAGAAGAAGCATTTAGAGTATTGGGGTCTAAGGGGAAGCTAGATGCAACAAAACTAGATGCATTTATTGCTCTGCTATATGCTCGTGGTGTATATCAGGCAAAAAATTTAGATGTCTCATATTTGTGGAATAAAATTTGGAGACCTACATTTTTTTTCAAAAACAATGAACAGGAATGACTTTGCTGAAATTATGAGGTTTACACGATTTGATAGGAAGAGCGAAAGAAGCTAACGTTTACGAACCAGTAAATTTGCAATGGTATCTACAGCATGGGACCAATTTACAGAGAATTTACAAAATTGTTACAAACCTGGTTGCATACATTACTTTTACATAAAGAATCGCGGGAAAAAGCCATGCAATAAAACTATCAACAAGTTCAGATTCATTACTACAAAAAACTTGTCAAGTAAAAAATTGTAAAGGTTACAAAATTACGAAAATTTGTTTAAGATGCGGGAAATATTTATGCGGCAAATGTACATTTGATAATAAGATAATTTGTAAAAAATGCAATAAAGTCGAATAAGATATATCTCTATATAAATAAAAGTGTAATTCTATTTAAGTTTATAATTGAAATTAAACAAAAGTAAATTTGGACGAAATGTTATGAAGGTTCATCATTTTATATACATTTAGTTATAAATTAACCATTATTTAAGTTAAATCATAAAAACTATTGCTTCTTTAATTACCGATCATTTTGACTGCACACGGTAGAATTAGGTATACACAAAGTGTCGGTAGGTTTAGTGTTAAACAAAGTT
This sequence comes from Bombus picipes, assembly GCA_014737485.1. Lineage (NCBI taxonomy): Eukaryota > Metazoa > Arthropoda > Insecta > Hymenoptera > Apidae > Bombus > Bombus picipes. The sequence continues at coordinate 1,868,098 of JACXIP010000042.1, read as the reverse complement.
ACAAATGACGAAATTATATCTCATATTTTCAGCGTATTTTTTTTTTACAGAAAATCGTCTCTTTGCTGATTATACCATAATTGTTGATATACCATAATTGTTGAAATGCTCTGTGTATTAACGCAGATGTTAATCTGTACATATTATTGTACAATTACTTACCTTAACCAAAGATAAACATCCAATGTATCAAATATGCTTTCTAAATGTAGAAGATCAACGAGATTCAATGGTATTTTAGGAGGCCAATTAATTTGTTTACGTAACCATAAAATAGTTGCCGGTTCATTTTTACTGCATTGTCGAGCATACTGTATAAAAAATACATAAAAATTTTTTAATATGAAGTTTTATAATTTTATTGATATTTTAATTTACCTTTAAAAGCATACTGCATGTTAGAGGCATCTTTCTATTGACTGGTGCACAACAAAACACATATCGTGTACGAAGAGGTAATGGTATATGTTGTATCGTATCAGCAAGAAATTTAAAATCATCTAAATTGCAAATAAAATATAAACTGCTATCAAGTTCACATAATGCAATAAAGATATTCTGGAAAAGCAAAAGAAATATATTAAGATCATAATAAATTATAAATTAAATATATATTGAAATACATTACAATGAGATTTGACAATGGTGAATTTGGTAAATAATAGGCATATAATTCTATTTGGTCTGGTGTTGGATGAACTCCAGCTTGTTTAATTTCTTCTGGATTCTGCTCTAGTAGTTTTTTTAATAAAGGAAGATCTTCAGTTTTATAAGTTGTTACATATCCCTAAAAAATAAAAGATTAGTAATATTAAATTTCATCTACCACTAAAATGATTTTTAATTTATTTAAATTTGATTATAAAGTACCTCCGGCCACTGCGTTCCATAACGACCAGCCCGACCCGCTATTTGTAATGCAGATGATACAGAAATTGTATCAATACTTACTTCTCCTTTCTCATTTACAGTTGGTTGAGTAATAGAATAAAATATAATTCTACGAATATGTCTGAAAAAAATATAGACATGTTTTGTATTTTCATTATATCGTGCAAAAGGATTAAAATTTTTAATTATGATCTTACAAATTAAGTCCCATTCCTATTGCATTAGTAGCCACTAATACCTTACAAGGATCATTGATATCATTAAATCTTGCAGCTTGCGCTGTTTTTGTGCCTGGTGGCAAACCGCCATATATTACAGCTACGTCATGTCCCATTATCTCAATAGCATTTGATACAGAGAATATCTCATTTCTACTAAAACAAACTATACAGTCTCCTGGTTGAATATTTCGTAAGGAACAAAGTGCCGAGTTTTCTACTTCGAGTGGGGTTAATCGTTTATATCGTTTTATTTCTACCGACTCTCCAGTTGTGAGGCAAATAGATTGTACCTACATTATCACAGAAATTACGATATATTATAGTTTAAAAAATTTTTTGTTTCAATATGTTTATAAAGTTTATAAAGTAAAGTTATATAACACACTATAGATATGGCAGCAGATTCACCACATAAATGTATTTCATCTGCTGGTAGCCCAAGAAGAGCCCTTGTCCATGCCCACCCTCTAGTTGGATCACGTATTAGTTGAATTTCATCAATTACACCTACTTCATCTGTAACAATTATTAAAATACTTTTTGTTCAAATTATTTGATAAAATTATATAAATAAATTACACCTACTTCATCTGTAACAATTATTAAAATACTTTTTGTTCAAATTATTTGATAAAATTATATAAATAAATAATTAAATACAAAAGGTAATAATATTGTATAAATTGAAGATTATTAATTAAATTTACTTACAAACATTTTGTATGTTTGCCATTTCTACAGAACATGATACGTGGTTTGCAGGAGATGCTGCATTCTTTGCATATCTGTGTTCTTCTCCCGTTATTAGATCACATGGTGTACCCTAAATTTATTCATATTTAATAAGATAAGTAACAAAAAATAAAATAATTATTTTTTATACTAACTCTGGAGTTACATTTGTTAAAAACTTCATTAGCTAATAACTTTAAAGGTCCACAATAAACACCGCTTTTTGCTGAGATAAATCTTTCTAACGCATGATACGTTTTACCACTATTCGTAGGTCCAGCATGAAATATAATTTTTCTTTTCTTGGATCTAGCTATAGGATACCTAAAATAATAATAATTAAAATAGACCTTTTTCACATATCAACCTTCTTAAATTTTATAAGTTAACAACTACCAATAAAGTGGATTTCGTAAATCACTGATTTTTTTCAATTCATCTAAACAGTCAATATGTGGATACATTTGTTTTGCATGGTTCAAGAAGTATGGAAATATATCTGTAATATTTCCAAAGCCTTGTATAATGTCACTTAGAATAACATGAAGATCTGCAGATAATTTGTCAGATTCTATACAATGTTTCCGAAAATCTCTCATAGCTGAGGTAAAAATTATATCTAAAAATGATTAGATAATTAAGAATAAAAAATTTTACAGAATTAATATTTTATCACATGATATACAGATAACAAAAAGATTACCATCTAATCCGTATTTTGCACTTAGCTCTTTAATCGATTTAATTTTTGCAAAATCACATAAAATTTGTATAATTTTATGTTTGCTTAAGGTACCACATAATTCAATTCCAACACTTGCAGTATCTGAATCTTTCTTTACAGGAGCTGGTTTAAATAAAGTGGTTATAGACTGTGCTTTGCCTTTGCTTTGTTTATTTCTTATACTTTGAGTAAACTTAACTCTAGAACCTAACTGTCTAAAAATCATATTTATAAAATAAATTAATGTAATTACTAAAATTCTACCAAATACGATTAAGATAATTTTAAGTATAATGAAATATTAAAAAACCTTAAAACTGATGACACTATAAAATTATTTCGCCGTTTTAATTGTTCTGTGACAATATATGTAACCGGTATCATTTTTATAACTAATTGTATTTATTTTCATATTCTATAATTTACCGCATATAAACGTAAACCTCATGTACTAGAATAGAAGAGGTTAAACTTCTTCGTCAATGAAATAGATTTGCAAACACCGTCATACAAACCACAGTCTCAACACTCAAGACCGGAAACATAAAACAAACAGTCCTAAAATTGAGTCGTGAGAAACCAACATGGAAGATAGGAAGGGTTTCGATTCTGCACATACGTGTCATATTATTAATGCCCCAGAAAGAGATTGAGACATTCTACTCATCTCTGTCTGTCTCGTAAGAACGCAAACTTTATTATATAACTTAATATAAATTTTGTTATATTCCATGTTGATTTCTCACGACTAGCTACAACTCAATTTTCGGACGGTTTTCCCTAGCAAGTGTCGAGACCCGTTTGTACAATCGTGATATAGACTAATATAGAGGATAAATCGCTACTATATTTTTCATTTTAATTTATTCACAGTATTAATTTACATCGTTTACCTTCAAAAGATATACATTGTTTACTTTTTATGTAATAATGACCATAAATATACGAACTTAACATGATTTGGAAGATCAGGTAATTTTTATATTTAGAACTATAAATTACGAAATCGATCAAATAAAAATCTATTCGTACATAGTTAAAATACACAAAACTAGTTGAAATATACAAATTTCTCCAAAGGATCAATTTCTCGAATTTTCAATTTTCATCGAATCAATTAAATCAGATTTAATTTTCTCATTGTCATTGTTTTTAACAGTGTAGATATTGCAATTAATATAATATTATATTTGATAAAAAATGATAAATTTTATTAGTTTGAACAACAAGTTTTGTGTATCAATATTAAAATTTATACTTATGCTATTATTTTCTAGTTGTTTCTGATATAAGGGTATTATTTCCTTCTTATAGTTATAAAAACTATAATATGTATAACTATACAATCTAGTGTATAACAGTTGTTGCACTTGAAAATACTTCCCCTTTTAATTTCTAAAATGCGATTATTCTATATTTGCATTGTATTTTGACAAATTCGTCTTAAAAATGGATTTCTTGAATGTAAAGTTTCTTAATTATAACTTATTCAAAACTCTTGTTTTAAAATGTACCGATATGATCTTATCAAAAAGTATATAGAGCAAGATTTAAGATAAAAGTTTTTATTGATTAAGAATAAAATATTGTATGCATTATACTTTTACATTAAATTAAATTAAATATTATGTATATATATAAATTGCATAAATATAAACTGTATAGAATTAGTATTTTTTTCAAATTTTATTAATATAAACAATATATATAGATTGTTATATAATATATATTATTTGTCAAATATTTTAAATTTCATAATATTTCTAGTTGAGATAAATTATTCGTTCGTTTGTTTCCTTATTCCATTAATCATTTGTCATTCAGTCAAAAGTATCAACTTGCAAAGGTTAATTCCTTTATAAAATTAATCTCTTTATAAATTTCTCGTATATTACAAGATATTTTAAATACAAAAGTCATGTGTAAGTTGGAATATTAACATGTTTATTACATTGTTACTGCATCTTTAAGTAGATGAGAGAAAATGAAATTGTTGCAGATCAAACAACTTCAAAGTGTAATGTGAAACCGTGTTCGAACAACGATGTTCCACCTTCGTCAGTAGTTCGCGCTTGTCTTGGTCCATCTTTGGCACAGGTGTTTTTCAATTATACTCATCATGATACGATAAAGTTGTTGGATGTATTGACACCATCGAAAACATCAAAAGCATGCTTTCCAATTCCATCTGACCACCATTTACCCAAAACCAAATTCATGCCGTCAACAGATTATCAAATCGTAAAAGCATTCGTGCACCAAAATATATTAGGTAACATTATAGTATATATATATATATATATATATATATATATCAAAATATATTAGATAACATAGAAGTATTCAAAATGTTGTATATAGTTGTAATCTTAAATAAAATAATTAGAAATTGGTGAAGCTCTCTTAGGACGTGTGAAAAAGGAAATTGAAGAAAATCTAAAGGACAAAATAGAGAGGCAATCGCGAGAGAAGTTTTATATGTATCAAGCGAAAAAAAGGCAAGAAGCTGAGCTGCACGTTCAACAGTTGCATGAAAAATACGAAAATTATATTGAAACTGTCCGACGTGAATTACAGAAACAACTTGAAGTAATGATTTTCATTACTTTTTATATTTCTTCCGTATAAATTTTATATAAAGAGAGTATGTATATAGTATAAAGAGAGTATGAATATCATTTAATTATTATCCATTCAGGCCATAACACGTGACTATTTATTTATTTGTTTGTATAACGAAAAAAGAAATAGAAGGATATATTACTGAAAAAAGATTACATCTATTTTATTAATACAATAAATATTAATGTATTTTTACTAATATTCTTTTATTAATACAATTGCATAAAATACCATTGAAAGAATCTAATAAGCTGATAATGCTTTGTAATAATCGGATGTAGAAGCAATAATATTAATGATCTATTAATGACAATGATATATGCATTAAGGCAAAAACGAAGGAATTGAAGATCGCATGATTCATATGAAAGAATTCAATGCAGTTAAATTACTTTTATATCTGTAATTGGAGTACAAGTAACTTCGCCAAATAGAAGATCCCATTCTAAACACGTTTAATATATATGCGATTGTGTAATCTTGAATTACCTCAAGGATGTTGAGTACGAGAATTATCGAATATCTTCTTTATCTAGCCGGAATGGAATTGTTAGCTATTATTGTATAAATTAACATTTTTATCAAAAAGCATTTTTTAGACAGCATTCGTATATTCTCGATCGTGAAAAATATGCTGTTGAAAATACGCTATTGAAAAAAGTCTAATGAGAAGTGAATATATGTACATATAATGTAGTTTAAAAGTTATGCAAGTCTACGAAAAAGAAAAAAATAAAAACGAATTTACTTCTCAGGGAGAATGGTCTAAAGCAGCCGCAGAATGTGCTAAGAACATTCAAAAAGCAGTTGTACAAGAACGAATAAACGTGACTAACGAAGTGACGCGAAAAATGCGCGCGGAAATGACTCACGTTGTCCTATCGTTCTACAAAGAATTTGAAAAGCTGTTTTGCGCCAAAAGGAACAATATAATTGCCGATTTTAATCAGATAATGAGGTTCATAACTGCGCATCTCTGAACATTGCATTTGCATAAGTAATTTGAATTAAAATTCATACAGGGAGCAGCATGTGAAATTGAAAAAAGAGATGCTGGACTTTAAAGAGAAGATGAGCAGAGATTTACATATTCAGAGACATCAGTTTGAAATACAAAATGCCGCAGATTTAATCTATATCCTCTGTGTGGAACGATTACGAAGTAATAAAGAGAAACATATCATGCATGAATACTTTCAGGTAACGAAATTATTCGAATTTCGCTTGTTATATGAGAAGAAATATTTCATAGGAAATTATGCTTTAATACAGCAACAAATCAATGAATTTTATGAATTAATGGTCCGCTTAAAAAATATAATAACCATCATGAAAAAAGAAATTGTCGATTGTCATATGGAGAAGAAATTATTGGGCGAAGAGCTTTGTAAAGTTACTAAACATTTTCAGAAGTTTATTAATTTTGTGTTTCATGCTATACCGGGCCAAGCAGACTATTTATTACCGTTATGATTACAACATTTGATTAACTCAGATAAGGATAAAGAAAAAAAAGGAAGAAATGGGAAAATAGTAGAAAAACAGAAAAGATCATAAAGTTGTAATCGTTAATGATACATACAAAGAACGCTCTGCTATAAATCTTACAAGCTATTTTTTCGTAAATTGTTATAAATAGGTACATTTTTCTTGAAGCAATGGGATTTCTATAATTCCCTTCTCTCGGTTTTTTAAATGAGGCAATATAATAAATATCTTTTGTTTAATAGATCTTAACAAATTTAGCAAAATCTTTATTACTTTATATATCATCTTATTTAAACAATAGAAAAATACAGCTGTTTAGCTTAGAGGAAAGAATCGTAAAAAGTACGATTTACGAAAAAAACAGCGTATGAGATGTACAAAATCTATTATAGAAGTATCGTCGAATATGTATTGTTTCCTTTAAAAATACAAAAAATGCAAACTTAAAGTATGGACTGTAATATTTAATATTCGATGAAATGAACATAAAAATATATAAAGAAAAGTAAATACCATAAAGAAATATCCAATACAGAAAAAATGTAAAATTTAGGATATTAATATTTTGTATATGGGAAATATTTACGTGATATCAACGAAAGAAAATTGTTTATTATTTATGAAAACTAGAAGTAGATAAAAAGACAACAATTAATGAATCATAGTTAATCGTAGATCATAAAAGAAAACGTTCACTTACAAAAATTTTTCTGTTTTTAGAAAAGTACAATTGGTAAAAAATTTTCACAAAACACTTTGAAGTAAAAAGTTACCTGACTAAATTTCCGTCTAATAGGAAACTAATTCATTTTATCATCACATATAAATGTTATTCTTCTCGAAGAACGATACCATTCTGGATCCCTGTGAAGGCTCGATATTTTTGAATGATAAAATTCGCGAATCATAACATTTGTTTGTCCAACTTTACTTCGTGGAATATGTGGATAATCTGTTAAGCGCCATCCGTATATCCAACTTGTGCAATCCGGATAGTAATAGCGATTTTCAGGAATGTCTTTTACTCTAAAATAATCAATGAGGATGTTAGCCCAAAATATCAATTTTGCTAATATATATTTTCAATGTAAGAAATCGAAATTAAGAAGAATACCAATGCAATACTGAAACAAAGAAATGCAACATCAATATTTTTTATTTAGGCACGATTTTAGGCAGTCATCTTTTTTTTACTATATTTACAAAAAATTATTATTATGTGTAAAACCTTTCAGAAATATAACTTTCAGCGTTAACAAAACTCGGGGCATCTTCATACAGAACAGTTCTTACTTGCGGATCAATGGGTTTTGTTATGTTCATATTGATAGAACCATCAGGTTCGAGAGGTCTCCAATTTGGTAAGGGTTTTAAATGTATCTATAAAACAGAAAATCTCATCTAACTTTCACTGTACAACATACATGGGTAATTAATATCAAATATAACACAATTATATACAATATCCACGACTGGTTGTTTTTCTGGTTCATGTTTCGACGGAAGTTTAATTTCCTCTGTTTTCCTCAAATGATCTAATAATTTGTGTTGATTCTTCAAAAACCATCTAATACGTGTATTTTTTTCTTTTTGTATCATTGCAGTGTGAAATGCTTGGCAACGAGCATCACAGATTCCTCCTCTGGTTGACATATTTTAATTTTGTTATGTGCTTAGTAGTTTATACAAAAGAATGATTAAAATTTGAATATACGTCCATTGATTTAAGAAAAAGCTACATTTATAAAGAATTTTCAACATAGCCTAACTCTGAAATAAAATTACATATCATCTCGATATTCTGATGTTTCTCTCATTAATGCAATAGGCAAGAAAAATATTTCCATGACTTGTCTTTATATCTTACAGAATTATTTTATTTACATCATTATTACATGTAATACGTTTTACTGCATGTCATTCAATTACCTTTCAGTGCGCTAACATTATTAACTTATGCAATAATATCAGTGGGAGCATTATTTCATATATAAAGTGATAAAAAAATTAGTAAATTTAACAGATAAATAATGTTATATGTATATTACGAATATTAATTTTTAAAAAATATATGAGTAACTTGCTCATTAATTTTTCAGGTAAATAGTCCATGAAAATCGATTGATCATCGTGATCGCCGCAAATATATGTAAAATTTAATTTTGAAGATAATAGCAAAAATTGAGCGACTAATAGTAATTTTTACTCTTTACAACGTGAATATTTATTTAAACAATTAAAAAGAATATATAATTAATTTTGCGCGATAATTAAATTCGGGAGATTGAAGATTACTGTAAACACAAGATATATGTACGTACAAATTCATTAAACACCGGATATCACATGAACACATACTAATAATAATAAATAATGTAAAATGCTTATTCATTCGGTACATTAGTATTTTATACATACAACGTGTATATGTATAATATGTTTATGTAAATAGATTAATGTACCTATTAAATTGTATTGTAAACTTTTTTCTTGTCAAAAATCATATCTTCGCACCATAAAAATAATTTAAATACCTTTTTCCTTCATTTGAAAAAAGATTCTATCATAAAAAATATATATATTTGCGTACATAAGAATCAGTGACATTTTATGACGTCAAATAATGATATATCGGTAACGATGAACAAGAATAAATAAATATGGCGTGAAGTATGAGTTTTCATATGATATTACTCCCTCTTAAAGTCAACATCAAATGACCCAGTAATCACAGCCATAGGAAGCAATATTATGTTATACTGTAATGTTTAGATGCACTGTTGTTTATATTACAAACTGACTAAGGAGCAATTCTTAATTTGTACTTGTATAATCAAGGCGAATTGTACTTATCGCACAATAACGTTGCCGTTTTCTTTCTTCCTAACTTGTTTCTTTATACTGTACATACGCGTGTAATATTAACTTATCTACACTGTTCTACAAAATAATCTAAGTTCTTCTGTACCTTTACGCAACACTTATCTAACGTTTCATTCCGTAATTGATAAGTTTTTATAAACTTACATTTTATCTAAACTTAGAACCTGCGTTATCATTTCATGTAAATATCGAGTACTAAAATTTCGTATCTTTTCTTTCAAAACATATATGGTTTCCAATTAAAAATTTTTAAGTCATATTTCAAATATACCCACTTGATTATGCTACACACATTTCTTGTTAATCACTTTTCCATGCATCCCACTGTTTTCTTGTAACTTAAATATATAGTACAATATTAAATATGCTATATAATCTAATTCACTATTCAAGTGGAGCATACTTCTTAAATTTAATGTATCTAAAAATGTTCGTACCAATCAATATAACTTTACTGTATTTAAGTGAAATATTTTCAACAATTTTTTTCTATGCAAAATACATGTATATTCTTTTGATTAAAAATTACGTATGATTCACTTTAATAGATCATTATTGTAACATTCCAAGTTTTTTTACACATCACGTACTTTACGATCGCCAAAATTCATTCACACGAATAAGCTATAATGCAAATTACTTCATAACAAAAATATATAAATCATTTCATAAATAAATTGAATATAGTTTACACATAATTTATAGACAAAATTGTTACATTTTATATTTATAGAATAAATTCAATTTTCTAATTTACATAATAAACTTTTTGCTACTCCATATGAACAGTAGGATAGATGATAGCATGTTTAATTATCTCTGCACATCAGACAGTAGTCATCTATACTAGCATCAATATTTTATCATTCAAATAATATTGCTAATTAATAATTTCATTTCATTAGTTTTTTTCATAGTAATACATTGCTAGTTATTTAGTTCAATAGAACGTAATGTACAGTAAAAATTTCGATTTTATAGTATCAAGAAAAACGAAATATTCTTTTATACATAATTCATTGTTTTATATTTGCTATTAATTGATAATGTTTTAATTGCTTGGTAACGTGCAAATTCTTACTTGTTCTTTACTTTGACATATTAAAAAATGGAGTCATCATAATGTAGTTGATATATATTATTTAAAACAGTCATACACTAAGAAGTAACGTAAGAAATTTTCTGATACATTTATCTTATTCCGTTGGGCCTGCGTCCTGCACTTGGCTCAAAATGGATTTTTAATTGTACATGTACTCATTAGTTATGAATTATTATATATATGTAATAATACCGTAGCAACAGATGAATTAACGAAATATTCTTGATAAACTCTCCAAATACGAAAAAACGGATACTTTATTCACCATCCAATAGTTTCTCAATGTGATGTCGATAAAAAATTCAAAAATACCTATCTTGTAGTCACATCAAGTAACACTGAAGCTGGAGCATTGTTGTTGAGGTATGCACTCATATCTTGAAAACGACTAGACCTAGAAGTACCTTGAATCTGATTAATGCCACTTGCATAATCGTTGTCAACTTCCGGACTGCGATATCCATCGCCTTGTTTTTTATGTAGTACATATTTGAAAAATTCGTATCTAAATGATTCATAAAAAATTTCTTATGTTTGATATCCTTGATGCTATACAGGGTGTCATATTTAAATAGAACATCAAAATTATTTTTGCTAATGTTAAAATTAAGGAAAAATAAGTCAGAGAGGTTTAAAATCTCCACAAGATGACCTTAAAAATTATTTCAAGGTCATTAATATTTTCTTTGCTTAATGTTGTACTCAACATCAAGATGAGTTCAGTGATCGTAATATCATAATTTTGAAGAAGGAAAAGAAATTTATATTGGAACAATATAATAAACATAATAAATCAGCTTATTTTATTTGTTTTTAATATTTATCATAATCCAATACCATATTTATTTTTACTCCTTTGTTGTAACAATACATTATGCCCATAATAGTAATCTAATCTAATCAATTGGATTTTACTGATCTTGAAATATTGTAATCTGACAGAATTTAGTATATAAAGTGTTTTTGAGAATGGGTTTATAACAGCCGAGAATTAAATATGCATAATGCATTATTCACCATTAGATTCATTTATATTTTTCAAGATTTTTTTCAAATCATATCAAAGTTATAACATTGTAGGTCATTTAATTAGCTTTACTAACTGCATCATCACATTATAAAAAACAACTGTTAACATGCGCAAAAAATATCAATAACTTAGAATACCCTTTAATTGACATTGGTGAGATTTTTATTATTACCACAAGATGCATGGCTTGAAACGATTTAAACTTTTCTTAGTCATTTTTTCTTACCATTAGAGTAAATAATTTAGATGTTCAATTCAAGTCAGACACTTAATCCTTTATAGTTATGACTACTGTATTAATTTGAATAATGTATTTCAAGTAATATTGTAGAAATAATATATATAATCATATTATATTTCATAACGTTATATTTACAACGTATACTTACGTTGACCAACAAATAGTGGTTGCTGGCATTTGATAAAGGACACGAGCATTCAAACCACGGAAATAACCACGTAAACCTCCGTATCTATAAATTGTTTTAATAGCGTCTGTCATACCTTGAACCTGGACTCCACTCTGTGTATTTAGAAGTGTTTTACAAACATCTAAAGGTGTTGTGACTGCAGCAGCAACAGCTCCTGCTAATGCACCTGTAATTTATATAATTCATTTTTAAAGTTTCAAATGTAACGAAATAAAATACTTCCTTTTAAAAATATATATTTACCTGATACCATATGTGCAATTGGATTATATGTGTGGTCAGGATTCGTGAAAACTTGTGCAATTTCATACGTCATGAAGTGAATCATTTGAAAAGGCACATTCATAGCTAACTGTGTTGTATAACTTCTATAAAATGCATATATACCTTCCTTTCGGTATATATTTGTTATACATGTTATAACATTTTGATAAGGAGAGTTATACATTTGTAATCGCTGTTTAACCACTGGAATAAGATAATTTTATTCTTCATTGAATAAAATTCTAGAAATTATGAATCATATTTAGCTTGCTGTGTTTCTGCCCCCGCCCAAACAAATTTTATATGCTTTAAAATATATATACAATGCATAACAGCTAAATTATATAATAAATTAATAATTATATAATAAATAAATTATATAATAAATAAATAATTTATTTATTTGCTAATTGTAAGATGCTTTACCTTCTGCTGGATTCATTATACCATCGTGAAGAAGTGTTGCCAAACAACCAGCAGTTCCATATGCAGCTAAATTTAAATTAGGATTTGTTCTTGAACTCAAGAGTTTGTTTTTAATAAATTCATAACACGAAAAATATAATGCATGTGCAGGACCAGCTCCTACAACCATTACACTCATACCACGAATTGGTCTCAGAAAACCTTCTTGTTGTACCATTCTAATCAGAACTGTTCCTACTCCACCTCCTCCACCTCCTCCTGAACTTGGTGTTAATGCTTGCATTCTTGTCTAAATATAAATAAGATAAAAAAATTATAAATAAGATGAAACAAGATAAACGTCCATGTAAATAAATTCATTTATTTGTTTAATAATACAAGTAAATATTACTTCTCATAACTAATTTAAAATATTGATTTTATACGAATGTATATAAAAATATTCAGACTATAATAACACACAAAAGACAAACTATTTAACCTGTATTACATTTTTAATATTCTAGAATGATTACTTGATGATGGAAAAAGATATGAAAGTATTATGATAGCTTTAAAATCATGTCTTGCAATTATTTATAGATATGTTTATTTTTTACTGACCTTTTTAATCATTATATTTTTGTTATTAAAAATGTAAGATGATAATAAATGAAAATAACAGATCATAATGCACATATTTATTATTTTCTAAATAATATATGGAACATATAGAATAGCCCATTAAACTTTAAGGAGAGATACATTGTTTATATGAAATCAATTTTTGTACTACTTTATATCTATATTTCTTTGCAAGTATATTTTCTAACAATTAGATGTGAAAGTAACTACTAATATAGATTGTAGGTTGAAAAGAAATCCAAAAATAGAACCTACTGTAACAGAACTAAGAAATGTGTTATGTAATGAATATTTGAATCTCATGTTCTATTTAATCATTTCATGTTGTCAAACAATAAATCTTTTGCAGTATCAAAAAAATACAAACAGAATGGTTTGGATATTGTCTATATACATTTGATCATTTAACATTTAATAAATTATGTGTGTTTATGTGTGTGTGTGTATATATATATATATATATATATATTCCAATATAACATAATATATAAATCAAATACTGAAATTGTCTTTATATTTAAAAAAAGATTACTTTATAAAATGTTATTTTTTTATTGATTATAAACTAAATATTAAAACACAAGTTTCTGAATATAATAAAAGAGCTCAATTATATATTGTAATAATAAAGAGGGATCATGAAAAAATAATACTTGTACATTTAAGAATTAAAAATAATTAAGTAGAGAGTAGAGAGTTTATTTTTTATTACACAAAATCTGTTTTATTCATTATTATCAGTTAACATATATAATTTCATCATTATTTAATTATGTAAATGGCTAAATATATAGTATCAGCAAAGTTTTGTGACATAATAAATCGTATACTTGCTATTTTAATAAGTATTGAAAAATAGTAAACAATTATTACAGAACATTAATGCTAAATCATTTGATGATTAATTCAGTCGTTTGTAAATTCTAAGAATTGGTACCTGGAAATAATTATGAAATTATATTGCTTAAACTGATTGCACAATAATTTTATAGCTGTGGTATAAAACACGAAATTATACGGTGAAATGTTAATGTCTCATGAAGATTAATTGTATTTATCTTGAAAATTTAAGTACTTCACTATTTACTTAAGATTACGACAATCGCATAACGTAAAACTTGATTTCTAGATTTCGACGAAGAAAATGGTAAAATCCAGAGAACTGTCTTCGAAAATCACATTTATTACTATTCAAAGACTGTGCGACTTGCATTGTCATGATATTAAATGTCATTGAGCTTTATTAGAATACGGCGGAAATGAAATTCCGTGAGATGATAGTTAAGGTTATGTAAAGTACTGAAGAAAAAATGTGCGAGAAATAAAGCTATTACCTTAACACTGTCAAGTGGATACATCACACAATGTTCCATAATTCCGGCGATTGCACCTGCTGTCATGTGTATAGCTACAGAAGATGTAGGCAAGGTCTCATAAACTTCCGCATTCATATTTTTTGAAGACGTTCCACAAAATTTTAGTTGACGCCTTTTAAAATGCCGCAAATTCTATATGCACTCTGTGAAAGCAGACAACACGTTTTCGGCAATAGCTAATGCCGAGTTTACCGTTTATGTAGTAGCATTTGCCTTGGAATCGCCGAAACGTTCATTTGGTAGGATATGAGAATAACGTTCGTTTAAAAATGATGAGACGTAATCGTACTCGTTGATCGTGTCTTAATGGAACCGTATTGGAATTGAAAAGGCTACTACCCCGACAGGCAAATTTACAATGTATAGTCCCCTCCAGGTATTCGTGCCGCAAATAAATTATTCTACTTGCTTACACTACTTTCATGAAATACAGGGGCACATGGCGTTTATGTCTGGTTGTTTATTCGAATCGTTACGGAACTCGATACATACTGGCATTCTTCGCGATACGGTTATATGAAGTCGTCATACATTTGTTCGGTGAGGTTAGGTGCTCGTGCACGTGTCGCGCATGCGTCGTATTCAACCACGTGGTTGGTGCGTGTAGTATGCTACGCAGTAGCAGCTTAATAAGTAGTCTGATACTGTTACAAGCATGCTATTCATGCTTGTACATATATATATATATATATTGTTTCTTGCATATTCGGTAAAAGTTATCTCGGATGCTTAGCATTTTACCTTAGGTAATGCACTTGATTACAAATTTTAAGGGTTCTCTACTCTATTCTATTCCTTTTAAAATATCACTAACATATATTAGAAATTAATATAAATGTTTATTTCAAAGAAAATATTCATTTTTTGGTGATGTTCATTTTGAAAATATTACTATTTAATACTTATTTTATATTATATTAATGCATATTTAAAACAATTATGTTTTATAACTTACATTTTTTATATCAATTACACTTATATTTTGTTAAAGAATCAACATTTGTCTTCGTTTAATGTTATAAAATCCAATATAAGAGCCAATGTCACAAAGTAAAGATAAATGATCAATGTCATTGAAAAATTCAGTGTTTGCTTTGAATTTCGTGCTTTATAACAACATTCTACAGGCAGTTCTATAACACTCTAGACAATGCACGTGTTGTAAAAACACGTACAAGATTGTGTTACGCACCGTATGACAAACTATTCACATATTCTATTTATAGAAAATATCGTGATTACGAACTATCGCGTGCAATACTTTACACGTTGCAGTACTTTCCAAGATGATTCAATCGAGTCAATTATATTAACTTGTTTTTTTTTGTATACGTAAAAATTCAACTTATGATATAATGTTTTAAATAATACATAAGGCTCTTTGCTCGTATTGCATATTTATATCAAGTATGATTAAATAACAAGGTCAATCGATATATATAATTTTCCTTGAGTTGAAAGAAAAAACAGGCTAATTCGACAGATGTAACTGAAATTTCTTCAATATATAATTTAATTATTTAACCGCTAACTTCATATTTTGTAGTTAAATATTCCATAATTCCATCGACATAGCCACGCAATTATACACAATTTTATTTTCACCTTATCATCTGCAACGTTTAAAATGAAATCGCTTTTTACATACTTAATTAAAGAAATTACAGGATTACTCCTAATTAAGAAAATTCCAGTTTAAATATATCATACAATGTAGTAGAACTGTTTATTTAAATATATAAAATTAAAGGTAGGATTTAAATATTTATAGATTGTTTAACATGTATACAAAAAGTCACTTTATTTTAAAGCAATTATAGTAATAATGGGTTTTATAAATTGTTAGTTACTATATTACATATAGCAATAAATATCTTAAAAAGTTGGAAAAAATATTCTACAATATTTTCACAGTAATAAAGTGTAATCTACTTCTATTTTATATACATATTTATACAAACTTATGCATGTACAGAATAAAGAACATGCTTATTAATAAGTATAACATTTTTTTTGTAAAAATNTTGGAAGTGAGATAGTGTGCAATTAGTCGTTCCCCTGCATTGCAATTTTCTCGTTGCTGTTGTTTCATACTTAAAAAGAAGAAAAAAGTAAAAACGTTTATAGAAACTATAGCTTATCTTCTTTTAACATCACAGAAAAATTGGTTTTAATTACTAACACTTTCGCTAAATTAAAGTGCAATATATTTACCAATAGAATATGCCAAGAAGCAAACAATATTGTTATACTTTGAATCATACATTATTCTCTAAAATAACTGTTCAAAAGTACTAACATTTTTTTCCCTTTAATCTTATCAGGCTTGCACTATTCTTATACATTCTTTATCAACATGTATACTTTAGCAAGTAGTAACTTAAAAGAAAATTACACTATAAAATTTCTTATAAGCATACATAAAAGTTATATTATGAGTAATGTGTTTGTTTTAAATAATATGTATACAATAATTACCTAACTTGTAGTCCTATAAATATATCATGTACATTTTTAATGTAATGTATTGTATATTAACGAAAATTGCACACTATTAATTACGCATTTGTGTATTTTTTATAAGAAGTTGAATTTTATACAATAATTTTTATATAAGTAATATGAAAAAATATTAATTCTTTTTTTATAAACAAGAATTATTCAGATGTAGTACTTAATAGAATTTCAAATGTAACTTAAACATACATATTCACAAAAATTTATATATATTCTTGAAAAAATAAATTTTTGCAACAATTTTCAATTCATTCATATACGTATTTGTGTTTACGTTTTGTTACGTTTTGTTTACGTTTTTCTGTATTTTTCAAAGTATTGTATACTTGATTATTTATTAAATAAATGTTCTTAAAAGATTTTTACTTCTATTTCAAAAATATTTTGAAGTGCATATTTTTCTTTGTTAATACTGTGTTAGATTTAATAATTTTACATAAGTAATTCTTATTCAAATTATAACATTATGTAAGAATTCCTTAAAATATATTTAGTATTCTTTCTATTTAGATGTAATGCAGATTTTTCTTTTCAAATTTACAATATATTTAAAGAATGCCAATCTATAGAAAACTTTCAAATTTCTCTAATTTAATACATACTTAAAGAAACATTAAATACATTGACTTAAATGTCTTGCATAAAAGATATGACTAAATTTTTAGAATAAATTTTAAATATATTATAAGTATAATAGTTCACAAATTTTTCCTTGGTCACATCAGTATCTTACATTAATTAAAGTTTAAAAATATTTGATTCAAATATAATATAGGGTGTGTTACTAGAATTAGAAAACAACTAGGGTTTCTGTTTATATAAAGTAAAACAATTCAACATCTGAGGCTATGAACTACTAGCTATACCTGATTAGATCTCCTACTTCTACGAGAAGAACTTGAAAATAATGGACGTGGTTTGTATAAGTCATCACTTGAATAACGTTGACTGCTTCTATGCCGGCTGCAATTACATAACAAACTAATTATAGTATGATTAGTGAAGATACATCCATATTTTAAATGAAATATTTTAATATTACAAAAAATATGTAGATTTAACTTTTTACATTGTATGTTATATATAATTTGTTGGTATTTGATATCTCAATAGCTTCTAGGTAACTTGTTTTTTCATAAATAGAGACCTTAAACAAATTTATAATAAATATAAGATTTTTAATTTTTTGCATATACTTATAAAAATAAAATATTTATCTAGAAGTTTATAAAAAAAAAAACTCTGGTCTTAACATCCTTCCCTATATTAACCCCTTGACGCTCACGTCCGTGACATATATGAACATGTCCAATTCATGAGCTAAGTCAATATGCCCACCGCTTGATGTTCAATCTAATCACAGATAAAATTGAAACTGTAACACTTTATGCTATTTATAAATTATATTGCATGTTGCTTTACTAATTGCTTCCTTTTATACATATATTAAATGAATAAAAAATAATAATATCCACAACTTTAAAGTTGTATGTCTTATTATATATATGTCCATTTTTTCAGTTTTCAAATGACTAAAATTCTTCCTTATGTTCTCTTTTCGATAGTTTAGAATTTTGTTTTATTGTTTTTATTGTTACATTTTATTCTTTCTATGATTATTATTGTGTTATTGTTGAATTATTATAATAGTACAGAAAATGATCTAATCATTGTATAATCAGGCATGTTGAGTACAATTCTTTATTTTTTATAATGACATCTTTAAAAATGCAGAAATGTTTTCATATCCACATAAAATGAATAAATGAAAAATTTGTGCATTTTATAATAGTGAATTTGAGAAAAGCATTAAGGGGTTAAAAAAAATAAGTAAAAATGAAAAAGAAATAATTATTCAACATACCCTTTGTCTTCTTTAATCAGATTTGAAGAGGGTATTTTTTCACTTGTTGCAGATACATCACTTTCTGGACTTAAAGGCATAACAAAATTTTCCCCATTTAAAAGTCCTTGTGGAGCACATATGTTTGGTTGAAGCCTTTGCTTCTTAGGTACCAGTTTTCTCTTTTTTATATTACTTAATGCTTCTTCATTAGGTAGACTTAGTCCTTTTTGACTATCGTTATTATTATTTGAATTATTTAATAATATATCTGTTAATGGGCTAGACGAATGTTTGCGTTTTGGTAAAGGTGGTGCCATAGCTTTTGGCACTGAAGATACAACTTGACCTCCTAAACTCTCTATTATGTCTTCTAAAGAACTGTTTTCTATTAATTCCAATGATTCTAAGAAACTAGAAAATTTTTCTGATTTTTCATTATCTGCTTTGAAGTAACGACAATCTTCATTATCTTCAGTTTCCATTGATGTTGATTCTATTGCCTCTGGTTGCTCTTTAGATTTTATAATGCAATCTCTATTAATTATACAGCTATTTACATTAGAAAGACTACTATTTTGAGCATCCTGAGAAACATCTTGATCTCTAAATTTTGATGTTGTAGGTATCTCTATACTTTTATTATTGTTTGAACAAGTCATGTTATGTGTATTTATATTACTTAACTGTAATTGCTCTTTTTTCTCTCTTACATCTTTTTTATTACTATCAATACTAAAATGGTTTGGTTCTTGAGGTACTACATGTATTTTTATTTTAGATACACTGGTTTCTTGTTGCGTTTCCTTTTTAGAATATATGTCTACAGAATTATCTATTTCTTCTGCCTTTATCATATTGTTGTCTGCTTCTTCTATGCTAGAAGACAATTCTTTGTTTTGTGAATTTTCAACTCCTTTCTTACTAGACAATGTTTTTTGAATATTTGAACTCAGTGGTTGGATAGATTCCTTTTCTATTTTATTGGGAAGTGTTTCACTTAATGATTTTTTTATACACAGTTCCATGTCTGACAATTTCAATTTTAGATTAGAATGTGTCTCCAACAAATCTTTTGCACCAGCTTCAGTTTGTAACATCATTATTGATCTTTCTTCTAATGTTAAATTAGTATATTTCTCAGGATATGGCTCTTCATATTCTTCATCTGGTATTTCTATTATTTGAACACGTTCTTCATCTGGCATACTTTCAACATTATCATTATTTATGGTATTTGTTTGAATTGGTTGTTCTATTTTTTCACTAAGTTTCTTCTCTAACTTTTTATTTTCTTTAAGCTTCTGTTTCTCTATCTGTTTCCTAATTTTCATTAATTTTTTAGCTTCATGTATATTTTTTGCAAATTTTGGTTTTTTTACTTTCATTTCTCCTGAAATGCTATAGTCTTCTCCTAGCAATGCTCGTTTTTTTAGAGGCAGGTTAATGTCATTAAATTCTAATTCTTGTTTAATATGTATTTCATGATTATTAGTGTTGTCAGTTTTGTATTCTGTATGTAATTCTGTTGTTTTATCCAATTTATAACTTTGTTGTTCAAATGATAATTTTAGATCACTTGGATGTGATTCTTCAACATTGTCTGATGTTTCACTGCCTGAATTACTCATATGATTTGTTTCTTTAGAAAAAGTTGATGTGTTTGACTTATTATTTGCAATGTTAGATCCAGAATTACTAGACTGTGAACTTTTGCTACTTGACCCATTTGAACCATCTCTATCTGTAGAACGTCGATCATTAGAATTCCTTCTTAAACTAGAATGGTCATCTTTTGACTTGGACTTTTTCTCTTCTCTTCGCCTTTTGTCTTTATGTTGGGAATCACTTTTATTATCTTTCTTGCTATCTAATTTCTCGTTTCGTGTCGAACTTTTACTTTGCATATAATTTTTAGCATCCTTTTTACCATTTATCTTTTCATTATTTGACTTAACATCTTTTCTTACTTCAGGTTTATCAATCTTTTCTTCTTTTTCACTTTTTATAAATTTCTTTACATCCTGTTTATCTAATTTTTCTGGTGGGTCTGATTTCATACTGATATGATTTTTAGACTTCATATGATCTTTAGAAGTACGTCTCTCATCTCGTTTATTCTTATCTCTGTCCTTTGATTCATTTCTTTTTTCTTTCCCATCAATAACTTTTTCAGATGCTTTAATAGTTTTCACTTCATGAGAACTTGATGAAGAATTTTTGGAGGAAGTTTTATGATCTTTTTTATACAACTTTTTATCTTTTGGAGAATCCTTTTTGTCTTTATTTTCTTTATTTGATTTTGATTCTTTGTTGTCTTTATTTAATTTTTCTTTTTCTGTTAATTCTTTCTTTTCCCTAAGCTCTCTAATTTTTTCTTTGTAAAGATCTTTTAGATCTTTTCCTTCTTTACTAATATTATCTTTCTTGTCTGTTTCTCTTATTTTATCTTCCTTTGTTTTATTGTAGTTATCCTTTTCTGTATCTTTAATTTTATCTATAGTTTCTTTTGGTTGATCGTTTTTATCTTTAGATTTATTTTTATCATATTTGTCATACTTTGAGCTGCTATGACTCCTTTCTTTTTTTTTGTCACTACTTCTATCTCTATGATGCTTCCCATCTTTTACATGATTTTTATCTTTTGATTTTGATTTAGATTCATGGTCTCTGCTTTTATCTTTATTATTTTTATATTCATATCTATCTTTTATACTACTATCTGTAGCATCACGAGAATTTTCTTTAGAGGATAAATTGTTTTTAATAGTTTTAGAATCTTTAACATCTTGTACATCCTTATTCTTATTTAATTCAAAAATATTTTTATTACTTTTATTTTTACTGGATTCATATTCTCTGATAGCTTTAAAATTGTCTTTAATATTTTTAACATCATACCTATCTTTATTGACTTCATCTTTCAATGGATCATGTATCGGAGTTGATGCATGATTAGAAGATCCAAAGTCAGTTACAATAGATAATCGAGAATCAGAAGAAACTTTGCTTAGTTGTGAATCTTGATTACTATAATCAAAGTTGTCTCTTGATAATTCGTTACAAAAATCAGGACTTCTAGATCTATGGCTAGTTAATTCTGATATACCTGATAAATGTGAATCATTGGAATTATTAGATTCATTTAGATTCATAATATCAATTGGTTCAAAAGTGGGACTGTCTTCTTCATCCTCCTCTGTTTTATCATCTGATTTTCCAGATGTATTTAAATTTAAAATACTACCAGTCTTATTAAAAATTTTATCACTTTCATCTAATGCTTTTTCTTCTGAAGAAACCTGTCCATTCTCAGATATACTATCTTTACCTTTTTCATTGGAGATTTCTTCTTCTAATGACTTTTGTTCATTAAATTTTATATCTTTTTTTATTTCTAAATCTTCCATTGCATCCATAGACTCCAAAGATACATCTTTTAAACTATTTTTATCAGACTCTGGTGAAACAGGATCTAAATCTTTGGGTAATAAATCTTTAAGGCCACACAAACCATTTTTTTCTTTTGCCTTAGGTCTTTCTATTCCTAAAAATTTGTATACTACATCTTCAATCTGATGCATGAAGACAGAATATACTTTTGGATTTACTACTTGATCTACTATGCGTTCTACACCGGCATCTAAATAAGGAGCTTCGTGTATGTGCTTTCTTAATGTTTCTCTCAACTGATTTTTGTTTAAATCTGGTTTCCATGATTGTTTGCTAAGGAAAGAATTTACAGATCCTTCTACTCTTGTACGTAAATTTTGATATGCTGGCTGCAATGAAAACGATAAAAATTATTACCAACAATATATATGCCTATAAATAAGTATGAAAAATTGTTATTATATAGTATATGTTTGAATATAGTAGGTAGAAACTATTTATATACATTACTTTAAAAATGTATACATTACTTTAAAAATGACTACATTATGATTTCAAAATATTGTTCAGAATGTATATAGTAATAGTTATATTATTGCATAAGGTTTTAATAATGAATCAATTGTTTAATTATATACAAATATATTGTATACCTTGGTATCAACATCGGCAATACATTCTTTACGAAATTGATCAAAAATTCCTTGAGATTTAACTTCTCCTACAATGTGATCTACTAATCGTGGATCACCTGGTAATAACGTATTAGGTAAACCCAACTCCATGATAAATAAAGTATTTAAAATGATTATAATTCACTTGAATGTTAAACAGTCATTCATTTTCACTGACGAAATCATCCTGTGAAACGGTACGTAGCCATAATTTCTTACTTTGCGTCTAGGTTAAATGTTGGATCTGTGTGAATAAATGAATAATAATCAGTAATACCAATCTTTCTATAGCTTCATTCCTAACAAGTATCATAGAATAAGGTAGATATTGAAGTCGATAAAATATTTTGTAACAAACATGGGAGAGTAAAAGAAATTAGTATTGTCACGTTATCGCGTGAATTTGCTTTTGGTATGATTATATGAAGTTGGTTTCAATGATTTTTACCTAGCTACAAACATCTCCGAAGAACATAAGCCGAAACGAAATTTAAAATTGATTTAATATATGATTATGTATAAAACAGATCGCTTATAAATTATTGTAGCACAATGCACTTGTGAATTTTTGTAGATTTTTGTACATAGTGCAGCATAGTATAAATCGTATTGCTAGGTATAATAGTGTAAGCTGCAAGTAACGAGTGACTTTAAAATCATAAAACTTTTGCGTCCGACCGTACACACCACA
The DNA here is from genome assembly GCA_014737485.1 of Bombus picipes. Lineage (NCBI taxonomy): Eukaryota > Metazoa > Arthropoda > Insecta > Hymenoptera > Apidae > Bombus > Bombus picipes. Next base: position 1,844,166 of record JACXIP010000042.1, on the reverse strand, counting down.
GTGATATAGACGGTTCTTGACACTCGCTAGGGAAAACCGCCCAAATATTGAATCGTGAGTAGTTATGAAAAATCAACATGGTAGACAAGAAGGTTCTCATTTTGCGCACGCGTGACATGATATGAATATCTTAGACAGAACCAGAGACACTCTACTCATTTCTGTCTGTCTTGCAAGAACGCGGGTACTTTATTGACCTTCCATGTTGATTTTTCACGACTAAAAACGGCTCAATTTTTAGACGGTTTCCCTAAGTTTTGGTATATGAATGCTGAGATTTGTTTATATAATTCTGATTCAGCGCCACAGACAGAAGTCTGTGTTCAGTGTTTTATGGGCATCCGAAACAATCTTAAAGTTCCCAGATTTCATCAAATCGAATATAACAGCAGAGAAGAAATTTCCTCTGATGACAGTATAATACACACTCACTTAAATTTGCATGCTTTCAGTAATAATAAATCACAGTTATTTTTATATTTAATTAAAGTTAATTATATTTAATTGAGATAATTAGATTGTTACATGATACGAAACATTATAAAGATATATTTTTTAAATTTTATCTTGGTAATTATCAAAAAAGCGGAAATAAAGTAGTTTAGATTTTCTATAATGTAATAATCAAAGTCTGGTAATAATTTTTACCTAAATTACAATTTTCTTTATATGCAGTTATGAAAGCGTCAAAACTTTACACTTAAGGCCTTTTCTCAATGAGAAATTTATGATTCACGTTTAGTTGTATGATATTAACATCTGAAAAATGTATACCTCAGATCTTGCAGCCATTTTTAACATGGCAAGTTGTTCGGTGTTAAATGCAGTTTGCTTGTGATTTTATTTTATTTAGTATTGCTGGCTAATACTACTTTTTTATTACATAAAGATTTACAGTTTTCTAGTTATGAAGAGGGTAACACTTTTTGTCAATGGCACCGATGTTTCAAATGGCAAGGTGGCTGCGATTTTATTCATATGTATAATAAATTTTGATTAATTGTTTACTTTTCATTTTCAATCAATTCCTTTACATTATATTTTTTCAACTTTTGCTTTATATCGTAATTAAATTACATATTATACTTATAGAGATATTAGAAAAATGTTGCTACATATATACGCTGTATATTTATTACATAAACAAAACTTTAAGTATATACTTGGAAATTATCTTTTTTTTGGCGTGGACAGCTGTTTAGGGGATTTTTATATTTAATATTCTTATAATTTCTTTTTGTTTAAATAAAATATTTAATCTAGAAAATAGATATATTTTTATTTGTATCTAAATTGTGTTAGTAAATTTTGTTAATTATTGTTAATATGTTAATTAGTGAATATTAAATATAAGTATGGTTTATACATATTTATATTTTTTAGTTTTTAAACTGGAGATGGTAATATTTAAATAAAATCTTTAATAGAACAATTGAAATATGAGAAAATATCCTTATAATTTCTAAAACCCATTTATATTTTTTTGTATTTAATTTTTACAAAAGATTTTTATGCTTATTAAAAAATTTATATAGTTAACAATTAAAATAAGTATAAAAAGAGGATTGAAAAATAAACAGAATTACTGTTTTATAATATTTCTATGTTATAGATGATAAATTTATATTCATGAAAGATTTAATACATTTTATGGAGAAATGTAATTTAATTTTACTTGTAGGATAGAATTTATATAGTTATATCTTTTTGTTTGACTGAATGTTGTTACATGTAATAACAAAGTTTTTCATTAAAAATTGATTTAGATGGTTATTTTAATAAATTATAATAAATTTTAGATATGTAATTTGATGTGTATTTGTTCTAGGTATTTATAGTAAACAGTTCATTAGATGAATTACTAACAGCAGCTGGTTCCAAATTTAACATTATTGCTAAAAGGATATTTAATGTTCAGGGTGGAGAAATCGATGATATCAATATAGTTCGGTAAAGTAAACTATATCAATAATCAATCTATTTTTCTATTATGTTCATAGCACACATAATTTAGCAAAATGAATTTCTTGCAGGGATGACGATGTTTTATATGTTTCATGTGGAGAAGATTTTATTCCAAAGGATAAGCCTTGTACTCAGAGTCAGATAAATCAGAATTCAGTTAATTCAGAATGGATTACACTGAATGTCGGTGGAAAGTATTTCACAACAACCAGAGATACTTTAACAAAAAAGGAACCAACGTGTATGTTGGCCAGGTAAGCAAATATGTTTAATTGATTTATGGTCTAAGCAGAGTTGTAATTGCTATATTAGAAAATGTACTGGTACTGTTTTATTGATTTTTAGTTAATATTTTTGCACATACTTATAATATGAAAACACAGAATGTTTACAGACGCTACAGACACAGAACAAAGAATTTTACCTAGTCGACAAGACAAAAATGGTGCATTTTTAATTGATAGAAGTCCCACGTACTTTGAACCATTGTTGAATTATTTAAGACATGGACAGATAATACTTGATGCCAATGTGAATGCAGCAGGTGTGATTTTTAGAATATTTTGTAACTCATTAATTTGTTAGTTGTATGGGTTTTTGATGTGATTATGATTTAAATAATTTTTCTATTGAATATAAGATTTTTCTTTTTTAGTTGTAATTTTATTTATATTTTTATATATTTCATTTTTTTTAGGTGTTTTGGCAGAAGCACGTTTCTATGGAATAGAAGGTGCCATTGATATATTGACTGCAATGGCAGATGAAGAAGAACTTCAGAGGAGTGGTTTGGTATCCTTTACTCGTAAAGATGTACTTAAAGCAATTATGTCAACACCTACAACTTCAGAACTTAGATTTCAAGGTGTTAATTTTGTTGGTGCTGACTTATCAAAGTTAGATCTCAGGAATATAAATTTTAAGGTAATTAGAATTACTTTGGTGTTACAATAATAAATTAAGTTCATGTAAATAAATAAATGTTGTTATCATAACTTTGAAATAATATTTCAGTATGCAATTATGCGTGGCTGTAGTTTAGCAGGTTCGAATTTATCTGGTTGTTGTTTTGAACGAGCAGATTTGTCTTATGCAAATTTACAAGGTGCACAGTTAATTCGCGTAAGAATGCTGTGCGCGAATTTAGCCGCTGCCGATCTACATTCGTGTAATTTTGAAGACCCTTTAGGTGTACCTGCTAATATGGAAGGTGTAAATCTTAAAGGTGCCAATCTTGAAGGCAGTATCATGGCTGCCGTAAATCTTAGGGTGGCAACGTTAAAAAATGCTATTTTAAGAAACTGTATTCTTAGATCAGCTGTATTAGCTGGTGCTGATTTAGAGGTAGTATCTTATTAATAATTATTCTTCTTATAATACATATTTCTTTGTTTTTTTATGATACAAGTAAATTATTTCTATTTGTTACAGTGCTGTGACTTATCGGGATCTGATTTACACGACGCGAATTTAAGAGGCGCAAATTTCAAGGATGCTGCATTCGATTTGATGTTAACGCCATTACACATGTCTCAAACGATACGATAAATATGGTTTAGGTTCTGTGATGTAAATATTATATTTATTTAATTCGTAGAATGATTTCAGTAATATCATTTTCATAGATGTACGATGCATTTAATTATTGTTACGTAAAATTATTGTTGCATCATAAATCTACGGCCTACCACTGCAATCGACGGTTTAGCGGATTCACGATTTCTATCTATCTATGTTTGAATGAGAATATTTACCTTTTTGTAAGTTAAGGATGTTAAGGTGGATGAGGATTGTAATTTCGAAAATTAATGAGGGGCATTTCCGTCGATTAATTGATTAATTATGATTTGCTTATCTCCTTTTTTTTACTTTATGTATACATGGCACATATTTTTTTAAAAAATGTAATTGGAGAAAATAGGTACGTAATTTGATACAATGATTTTTGATAAATCATTACATCATTTTACGTAGAACGAGTTGATATTATTTATACAAAGATCGAAGCATTAATTTTGCATTCAAGGTAAATCATCACAGAAAGTGCGCTAGAATTAGGGAAAGGTTTTGCACACATATTTCCTTATTTGATCGTAATATACTTATTTAGAATTTTGTGATCAAAGTGAATTTTGTGACTGATGTGAATTGAATGAATGTATGATGATCATATAAATTATTTATAGTATTTTATCTAAATAAAATACAAAATATATTTATTTTTGTTCATTGTATAATAGAGTCATAAAAAATACATTTATTGTTTTTACATTCTCAGCAAATATTATATAATAACATATTTGTTTTACATGTTAGTATATAAATTTCGAAGAAATTTCATTTTTTTTAAACATATAAAAAGAGTAATATATATGTATATATATGTATATAAGCAGCCACAAATGCACTTAATAGATTTTAATAATTTAAATGGAAGCAATATGAGGTAGTTTTCTTTATAATTAAAAACTATAAATATGGTACTATTTTTATGTTAAATTATTAATGTTGATATAAATAGTGATACAGAAATGTTTCTGCAAAACAAATGTAACAGATACACCAAATTATCATTTTAATATATAATATTCAAAATAATTATTTCTGTTGATTTTTAAAAATAAATTAATATTGATATGCATATACCGATATAACAATAGGGTTTTACAGCGTATAATACAATATATTTTGTAGATATCAGAATGTGACTTCCAACTAGAAATATTTCATACTGTAGAGTTGAAGATTATAAAGTCTTTATAAGATAATAAATTAAGTTCCTTGTAAATTTCTATAAAAAAAACAATAATCGTGGTAGATATGGTTATTAAAAATATGCAGATAGATCTTTAAAAAAGATATTTATAATTTACATAAAAATAAGAATTATAATATATTTATTGTATACATTTCTTCCATGGGATTGCAGGAGCTTTATTTTAGAATATGTTTGATATTTTTTGCAATGTTTTTTGTAAAAATTATTTTTTTAGAAAGATTTTTTAACAAAATATTGTTTTTCACAACGTAGTTTTATTTTTAATTGATAATAGTGGTAGCACATATCTGTACTAAGAAAAGGTTCTCTCTTCAATCTTTTATACATGTTTTTATGTAGGTGATTATCAAAACATTGTCAAGAATAATATGATTGATACTGAATTAAACTGCTTCTTCGATGTAATTAGAAATTCTACAGTTTCCTCTCATACATCACTTTTTTTTCTTTTTTTTTATTAATGAAAATCTTTCTCTCAAATATTTCTGTCTCTTTTTCTATTTCTTTCTTCATTTAGGGGCTTTTTATTTTTTGGGAGATTTTTATTTTCTGACATTTCTTTTTGACTAATTATTTTGATACAGGATATGAAATGGCTAGAACATTTTAAATATTACATCAGACTATTAAAAATATTTCATGATATCTGATTCTTTTTTAGGGAATGATTTACTATGTTTAATACATAACAGCATGTCAAATTTTGAATAGGATTTTAAAAGGTTGATAAAAATAAAAATAAAATAATTTTATAACATATAATAACAGGGAAGCTAGGAACATATAATAACAGAAGCTGAACCTTATTCTAAATTTCTTATATTTTTCATTAAATAAAATGAAGGAATTAGGGCCAATATGCACTATCGGTTAGCGGCTAGCGACCACTGGATTCATTGAAGTATATGAGCCTGTACGCTCTTGATCGTGGCAAGCAGCGACTTTCCAGCGATCACGGAAACATGATCGACGTACTGGTGCCTCGTTAGACATGGATTGCCTTTAACACGTTGACTGCTACGACACCCGTATTCGGGTATTTGACTACTTGCGAAGGATCGTCGTAGGTATTCGAAAAGATATTCCATAATAATAAAACTGTTGAATTGTTATAAAAGTTCATTAAAAAAATTATTTGGAATGTAAAACTTTAAAGCATTCTATACATAGCTGAGGTTGGTCGGGACAATTTGGACAATAAGTTGTTTTTTCAAATTCTTTTGTGCCTTTGTTCGGTCCATTCGACGTCTTCTATTTGCATAACATAGTTTGCATGTGCGTCTAATGCTTCCTTCGGAATCATTTTTCCGAACGGCGATATTATGTCGAAGACAAGGATTTTTTGTATTTTCAGACAACCTTAATAATTTTGCAACTAATAATTGTCTAAATATTCTAATATTTATATTCTTCCTTGTTGCAATTTTGTAAATCGTCAAAGCGTTTGCAACAGAAATTCCCAGAAGGAGTTGAATGCTAAGTTTTCTGTACCATTTGATTCCTTTTCTAATTGTGGTGGAATAAGAAACCATTTGGTCGGAATAAGCTATACCACTTTCCTTCATTATATTCGACTACAGCTAGTGGTTTTAATGTTGCGAACAAAAGAAACGAGAGGTCGTTCTTGAGACCACCGCTTGAACGATTCGCATTACTAAAATATTGATGGGAGCACCTAGCAGAGAACGCTTGGTACTGCTGTACGTGTGGCCTGACGGAAATTTCTTTGAAAACACGCGTGGTAGTCAACGTGTTAAAAACTGTGTAAATTTCTTTCATATGACGTTCCTGTAAGAACGTACCCAAGGACGTACCCAATATTTCCCTTTCCCCCTTTTTTTAAAATTAACTTTATAATTATAACAGTTTCTTCGGCATCTATTTTGTTCGAGCATTTCTACAATGCTGACAACCTTTGAGATTTCGAATTGACGAGCTTGGTTGTCGAGTCCATTCGCATAATTCTTAGTCGTTGGGTGACCAAGTGCGTAATGGCCCTTATTCATTTGATTGAAGTTTCCTTGCGTATTTCTGCACCCCACAACGAAAATAATAATTGGTTAAAGTAGAGATAGATTAACGTCAAAACTATTAGGCCCGTCAAGATAACGATCCAGTACACATGTTGGTGTTTGACCCATAATTAAATTGAATTAAATTGAAGTCCGTATTTGGTACGTTATAAAATTAAAAATGAGTCGATGTTATTACTAAGGAAGCGAGAAAATAATTTGTTGATAATAGTAGGAAATAAGAGAAACAGAATTAACTGGCAAGGACAGACAGACAACCACGATTCTATAATCGTGGATTATAGAATTTGTTAAAACATTGAATACTCATGCATGGGGTCCTGCCTCATCAATGGCTAATTCAATGAATCCTGTATTCCAAAATCCCAACCGCACCAAAAACTTTACCGACGAATATGCGGAGATCATTAATAACTGCATTTTTCCCCAAAAAGACCAAACGATAGTTTTGAAATTAGTAGAAGGATTGTATATTAAAGATTATGTAAATGCAATTGGTAAAATAGTGGCACCTCGTTCCATAAGATTCACTTCACACACACGAGTGTGCATTTACCTCGATTCAAAAGAAAAAGGATCAGTCGGATTATTTAATAGACAAGTACAAAAACGTTTTCATCAATAATATAAATGTAGTATCGGGGAAAAGGGCCTAAGAAACATCGAGTTAACCATGAACAATGTCGCGAGAGCCGAGGCGCTGTCGGATCCATCAATGTGTCATCGGTCTTTTTAAGGGCATAGTTTCATAGAAAGGGCCTACGTGACCCTGGCCACGAGCGTCTGCGGAACACGTGTGTGGTGGGCCTAGGAAAAGACAAAGGGATGCTAGAACGGTCAGAATGTTAATTGAGAATGCAGCGTGAGTTGAGAGGTCGCGGAGTGTGAATCGAGAAGTCAGAGAGTGTAAGTGGAGGAGCCTGAGAGTATGATAATAAGACGTACGACGATATTGTAATCGGTCTTTTGTTATTGAGTATCGCTTATTAAACTACACTAAAGTCTAAATAATAGATCATTACTTGTCCTTACTCTAAGATCCATAAGTTACTACATAAATATGAAAGTAAGGCCACTAATCTATCTGTTTCAACGAATTATTCTGTTTAATATTATTTCGCATGAAACTTTAGAAAAAAAAAACAATCACGTTTGAACTACCTAAGTTTTAGGAGGCCCGAAAGATACATCTAAAATTTCAGAATCCTTTTATTGTTACACGCGGAAAGACTGAGTATAGAGTATTCATAACTACGGATAAGCCTAATTGTTTCTGCTGTAATGAAGAAAGCCATATTACCACACATTATCCAAAAAGAGAACATGAGTACATCTATTTATTTCTCACTACGGAAAATAAGAAAGTAAGTGAATCGATCATATGGGCACAGAAACTTAAAGAACCTCTTGCTCCTTCGGTAACAGAGAAATCGATTTTACGACATATCTCAAACAACAGAGCGCACTCTATGTTCACAGAAAGCACCAATATTACAATTATCCAATATTGTTATAATTATACAATATTACAGACATTGACAACACAACTACGCCAACACGCCATTATCCATAGTACATAATACTATACCAGTTAAATCACGAAACAATACTGCTAAGTAAAAAATTAAAGTCGGAAAGGCAGACCAAATCAACGCTTGAATGCTTGAACTTGTTAAAATCCTTGTCAACGCCAACCAACACAGAATGCCATTTAATTGCGACCAAGATCTCTTGAAAATGCTTTTGTTGTTAATTGATGTAGGTTTGGGGTTGATAATTAATCGATTCACACAGATTCGATTTTTCTCTCTATATTTCTCCGCTTCGTACAACGCGTCTTAACACACAGGATACACTTAGTCAATTAACACGTGGTCAACTTCTAAGACAAAAGAGCGTCCTTAGAAGTCGTACCAACTTAGCTTGTAGTAGCTAGCGATCATACCAAGCTAACTTTTTTCAACACTCCCCTTTGATCGTAGTTTCTACAAGCCCCATAGCTTCGGTAAAATACTGAGTCTTAACTCTATTTAAGCCTTTGGTAAGAATGTCAGCGACATTCTCAGGACTAGGTATATATGTATAATCTAATATTCCCTTCGACACGAAAAGTTCTTAACATAAAAATAACGTACTTGGACATGCTAAGAATTCGCAGCGACTACCTCATCCTTGGACCATGAAATAGCTCCAATATTGTCACAGAAAATTTTGCATGGACAGGGACAATATGATAATTGATCCAACTCTCTTAAGAGTAAGGATATTCACACAGTCTCCCTTACTGCCTCCTGCATTGCTACAAATTTTCCTTCACAAGTCGACTGACAGTTCTGCCCGAGCAGCCGAGCTAAGCGGACGTGAAAAACAGTATTTCAGAATAGTGCGGCAAGCGGGGAAGAGAAAGCTAAGCACGGCTACGCCAATAGCTAAATGGTGGAAACTCGTGTCTTCTATTAAGAAGACAACAAGCAAACCCATTATGAAAAAACAAATCTCATCGATACAAACACATTAAAAACAAGTCAACAAATAAACCAAGAACAGGATTGCTCAGTTACAATAGAAGTTGATATGGAAACCAACAAAGAAACAACTCAACAGGACGAAAACTGGAAGGTGGCCAGCTACAATAAAAAAAAGAAAAATAACAAGTAATCTTGATACGGAAAAGCAGCAAGAATTACTAAGAAACTCCTTCAGCTCGCTAACAGAAGAACTAGACGATGACCCAACAAGCAAAACCACAACTCAACCAACACACATCGCCAAACCACCACCAATACACATAGAAGCACAAATAATAGACCCCCTCATCGAACTACTTAACAACACGGCGGGAAAAGATTATTACTACATAAAGCAAACAAAACCAGATCAGGTAAAGGTACAAACACGCATCCCCGAAATATTCAGAAAAGTAACAATGGCACTAAAAGAAAAAAACGCGGGCTATCACACTTATCAGCTCAAAATTGATAAAAGCTATAAAGCAGTAATCAGAGGATTATACCCAAAAACAAATCCAAAATACATAAGCGAAGAGTTAGCTAAAATCGGGCACCAAGCAAGAACAATCAACAACATAACCAGGTATGATACCAAACAACCTTTACCGCTATTTCTAGTAGAACTAGAACCCAAAAACAACAATAAGGAAATTTTTGACGTTAAAAAATTACTAAACACAATAATCACAGTTGAGCCACCCAGACACAAAAAAGACATACCATAATGTATGCGGTGTCAACAATACGGACACACAAAGAACTACTGCAACAAAATCCCGGCGTGTGTCAAGTGCGCAGAAATGCACCTAACAGATAACTGCCCATACACGGGAAAAACAATCGATGTAAAATGCTGCAACTGCGGTGGAAACCACTCAGCCAGCTACAAAGGATGTGTAGTCAGAAAGCAACTGCAACGTAAACTGTTCCTGCCGCTTCGAAACAGAACACACAACAATTCCCACGCGCAACAGGATAACACAGAATCTGTGACAACACCAAATCCACAGCACGTAATAAGCTATAAACATAGCAACATCAACACCGTTGGTAGCCGAAGCTACGCGCAAGTAGTCAATCAAACGGCACACTTAGACAACCAAAATCAGAACAATAACAGCAACGACACTACAGAAATCAAGGAACTGCTCAAACAAACCATCAAAACCAGCGACACATGATAAGCGAACAAAACGCAGTCCTCGAACAACAAACAATCACAACTACGCTACAAAGAATTACTAACACGCTGAGCAAAAAATAAAAACGGACAGGCTTAAAATAGCAGTCTGGAACTCTAACGGCCTGCAACAAAGGGCCCTAGAAACTAAAGCATTCCTGTACAACAATAACATCGACATACTGCTCGTATCAGAAACACACTTCACTACAAAAATACCGTACTACTCCATATACGATACCAAGTATCCCTCAGGAAAAGCACACGGAGGGACCGCAGTAATAATAAAAAACATTAAACATCACTTACACAGCCAAATTAGTAAGGAACATATACAAGCAACCACCAATTACTATACAAACTAGCAGCAACCATATACAGCTGTCAGCAGTATATATACCGCCGCGACACAAAATTACATCACAAATGTGGGAAGAGTATTTTCAACATCTAGGCGACAAGTATATCGCAGCTGGAGACTACAACTCAAAGCACACACTGTGGGGATCAAGAATCACTACACCACGAGGTAGAACTTTGGAAAACTACATTAGAAACAATAACCTCAGTATACTATCCACGGGAAGACCGACATACTGGCCGACAGACCTGAGCAAAATACCTGACCTACTCGATTTTGCAGTTACAAAGGGACTAAACGCAAATAAACTAAACATAGCACCCAGTCTCGAGCTTACCTCCGACCATACACCCATAATAATTACATACAGAATCAAACCAATACTTTACAACAAGTCAGAGACGCTATGCAATAAAACCACCAAATGGCAAACATTTAAAGAAATAATCGAGAGCAAAATCAACTGCAACATCCCATTGAAAACACCTGAACACATCGATCAAGCAGTAACAACACTTACAGAAACTATCCAAGAAGCAGCCAGGGCAACCACTATACCCGAAACAACCAACAGACAAACAAAAATAATTCCATCAGACATCCTCGAAAAAATTAGAGAAAAAAGAAAAGCGAAGGCAAAATGGCAAAAACATAGAACAAAAGAAAACAAAACACACCTAAACAAACTCGCAAAGGAAATAAAAAACAAAATTAAAAAACACAACAACAACGAGTTTACAAAGTTCATCGAGTAACTATCTGCACACGAGAACTACAACTACTCCCTATGGAAAGCCACAAAAAAAATAAGGAAGACAATAAAAACGATACCAGCAATCAGAAGATCAGATAACACATGGGCTAGAAGCAACGAAGAGCAAGCTGAAGAATTCTCCAACCACCTATGCAACACATTTACACCACACAATATCAACAACAGCAATCACAATAGTCATACGGACGAGGATACGCCAAACACGGGTACATCATCTGACAAACACTACACCATACCCAAAACAACAGCACAAGAAATCAAAAATATAATCGAGAAAACAAAAAATAATAAAGCACCAGGAATCGACCTAATCAACGGCAAAATCTTGAAAAATCTTCCGCCAAAAGCGACAAGACAAATCACTATAATATTTAACGCAATACTAAGAATTCAGTACTTTCCAAAAATTTTTAAACTGGCACAGATCATAATGTTACCTAAACCAGGAAAAGACCCACACCAAACCACATCATATAGACCGATATCATTACTACCAGTGTTCTCTAAAATACTAGAGAAAGTAATCTACGACCGCATAAAACCAATAATAGAGAAAGAAAAATTAATATCGGACCACTAATTCGGATTCAGAGACAAACACTCTACCATAGAGCAAATGCACAGACTGGCCAATGAAATAATAATAGCACTAGAAAACAAACAATACTGCACAGCCCTCTTTATGGACATAGAGAAGGCATTTGACAAGATAAACCACAATAGCCTACTTCAATCAATCAGAAAACAATTCCCGGAGCCGATATACCATTTAATTAAGTCTTACTTAAGCAGCAGAACCTTCGTAGTAAAAATTAAAGACACATACTCTGAAGTTAAAGAAATCAAGGCAGAGGTTCCGTAAGGAAGCGTCTTAGGACTAGTTCTATACACAATATACACGGCCAACATACCAGCAACTAACAATAACAAAATACTGACATTTGCGGATGACACAGCCGTACTAGTAAGGCACACTAACCCTGTAACAGCAGTTACATTACTACAAGAACATATCACAAAAATAGAAAAGTGGCTTCAAGCCAAACAAATTAAAGCAAACCCCGATAAATGCAAGCACATTACATTCACATTGCAAAAACAGATACCACCAAACATTATACTAAACGGCACGCACATAAACCAAACAAGGCAAGTCAAATACCTAGGATTCCACTTAGATACACGATTCACATGTAAACAGCACATTAAATCAATAATGGACAAAATACAGATAGCAAGGAGACAAATGTATTGGCTAACAAATCGAAAATCCAAACTAAGTATGGAAAACAAACTAAAAATATATAAATTGATCATAGCAACGCACCCGAACCGGCTGGCAGCGGAAACGGTCAACACATCATTCATAGAAAAATGATTAAAAAGGAAACACAAAACAGATCTCACGAAGGACACAACCTAACGAACACGATGATGGTACCCCACTGGGGGTAACCACCCACATGTTATATTACCGCTATAATATTTTACCAAATGTCCTAATGGACAAATTGTAAAATTTAAATTAATAAAAAAAAAAAAAAATTTGTCCCCCACAGCTGACACCAATTACTCGCTATGGAAGGCTTCCAGGAAACTCACGCGCCCCCTGCAAATAATCCTTCCACTCCGCCGTCCGCAAGGTGGATGTGCGCGCAGCCCTATAGAAAAAGCCAACCTGTTTGCTAAATACTTATCTAAAGTATTTAATCCCCATTCCTCCCAAGCTGCCGCGGTCATTACCGAATACCTGCACTCCCCCTTCCAAATGTCACCTCCTATTGAACCCTTCACTTCTGCAGAGATAATAGAATCAATCAATCGCCTAAATCCTAAGAAAGCAGCGGGGCACGACCTAATAGGCAATAAAGCAATCAGGGAACTTCCCACAAAAGGGATCGCACTTATCACATCGATTTTCAACGCTATTCTTCGCCTTGAATACTTTCCCAAAGCTTGGAAAATCTCACTGATTACACTCATCCCTAAACCCGGAAAACCGTTACATGAAACTAGCTCCTATCGCCCAATCAGTCTCCTGCCCACCCTGTCCACACTGTTCGAGAAGACACTCACGAATAGACTTCTCCCACTCCTAGAGGATTTGAAAACACTCCCATATCATCAATTCGGCTTTCGGAAATAACATTCAACAGTACAGCAAATTCATCGCATAACCCACATGATCAGCCAAACCCTTGAAAGGAAAAAATATTGCTCAGCGGTATTCCTAGACATTCAACAGGCATTCGACAAAGTTTGGCACGAAGGACTACTATATAAACTCAAAAAAACACTACCACACCCCTACTACTCCATCCTAAAGTCCTACCTAGCTAATAGGCAATTCATGGTTAAATGCTTAGACGCCACTTCCGCAACATTCCCAATAGAAGCTGGCATACCCCAAGGTAGCGTCCTCGGACTCCTGCTGTTCTTCATCTACACTGCCGACTTACCTAAATCAACTGAGATAACAATAGCAACATTTGCCGACGGCACAGCGCTATTAGCTTCCCACGCAGACCCAGTAATTGCTTCATCCACTCTCCAGCGAAGTCTCTATGCTAAAAGTGGTTTCATAAATGGGGCTTCAAAATTAATGAAAAAAAATCCTCACATGTAACCTTCATGCTCCGTAAACAAACCTGCCCCCAGGTCACCATCAACAATACAACAATTCCTAGCAAGGACTCAGACAGATACCTGGGCATGACCCTGGATAGGAGACTAACGTGGAAAAACCACATTACAGACAAAACGAAACAATTAAAGGAAAAACTAAAAAAATTCTATTGGCCCACAGGTCGACGCTCCAAACTAAACCTACAGAATAAAATTACCCTCTACAAGACCGTAATAAAACCTATCTGGACCTACGGAATCCAACTATGGGGAACAGCAAGCAACTCCAACATCGAAATACTTCAACGCTTCCAATCGAAAACGCTAAGATCCCTAATAGATGCACCGTGGTATGTTACCAACGAAAAAATTCATCACGATCTCAAGATACCCACAGTCAAAGAAGAAATAGCTAAATATAGCGACAGATACAGCAAAAGAGTCAACAAACACCGAAACCCCCTAGTCACTGGACTACTCGATACATCGGACCAGATCCTCAGGCTGAAGAGACGCTACCCGCTAGACCTAAACGCTAGATTCAATTAGTTATCCAAAATAATTAATATCTACTTATTTATAATACATAATTATTGTTTGTAATTTTAATAAATAATAAAAAAAAAGCATCATCATGACGGAAGGTCAGTCGCTACACAGTCTCTACTCAGTCGTTACACAACTGTCGTTGCAGTAGCAACGGTCCGAGACAATCATTGATCTAAGTTCTCGGCATTTCGAGCAATCACCCTCCGAACGAGTATCGCGTATCAAAACACATATCGACCCGAGTCCAAATTTGTAATCGCGAATCGCGAATTGATAACATTAACCGCGGGTTCTACGCATCAGTGTACACATACAATATAAGGTTAATAAATATTTATTGTTAAACCTATTCGAGTGTTCCTTCAGTACCTATCACGACCTAATCACCTCAGATCCTTGAATACATTCACATACACACATGGGTCACTCAGACATGGTTTTAGATTCATACCCTTCAGAATACTGTTAATATGTTTGAACCACATTCTTCCAGCTTGCTACAGCCCATACAAGCTCTTCTTGAGTTTACACATATATTGAGCCCTGTCCTTTCCTGGAATTTCAAAGAGTTCAGGCTGCTTCATGTATACGTCTTCATCCAAAGGACTGTTGTATGCGCACTCTACATCAATGTGTTCATAGCTCCACTCATTCCCAGCACACACAGCAAGTAAAATTTTCAGGCTCCTACGTTTCACAATTGGGCTGAAAGTCTCCGAATAGTTTACCCCAGGTCTTTGCCAGAACCCCCGAGTTACAAGCCTAGCCTTATACCTATCAGAATCCCTTTTGACGTCAAGGACCTATTTAAGGTCAATGACATTTGCACCCAATGGTCTTAACACTACGTCCCAGCTCTTTTAATATTGCCTCTGTCCCTCCAGAGCTTCGTACATATACATGTACAACAGACACACACAAACTTTGAGTTTTACAAACCATTGCAACATGAGCACAACTATTACAACTCTTTGGTTTACGTAGTCTTGCTGACCTCCTAGACACAATAGGTACACTTACAACCTCCTCCTGAATCTCCTGATTATTTTCACTAATTAAATCATCCATGAAAAAATCACCTTCTCCCTCATCATTTTCACCATCACTTTGGACCTCAATATCAACTGGCTCCATTCCCTTTTCAGGTTCAAAATCCTCAACATCCCATATCCAATCAGAAAATTTCTTCTTGATGTTACTCGTGTCCACACCAACACCTTAGGAAACATATTTTCTTTGAACTGAACATGACAAGAGATGATTATTATATCAGCCATTGGTAAATAGATCCTATAACCCTTGACTTGTTGGTCGTAACCTATAAAAATCCCCTCATTTGCCCTACTATCAAGCTTCTTCCCACTTGGGCTTATTAGGTACCAAACTTTACATTCAAATACTCTCAGTCTATCAATCTCCCCTTGGATGTCGCATCCCTCATCTTTCCATAACTCCAATGGAATTTTAACTCCAATAGCAGCGGATGGGCACAAATTCCTTATGTGGCATGCAGTACTGATGATTTCCCCCCACAGATTCCTTATGTGGCATGGAGTATTGATGGCTTCCCCCCACAGGTAGTCAAGGAGCCCTGACTGGATGAGCAAACGTCTAGACATCTCAACCGGGGTCCTATTAGTTCGTTCTGAAACGCTATTTTTCTCAGGATTCTTGCGTACGGTCTTCCTGTGTAAAATACCCTTCTCCTTCAGATAGTTCTCAAAATTGGTCCCAATGTATTCACCACCACTGTCAGTTTGGAAGCTACTTATCTTGGACTGATGCAGGGCTTTCACTTCCATCTAATGTTTCTTGAAGCATTTGAATACTTCACTGTTTCTACCAATGATTCTAACGTGCATGAAACGAGAAAAATCACCAATGAAAGTTACAAAGTAATTTCCTCCACCTAACGATTTACACTGAACTCTACCACTGATATCACTGTGAACGATTTCCAGGAGACGTTGACACATATGATGAGCTGTCTTTGGGAATGGCACCTTTGTCATTTTACCCTTCACACAGACTCCACACAATTCATCACATTTCTTCGAATCTTCTTTCACGTTTAGTACAGGGATTTTGCTAATTGCATTTCCATGCAGATGACCCAATCACTCATGCCACGGCACAGGACTCCTAAACGCTTTTGCCTTAATGACTTCAATCTTTTAGTCACTGTTGTCAAACCCACTACGATCATTGTTCACAGAAACATTAGCAACATGTCTTTCATCAGGGACAGTCTCCAAATAGTCTACATCACTTTCTATTTTTGAGGCGAACACAACATCGCCATCATCATGCGTTCCAACAGCCTTATCCTTTCGACACACGGTGGTAACATCCTTCTTTGCTAACTGTCTGATCGAGATCAGATTTACATCTATCTGAGGTACCCACAGAGCATCTGACAAAGAAAAGGTCCAATCCCCACAGGATTCAGCCACTTTCACAAAGATTGTTCCCTTCCCCTTCACTTCCAGGCGCCCTTTACCAATCCTGATATGTCCAATCGTAGGTACGAAATTCACAAAACGATACCTGTCCGGCGTCATATGGTTTGAAGCACACGAGTCAAGATCCTCCGAGTAATCCTCTCTTTTTCCAAACAGCCGATGGAGGATAAGGTTAATGCTCAGATGAGCCCTTTGAATTTTGGTTTGTCTTTTGCTCCTCTCCCCTTCTTGTTGTCTTCTTGCCTCTTCTTCTCCTTCTCCTTGGGTTTCTTCTCTTCTCTACCTCCTTTCTCCCCTAGACACTGACACGAAATGTGACCCCATTTTCACATTTGTAACACCTTTGATTACTTGTGTTTCTGCTCTTCGGCTTCGCGCCATCTTTGTTTTGGTACCGCCTGGATTTCCACTGCCTTGCTCGGACGACTCCGCAGCCGCATCGATTCTTCTTTCTTCAAGTAGAAAGTTGGCCTTCACCGCCTTCGAGGTCAGATCCTTATCAATTTTTGTTATTCTGACATAGGTGAATAATCTGGATCTGTCGCAAGTCTAGCCAAAATAAAAGATGCCACAACGTGATTTTTAAGTTTAATACCGGCTTTAGACAACTTGTCACATAGGATTTGAATTTTTCCACAGTACGCGGAGATATCCATGCTCGGGGTCTTCTCGATAGTGCCCAGTTCCCGCAGGCACATGGCAATGTCCATCGATGTGGATCTCCCATGGATCTCTTTCAGTGCTTTCCAGCACTCCTTCGCTGTTTTCAGATCGCTGATGTCCGTGAGATACTCGGGGCGAACGTGCCGGAAAATCTGTGCACGCGCCTTGTTATTCAGTTTGACGTACTCAGATTTCGTCCTTTCTGCTGCAGTTAATCCTGGATTCACCGCATCGCAGCACCTCAGGAAATCCATAGAAGCTTCCGTCATCGTCTTCCAGTACTCATAGTTGTCCTTGTTGAGGATCGGATTCATGTCCTTGTCCATATCGCTCATCTTCTCCTGGTCGGCTATGGTGTGGCCTTTTCTCGAATATTCACAGAAACACAACTCGACAAATAAATATCTCGACAATATAAATAAATAGCACAGTTCACCGTCCTCGACCCATAACCTGTTATTAAGTAGGTTTGGGGTTTGATATTTAATTGATTCATACAAATTAGTTTTGTACATTTCACAGCCATTTCACACACCGGATACTCAGAGAAAACACGTGGCGAACGGGGAAAAACAGAAGAGAATCGCAAGTAGTTGTACCAACTCTGCATGTAGGAACTAGTGATCATATCAACCTGACATTTATCTCAACAAAAATGTACTTGAAATTGCACGTGAGTACACATACGACACGTTGGCCTTAATTATGATGCAGAAAGAGATATCCTCATCTCAAGGCAAAAGCCATTAAAAATAGATTCTGCAGAATCTTAAAAAAACTTGGAGCTAGTCCACCAAATCCATAATCAATTCTTAGTGACGCTTCAATGTCAATAGATTGTGAATCAGATTATGAATTTGACCAAATATTCATAGTTCCTTAAATCAAAATTTCCTAAATAACCAGTTATACGAAACGCCTATCACTATACAATAGAACTCTAATGGTTTCTTTCGCCGTTTTATCTCAACTAAAGATTCTAATCAATGAATGCAATACAGACGTCATCTATCTCCAGTAAACCAATTTTAGACCATTATTACAAAGAGCCTAATTAAACTATATAACTGCAATTGGGAAAATATTGTATTTTCAAAAGTGTGGGAAAATGTCACAGTTATTCCGACTGTTAAATCTGGTAAAAATCCAACAATGCTAGAGTGCTATTAATCCATTTTACTTGCTAATACCATGTGCAAGGTAATGAAGAAGCCTATCAATTGGACTTCGTTGGGTTTTCGAAGTTAGTAATGTCCTATCTCCATACCAAAGTAGTTTCAAGTATGTTCATTTGACGTTTGATCACTTGGTCAGCACAGAGTCCAACATATGCAACGGATTTATATCTAAATAGGGTATTAGCGTGGCCAGGCCATTGGTAGCATTGAAAAAGCAACGACATAGTATGTAGACAATGTTTACTAGCTGCTTTATGTCCTTGGGGTTCATAGGGAACATCTTAATTTTCATTGAAATGTTCAAGACTCGATGCATAAAAGTACGGTCCAATAATATTTTATTACAATCTTTAGAAATATAGAATGGTGTTCCACGAGGACCAATTCTAAGCGTTATGTTGTCCCTAATTGCAATTAACGAAGTAATGTCACTTATATCATTCCTAACAAAAGTCTTTCTTTCTGACCATTATCGCTAAGGAAAAAGTTCTAAAACAACGCAAGAGATTCTACAACTTACACTAAATAATCTCTATAAATGGAACCAACTCCTCTGGCTACAAGTTTTCTCAGATGAAATCCCAAGTTGTTATCTTCACCAAGCAGAAAAAACAGTGTGGACGTAAAATTATATTTAGGCAACGTTAAATATTCAACTGTGTTCGCGGGGAGACGCGTAAATTCTCGTCTCAATTAGTATCGACACCATGAATCAGCAGAATTCCCTGTTTCGATTAAGATGATAGGGATATTTAGAATCTGACACAGGTATATAGAATCTGATACAACTATATATTTCATAAAGAACACCTTCGAAGACTGAATGCGCGGATGAATGTTAAGTGTGTGGCAGCACTCGACAACAAATGCCGCCACTCGACACTAACTTCTGTCGGACGACGGCAGCGCAGTGGTTAGCGCCTTAGGTTACGAACGTTCGGGACCCGGGTTCTCAAATCCTGGCGACCGGAGTCCGATTTTTCTTCTACGCATCAAAGACGGAAGAAAATCAGTAGTACCCCATTAGTGACATCTACAGCCAGCATCTACAAGTATCACGGACAACACAATACACCTCAAGTGTATGCGGAACGGTGTCGTTTTACTCTGTGTCTTGTGTGGATAGCTGAGTGCAAGTGAAGTATCGATGATGCAAAAGATAAAAACCTGAGATAGGCGTACCTAGAACATGGGACAGGCGGATTTGTTAGTTGCAATTTTTGGTAAAAGAGCAAGGGCATTTTTCCTATTGATAGAAAAAACTGGTAGACGAAATGAGAACTGATCACTCCTAAACTGAATCCCAGGTACGGAACGTACCCTCGTGTGACGTAAAGGGAAATACTACGTGCCCCATCGTTTAACCGTTACGTAAAAATAAGGAACTCGACGGGAAATACTAAACCTTATGGCAGGTAGATGGAATTAAGATAATAAAGATTATTTAATCAAAGTAATAGAAGTAATTAATTTGTAACACGGAAGTAACGGCTCTTTAGGGATTATTGCTGGTCCGAGTGAATATGTTAAGGAAAGCGTAGACAGGGAAATAAATCTGGAAAAGGTATATGGCATTTTTAGAAATTAGAAATGACTATTCTCAAAAGGTTGTTGTCATGAAGAAATGGATGAGTGTGTAATGATTGGGTCGCGGTACGGAACATTAAACTTGGATAGTTAAACTCAATCAAAATTCTGGGATTAATCTTCGATTCCAAACTTACTTGAAAACCTCATATAATAAATTTAAAAAGTGAATGCATCGGCTACATTTTAAACGTTTAACAAAAAATTAAACATTCTAACATTTAAAAAATCATTATAGTAGCAAATAACTGGAGAGCATTTACGCAAATTCGACAAAAGTCCGGTGGTATTTACCGCTTTTACTAATGAATTACCTGATAAATACCAAGACAACACACCCATCCATACTGACGATTCTAAACAGGAAATAGGTACAAGGTATGCAGTAATCACTTCGTAACCCACTATTAGAATCAGCTTCCCTGTAAATGCCAGTTATTCCATTGAAATATAATAGTTGACGTAATCTTTGCAAGATAGAACCACCACTAAAATACAGCTTTCATATGGACAAGATAAAAAACCTTGCCAAGTTCTTAAATATAGCTAACCTAATGTCAAAAATTATATAAAATAGTATAGTCGCTGAAGTGAGAAAAATGTAACAGGAAGGAAAACTACTTCGCTGATCCATTAGATAGAGCAGATCCTGGCCTGCTTATGGATAGGTGGGAATAGAAGTAGAGGTAAATTTGAGTAAATCAGAAAGGATTCTGAGGAAAGATGCATGACAGAAATGTGCAGGCTATTTCGTCCTGCTTGAGCTCTTACACTGAAAGCTAGGGATCTGAATTCCGTACCTAGAGATTGGTATTTCGCAAATCAGCCTCTCTTGTTTGAATTCCTAAAAATGTTGAGGGAGTTTTAAGACTAATATCAACCTGATTTACTATTTCTGATTAGTATTACTGATTTACTATTTATATACACTGATCTGACCTCCCTGCAGTTTGGATATTTTATGTACATGTTTGGGATTAATTTCCAAGGTAGTTGCGGGAAGGTTATGGTCATGGTCGAATATGACCACTTAGCGGAGGGTATCGAATTAATCTAGCATACTAGGATACTATGGATATGAAATCTCGTATTGGTGACAAAGTGTTGACTGCTGCGAGGCTAAAGGAGAGTAGAGGAAAGTAAAGTACACCGATCGAATGATAGTGCCGCCACATACTAAAGCCACAATATGGCCCCGATTAAGTTGCTTTACACGCGGCTTCATGGGTTCTCGTATCCATAAGTATACATATGAGTTATTTTTCACTCATTTGCTAGTGGGAGTAGAATACTTAAGTTACGGTGATGCCCGCTAGAGGCGCTGAGTCGGTAGTGTTGGTGGAGTGATGATGAATGGTTGAATTGAAAATGGTCGCGCTTAACGTTAGACAGGAGTATCGATGTGCGCACTCGCGAACATAACAATATTTTATTGAAGTGTATTCTAATATAAATGTTTGAAGTAATGTTCGAGAGAAAGGATCACATTTGTGGTAAAAATACAAGGTGGTCTGCATTTCATGGTACAAATGGTGCCAGGGAGATTTTGTGATTTAAAGCAAGGCGAAAATCAAGAATAACAAAATTGCGCAAAATTGAGAAAGTTGAGTTTACAAACTTGTGAAATATACGTAACTTTGCTTAATTCCCAGCTAGACAAGAATAGATAATCAATAGAAGGTTATTCTGCGTATGAAGATAAGTCGAAAATGTACCTAAAAGAACTTTTTTTTAGAAAAATATCTTTTAAATAGAAAATCGAATTTTAAAATTTGCTTAGCATGGGTTAATTCTTCATTAACATTATTTCTTAAAAATTCTTAAATGGCAAAATTTTGTTCTTGATTTTGCGTTCTTTTATTCACTGTAATGTGTTACATTGTATGTAACTTAAACGTAACAACCGACAAATTGTTAATGCTTTCAAAGATGTTTCTACTCAGCTGCAACACACTTGTCTTCGATAATTATACCACAGATAAGTGCAGTTACGAACTATTGCGAGATTCCTGGAACGTAGGTTCACCGAAGCTCCTGTGGTCATAAATTGCCGTTAAATTCCTTGGAGAATCGGTAGACTAGCTATACATTTAATAATCGGCGTTGGGGAAAAGCCTGGCGCGTGTAGAATATTCAGTCGAATTAAATTTGTCCGTGCCACGACTGTTTGCAGTTACACGAGACGCGTCGATAGGAGACTACGGTCGCAACTTGCTCGCGGAGATTTGTCCTAATCTCGTTTACCAAAGTCCAGAAACATTCATCAGGCTGCTACGGAGTTACCCTCTACCCAGAGTAACGAAATCACTTTAACGAGGCCATCGCAGACGCTCCTCAGGTCGACTATTTCTATTCTGATGGGAATAAGAATTTCATTGGAAGTTGCTCTATTCTTTCTCTGTGTCCTTCGTCGACATTGAAGTCTTTTGGTAGGTTTGGGGGGGGGGGTTAGGTTCAGTTGAAAAATAAAGAAAAAGAGGTGAAACTATTACAACTGGGATTTGATACCTTAGTCAAAAGACGAAGCATTCTATTCAGTTATGGGAAAAGATCATAATAAAATGTAAAATGAGCTTTCTTGAAATTTTCAATAGTTATGAATATGTAAAAATTTAATTCAATGCAAAGAGGTAATAGAATGTAAGAGTAGTATCCCTGGATTTAACAAGCCAAACTTTATTGTACAGGGTGTTTGGTTACAGGTGTAAAGAAATTTGAGGGATAATTCTTGAAACTAAAATATGATGAATATCAAAAATAAAAAATTGCGTTTTTGGCTTTGTTTTTCAGTTATTGATAATTAAAAATCAGCCGAAATATCCCTGCGAACGAGTAAACCTCCTTACACGAACGAAATTAGGTCAGCCTAAGCAGCGGGATGCTCAGGAATCCTCAAGTTGAACGATACATTGGCAACAACTTATCTCGTACAAATCATAGAGAAGAATATTATATATGTTGTATATATATTGTTATATATATATATCATTTGTTCTATGCCAAAGCTAAGCTAATATCGTAACTTCTAATACAATAAATTTTGTTTGTATTAAACTTTAAAAATACTTATGATTTTTTTATATTACGTAATCTTATGTTTCTATATTTTAAAATTAACCAATTAATTAAATAGATTAGTTCCGTCTAACGGGAGATTTTGTATTTTGTAATTAGAAATGTTGTTTTCAAGGTATATGTAAGTAAATAAACTTTCAATACTTGCTTTTTTGTTGCTTCGATATGAAAAGAAAGTTATTTTAATATTATATTACGAATTACGAATTACTAAATTTCGTACATATTTAATCCAATTTTAATTGTGAAAAAATATTATTATGAATTATATTTTATTAAATTTTCAAATAATTCTGATTGCGAATGTGGTGGTGGCAGGAATACAAAACGAACTCTCTGATTCTCTTTTGGACACCAAAAGTCCCGGCACACTCATTTATCAGCGATTTCTTTTGTCATGCGATAAATGTACGGGGTCACATTTGAGACTTCTTTGATGTTAAATTGCTTCGAGAAACGAGGCTGCTAACCATTTTATCTAGTAGTTCAACTGTAGCTTAATTGTACCACGAAGCAGGTCCCTCTATACTTTCACTACGCTCCTGAAACAGGGGCTCTCAGAATACCAAATGAAAATCTCGCGAAATTGCGAAAACGATTATTTTCTATAATGAGAAGTTGCTATTCAAACATAACAAGAATTTAAGGAACGGTACCAGATATTTATTTTATTATAATATTATTGCTTGATTTGATTTTTAGTTTGCTTTAACCTATGAAATATCTTTGAATTGAAATACCTTTCCTATTTGGACTTGTAAAATATCCTTGAATTGTTTTATTATACCAATTTTATGCCTAAAAGTCAGATTGATCGATTCTTTTTTGTTATTTTTTTAGTAAAGCTATTTATGTTTTATTCGTGCTTGTCCAATAGGATATTAATAATTATTAGATATTTTTTGTGCAGAGGTGAATTTTTTTACATAATTCAAGAAAACTAGATTTATATTGTATTTGAATAATTTAATATTTAAAGCTTAAATGTTTTAGATTTAAGAGATAAGGAAAATAAGAGGGAATGCAAGCCGTTGTTGGAAGTTATCCTAAATTGAAAGGAAGGACTTATGAATAATAATAATATTAAAATATTTGGTACTAAAATATGATTTACGATTATAAGTATGATTTCATTTTATTCAATATGACAGATTTAATATTAAATTATAAATTACAATTATTCTACTTTAAATTATTCAACAAGATGTATTTATAATTGACAACGAAATAATTTTTTATATTTCTACTCAAAACTTTATGAGGATTGATTGGATGTTATAAAGCTTCAAAATATGCTCCAATTGCAAAATTATTCACTAGGATATGAATTATGATCATCAAAAAATAGTTCATTGATAAATAAGTATATGTGATTATAGTGAATCGTGACATAAGAATTGTATAAAAATTCCATTTAGAAATAATTATTATAAATATGATTTGTACTAAAGTATAGTCGTGAATCTTTCGAAAGCTGAAATATAAATATACATGTATGAATCTCCAATTTTTCTTGACTTGTATCTTACGATTAGATCTTTTATAGATCGTATACATTGTGTGATGTGAAAATTTAACAATCATTTGGATATATCGTAGTCAATATCGATATTTTCCAATAGGAAAAATAAATCTGGAACATTATTGAATAATTGAATTGAGTCTCTTCTACGATATAATAATTACAAATGAGTTTATGAATTGCTCTATTGCTTTTAAAGTAATATTTCATGTGTTTGTCATATGATTTTTTATAGTGTCTTTTAATCAACTTAAAATTGTAATTATTTGCTAGCTGTACTGTTTATTGATAATATACAGTAATTGCATTTAAAACAGTGCAAACACTTCTTAAAACGTTTTTATGAAGTGATATTAGAAGTTGGGAGTAAATAGTATTAATCAAATAGTATTAATTCCTTGGTAGCCAGATACATTTTTAAGAGAAATACTTTCTTCTTCTTATATTTTCTTATACTTTTAATATATTTCAAACGATGCACTTGAGATTTCTAAGTATATCCGAAATTTTCTTTGTTCTTTGATTTTTCCCTACAACACAATATATTAGATACTTGGTTCTATTCTATATTTTTCTTATATTCTAATCAGTATTCTAATTAACATATTTTAATCTTCAGAAATATTCAAATGTAGGTATTCTAATTAAAGTTAATATATATTTGTTGTATCTCACATTAATATTATATCGTCTTTTAATATTTTCTTCTAATCTATGAAGTTCTTAGTAGAAGTTTTACAAGAATTTCATTCGATAAATAAACAGGATTTCTAACAATCTATTGGTATTGTTATTTTTTATATAGGTACTACTTTTATTATACCTGTTATGGAAGGCGAAAAGGGTGAACGGAGAGAAGGAAGGGGAGAGGGTGCAGAGGGTGCAGAGAGAGAGAGAGAGAGAGAGAGAGAGAGAGAGAGAGAGAGAGAGAGAGAGAGAGAGAGGGGGGGGGGAGGGAGGGAGGGTGGGAGTCAAAGGGGGGAGGAGGAAAACCGAAGAAGGGAAATAACTAGAAGCAGGGGAGAGAGACAGAAGTTAAAAAGACTGTTGTGGATAACAACTGTAGATATTTATAATAATAAGTTATGTGCAATATTAAAAATTTTTATAAATTGTAATCTAAGCCCTACTTGTAATTGTAATCCAAGTATATCAGGCTGAGATAGAACTATCTATTATTATTAGTTATTATTTATTATAATACTACTTTATATCATTACTGTTATAATAATATTTATAGATACTTTTTTATATGATTAATACTAATGATAATACTAATTTTTAAACCTATTACTGTTCTATAAAAAATCAGAGCTAAAATTCCTTTCTTCCTCTTTCCATTCACTCAACAATTCTATCGATTATCCTCTTCTACCCACATTAAACTATAGTTAATTCTTAAAAAATATCGGAGTTTCTTGATTTATCGTTATGTTTAACAATCCGAAAACTTACGCAGGCAGGAGATCGCAGTTCGTGCCGCTGAAAGGAATGAAAGTTGAGAGCCGCAGTTGTGACGTAACGTTAAATTGGAGACTCTATATTCCGGCGCACGAAATTGCATAGGTTCACTAAATAGTGGCACTTTAGCACGACCTTCCGTTAATAAGATCCTTCGAATGATACTCGACTGGTGAAGTGTTTAAAGTTGAACGTTAACTCAGATACCTTGTTATCGGCACGCGTTTTACTCCTCCTCTCGCTCCACCTCCGCTAGTTTAGATTCGGATCAGTACCGAAATTGTATTTTTATAACTTTCGTCGTCGAGGGTGAAAAAGGGAAACGCGACGGAGGAAAAAAAAGGCAGGAACGTTTTTCAAGGCGCTTTATATTCGCTTCTCAGCCATATTAGAGATTTAATGCACGTAACGTACGAATGTGCATTACATCGACGTAATTACAGCGTGAAAGAAGTAGGGCAGTTTAAAGTGCACGATGGGGAAAAGTGTTCCAAATTTTTTTTTATGTTCAGATTTTCATTGTGCGTTTTACGGCGTCTTCCGTTGTTTAATTTGTCTCTCGAATATTTAATTTTATTCGTTCTACTTTTCATGTGTACTTTTCTACATTTTTCTACATACATCGTACCGTATCCTGCGCTATTTATACTATACTGTGTAGTATAATACATTACATTTATATACAGAGTGATTGGTAACTGGTGGTACAAAAGCAAAGGGGGTGATTCTACGCGAAAATAGAAGTCGAAAATATAGAATAAAAATTTTTTTTTTAATTTTTCCATCAAGACAATGATCTACAGTGAGATCCGTTATAACGAGACGTGATAAAGTGCACGCGTACCGCGCGAAAATTCGAAGTCGATTTTCTCGAAAATAAAGCCTCAAACGAAAAATTTTTATTGTATATTTTCGACTTCTTTTTTCGCATAGAATCACCCCCTTTCCGCTTGTACCACCAGTTACCAACCACCATGTATATGTCGGGTTAATGTTGGAATTTTGGGTATTTGACCATTCACTCGATTTTACCATCGACGTTATAGCTGATATTTGTTGGTACAAATGTGATTATTACAAGAGGCTACAAGTAACAGCTGCCATCGGATGGTCGAGATGTCGATGACAATGAATTCAAGTTTGATAACGAATCCACGGCCAACGGGACGACGAATGCAATGTGATACACGATCCTGGCGTCACTCCACGTGTAAGTAGTACTCCTCTGAATAGACTCTATCTCATTCCAAGTGGAACTGCCCTTATGCAGTCCTCTCCCAACTTCTCGGGTCAATCTTTGTTTCTAAGGAGAGCTATATAATTATTCCATACTTCTGTTAGGTACACGTTCCTCCCGTGACCGTCGCTACGTTCAGTGACCCGTTATGTCACTTCGAGCCCAAGCCCATCGTCATAAACCTTGAGCACCCATAATCGGATTAGAACATTACAACTATTTTTTAGTTTTATTACTTAAGTGTAGCTATAGTAAAAGTCTGGACTAGGGTATTGGGGTTTTCCCCAACATTCCAAAAGGGAGGCCCGATGTCCTTTCATCTCCGACATATATATGTCGGGTTGGCGTTGTGGGTAAGGTTGTGGGTGTTTGATGAATTTCCATTGAAATTAGCCATCGTTGTGGTAAAACAAAGATACAGTTTATTAACACAAGTATGGATACTACAGACTTGACAATTAATGGCGGCGACTGGGCACTCGCGACCCTAATGACAATAACCTCGGGTTCGATAACGAATCCGCGGTCAACGAGATAATGAATTGATTATTTCGTCAAAATCTAAGTTAGACTCTATGTTAGAGCGTGAGAAATTCACTAATCAAAACGCTACGTAACTAGTTGCTGAGAATGCAGGAGAGAGAGTGTCGAGGAAAACTATGATGGGATGTGACTAAGGACATGAGATCATCGGATTCGTGGAGAGATGCCTTCATTCGGAAAGTAAGGGAAATTGATGTTGCTGTTAATTGATCAATTTCCATATTGGTGGTTAGAAAAGGATGCTAGCCGTCCTTGAGGGAAGGTTGCTAGCGGGAAGCGTTGTTCGTTGAAAAAATAGATCTTCCCTATCTTCCCGTAGTTGGGACAAAGACTGTTTGTCTGTTTGAGAGAATTTAGATAACTAAATCTTAATATTTATAACGGCCTTCGGACTAGCTGATCATGTACTGTGGAGACCCGTCGGCATCTGGTAACCATCATACCCGAAGAATGGGATCTGCGTGTGGCAAGCCACGGGACAGAAACCATTGGAATGTTTACTGTATGTCGCTACAAATATTTCTTTTAAGGAGAGCTATAGAATTACTCCATACCTTTGTTAGACAAAGCGTTCATCCCATAACCGCGGCTACGTTCGGCGACTGGCTGTCGCCTCGAGCCCAAGCTCATTATCACAAATCTCGAACAAATATAATCGGATCGAATGACGACAATTATTTAATTACGCCTATGATAGAATCTAAATTATGGTGTTAAGGGATTTCCCCGAGGTTCCAAAGGGAAAGCTTCGATGTCCTTTCATCTCCGACATATAAATTATATAAAATTATTATATACACTAAAATTGTGGCGGATCGGTACCAACAGGACGCCGACAGGTCGAGGCATCAACGCGGCGTACACCTCCCGGGCGATCCGCGGGTACCAACCGCTAATACCAGAGGGCTACTACGACGATGAGTCTGTCTATCTCGCTAGCGGTCGAATATACGGGCGCATGATACAAATACCGCACCTAGCGAGACTCCCTCTACGTCTAAGGCTGGGACTACCGGGCATAGCCTTACTGACGAGTCCATCGGTAGTCCCGGGGACGAAACGCGAATTCTCTTTTCATCTGGCCTGGCAGCAACACACTTCCTACAAAATTAATGCAAATTGTTCGAATATTAATATAACTTACTGTAGATTGTAAATGAACTTTTATGGTTGGATAACTTGAAATAAATTAAAATATAATAAGAGTAAGATAAATTCATAGATTGCTACCACGAAATGTTAAACATCAAATTTTTCAATATCTATCTTTGCACGCTGTTCAAGAAGTCTAATTATCCATCATAAAAAACGTTTATACACGATCTTGCAAAATAAGATTCAAAGCACATACTTCACATCGCGTGATTCCATTCTGAAATGCACCCTTTACGTAACTTCACTATGAAAGTACACCTTAGATATTCTATAACAACGTGGCACATTCTTACAGGGATACGATAATATGAAATACCATAGCCTGCATGTATGTTGCTACTTCATATAGGTATTTTTCATACTATCTATATTATCTTGCTTCTTATTCCTTAATTTGGACATTCCTTACATATTCCACATAAATTGAAACACCCTCAAAAATACGTTGACTTGCAAATCAAACTTTTGTATCATTCTAAATTATATTATATAAGGTGTCCTACAAATTATATCCAAAAGTAAAGAATAAAAGTTTTCTTGAAAATAAAGAATACAATATCTCCTTTCTTATTAATATAATCGCCCTTTATTTGTCACGTGTCATAATTTCACAATAAACAGATATTTTTTAATTTTGTTTAGTATTTAGTTACAGTAGAGAATTATAGATACTTTGCCCAATAGTTTATAGTTGTTTTTTAACTAATAATATTTATATTATATATTAATATTTTTAACTAATAATAATATTTAGTTTTTAATAACAATATCACAAATTTCATTGTTAAATAAGTGATAAGATATACGTACCTTTCCTGATGATCAGATAATACGTTAATAAATTTTAGATCTTATAAGTAATCTGCTCTAAAATATTTAATTACAAAAAACCACTATTATCCCAAGCATTTTCAGTTACCCTCGAATATAAAACAAGTCATTTAATTTTATGCTAATTATATTTTTTGTTGGTTGTAAATTCATTGGAAATAGAAAATACCTATGATAACAAGGCATCTGTAGTTATTAAATATCTACACATATGTATTATATTATTCCTGAAAATATCGAGATGACAAATCATTTACTCAAATCTATTAAAATTTACAACTTTTTAAATGAAAACAGTATATACTTTAATTTACAATTTAATTTATAATTCTGGTATCTATTTATTTTTAACAAAAATTTTGTTTTTATACAAGGAAGGCTTTTTCTTATAAAGATATTTTTTTCCTTAAGAAAATCTTTCCCATGAAAAAACAGTTAATCTTTCCGTTAATTAAATAGAAAAAATGTTAAACTTATTTTGAATCTATAATGTCCTTAATCCTTTTCGACTGTGATATTCCATTTGGAATCATTAATTTATTTAGTATCTGTAATAATCATTAGAAACCTGAAAATTCGATATGACGTCGTATCGTAATAAATTGAAATCATCCTGAGATGTATTTTCCACTAATTTCTAAGTTTTTCTGTTCTCTGAAGCATAAGAAAGAACTACTTGCAAAAAGATATTTGTCATTTGTGAGAAACAATTCAAGTCTGATGTTATAAAGAAAATTACATTAATAAGAAAGGGACAATGTTTTTATCTATTAAACGGCTTTATAATTATTTCGTTTACTGTTTCTTATAAATTTAAAACAAGCAACAAACATAACTATATATAACAAAAAATTAAACGATTTCTTCGAAAGTAAAGGGGCAAGGAAATTAAATATGCCAAAATATAAAAACTACCTTCTATGACTAAATATTGTAGTGCAGATTAAAGTAATTTGATACTAGTGCAAAATGACAATATGTAAAATTGATTTTCATCATCCCAAATTAAATTCGAGCTAACTTTTTTTAGTCTGTAGATCAGACGAAAAACATTTTCATTTTATCTGATAAAAAACTTTTCTGTTTGGTATACATGGTAGACCACCGGTGACTTATGTACTGTTACAGAACTTCTTAAAGATTGCTCCAAGGAACGTCCTGAAGATTCGATTCATCGCATCGATGTCCCCTGGCGACGAGGGTCGAGGTCGGAAGGTCAGGTACCGTTCGTTATTTAGAGCAGGACCTTGGTGCCGTTCTTATCTCGAGCCGTGCGAAACGAGAGTGCCAGGAGAAGGAAGGGCCGGAGGGGAAAAAATGGAAAGAGGTACACGCGATGTCGTGTTGGGTGGGCAAAGATGCAAGGGAAAGTTTCCCGGGCAAAAGTGGTCACGTACCGGCTTTGTCAGACGCCGCCAATCTCCTCGAACGATCTAGCCTCGAAAAATCCTACTTTCTTAGGCACACTGCTTTCCGTTTCTCTCTTTCATTTCTTCTTTTTCTTCTTTTTCTTTTTTCCACGACTTTCCTCTTCGTGGAAGTCGTGAATTCTTCGATTTCTAGCTTTGCCATTTTCTTTTTGTTTGGAATAATTTTTATGAAGAAGGTATTAGATCGATGTGGTGAATTTTGTATACGATGTCTGGAATTTTTTACTTCTATGGAATTAAACAAATAAGTAAGTTTTATAGTTCTTATGAAAATATGAATTGTTCAAAAAATATGAACCGTCTAAAATTATTATATGCACATCTCAATTATCGAAGATACAGACATCGCCATTTTGGTTTTAATCGTAAACAATTGTTCTTTTTTATTTATTTTTTACGTTCCTCGAAATGTCGTTTTCTCGAATAAAACTTTAACCACATAAAACATATTGTATTTAATTGAAATAATTTTTATATTTGTGTGATTTTTCTACTGGTTTTAGGATACATAAATTCTTTGAATGTATTACTTTATATTCTCTACATTTTAATGTAATATTTTATTATAATTCCTTAGCTCTACAGACGAATGAATGCAATATTTTTGTTTTTATTTTATAAATTATCAATATTATAAACAATTATGAATGTTCGAATGTTTTTATAATAACTTTTTGGTCTTTTATTCTTTCATTACGTGTTCTGATTATTATCAACATTTAAATTAACAGAACAAAGTAGAAATATTTGGATGAATAGAAACAAGAATAAATAAAGGAAAAGTTATTTGATAATAAAAAATACATACTTGACAGACTTTACTTTATCATAAAATACTAGTTAAAAACATTAACCTGAACAAGTTTATTGCCAGACTACAGAACATTCGAAAATTGTTGGTGATCGATAACCATTCACGTTCTCCGGTTTCATATCCGTTCTGAACTGAAAATCCGGCATGCTCCATCAAATCGTGTCACCCGATATAACTACATAATCTGGCTCATCACAGCCTATTAACAACATGGTTTGTCTTATGGGTATAGCCTGTTGCAGGATTGATTGTCGGCAATCTATTTCACCCACCTTAATTTTGTTTCGCAGCACATTTTGCTACGAGACAGTTTTTTCCATGACTTGATTCCATTATACTATTTATAACAGAGAGAAATTAAGAAAAATGAAAATCACTTGGAAAAATAAAGGCTTGAGACAAAATGATTAAAAACTTAATTCCAATTTTTTGTTATTTTCAAAGAATTCAATAAATACGTAATATAACAAGCAAAGAAGTTTTAACGATAAAAAAGAAATTGCAATAATTTTGCTATTTAATTATTATACATATATACTTTCAGCTGTTATTATTATTAATCTATTATTAATATAACAAATGTGAAAATAAGCGTTTCTATTTTTTTTATTGAAAGTATATCCTTGAATTTATTGATTTTAGGATACATATTGATTCCACAGAATTCTGTTTTGGGACCAATCCTGCTGATCATCTGCTACGATGCGGTGCTTCGCCGTCCCCTGCCCCCGGACGCAGGCATGATGTGTTACGCCGACGACACGTCAGTCCTGGCCGGAGGATGTTGGCAGCGGTGTTTCGACACTGCGTCTCAGCGAGCTTGCCCTCGCCTGCACGGTGCGTGCAATACGCTGGCTGGGCCCTCAGGTTGTCAGGGTGTCTTCAGTCAAGTCTGAGGCTATTTGGTTTTACAATTGGCGGTGTAAGGGGGATCGGCCTGTGCTTGGATATAAACAGGGAGGATGTCGAGGTGGGGCTCCAGATGAAATATCTGAGTCTCACCATCAACAGTCAATGGACGCCTTTAGTGGCTTGCTGCCGAATATCGGTGGGACCAGAGTTAGAGTGCGTCGACTACACGAGCAAGTCGTCCGTTTCCGGGCCTTGTACGAGGCTCCGGTGTGGGCAGGAGATCTGATGGCGAGTCGTCGAAGTTTGCTTTTTCTGAGGAGGATGCGTAGAACGACCACCATTAGTATCATAAGGGGATACTGGATGACATCCTATGCGTCGGTGTCTGTTCTGGTGGTGTCTTCTCCGTTCGAGTTCGAGGCCTTGGTGCTCTGGCGGGTGTACAAAAATCTGAGGGGCTTGGGCTCGGGCGGGGATTCCTCCCCCGACGGGCAGGCGGCCCGAGACGCTCGAGGGGAAGCCAAACAGGAGGTATGGGAGCGGTGGCGATCCGATCTACTGGTCGAGGATCAGGTCTGGGCCCACCGGGCCGTTAGGTTGGTCCTTCCGAACTGGGAAGTTTGGAGGAACCGTAGTGGATCACGAACACCTGTCGCCACTGCGAGTAGGGCGAGTTTTGTTCAGCGTGGGAAGTTCCCCGCCGTGTCCTGCGACTTGCCATTGGCGAGAGTTTGGCCCCCTCGTCAGTCGTAAAAGCGACGTTGAGAGGGTAACAGCCGTTCTTCATGGTCCGTTCCTATTGTGGACAAGTAATACTCGCAGTTGAGCGGGCAGAACGGGAGAGGGTGAGTACTTCTCACCCTTCTAGGGTGCCGCGGCGAAGGGTGGTTTTGCGCCCCTTTAAGAGGTCATAGGGGTTGTCACGCCAAGGAGGTTCTGGGTCCTCCTCGGACTTGCACGACGGCCCAGGGGATGGCATTGAGAGATGTGGTCCCTCTCAACGCC
Source organism: Bombus picipes (assembly GCA_014737485.1). Classification (NCBI taxonomy): domain Eukaryota; kingdom Metazoa; phylum Arthropoda; class Insecta; order Hymenoptera; family Apidae; genus Bombus; species Bombus picipes. The sequence goes on along the minus strand of JACXIP010000042.1, from coordinate 1,809,574 downwards.
CAAATTAGAGCTATGGAATGGCTCCCTCAGAATGGGAGAAGACGCAGGAGTGCTCCGGCGGCAATTCGAGAGAGGTCCCGGGGCACTCCTGTTGCGAAGGCCATCGTGGGATTATAGTCGGTAAGTCTGACACTATTCTGCCGCTTCCCAGAAGAGCGGCTGGGTGTCCATGAGGATTTCCCCACATATAAAAAGAAAAGGATATATATTGATGAAATATTTTTCGTTTCTCTCGATAAGTACTATAAACTCACATTTTTAGTGTATGATACTCTATGCTTCACTTTCAAAAACAAGGCACATCAAAATATTGCGTCTGCAAGTAGAACTTAATAATTTAATAATGGATCACGCCAATTGACATTGTGTTTATTTTACCTCCACGATGACCGTCCCACCTGCGATCGAGAGAGGCCTGAGAACCGGTGTGAGCGACACACCGCCCCCTCCGAGCACTATACATCCCCTAATGGAGCGGTGTGCGGCCACACCGCACCTCGTCACCGGAGCCGCCGTGCCAGGCAGTCTGATTCCCCTACCGGACTGCTTGGCGGCTGAGCTGCCAGCGCCTAAGTTTGAACCCTCGCAAAAAAGCGTCCACGGCCTCGGCGGCGCCCTCGCCGGCCGATCCTCTCGAGGTGGGAATCTCGCACCCTCACCCTCTCCGCAGCCTCTTTCCGAAGCATAACCTGCTCACAAAAGGAGGTCACGGCCCTCCTCCCTTTCTTGCTCACTAAAAATACCTTGAGGATCGCCTGCAGTTCCATCCGACTTCATGAGGTCGTGGCGCGGCAGCGCCCACGCCGGGCAGCACTCCAGCGTGTGCTGCGCCGAGTCCACGCTCGCATCGCAGTAGTGGCAACGAGCGGTCGCCTCTGTCCAGATGCAGGCACTCACCGAAGCAACCGTGTCCGGTGAGCACTTGCGTCACCTTGTAGGTCAGGGCAGGCCCGGCACCGTTCAACCAAACGTTCCAGTTTGGAAGGACGGCCTCAAGGACCCTTAGCCCCGGCGCACCCGCTCTCGTGTCGAAGCTGGCGCGCCATCTGTCAAGCAAGGCTCGCCGAACACGAACCCTAACGTCGGCGCCCACCGGATCGACCCTGCCCGACACACCTCGAATGTGGAGATAATTCTCGCGACACCTCAGGGCCTGCTATACGAACGGGGGAAACCCGGCGAGCACCGCCGCTGCTGCCGCCGAAATGGTGCGGAAGTCCCCCACTAACCTGATGGCCACCGTCCTGTGCAGCCTCCTGACCGCTAGGAGACTACGACGGTTGGTCATCAGGTTCTCCGCCCAAATCAGAGTACCGTAGAGGAGCCTCGATCACACCACGCCGGCGTACAGCCGGCGCACTCCGACACCAGGGCCGCCCAGCCGAGGCAGCAAACGTCCTGAGGCGTAGGCCGTCGGCTCCACAGACGGTGCCAGGCGTTCGAAGTGAGCCCCGAAGGTCCAGTGGCTGTCGAGAGTCAGGCCCAGATACTTCATGCTGGTTCCGACCCCGATCTCAGCCTCCTCCAACCTCAGGCGACAACCCGCCGGTGGCGTCCCGTGATCGGCCCTGCAGCAAAACCACATTGCCTCGGACTTCTCAGGGGACAACCTCGGCCACAATCCCTTGATCTCGGCCACCAGGCAGGCCACCACCAGCACCGCCAGATGGACGGTTCTGCCCCACGCCGCGCCACAGACCAGCACCAACGTGTCGTCGGAGTAGCACGCCAGTGCCGAGTTTGGAGGCATCGGCGCCCGAAGCACCGCGTGTCCCACAGCAGCGGACCCAACACCGAACCCTGCGGGAGCCCGCGGTGCACCGCTCTGCCAGTCATACCTCCGTCCTGCACCTCCGTGTAGACGATACCCCGGTCGCGGAGGAACGCCAGGACCACACCCCGCAGGTACGCGGGTACCCGATGATACTCGAGGTCCCGGCATATCCTGTCCCAGGGAATGCTGTTGAAAGCGTTGACCTGGTCCAGCGACACGGCCAATGCCACGTAACCACGACGATCGGCCCCCTCGACAAGGGAGCGGACACGGGCGACAGCGTCGGCCGTAGACCGCCCTCTCCGGAAGCCGACCTGGCCGTCGTGCAGTCTGGGAACACTCCGGGACAAATGCGACTCGAGGTGTGCAGCCACCACTCTCTCCAGCAGCTTGTTAGCCTCGTCCAAAAGGCACACCGGCCGAAAGGCGGCCAATTCTTCCTCGGTGACTCTCGATTCCGGGCTCCATCTTCCTGCGGTGTCACGTGGTGCTTCGTCCGAGGGATGAGGCTCCTGTTCCTCCTCTCTGATAAAACTGCCGTCTTCCTCATTCGTCGCTCCCGGGAACAGGGTGCCGACAACCTCCTCCAGGAACCGAGGATCCATCCGAGGCTCTCCGTTACGGGATGGATTGTTCAACACCATCTTGTAAGGGCGCCCCCAGGTCTCGGAGTCGAGGCTACCCAGAAGCTCGACCCAAGCCCGCCTCTTCGTCTCCTTGATGGCTTGTTGCAGGCCCATCCGCGCTTCGGGTTAGGCCTCGTACAGACGAGCCACCGTCTTCCGGCGGGCTTCATCCACCCGCCGCTTACGGCAGGATCTGGTGTACCGGCGCCGAGCGCGGATGCACGCCTCGCGGAGTCGAGCGATCTCCTCGGACATGTCGCGCCTTGGCCGGATTGCTCCCGCCTCCGCGTCTTCGTCGGTCGGTGTTCCTTCCAACCACGGCTATAGCGGCCGCCGCCATGAAGTCCTCGTCGCGGTGGGTCGCCGCCCACCGCGGGTATCTTCTTCTCATTCCCGGTGGGCCGATGGGCCTGCGCACACCTAACGAATGGTCGCCCATCTCGCCACCAACCGCCACGTCCATCAAGATGTAGAGGTGGTCCGAGAGGGTCTCCTCCGGGGACACCTCCCAACCAGAATCATGGCGGGATGCGGCAGGGTTTGCCCACGTGAGGTCCGCTATGGACTCGCCCCGCCACATCACGCACGTGCTGGACGACCCCCGGTTCGTAAGCCAGAGGTCAAGTGCGGCGACCCAGTCCTGCACGTCGCTCCCCCTTCCGTTGGTCTTGCGGGAGACCCACGCCTTTGAGTGGTCGTTGAAGACTTCCCGTGCGGCCCTCTTCTTACGGGCCGGCGGTTTGTATGCCGGTGACTACATACAGTGCAACTCGGGCAGTCCCAGGTCCGTGCACACTGGACACTTAGGTACTCGCGCTGAGCAGTCCCTGGCGCGATGCCCCTCGGCCCCGCACCGGTAGTAGCACTCCGACCGGTCGCCCGTCCATGACCATGCAGTCCCGGCTCACGTGACCCGACTCCATGCACCTGAAGCATTGGAATCGGCGCGCCGGGAGAGGGAAAAACCTCGCCGCTGACCAACCTATATTGATCTTACCTCCTGGTCGGGTGTCTCCTCCTCCGTTGATTTTCCTGGCCGCTGTCAGCGGGCAGCGTTGTCACACCGACCCGAGGCCCCGAGGAGCGGAGCGTATTACTCCCACGTTGACCTCGTCGGCGCAGCAGCCTCCGGCCTCGGAAACGGCGGCTACCACCTCCTCCGGGGTGACCAAGTCCTCCAGCCCGGTCACTCTTAGCTCGGCCGTCCTTCGCGGCACGGTTACCTTGACTGACAAGTCCTTCAGAGTGACCGCCATCCGCCCGCCAGTCGCGATGCTTTGCTCCCAGTGTCATGGTCTAAGATCTCGAACAACAATGCCCCCATGACCGCCGTTCTCGGTCGTAACTCCGTGATGTCTAGTTCGGAGAGCTTGACTTCCCTTTTCACCACCGACATCGCATCCCTATACGTGAAGCCCGAGCCGTCCCTCACGGTTAGCGATACCGCGGCACACCGTGGGGGTCGGGGAAGGCCAGGCACTTTCTTACCGCGCGCGTCCAGCCCACTAGCGTTAAGTCCCTTTCCTGTCCCGATAGCTCGCCACTGCCCGCTCTTCGCATGGATTCTCTCCCAGTGTGCGGGCACACCGGAGACCGAGCGGCCTCCTTTGCGAAAGTCCTTTCCCTTGATCCGTCACTGCAGGCCGCCGTCCCGGGCGCCAAGGCCCCTGTTCGCAACGTCGACGACGGCAAAGACGACGATACCCGTCCATCGGTTCTCGCGCCCTCGGTCGGCGCATAGACCGTTGGAAGAGGTTGCGCCGCTGGCTTCTTGTTCTTTCGCCTCGCTCTCCCTCTTCCTACTCCTATGACGGTGGTGAATCCTACCTCATCGGCCGGCGACTCCACGCTCGACCGCGAGGTGTCTCTCACCGACCGCAATCGTGCTTGTACGGTTCTTGCGGCGACGTCAGCGTCCGTAGCCGGGGGTATCGCTCCCCCTGGCATAATTTCTCGCCAACACTCCACCAACTTACGGAGGAACAGGATCTTGAGATACTCTAGTGGATCTCGAGGTCCTGGACCACCGATTCTATCCGTTTTCTTAGTTTTTGTATTACTCCCCGTCCCGTCGGGACAGGGAGGGGGACCCATAACCGTTCCCGTTGGGGCCCGGGGAGCATTTTCTTTCGTCCCCTCTTAGAAGTGATCTCCACCTCTTGTTCTTCGCCGTCGTTGTTATCAACTTTGGCTGCCCTCTCTGTCCACCTCTCTCTCCAGAAGGCGCACCTTCCTCAGCATCGCCATCCTCTTCTTCCTGGCCGTGGGTTAGTGGCGCGTCCTTCACGGTCACTTGCTTGTCGACCGGTCCGATCGTCATTTCGGCACTCCGCGCGTCGTCGCCGCTGTCACGTAAAATTTATACTTGAGTTGTAAGAGAAAAAGAAAGCTGAGTCGTAACCCAACTATTAGTTTTCTTTTATCCAACTTTACTATAATTTTGGCACTTACAATAACTGTACCGTAAAAAGAGGTTTGTACAAGAACAGAGACTAGAACAAGAACTGCCCGAGCTGTGTGAAGTATCGGCTTATATACATTTTGGTTTGAGGATGTTGAGACGCTCGGTGTAGGTTATGATGTAGAAAAGTCCGAAGGTCGGGGTAGATATCCTATCTCTGATGTGGACTAAGGTGCGTCACAGCCTTGGTGTAGACTATGATGATAAGGTGGTGATGTGTCCAAAAGAGTCCGAAGCTTGGGATTGGTGTCTTATCTCTGATGTAGATGGAAATGTGATTGATGTCACACCGCCGCGGATGGTAGAGGCGGTGGCGACCACAGTGGTAGCCTCGGCGCCCCTTTTCTTCCTTTTATCGGGAGCCGGCAGTAACGCGGAGTCCGAATCTCCCGTGGACGCGACCCTTCGCCACGTGCGACGTCCCGCGCCTCCGCCGCGGCTATAGGAGAATATCAGATCCATCGGGGTTTCCCAGGGCGTGGTCCTACGCCCTGAGAACTCGTTCCCGCCTCGTGCTCCCCATTCGTACAAATCTATCATCTACTCAACTATCAATCAACGGTATGAGCTACTTATTTAAAAAATAGCTACGATAGAAATGCTGATGGAATTTGAATAATATTAAATAAATAACGTAGAAATAATAATTAAAACCTGTTTGATATATCTCTGAATTTTTATATAAATATATTGATTAATTTGAAAAATACGATTTTTACAAGATCATTATCCACAATAAAATCATTTTGTCGATAACACGTTGACGCTGTCATATAATTCATCATTGATACAAAAAAAATTTTCAGGCTTACAAAAAGCATACGTATGTAATGCTGTTAAAAATTGGTCATGGGCTCAAGTCTATTGTAAGTAGATTCAAACATTGATCGACTAGATTCGAACTTTTTATAAGTATTTAGAAAAAATTCTTGAATCTGGAGGCGACTGATTCGAATCCCCTACTTTGGGAAATAAAGAAGGTATTCCCAATACCTGTAAATACAATCGTACACTGGTCGAATAAATTCCAAACTTTATGAGCACCTTACCAGAAATTCTTCATTCATCTAAAATCACTTTTTTCGGTTATCATGATTAAGTAGTTACAAGTACAAACGTTAAAATAAAATTTGTAGGAATCTTGTTTATCATTTATAGTATTGTTTAATTCACCTAAATTTATTAGAAGAATTCAGTGAAATGGTATTGCCTTATTGATACTCATGATTCAATATCTACTTAAAGATCATACAACAGAAATATGAATAGTCCACTTTTGTTGATTTTCTAACATTTATATTCTTTGGTGGCTAAAAGGAAGTATTGCAATGCGAGATATTTGAAGAAGGCAATAATTTAATAGATTTAAAGATGTGAGGCTTTTGGAAATAGATGATAAATTCACGATGTTTGGTAAGAATATTGTTATAATTTAATTAACGTTAACCTATAATATTTGAAAATGTATTTACATATAACTATTTAAATATTTACATAAATGAATCGAACCTCTTACAAGAAATAAAGACAAGTTAAGAAACATGTAGAAATATAACTAATGTTACTAATATTTCTTAAACGTTTAAGAAGCAGACAAAAACACGTATTTAATCCCAAATCAAATGGAAAGATAGTTTTGATCTGGAATCGGTTAACAATACATTGATTTTTCTTGAATATTATTTTTCTATAAGAGATGGGAAATATAATTTATCGTATATTTTACCTGTGGCTTTCATTTGAAACAGATTCAATTCATTCAGACATTGAAACGGTCATAAAATCTGTAAAAATCTATACTTCACAAGTACAATCAGTAAATCGTTATGCAGGGTCTGGCCGAACAATATGTACTTGAAAGCGAGCATAGGGCATTCTTACGGAAAAGTAAGAAGAAAATATATTATAGAATAAAATTTTTTCAACTGGGGTTTAGTTTTTGAGAAAAACGAGTTTGACAACTTGTATAATAGTGTACTTGAACTTGATTAATCACCGATTGAGAATGGTTAAACAATCGGCAGAGCTAATCAAAGGTTCGTATTCTACATTTTATATGCGAAAATAAGTGAAAAACGTGAACCAAATCTTTCCGTTTAAGGCTTCATTTTTAAGAAAGTGTATAAAATGATAGGTATTTCAATTTATCTTTCTCGCTTAAACAAAGCGTCTTACGAATTTGAAAATTTTATTCTACATTTTTTATTTATTTTTAGTAGTAAAATAATTTTCTCCCGATTTTTACTCCTGTCCAGTTCGGAAATATCCATGTTCAAGTATATATGATAAAATTTCAAACTTTATTTTCCTAAGAACCAAAAGTCACGTAAATAAATTTTATCCTATATCTTCTTAATCTTTTATATAAAAAGCTTGCCTGCTTGTACATGTCATTCGGCCGGGCCCTATATCTTCCAAGTAGCATTTGAACCTTATAAAATTAATCTTGGCTATTGGATATCATTCTGATTTATAACTATTGTATATACTATTATAAACGTGATACTAATGCTATAAATTAATGGGAACGTTAGTTGATCTTTCTAAAAAACGGCACGAACTAGGAAATGAAATGCTGTAATCATTACGGACATCAACGTTCGCGCGCCAACGAGTAAAAGGAAACGAACTGAAGCAAAGAGAACGACGCTCAAACGGTATACAAGGCTATATCCTGATTAAACAGACTGTAACAATTCATGGCCCGTGAATTATCTCGTTCGAGATTTTCGCGTTTTAAAGGGGTCGTTGTCGTTTTTACGAACCAAGAAACTTCTACTTCTGAAATTATGAGAGCGTGCGCGTGCGCATCTATATAATTATCCCAGCACAGAGTTACCGTTATTCGTGTCAGAGATTTAAAATTCTCCTATTAGCTAACAGATCCTTTCTTCGTTCAGTCTTCCTTTCACTATCCTCGTTCTAGGTTGGTAACAACGATAAAACTTTTGTATAACAATGTGGCATTTAAATCCCGCCTTACGCGAATACCGGTCTGACACTTATTCTTGATGATTAGAGCGTCCTTGATTTCCGGTCGATATACCCTAGCGTTAACCACAGCATTTTGCGAAATTTTGTAATGGATTATCGTAACTAAATTTAGTGACGCGAAGCGTAGATGTGCGAGAGTCTGATTTCAGTAAATGAAAATTCGATATGTTTGAAACGAGAATCTAATATATATTCGCCACCCTAGTCCTTAACTGTTCTAACACCATCTTTTTAAAAATGTATAAAATCAACCAATTCATATATGGTCTTATTGCTACAAGAAATACAAATTTGAGGTGTAATAGTAATAGTTAGAGTCGTTGTTTGCGGTGATAGTGCGCTACTGCTCGTGTATGGAGGCCGAGATAGGTTTTGAAGTGGGCGTAGATGTCACTCTGCTGGGGTACTGCTGCATTTTCTTCTCATTTCTGTATCGTGGAAAGAAAAATCGTCAAATTCATAATAATATGATTAAAATCCTATTTAGAAAACAACCGAATGTTTAGTTCTTTAATTCCTAACTCTATATAGTAATTTTAAGCTTCACAAACTTTAAACTCAGTTTTCGCAATTTACAAACTAGAACTCCGATATCTGAAATATGTGGATAGATATTTGGAATCATTGTAGGCACAATTAAGGAATAAAATAATTGAAGTGTTCGTACAAGGGATTAAAGTTTGCGATGCTGTAATGGTAGGAGTGAAAGAAAGGGAGAGCGAGAGAGAGGGAGAAAGAGAGAGAGAGAGAGAGAGAGAGAGAGAGAGAGAGAGAGAGAGAAGGAAAGAAGGAAAGAGAAATGAGACAGTCAGTAACATTAGATATATTAGAAAGTTCCAAATGACCAATTTATAATTCTTCAGAATAATTTTTTAGATTTAACTCTTTATGTCTTAAATTATCTTATTTTAAGTTTTCATTGCAATCATTGCTTTAGATATTTCAAAATTTTTCAAATAACATATAAATAGCGTTTACAACTATTATGCCGAAAATGCATATATAGAAATAGTATTTTTAAGAATCATCAGGTTTATAGGCATATTTGACAGACAATGAAAATAATTATAGAAGTAATGCCTTACATCTATTTCATGCGATAAGTTTTACAAATTCAAAACTAAAATATCTGCTAAACTAATGGTTCTCGGACATAATAACGTTTTTATACAAAATGCCAAGACAAATCGATTAATGTAATCCATTACATAATGTATACAAAATATATATGGTTCTATTAACAAAAAGTGACAAAAACTGATCTCCGTATGTCTTCTACATTTCACCTACGAAAATACCATTGACGTCAAATTGTGTCCTCCTTAAAAACATTTAACTTTGTTGCAAATATTTTCTGTTATCATAGTTTTGGAGGTACTTGCAGAGATCGATTTAAATGGGACCTCCCATATATATGTCGGAGATGAAAGGACACCGAAGCCTTCCCTTTGGAACTTTGGGAAAATCCTCTAACATTATAATCTAGATTCTAATCGTAGCCGAAATTAAGCAATTGTCGTCATTCAATCCGATTGTATTTGTTCGAGATTTGTGATATTGAGCTTGGGCTCGAGGCGACAACCTGTCGTCGAACGTAGCCGCGGTCAAGGGATGAACGCTTTGTTTAACAAAGGTATGGGGTAATAATATAGCTCTCCTTAAAAAGAAATAGTTGTAGCAGCACTCGACAGTAAACATTCCAACGGTTTCTGTCCCGTGGCTCGCCACACGCAGATTTTATTCTTCAGGTAAGATGATTACCAAATGTCGACGCATCTCCACAGTACATGTTCAGCTAGCTTGAGGACTCGTTACGAATCTTAAGATTTAGTTAACTAAAGTCCTTCAAACGGACAAACAGTCTTTATCTTAACAGTCCGTATATCTACCACCTATTACGGGGTACTACAGGAAGATACGGGAAATCTGCTTTTCTCACGAACAACGCTTCCCGCTAGCAACTTTCTCTCAGGGGCGGTTAGCATCCTTCTCCAACCACCAACATAGAAATTAGCTAATTAACAGGAACGTCCATTTCCCTCACTTTCGGAACGAAGGTTTTTCTTGACGAATCCGATGATCTCGTGTCCTTAGACACACCCCATCATAGTTTTCCTCTGCAGCATCATCGTGATGGAAAGTCATTCTCTCGTGAGGTCTCATTAGCGAGTTACACAGCGTCTTTACGCTCGGTGAATATTTTATGTTTTAACGAAGAGCTGGTTTAGTAATACTTGTACCGTAGACAAGTAGATCGAGTCCGACATAGACTTTGGAAGAAAATACATTTGTTATCCCGTTGACCGCGGATTCATTATCGAACCTAAGACCATTGTCATTAGTGTCTAATCACCGCGGTTACCTGTAAATTCTGCAATATCCACACCTGTACTAATAATCATATTTGTACTAGTAAATATCTTCTCTATTGCATAACAACAATGTCTAATCCAAATGAAGATTCGTTACACGCTCCTAATCCTAGTCATAATGTGAACCCGACATATATAATGTTAAATAAAATGCAAAGTATTCAATATGCGTTATTAAATATGCAATGTTGGGCTAAAGATTTTTTAAAAACATTAGAAGTACTCTTTTTGGTAAGACGATAGCGAGATTGGGATAAAAATATCAAGGAGTAGGAGGGTTACGTTCGCACGTGTCAAGGAAGACTCTATGACCCTTTTTCCATACGTGCCATGTTAAACCACATTGCCACCGCAATATTCACATTCAAAAGTTAGTAGAGTATCTTGGTTTATCGATCGAAGCTCGAAATCCTCATAGGTTACAACGTTGGACGTTTAGGTAGTGGCAGAGATAACTGCGGCACTGCGATAAATTCGCGGTGTACTTTCTGTTTTACGGCGACATTTATTAACCTGCTGGCTAGGGATGAATAACGTGACGGTCGCGTAAACGAGTACAAAAGTGTCTTTGCTAGAGGAGAGCGAAAGAAAGGAGAAAAAGAATGCGGGATTTTTTTTTTTATTTTATTGATTTAAATTTTACAATTTGTCCATTAGGACATTTGGTAAAATATTATGGCGGTAATATAACATGTGGGTGGTTACCTACAGTGGGGTACCATCATCGTGTTTGTTAGGTTGTGTCCTTTGTGAGATCTGTTGGGTGTTTCCTTTTTAATCTTCTTTCTATGAATGATATGTTGACCGTTCCCGCTGCCAGCCGGTTCGGGTGCGTTGCTATTCTTTCTCTGTACCTTCTTGCATATCTACTAATCTCCTCCTTGACCGTTGGTATTCCCAGGTATTTACTAATGTAAATCAGTTTACTATTTACTAAGTTCGTTTACTATTGTTCTAAGAATTTTAGCTTGCATTGTCTCTATTTTGGTTATATGGCTCATTGCTGCTGTTCCCTATAGTGGTATTCCGTACGTCCAGATTGGTTTTATGATCAATTTATATATTTTTAGTTTGTTTTCCATACTTAGTTTGGATTTTCGATTTGTTAGCCAATACATTTGTCTCCTTGCTATCTGTATTTTGTCTATTATTGATTTAATATGCTGTTTCCATATGAATCGCGTATCTAAGTGGAGTCCTAGATATTTGACTTGCCTTGTTTGGATTATGTGCGTGCCGTTTAGTATAATGTTTGGTGGTATCTGTTTTCGCAGTGTGAATGTAATGTGTTTGCATTTATCGGGGTTTGCTTTCATTTTTTTGGCTTGGAGCCACTTTTCTATTTTTGTGATATGCTCTTGTAGTAATGCAACTGCTATTACAGGGTTAGTGTGCCTGACTATTACGGTTGTGTCATCCGCAAATGTCAGTATTTTGCTACTGTTAGTTGTTGGTATGTTGGCCGTGTATATTGTGTATAGAACTAGTCCTAAGACGCTTCCTTGCGGAACCTCTGCCTTGATTTCATTAACTTCAGAGTATGTGTCTTTAATTTTTACTACGAAGGTTCTGCTGCTTAAGTAAGATTTAATTAAATGGTATATCTGCTCCGGGAATTGTTTTCTGATTGATTGAAGTAGGCTATTGTGGTTTATCTTGTCAAATGCCTTCTCAATGTCCGTAAAGAGGGCTGTGCAGTATTGTTTGTTTTCTAGTGCTATTATTATTTCATTGGCCAGTCTGTGCATTTGCTCTATGGTGGCGTGTTTGTTTCTGAATCCAAATTGGTGGTTCGGTATTAATTTTTCTTTCTCTATTATTGGTTTTATACGGTCGTAGATTACTTTCTCTAGTATTTTAGAGAACACTGGTAGTAATGATATCGGCATATATGATGAGGTTTGGTGTGGGTCTTTGCCTGGTTTAGGTAACATTATGATCTGTGCCAGTTTCCAAATTTTAGGGAAGTATTGAATTCTTAGTATTGCGTTAAATATTATAGTGATTTGTCTTATCGCTTTTGGCGGAAGGTTTTTCAAGATTTTGCCATTGATTAGTTCGATTCCTGGTGCGTTATTATTTTTTATTTTCTCGATTATGTTTCCACTTTCTTGTGCTGTTGTTTTGGGTATGGTGTAGTGTTTGTCAGATGATATACCAGTGGTTGGCGCATCCTCGTCCGTATGACTATTGTGGTTGCTGTTGTTGATATTGTGTGGTGTAAATGTGTTGCATAGGTGGTTGGAGAATTCTTCAGCTTGCTCTTCGTTGCTTCTTGCCCATGTGTTATCTGATCTTCTGATTGCTGGTATCGTTTTTATTGTCTTCCTTATTTTTTTTGTGGCTTTCCATAGGGAGTAGTTGTAGTTCTCGTGTGCAGATAGTTACTCGATGAACTTTGTAAACTCGTTGTTGTTGTGTTCTTTAATTTTGTTTTTTATTTCCTTTGCGAGTTTGTTTAGGTGTGTTTTGTTTTCTTTTGTTCTATGTTTTTGCCATTTTGCCTTCGCTTTTCTTTTTTCTCTAATTTTTTCGAGTATGTCTGATGGAATTATTTTTGTTTGTCTGTTGGTTGTTTCGGGTATAGTGGTTGCCCTGGCTGCTTCTTGGATAGTTTCTGTAAGTGTTGTTACTGCTTGATCGATGTGTTCAGGTGTTTTCAATGGGATGTTGCAGTTGATTTTGCTCTCGATTATTTCTTTAAATGTTTGCCATTTGGTGCTTTTATTGCATAGCGTCTCTGACTTGTTGTAAAGTATTGGTTTGATTCTGTATGTAATTATTATGGGTGTATGGTCGGAGGTAAGCTCGAGACTGGGTGCTATGTTTAGTTTATTTGCGTTTAGTCCCTTTGTAACTGCAAAATCGAGTAGGTCAGGTATTTTGCTCAGGTCTATCGGCCAGTATGTTGGTCTTCCCTTCGATAGTATATTGAGGTTATTGTTTCTAATGTAGTTTTCCAAAGTTCTACCTCGTGGTGTAGTGATTCTTGATCCCCATAGTGTGTGCTTTGAGTTGTAGTCTCCAGCTGCGATATACTTGTCGCCTAAGTGTGCCGCTTGGTTGACTACTTGCGCGTAGCTTCGGCTACCGACGGTGTTGATGTTGCTGTGTTTATAGCTTATTACGTGCTGTGGATTTGGGTTACATTTTACATCGTTTGTTTTTCCCGTGTATGGGCAGTTAGCTGTTAGGTGCATTTCTGCGCGCTTGACACACGCCGGGATTCTGTTGCAGTAGTTCTTTATGTGTCCGTATTGTTGACACAGCATACATTGCGGTATGTCTTTTTTGTGTCTGGGTGGCTCGACTGTGATTATTGTGTTTAATAGCTTTTTGATGTCAAAAATTTCTTTGTTGTTGTTTTTCGGTACTAGTTCTACTAGAAATAGAGGTAGTGGTTGTTTGGTGTCATACCTGGTTATGTTGTTAATTAATCTTGCCTGGTGCCCGATTTTAGCTAATTCTTCGCTAATGTGTTTTGTGTTTGTTTTTGGGTGTAATCCTCTGATTACTGCTTTATAGCTTTTATCAGTTTTGAGCTGATAAGTGTAATAGCCCGCGTTTTTTTCTTTTAGCGTCGCTGTTACTTTTCTGAATATTTCAGGGGTACGTGTTTGTACTTTTATCTGATCTGGTTTTGTTTGCTTTATGTAATAATATTCTTTTCCCGCCGTGTTGTTAAGTATTTCGACGAGGGGGTCTATTATTTGTGCTTCTATGTATATTGGTGGCGGTTTGGCGATATGGATTGCTGGTTTTTCTGCTGGGTCTATTTCCATCTCTTGTGGTAGTGCGCTGAATGAATTTTGGAGAGGGATTTTTTGCAACCATTGTTGCTTTCCCGTTTCTCCGACTCTCCTAGTAGTTGTGTTTGCTGTTACTTTTCGTTTCTTGCTGGGAGTTACAACCTTCCAGCTTTCATTCTGGTTTGGTGGATCGTTGATACTGTTCTCTTCGTCGTTCTTTTGCGTATTTCCTTGTTTAACTTCATTTATATCTATATCTGAGCAGTCTTCGCTTCTTGTTTTTGCTTGATTTGCTGTTACTGCAGCTCTACTTATGTAGAAGGTTTCTCCTTTGTTTAATATTTTTATTGACGGCACTTGTTGTTTGTCTTCCATCTTTGAGCGGTTGGCTTAGTTTTGAGTCACTTAGTTTTCCAGTTCTGCCCGAGCAGCCGAGCTAAGCGGACGTAAAACAGTGCTTCAGAATAGTGCGACAAGTGGGGAAGAGGAAGCCAAGAACGGCTGCACCAATAGCTAAATGGTGGAAACCCGTGTCTTCTATAAAGAAGAGCAAACATAACATGAAACAAATAACACCGATAAAAATAATAACCAAAGACGAACAATACTACATAAATAAAACAAAAAACACATCAAAAATAAGTCAACAAACAAACCAAGAACAGGACTGCTCAGCTACAATAGAAGTTGATATGGAAATCAACAAAGAAACAACTCAACAGGAACAAAGCTGGAAGGTGACTAGCTACAATAAAAAAAGAAAGATAACAAGCAATCTTGATACGGAAAAGCAGAGATGGCTGCAAGAATTACCACTAAGTAATTCATTCAGCTCGTTAACTGAAGAACTAGACGAGGAACCAACAAGCAAAACCATAACTCAACCAACACACACTGCAAAACCACCACCAATATTTGTTGAAGCGCAAGTAATAGACCTGCTTATAGAACAACTAAACAATACAGTAGGAAAGGATAATTACACAATAAAACAAACAAAATATAAAACTATAAAAATACTAAACACGATAGTAACAGTGGAACCACCACGCTATAAAAAAGATATTCCACAATGCATGCCATGCCAACAATACGGTCACACAAAAAACTACTGTAATAGAAGCCCGGCATGTTTAAATGTGCAAAAAACCATTTAACGATACACTGCCCATACACGGGAAAAATTGTTGAAGTTAAATGCCGCAATTGTAACGGTAACCACCCAGCCAGCTATAAACGATGCGAAATCAGGAAACAACTTCAACGTAAACTGTTTCCACCACTTCGCAATAGATCAATAGATAAATACCGACAACAACAAGATACAACGGATAACGAAGCAACGTTGAAAGCTCAAAAAGTAATAAAAGCTATAAACAGAAACACACATCCCCAAGGAAACAGAAGCTACGCGCAAGCAACCCAAAACATTAGAAAAACAACACCCATAAACAATCAGAGTCAAAGCAACAACACCGAAGACGCCACAGAAATCAAACAATTACTAAAACAATCCATTAAAAACACCAAACTACTCACAAAAATGATAAGCGAACATAACGCAGTCCTCAGACAGCAAACACAACAAATCACAACCATGCTACAACTACTCATTAACATGCTGAGCAAAAAATAAAAACGGACACGCTTAAAATAGCAGCCTGGAACTCTAACGGGCTGCAACAAAGGGCCCTAGAAACTAAAACATTCCTGTACAACAATAACATCGACATACTACTCGTATCAGAAACACACTTCACTACAAAAAGTTACATAAAAATACCGTACTACACCATATATGACATCAAGCATCCCTCAAGAAAAGCACACGGAGGGACCGCAGTAATAATAAAAAACGACATTAAACATCACCTACACAGCCAGATTAGTAAGGAACATATACAAGCAACCACCATTACTACACAAACTAGCAGCAACCATATACAGCTGTCAGCAGTATATATACCGCCGCGACACAAAATTACATCACAAATGTGGGAAGAGTATTTTCAACACCTAGGCGACAAGTATATCGCAGCTGGAGACTACAACTCAAAGCACACACTGTGGGGATCAAGAATCACTACACCACGAGGTAGAACTTTGGAAAACTACATTAGAAACAATAACCTCAATATACTATCCACGGGAAGACCGACATACTGGCCGACAGACCTGAGCAAAATACCCGACCTACTCGATTTTGCAGTTACAAAGGGACTAAACGCAAATAAGCTAAACATAGCACCCAGTCTCGAGCTTACCTCTGACCATACACCCATAATAATTACCTACAGAAACAAACCAATACTTTACAACANATTCAGAGACGCTATGCAATAAAACCACCAAATGGCAAACATTTAAAGAAATAATTGAGAGCAAAATCAACTGCAACATCCCATTGAAAACACCTGAACACATCGATCAAGCAGTAACAACACTCACAGAAACTATTCAAGAAGCAGCCAGGGCAACCACTATACCCGAAACAACCAACAGACAAACAAAAACAATTCCGTCACACATTCTCGAAAAAATTAGAGAAAAAAGAAAAGCGAAAGCAAAATGGCAAAAACTTAGAACAAAAGAAAACAAAACACAACTAAACAAACTCGCAAAGGAAATAAAAAACAAAATTAAAGAACACAACAACAACGAGTTCACAAAGTTCATCGAGTCACTATCTGCACACGAGAACTACAACTACTCCCTATGAAAAGCCACAAAAAAAATAAGGAAGACAATAAAAACGATACCAGCAATCAGAAGATCAGATAACACATGGGCTAGAAGCAACGAAGAGCAAGCTGAAGAATTCTCCAACCACCTATGCAACACATTTACACCACACAATATCAACAACAGCAATCACAATAGTCATACGGACGAGGATACGCCAAACACGGGTACATCATCTGACAAACACTACACCATACCCAAAACAACAGCACAAGAAATCAAAAATATAATCGAGAAAACAAAAAATAATAAAGGCATTGAGAAGGCATTTGACAAGATAAACCACAATAACCTACTTCAATCAATCAGAAAACAATTCCCGGAGCAGATATACCATTTAATTAAAACCTACTTAAGCAGTAGAACCTTCGTAGTAAAAATTAAAGATACATACTCCGAAGTTAAAGAAATCAAGGCAGAGATTCCGCAAGGAAGCGTCTTAGGACTAGTTCTATACACAATATACACGGCCAACATACCAACAACTAACAATAGCAAACTACTGACATTTGCGGATGACACAACCGTAATAGTCTGGCACACTAACTCTGTAATAGCAGTTACATTACTACAAGAGTATATCACAAAAATAGAAAAGTGGCTCCAAGCCAAACAAATTAAAGCAAACCTCGATAAATGCAAACACATTACATTCACACTGCGAAAACAGATACCACCAAGCATTATACTAAACGGCACGCACATAATCCAAACAAGGCAAGTCAAATATCTAGGACTCCACTTAGATACGCGATTCATATGGAAACAGCGTATTAAATCAATAATAGACAAAATACAGATAGCAAGGAGACAAATGTATTGGCTAACAAATCGAAAATCCAAACTCAGTATGGAAAACAAACTAAAAATATATAAATTGATCATAAAACCAATCTGGACGTACGGAATACCACTATGGGGAACAGCAGCAATGAGCCATATAACCAAAATAGAGACAACGCAAGCTAAAATTCTTAGAACAATAGTGAACGCGCCATGGTACGTCAGAAACGAGGACATTAGGAAAGACCTGGGAATACCAACGGTCAAGGAGGAGATTAGCAGATATGCAAAAAGGTACAGAGAAAGAATAGCAACGCACCCGAACCGGCTGGCAGTGGAAACGGTCAACACATCAAATATAGAAAGAAGGTTAAAAAGGAAACACCCAACAGATCTCACAAACGACATAACCTAACAAACACGATGATGGTACCCCACTGGGGGTAACCACCTACACGTTATATTACCGCTATAATATTTTACCAAATGTCCAATTGGACAAATTGTAAAATTAAATAAATAAATAAAAAAAAAAACTTAGTTTCCCCGCTTGTCGCACTTACGGAGGCACTGGTTCTCACGTCCGCATAGCTCGACTGCTCAGGTAGAACTCAAGAATGCGGGATGAATGAGAATGGGAAAGATCGTAGAGTTCATAGGAATGACGGGAAAAAGTGGACCGAATGGGGTGGCCGGTTCTTTGGCATGGATGATGGCGATGAATGTTTAAAGTGCGTTTGAATATTTTTGAAGAAATTTTTGCGAAAAAAATTTCATATACTTTATTACCAAGCTTGTTATTATTGTGTGTTATAGAATTTATTAATACTGATAACTTGTATCTTGTGACTTGTACAATTTCATTAATAATATTAATTTAGTTGTATAAGATTTTTGATCTCAAATCTAAATCGAGGATGACCTTGATTCAATGAAGAGTGATTCATTTCAAGAGTGATTGAAATATCTTCGGTCAGAGATTCAGCCTCCCTTCAACTATCCCAATCTTCAACTGTCCCGATTATTAAATACAAATCACGCGCACGTATAGTCTTTTGTCTATTTCCATTTTGGATAGTAAAGAACACGTATGCTTATTATAAATAATATTTTATTAGAAATTCTCGAAACATAAAGCACGTTAGTTGAGTCATAAAAGAAAAACAACTTTTTCATTGAATAATTGAGTAATTAATAATTTGTTATTTCAAATGAATGTTGAAAATTTTACTTTTACAATTATGTGGCGGCACTCGACAACAAATACCGCAACTCGACACTAACTTCTGTCGGACGACGGCAGCGCAGTGGTTAACGCCTTAGATTACGAACGTTTGGAACGCCCTATTTTCTTCCACGCATCTAAATTAGAAGAAAAATAGCAGTACCCCATCAGCGACATCTACAGCCAGCAGTTATAAGTAACACGAACAACATTCACGCCTCAATTAGTTTTACTTTGACAATTTACTTCTTTTGATTAGTTGTGTGCATGTGACGATTTTAAACGGTTAGTGATTTTGAGGCCTTTAGCTGTATTCAGCACGTATGTTCTTTGTGACTGTTACGTAGCCTAAAACATTTGCATTCCAGCCCTCGCGACCGGACAGCCAATGGCCTGCGTAACGTCATTCCGACCCTCAATAAACCTAAGGACTCACCATAAACTTTCACTTTCATTGTATTGTATCAACATGTGTCTTCAGTCAATTCGTTTGTCCTGAAGAATTTCTTAAGCGTAAAAATATTTTCGACGATCTGGTTTTTAGAGAGGTCCTTGGTTTTATTAGGCGCACTTAAAAATACGGAGAAAGCGGGTATGCACCTATTAGGAAAAAGCGAATAGCGATCTAACAAAACAAGCTGGTTTTTCCCATGAACAAGGTCACCCACGAACCACGGTGGTAGGTGGCTTCCTACTCATCCCTTCAAGCATCAGCGTAGGTCATAACCAATCGACATCGCGGATCGTTACCCTCACTTTTTCTAACGAAAAGTGTGAACAATGAATCCGCGTTCTTCATGCAAAGGGACACACCCATCACTAGCTTTCCTACGACACAGCATCGTCACTGTACCTGACTTCTCCTGCGACATCAGGAGGGTCAAGTCAACGACTTCTCCTGCGACATCAGGAGGGTCAAGTCAACGACTTCTCCTACAACTTCAGGAGGGTCAAGTCAACGACTTCTTCTGCGACATCAGGAGGGTCAAGTCAACTACTTCTTCTACACCGCTAGAAAAGTCAACTACGTCTATTACGAAGATTACAAAGAACGCCTAACGTTTAAGTCTAAGAACAGCATTAGAGGAATATAGCTCACGTCAAATATCTAAGTCGGTTCTCGGCATTGTCGAACATTCACCTCCTCTATTAAGTATCCTATAATGTTCACTAACATACTAAATTCAATTCGAAGAGCCTTGCTCTAGTGTGCATATCTATCTTATTTTCGTGCGACAAGTTGTTATCTATTTATAACTACTCAACAGTGTAATTTAAGTGTTGGAAATATAAAATTTATAATTCTGTGAATCACATTGTTATACAAACTGAATCACCCCTATTATCTTAACGGAAATCAGGGGATCGATCAACTCGTGGTGTCGATTATCATAATCATAACGGGAATTTACGACTCCCGTTGACGTCTCTCCTCGCAATTGCGTCTCACCGAGATTGGTCGAAAATACAGTGACTATGTACGAATTCCAGGTTTCGGCTGTCATCATTTCTTGCTGAGAATGATCTAAATCAAGCTAGTTTCCTCAGTCCACGTTATTCCAAAAACATAGTAGTCAAAATTAATCGAACATTACTTTACATTGCAAAGTTAAAAGTCGGAGAATATACGTGTAAAATCTTTAATTCATCGATCCTATGGCTTATTTAAACAGTTCATAAAAATAATCAAAAAATTTCTAAAAAGAAAGATAATATTAAAGTTTTTGAATATTTTGGAAATCATTGTAAAATTCTTTTGCAAAAATGCCAGTAATTAACGCATTCCTAAAAACGTAAATATGATTAGGAATGTTTCATTATAGAAAAACGACGTATGTCATAAGAAATATAAATTTCTCTGAATGAAATGTGACACAATGTTTTGACATGTTCTTTTATTATTTATTACTGTTTTTGCAGCCTGTAAAAATTTCTGGTGAAATAATGTAATATTTTTTAATTACTATATTTACGCAGTAAGTTTTAATATTTTTAGGTGAAAAAGATTATATGAGATACTTTACATCTTCCACCACTTAAAAGCTATTAAAAATTCAACGTCCATTTAAAAAGGACTGTTATGTAAATTTTGAAACATTTGAAAGCTTTTACGATTTAAGAATTTCATAGAGACATCCAACAAACTGCCGGGTTTTAATGCTGTTCATTGCAAAGTTGCAGGATATTCAAGGATTCTACATTTCTTATATCATAAAGACTTGAATATATTTGAGGAATTTCTAGTGCACTTTTAAAACTACTACTCTCCTCGTGACTTTCAAGGTTTTCAAGTATCTCAAGTGGCAATTGTAATCAATATCCTAAAATTGACACTCGATCCGATCGCCAAATAAGCTTCAAGTTAAAAATTCCCAAACATGAAATCATTTGCGAACTTGCTGAAACACGTTTTCAAAGGTTTATTGAGGTTCTAAATTTCTTACAGATTATAATAATCTTATCAGATTATTGACAAAACTTTAACCTAAAACTCTATTAAGCTTCGTGAAAAGTCTTATGTAAGTATGTAAGTAAGCTGAGAGTATTCTTTTAAGCCCTACGTCCTTCCTAGGTATTTTTTCAATACCGAGTCACCGATAAATTGTCAATAAAGATATTGACTCGTTCAATTTATATCCATTCAATTAATTCAATTAATATCCATTCCGTTACACTTGTAAGGAATTTTTAAATTTTATATCCAGAATTAGATATCACGTTTTAAAATTATAATTTTTTCAAAAGCATATATGTTACATATATGTTACGTATATGTATGTATATAATATGTATTTCTACTTTTATATATACGTATACTGAACATAATAGTATTCAGTATTTATGTACATTCAAAATTTCAAAATTCTACAAATGTCAACATGACAAATTAAATTTTTTTTTTACGTTTTATATCCTTTCGATTCTATGGATGAAACATTTCACATTTGAATAAGATATTTCGCGCATGAGTTAGTTTTAAGTTAGGCTTAGATAAGATTTTTCGACACATACAGTCAGGGTTTAAAATAAGCGAACAGCGAAAGTTTAGTCGATCTAGTACTAGTATTATATACTTAAATTTTATTTTCTGTACAGGATGTCCCTACCTTCTCCGCAAAACGATGCCAGTATATTGCATGAGTAAAAATAAGAAAAAAGTTTTATAAACATAGGTTCAAGAACGTGAAACAACAACGGACTGGTTTTCGTTCGATTCAGTACAGATAGGCGATGTTTATTTACTTCGGTTTCTTTAAACTTTTGTCTAGCACCATTTCTTTTAATTTAACGCTCCTCAGAAGCAAAAATCCACTGGCGTAATATCTGGCGATCCTAAGCTGCTTCAGACTTGACCTCGTACAGCAGACCCGCTGAGAAAATCCAATCTTAATAAATACATTAGCACTAGATCAACTACACTTTGTTAATATCTGCTTCAACTACCTGTCCCCTTATTTTTATGTCTGGCTGTATGTTTCAGTATGTCAGAAAATTTTATCCAAGCCTAACTTAAATCTAACTTTAAGGCTGCTTCAGACGTAGCTGCGTACGGCGGTAATGCCAGGAAAATACCACCTTTAGATGTTATTGGAGATAATATTTATTTAACCATTGTCTTTATTTAGAATCTTCATTAAAATGTCTAGATTTTTGAGCTAGAGCATATTTATATGACACATCTCTCTGATTTTTCCTGGTAATGCCTGCATATTCTTATAGTACCTAGATTATTTAGTAAACAATTGAAATTAATATATTAGATTTTTGTGTAAACAAGCCACATTTTACGAAATTTCGTTGATACCTATCACTACTATCTGTCCATTTATTTTCGTCCCGAATGTATAAATAAATCTTTTCTCTAGCACAATTCTAAAACATTTAAAGATATACAGATAAAATGATCACAATTATACATACTTCATGTTTCTCAGAGGCTTCGGAATATTCTCCAATGTTTACATTAGATGTTTTTGGTATTTATTAATATATCTCAAATAATTACAACTAGAAGATAAAAATCCCGAAGAAGTTATTTTATGTCGATATTTCTATAAATATTAATATAAGGAAAAATACAAAGGACTCTAGTACAAAAAAGTTAATATTTGATACGCTATTGCGATCGATTTTTCCTTATACAAGAAACAGTTGTATTTAAAGAGGATTAAAACAAATCTTTTTTATTTTTTATTCACGTGAAATGACATTCAGTCATAAATATCAAAATGAAAAACAAATGCCAAAGGGTCGTCTAAATAACATCATATTGTAAGGTAGAAGATAAGGTAAGATTATGTCAGTCAGTAGAATATTTGAGCCAAGATAAAATATTCGCTTTTTAGTTTGCCAAATTCGGTTATTTGACTCATTGTTAATGGCATGATAAATAGTGAAACTATAGTTGTACATAGCGAAACGACCATTTCCTATCAGTATATAAGTTTTACACATCAAAAATCAAGAAGTTTGTTCGACGAATGTTAATATTCTCACAATCAGTTGTAATTCTCATAATTACAGTAGTGTAATTTAGTGGCGGTAATTTAGTTATTTTATGTTTTATTTTATTAGTTGTTATACGATACCTCCTTACTGATACAGGTAACTCTATCGTAGGATCAAAAACTAATAGTGTCTCATAATATGCAACAAATTTATTATACTGCGCAAAGTTCGAGGTTGAATTTTAAGATGTAGATTAACTGAATCAAATAATTCAATGTGCAATTTGTGGGTGAGATAAAAACTCATCTGCGTTGAATCCATTTTCACTAAATATTCCACCAGTTCTATCGAATATTCGTAGTCCTACGAATATGAAAAGGAAGTAGTGTAAATAGTAAAGCGAACAAAGAAAGCAAGATAGAGTGCATTTCGGTAGCAACAGCGACGCCGTGGGGAGTTGGGAATCGGAAAGCTGGGGGTAGAAAGCGACTTCGGGCCGTAGTGTCTCCGCGGACAGCAGCTACACCGCCACGCAGCTTGTCAGGCTTTCCATTGTAACTTTCCTGCGCATCGTTCTCTCGATAAATTTCGGTTGATTTTCCCGCGCAACCCCTTCAACTCGAGTTCGTTATTCGCACGTGGTCAAGTCAGCCAAAACACCGTCTATCGTTCCAGTGAAACAAACGAATATTCTGAAAACCGACTATTCAAGGGTCATCTGATTTTGTTTTGGCTCCTACAAAGATTCCGCAAGTAATCAACCGCCTTGAACAAATTATTGAACGTATCCGTGAAAAGGTCGAAATATGATAAATCGTAAAAGTGGTTCGAATAAACGATAAAACTCAGGACTATAGAGATTTATGAATTGATTAAGGTTGAAACGTGATATAGTGACATTTGAAACACTGGGATTAGAAAGTAAAAAAACACGGCCGTATTGCGGAAAGAGAGAAGAGGAGAGAGAGGGAGAGAGAGAAAGAGAGAGTGTGATGGGTTTCGACGTTTGAACACTCTGTGTCAATTGTGTGTTAGAATTATTTCTTCTCTTTTTGTTTTATTGCTTTTCTTCATAAAGTACAATCGAAGGTTTTTATTTTTGGGAGTGCAGGCACAAAATATTTTGACGATTGAAGCTGACGCTAGAGGGAATCGAACGATTCCTCGACGAAACAATGATGAAAGTCCCGGGTTGCATCGATTCGACGTCTCGATAGTTTTCGAGCATTTTGCACCGTGGAACGGGAACTGGAATTCGCATGTCGATCTCGCCCGTCAGATAACCCAGGAAGACGTCTGTTCTTTTTTTGTGACAACGTTATCGTCCATTCAGGTAAGTCCCCTGTCACTTATTATTCCACGCTAAAAGTGTATGATGAACGACGCTTCACCACGTGGCATTGATCTGTCGAGGTAATTTTTAGAAGTCGTTTCATTGTAAATCGTTGAATTAAATAGTTGGAATTGGAGAAATTTTTTGGCGGAAGTAATAGTAATTATGTTTCTTCAGTAGATAACTTAACAAATAAGAATTTTCGCTTAGTTCCTGGGTGATAACGTGAGATCAATTTTTATGTTTCAATATTCTTATGCGGTTTTTCCTATTCGTTTCTTCAATTTTTTTAAATATATATATTAATATTTATTTGTGTATGTACACATATATTCTATGTTTCCGTACGCAAACATTCTGTATATGTATTCCTATATACTGTATAACATATTGCACATTACAATTTATAATTTTTATAGAACTAAACAGGTATCGAAAGAAATTTGTAAGAATGGAAATCTATGGATCTAAAATATGTAACATAATTAGTTAAAGAAAGGAAAGGATTGTATAGGTAAATGGGTATAGTAATAATAAAATCAACATAATTATAACAAGAAATAATACATTATAATTATCAAGATATATAGACATACAACATCTTTCCATTTCATAGTTTTACTGTGGCGAATTTTAAATAAAATTCACTTCTTTTAGCAATGTTTAATTATATCAGATTCATCAAGGGTGGATAATTGAGCTCACCTTTTTGTGATTGATCGGTTAAAAGGTAATCCACTGGAAAATTCATTATTTTTGGAAATCAGTAAAGTGTGTGTTTACTTAAATAATATTGAACGTTCATTTCAGCATATCGCAAATATAATTTTTTCTTCTTTATAGTAAAAAGGAAGTTTTCATTATAATTATATGTCTTTATGTTATTATTATTGGTATAATTATATGTCTTTATGGTATTATCGTTTGCTTATTTTTCGGAAGTTTCTTTTCCAATATTTATATCTCACTCATAGAATTATCTTTGTAAAACAGATCCTAAAAATCGACCAAAAAATATTTTTTTTAAATCTCATATCTTCGTTAGTTTTTAGTATTTTCATTTGATTATCCTTTAATATCGAAAAACATCCGAAATTACTAGCAACCTTCGTAACCTAGATTTGTTCTTAACTTATGTTAAAATAAGAAGAAGAACAAGCATCAATATTATTCGATTTTTATTTAAACGAAATTATTATTCACACAGAGTTAACATCTATGACTCAAAAAGATATCGATTGTTCAAAGTTTATCTCAGTATTGCCAATATTTTTAATGCATCCATGAAGGATAATGGTGAACTGTATAAAAAATGTGCACAAAGCAGTAACATTGTTTAAATGATAGTGCTTGCAAAAAATACGTAAAAGATCAAGTTAATTATAAATGGTCAAAATTACTATTAACTGAATTTTAGAAAAGAAGATTACGAAGATACATATGTCGAGTAAAGAATAAGAAATCTATAATATTTACAATGACAAAGCTTAATAAAGAATAAAATACATATAATATTTAAACTAGTGAAGCGTAATAAAAAGTGAAAAATATATGACATTTATGATAGTAAATTGTAATAAAAATTTGTAACATTTAAGATATTATTTAGTATCTAATAAGGTACTACTGAAAACAATAAAGAACCTATAATACTTATAATAAGAATATGCAATAATGGTTGGATAATCTATAATACTTATGATACAGTGTAGAGAAAAGGATACGTAACATTTATATGATTCATAATACAACATTAAAAAGTAGTAAAATATAATAAAAACGATATTAAAATATTGTAGAATTAAAATCTGTAATATTTGAGATATTGAAATAGATAGTACTATGACATTTATAATACTATACTAATGTAAAGTATGGGTAATCTATTTATCATGAAGTATCAAAAAGTACCTAAATGTTCTCTCATATCCGGTGGTGCGGTTATCCAATGCTTTCAATCATCAAACTGCAATATCAAATTTCATTATTTTCCTGTTTTTCCATTGAGACACTTCATTTCGTCCAGAAGACCTTAATTACCGTCACGCTGCAAAGATTATGCGCAGCGATTAAAAGCTGGCTACCTCGGATATCCAATGTACTGTTACAAGAGATCCCCGAGGTTTGGGGAGAACACCAGGAAGCAGTAATGCTCGACTCGCTTTGAGCCGCTTGTCACCCTCGAAACACGCTGTCGCGATGTCCCGTACCCTGTTACGCTTAAAAGCACACTTTCCTGAGCTCGCTGCTGTCCCTGAGGTCACCGCTCCGTATAATTAATTTCCCATTCAATGTCAGATTACATTGGCTGTAGCTAGAAAGCGTATCAAAATCCAATAGAGCCGGATACCATAGGAAGACAAGCTGCGGCATTATCGCCGCGTCAAAGTCGACACATTTCCTCGAATTTTCCGTCGAAAGCGGAAGATTTGATCGTTTCTACTGAACGAAATCGAACGAAACGTTCCAACGTTCCCACCAACGCGAATTTATCGTTTCCGGTTTAATTGAAAAACTCCCTCCTTCCGCCCTGCTTCGCCCCTACTGCGAACAGAATCGAAATTTTCAGTTGGCTTCGGTTCATTCGTTTTTTCGTTAATCCAGGGAAAATGAGGGTTGATATTGTGGAACATGGAAGACGTACGAGTGGACTCTGCGTGTTCTATTTGAGCTGTACATATGTGTGTATATATATGTATATATATGTGTATATATATATGTGTATATATATGTATATATATGTACATATATGTGTATATATATGTATATATGTGTGTATATATATGTGTATATATATATATATATATATTGGTAGAGGGAGATAGAGAGATTTAATGTTACTGTTAACTTTTTCTGGTATTTTAAGGCGAAGCCTGCATGCAGAATTGTAAATGATTGATCTAAAATCTAATTTGGACTTAATAAGTAATTTGGATGCGTTCGTGAATGTTTCCTAAGTGATTGTATGTCTTATTTAAAATGCATTCCTTCCTCAAATTTGTTATATGCGTTTTCTACGTTACTCTGCATTAAGTGAATATATTTAATTAAAATAATTTCCATATAAATGAGTGCACTTTCTTAACGAATAATTAGTTTCAATTTTCCGAATTGATAAGAACTATCGGTTTTAAAATTTAAAAATTCTTGTAATAGAACAATGCAATAATTTCTACATTAAAAGAATTGTCCAGATGGAATAGATGATGTCCTTAATCTTCTCCAAATTATATTTTCAGAAGCTTTTATAATATTTGTTCAAAACTCGTAGAAGGAAATCACGCAAATATTTTGATTATTCACGACGACTAATAATGAGATCTTGAGTATTAGTATCTATTTATTTTATTTATTTATCGTTTGTGTAAGTGATAGTTTCAATTTATATGGATTGGAATTTTTCAATTTTAATAGACTACATTATAATACTTAATTATAATATTTTCATCAATTATAATATAATACATCAATAATCGTCAAATATAATACACTATAACACTCTTTTCTAAAATGTTATGTTATAATGAAAATTATAATGAAAATATGAAAATTATTAAGTGTTAATAAAGTTTCTTTTATCTTACAATGTTATTTAGTTATTTACGTAAACCAAGATATTTTACGTAGTTCACCTTATTATAATTATTCTAAAAAATTCAGTAATGTTAGATTGCGACCGTAGTCAATATGTTAATATCATTTAATTATATAATACTGAAACATTTATAAGGCGGTTATAAAGCGATTATAAAATTACTATAAAGTGACTATAAAGTGACTATAAAGTGACATAAGTGACAAAATATTTGACAACAAAAGTGTATTTATAATTACTAGACTAGTATAGATTTATAGACTAGAGATACTTCGCAAATATTTGTAAAACGTTTTCTCATATTACGATTTAAACCTAAAATTATAAACTACTTACTTGTATATTTTCTAATTTTAACTGTTAAAATATTGAATAAGAATATTATGTATAACATCTCAAATATTAGTAAAGCTAAGTTAATGTAATTTATGTATCAATTCGCAATAATCTCAGATTCGATTAATAGAGCTTCATCATATGCAGAAATTGTTTTCGCAAAAAATAAAAGTAAATTTCAAAGAAGACTGATTGAAGCAAGCTCTCGATAAAATCGAAGCTGACTTTACGATTTCTCGGTCTATAATATGTACAACGTTTGGTTATCGGAATGCTTGACCTTGCTAGCCCTGCATAACTTCAGGCTGCGGTATTGTTAGGAAGTATCTTCAAAGGTCTCGTAAGTAGATTGGTGCTCAAAACCGCGTCATTGTGGTGGTAACGCAATAGACGTTATTGGGACATCGTCCAACGAAGTGAAACTTACTTAACAGAGTGGATATTTTCGAGGCGTGACGAATTGATAAATTGCTCGATTAACAAATCTTCAATTTCATTTGAATTCAATTCGTTTTGTTCTTCGAACATACTGGGATATATTTGTTGCAAACCTCCTTATTCGGAAATAACGCTTTTTAAGGAATTCTTAAGATTCTTCTGCAATAGATAGAATTTATTTGAATTTTACTTGTTTTCGTGATGATCATGAAATATATTTGTCGCAAATTTCTTCTGTTTGATAATAACTTTATAAAGTGACATAATTTTTTAATAGTTTTCGATTTTATTGGAATTCAATTTTTCATCATGCGGATTGTAAAATATATTTGTAGCAAATTTTTGTACTTGACAATAATTTTCCAAAGAGATACTAGTTTGTGAAATATGTCGAATTTAATTTACTCATCATTTATTTTTATGACAATCAAAAAATGTATTTTTTTTGCAAATTTCTTTATTCCAGTTCTGTTCTCTAATAAATATTTTCAATTTTCTTATAATCTATGGTTTGATTTTAGTATTAACGACATCTTATGTTATATAAAGTGACAATATCGAATTTTCATGAATTATCTTTATTGCGATGTCATTTATACAATTATTTAATTGTAATTTCATTAACAAATAAAAAAGGATTTTGTTTCGTCCATTACACTTTCGTCCAATACTAGCAAATTCAGAATAATCATACTGTTGCAATTTTTGAAATAACAGATATATTTGAAATTTTGGAAAACATTTTCATTTTCGAAAAAGAAAATCACGTAAAAATTATATTTTTTCATATCAGGAAGTTTCTCTCGCATAATTTTTTAAATTCAAAAATATATTTCAGTAGAATAATCAATAATTCAGTGGACGTATTCGTGTAGAGCGTATCTAGAGAGAAAGAAAATCATATTTTAATAAATGTAACAATATTATGTTAGAAAGCAAAAATAACTGTATGCATTTGAAATATTATCTTTTAAAATAATTTTATGGAATATATCAAATTCAGTTGACCACATATATTTCCTTGAAAAATGAAATGATGTTTGAGATGAAATTTATGGTGCGCTTTGAGAGGTGAGTTTTAAAAAATGGAAACTCTATTAAAACTTAAACGTATAGTCGAAGAAGTTTTTCATTGAACAAAGTGCAATTACATTAAATATTATGCACGTATATATAATGTAGCTCTATGCAAGGAAAATTAATTTTTAATGTTAAATCATTTTATTTCCTATACACACACTTACATATGTATACTCTGGTTGTACATATGTGTTACATTTGAGTATATATGTATACGTATATGTATGTATATGTTATATATGTATATATCTTAATTCAATAATTGTTATTCTATTTTAAAATATTATACTGTAAATTATTTGAAATTATTCCAATTTCCTAAACCTCACTTCTTGAAGAATATGTTACGCAATTAAGTAGTTAACACTTAGAACAAAACGTAATTGTTTAATCAAAAGATAGTTATACAATTTCTAAAGCATGTAAACTTTTTCCTGTTTGCAATTCACATAAAAGCAGATATTACGTTTATGAAACTTCACGTGCGGGTTAAATGCAAGCTAAATCTTTGTTTCAATCCATCAATCAAAAAATTGATTTTCTGAACTGATTTATAACTTTTATTTTTTATTTTATAAATCTCCTTTTTTATAAATTGGATTTTTCCACTTTTGTGCTTATAGATAGAATTAAATAGAAAAACAAACAATATCGAACAAGCTCCTTTCTCTCGAGAATTAATGTCAAGAAAGAAATGTACTACACTAAATTAGTTTTTATATAATATGCAAATTATTTATTTTTCTTTAAATACGCGGACACATCGTCGAGGAAGAATTTTGGAATGTGTCTCACGAAAAACATATAGTGACATAAACTCAGCATAACAAATCTTTACGAACATATTACGTGTATTATACAAAACTTTTGGAAATCTCATTAGTAATAAGATATTATTATAACTATCATGATTATATGTAGTAGTAGAATCGGAAAAAGAAGTTACAAGACATTTACTACAAAAATATAGCTAATAAAAAACCGTGTACCACGAATTGCTTTAAACATATCATGAGTGCTAAAGCTGTTCCCATTAAATATTAAAGCTTACTAATAGGTTTATTAACCAATAATTTACAGTTCAAATAATTTAGCAATCTCTCTGGATGTTTCGCATTGTGTTTGCAATAAATATCTTGCAACTTTCATGTACATTTTTGTATTTGTTTTAAACTTTACTATCATATTGCACATATGTTAAACTATTTTATATTATGACTTTCAATTAAGCATTTATGGTCTCTTTCCTACATGACATTTTAGTCTTATTTTTACTTATAAAACACACTGAAAAAGCTCTACATTAAATTACGGGCCATCTTGTATACATTACCGCTTAAAAGCATGTGGATACTTGCTTATTTTTGATAGAATGTGATTTAATTAGAAAGTTATAAATACACGGAGAGAGGAAAATTTTATTCTTTAATGCTGGCGTACAATATTGCGATACGATAAAATTTAACTTTAAATGACAATATGCAATAAAAAAATTGATATTTGTAAGTGTCAAATATTACAGAGTTTCTTATTCTCAGCTCGTTTGATTTTCGAGTGGTAGATAAGATGGAGAGAGTTTTTTCAATATTTTCAATATATCATTTATAATTAATAAATATTTCTTGCTTTCATGAAACGATAGTAAATATTATTTCTGATTATTAGTTAACTGTTAATTCACAGGTATATTTTAATAATCGATGTATAATGCAACTAAAGTGTCTACATACAAAGCCTAGAAAAAGTATTGTCATGCACTATCATTTTCCAATGAAGCATTTTTTTATTAGTTTCTATGCTTTTCTCCCGTAGTACCAAATTTTTGTAATCAAATGAGAATAGATATGTATTATATGATACAAAATTTAATATACTTGAACCTAATTAATTAGCAATTAAATGCTATGCTAAATACAATGATGTGTCAATACTCTTTATAACTACTGTACCTATAAGCCACGCTGCATTTATCATAGCCCAGTAGATTCTTTTCCTCAAGAAAAGCTTCTGGATGACTCTAAGAAAGGCATAATAGCATTTTCTAGCATTTTCTAACAGGCTAAGTAGATTATCCTTTTGTAGCTACAAATACGTTCTTTTCATTCAAAAATTGTACGCATCTATGAATCTATCGTTTTCGCGGATTTTTCAATATTTGAGAGCCATGGGTGGCGCAAATCCTAAATCAGAACGAACAAGATCCGAGGATAGTAAAAATATCCCCGGCATGGTCGGCCTCGAAACTTCGCCGGCAATAAACCACGCCAGGGAATACGATTCATGGCGTTGTTATCATTGATCTGGCCGAAATTCGTTACAACGTCGAGTTACCACGATCCGTAGAATTTTCAGCGACAGGATCAAGGAATGGGCTCCTCGAGCAGCTGGCTTTGAATTTGCATACGTTCTCGCGAATACGCCGAAAACACCAAATTATGCAAGTTATTGCGATCTTCCAAGGAATATGTTTCGTTCGTACACCGGTATTGTATCATGGCTCGAGAAAATTGATACATGTTTCTGCTGATTCGAGTCGTTGCTTCTCAATATAAAAAGAAAGCTGGCGAATGAGGAAAATTCCTGAATGGAAATGAGGATGTAGGAAGTTGTACGTCTAACCAAATTTTATTTGAAATAAAAATGGAAAACAGTAATTTGCAATAATAAATCGTTTGAACTATTTTGTGACTTTTATTTTACACGTAACACAGGTTCTTTCGTGTTAAGATTAAACAAATAATTTTCAAATAATTTTTTATTTCAATCGCTAATGTTAATCCTTTAAATTAAAATGACACATAATTTGAATTTTAATATTAATTCGAAATTTAGATGTATTTTGCACACGCTTGAGGCATAATTTAGTCGAATTATTTCACAACCCAACAGTTAATCAGATTTATTTTAATTTCAATTGTCATTAGATAATGTCAGAATTTATCTATACACGGGAGACGCTATACAGAAAGTAATGTTTATATAATAGAATTAAAAACCACTTGAGACGTTATTTTAACAAATATTTATTCAGACACAAAATGACAAATTATTTCATTTGATAGATAAATAATGAAATAATTCGAGGAAAGATCATTTGATCATGGAGATCATGCAAACAGTCATATTTCTGCTTCTTTTTTTGTTTGTATAAATCCTGCATCTATGTATTGTTGCTTTATGTCGCTTATTAGTAATATAAATAGGATTAAGCTTGGTGTATCTCCTCCCGAACTTATGTAATTTCTATGTCATTCGGGTAGTTATTTTCTTGTATTCTTACTCTGAATTTTGCATCTGTATATAGCTTTCATATTGTTCTTATAAACTATGCACTTACTCATCCTTCGTACATTTTTTTCTATAAAACTATGTGGTTGACTTTTACATATAAGATCCTTCCTAAGATCAACAAAGCTGGTACATAATTCTGCTTTCTTTTTCATTAGTCTAATCTTTATTTCCGCATAAAGTGTAAACATGTTCTCGCAAGATTTTCTTTTTCTGAATCCTGCCTGTGCTTCTCATAGCGTTTTGTGTTACTCGCAGTAGTCATTTAGCCTACTTACTAGTATTGTTGTGAAAATCTTTTTTATTCAAATATTCAAATTTAAAATTTACACTAGAACTTGCGAATCTCTCGATTTTATCAGTATCAAGAAGATTGTATGCTATTCCTAAGGAAGAAATCATAAAAAAGATAGATTTAACATTATATTACTACTAATATATTATTAATATAGGACATAATGTTATGTCTACCTTTTTTGTGACTTCATAGAGCTAGAAGCAGTATTCATAAAAATATTTATGATACGAATATTATATAAATTTAAATTACCTTATATATTATAAAATATAGCAATAAAATATTTTATTTTTTACTATATGTGCATATTATTCCATATACGTATAGTACTTACTCTTTAAGTGTCATTGCTTGCATTAACATTGAAAGTCTTTCTATCAATTTAGACCTACTTTCTAATACGACCTATAATTAAAAAATTCAAGTAACAGGATAGTTCCACAAGATTTTATCATTACAAGTGCCAATTTTACCACTGCATTTTCGCTTGTAAAAATCAATGTAATTACGTCATAACATTTCATTGCATTTAATTATAGTAATTATAAAAAAAGTTATAGATTTATAAAAAATTTTGTAATTAAGAAACATTCTGACAAAAGTAAACAAATGTTCAGATACTTTTCAGTGATAGTATACGTTCCCAATAAATCTATTGCAAAATAGCAAAACAATTATATATTTGTCGTTTAAATCTTTACTACGATTCTCTCATTATTAAACTTTTATAAAATAAAGAGCTTTTATTATTCAAACAAAATTCGCTTCTAGGAGGAACGCGAGATGAAAAACAAACAGCAGAAACAAATTAAAACCCTAAAGTATATAATAAAACATCAACTGGTAAGTAAGTAATTTCAATTTAATTACGATGAATATATGATCTGAATTCTTTAAATGAAATGCTAATTATTAATGTTAAATAATCTTCGTTGAATGACAGAATAGAGGGGCACGTGAGCATCAGCGCTCCGTTTTCTCCGCTCTGTCCCGAGGACAAATTAATTGCCTGTTTATACAAGCCGAACTAACAAATCTATTTCACTTCAAACGCATCCTCTATACAACTTCTGTATCCTAATTACAACGTATCCTTTTGATCTTCCTTCGAACCAGTTCCGAAACGCACAGTAGTCACGACGTACCTACTGATTGTTATTCAGTTCCTGCCTTTACACTAAAGTCGAGTGCGTAGATATATGTTGAATAATTCCGGCCACGAATTCATTCCATATAATATTTTTTTCTTTGGTTCTATTATTGCTGATGTGTCTCTGTTCAAACGAGAATGCGAACGAAACCAGTGGGAAAGAAATTTAAACAGTTTCCTCCTCGGGTAGAAAATATTATCGTACTCCCATTGTAAACTTTTTCAATTTTTCGAAAACTATTTTGAAAGTAATATTTTAGTTTTCTTTCTTAAAACTTTCCTCTTTATACTTACGTATTTTTTCCGAAACTTCATAAGGGTGTTTGTGACACGGGAAAGCATATTAAGGTAAATAATTGGTCAAAACTTAAGATTACAGAAATAATCTGCCAATAAGAGAACAAACTTAAAATCACAAATTATGAGACAAATTTTCATTTCGTATAAAAGGAAATTCAACATAAACATGAATGAACGAAATTCTATATCTCGGAAAATGTTACAGAATACCTTATGTCACTACTGAAAATTTACTTTTTTCTCAATTTGAACCCTTACAAATATAGTATTGCTATTTTTTATAAATAAACTTTTTATAAATAATATAAATTTTATCTTAAAATTTATATTTATTATTATTAATGAAAAATTTAATCCTAATAACATTGTTTTAAAAACAGAATATTTATATACTATTAATAAATTAACATTAATATAAAAAATGTTTTTAAATAAATTTTGTTAAAATTAATATAATTAATTATGTAGTTATTATACGATATCTTATAACATAATCTTCATCTCAATAAATTAAATTTATTATAAATCTATTTATTATTAAAGTTTTTATAATTCGAAAAGAATAAGATATAGTAAAAACTGTTGCAATAATTAAATTTATTAATCTACAAATTTTTATATTATTTAAAACAATAACACAAATTATTGTAAAATAATGAAAAATGTACGTGTCCTGTCTTAAGGTCTTTTTTAACTTATGTTGTGTTATTACTATTTAAGAACAATGTATCAGACGTAACAGTTGCATTAAGTATTTGAATGTGTTCTTATTACAAACGCATAAAGAGTAAATAAATTGCGTTCAATCTCTGAGTATTATAAGCCGAATATAGTTTTAAGCCATTCTAGTACTAATCTTTTTTTGTATTTAGATTATTATTACGTTAAAGTACTGTAAAAATGCGATATACAGCCATCAATTTGTATCTTTATATTGTATTCTTGTAATGATTCATTCACAATTCGTTTATATTTATCTTGTTGTTACATATGTGTTTCTATTTGATGACAAATCTGTTTTCGAAATAAATAAATACAAAACAAAGATATGAGTTTTGTAACACATAAATTAGCAATTTCAAAATTTTCAATTATATTTGGAAAATAGGAATTAAATACGGTTAGTAATAGTAAAAATTATGAAGATTATTAACAATATGATATATCTTTAGTCGTTTAGTCACTTTTAGTTCTACAATATTGATTGTGTGGAAACAATATAGTTTTATAGATATCTTTATTATTTTTCCGCATTGTTCGTGCGGCGTCGAAAATGGAAATAGCATTGTATACTTTTATTTAGGATTAGGATAATAGATCATATTCCTATTTAGCAGAGATCTAAAATAACAGTTGTTTTAAACATTTTTTGGGAACAAGTCATGGAGTAAAAATTAATTTTTATTTAAATGAGCCAGTTGTAAATAAATTTCAAAGAAATTTCTCAAAAAATGAGATCACTGAAAAATATTAATTTGCAATTGTTCTGATTACGAATAACCATTATGAATGATTACAATTTTTTTTGGGTATCAATAATCATTAGCAATATTGGAAATGTTATTTTGGTTACCAGTAACTAGTATAAATCACCGATATTTTTTTCGTTACCAGCAACCATTATCGATGAACTGAATTTTATTTTGGTTACCGATAAGCAATATCGATGGCGAAAAATTTTTTTGGTTACCGTTTGTCAATATCAATGACAAAAATTTTTTCTAATTGCATTTGGTTATTGTCAATTGTTTGTAACATTAGTAATAATTAATATTCATAATACAATATTAATATTAGCGTTAATTGTACTACAATATTTTTTATCCTATTGTTTGGTTCATATATATGTTCATACATATATATTATTTTTTACTTAATAAAATACATAAGTTTTATAGTTAATTGTTTTATATTGTCGATGAATATATACCAATTATCAGTAATGATAATAACAATTAATAATAGACGAATGTAACCAGGACAAATTTTTGACGTGGATAATGATTATCGATAACCAAAATAAAATTCGAATCATCGATAATCATCACTGGTAACGAAAGAAAATTCTGGTCATTTATTATGGTTATTCGTAACCAAAATTTTGTAATTGAAGATATTGACTCTTATACTATAATTTGTAAAATTTGCTTTATAACAGTTATGATATCTGCTATTTAGTAGAATAAACAATAATTTACAGAAATATTTATATATATATATATATATATATATATATATATATATATATATATATATATATATATATATATATATATATATATATATATATATATATATATATATATATATATATATTTAGTGCAAAAATAATTTTCATTCTGCGAAATTAAAAGTCTCCTTTTCTTTCCTCCTTGTCCTTCTCCTTGAAGTTTACTTAAAGTCAACATCTTTTACTTCAAAAGTAACAACAAATTTTCTATTATGTATGTACCTTCTCTCGTGAAATGTTTGCCGTAGAAGCGTGCGAATATATAAAATCAACTCTTCTACCACAAATTTTCCGTTAACCAGATTTTCCTAGTTCCTTTCTTCTTCTCTTGAATTCAATCTCTGATTCGATCAATACTCTAAGAAAATTTCAATTATTTTAACGAAAGTGACAGGATCAATAGTACATACGTTAAAGTTCTAAAATTTTGTTCCATTTACGACATTCGATTTCAACGATAAATTGTACTACCTTGACACCTGCAAGAAAAATGAATCAGAATCTTCCTACAGAATCGAATGTAATTAGTGAAAATTTGATACTATTATTTTTATATCAAATCTTAATTCTATCATTTTTATCTTCATAAGCTTCATTATTTTATTTCTTTTCAATATCACTAAAACTTGACAAATCACAGTGCACAATTAATAATGCTAATAAATTATCTTCAATAATAATAATATAATGAAACAAGTAAAGCCCTTCAGGCGAATTTTATAATTTAGTTACAAACAATTGATCGTCATATTCGATGTAAAATTGTAAAAGTTTGTGCAAAAATAGCCTGTAACCCAGAATTTGTCACTTGTCAATTTAGTAGTACTGCTAGAAACTTATTGTACAAAATAACATACAAAAGATATTTTTCTAGATAAATCTAAGTATCGTTCTTTATGGACCACATTTTACTCCGGGAAAAGCTTGATCATTTAGATTTATACGTGATGAATGCTACACAGGCTTAGGGTAGCCGTTTACGATCCTTTTACACTCTCTTGGAGACAGGTGGATCGATAACCCCAAAACCTGTGACCCAAAGAATCACCTACTACGGGCATGAACTTCTACGAACATCTACAAACTTATCTTATCTACGGTGAAAATAGAGAAGTGTGAAATTTCCAAGAGAAAGAATAGTCGACCTTAAATACGTCTGTACAATTACATAAGTACCATAATTTATGCAAGAAATTATATATTACGTAAAGTATGATATAATTATCGCGATCATATTCATAAGATATGGAAATTTAGAATTGTATATAGAAGGTATCAGGTATTCAGACGTACACTTCACAAAGATCACATAACTATTTAAACAACTGACTATTCATTATGTTAATAATCTCCAATATTCAGTGGGAGTATCACTAACACCAATTGCATATATGTTAACACATCTACATATTCTTGCTGTATACTAATACTTTTTGTACTAAATATCTCGCAATTTTATACTCATTTTCAGGTTGGTTTCAAGTTTTGTCCAATATAATTAGGATAGTTGCGTTTCATATTAATGAAATTTCAAAAACTTTTCTATAACACATATAACATGGGCATGAAAGTTTTGTATGGAAAGCGTGCAAACACTTTCGTGAGTCACTGTAAATCTCCGATATTTTTATATAGTGATAAGGAAACAGAAAAACTTTTGCTGGATGTTATCATATGTTTATCCTTTGATAACACGGATGAACAAGTTTGATAAATTTTATACATATATAAAGAATATAACCCAAATACTTCCATACAGTTTTTCATGAATATGCATTCGCCTACAAGAATTGTATTTTTTGATATCATGAATCGATACGAGATATGTTCATAGAACGTATGAGAATACGCAGAAAACTTTATTGCGAAGAAGAAGAATTTATAGGTCGATAAAATTATATTTCTCTTTATAAATATGATTTTTATTTTTTTTTTAAGAAAATTAAAGTGACGAAGGATTATATTGTTAGAGAATTTCTATCCTTCCTATCGTAAAGTTTTTTCACGCATTTATGTTTGTATCTCTGTAAATTTAATCGTTATTATATCTCATTTTATTTTTACTTACTTTTACCGAATCTTCTTAAATTATTTAATTTTGTTACCTTTATACTCCTTTAAAAATGTTAGAAAAATACGTATTATAATTGTTATAAACTTATTTTAATAAAATCAGTCCTTATAAACAAAACTGTAAAGATAAAACATATAAAAGATAGAATATATTAAAAGTATAAAGGAAAACGCAAGAAGCATTTACTTGAGATGAAGAAATGATATTCGACGACAATAACTACATTAATAACAACGAAGCGCCGAGATGTAATATTCACTATACTTCCTTGGTTTCTTAATTGATACGTGATCAATAAAACAGTGAACGAAAATTATCTCCAAGATCAAATGATCTTTTTTCGAATTATTTCATTATTTATTTATCAAATGAAATAATTTGTTATTTTGTGTCAGAATAAATATTTGTTAAAATAACGTCTCAAGTGGTTTTTAATTTTATTATATAAACATTACTTTCTGTATAGTGTAAATCTATATTTCGAATTAATATTAAAATTCAAATTATTTGTCATTTTAATTTAAAGAATTAATTTAAAGGATTAACATTAGTGAACTGGCAAACAATAGAAAACAATAGAAGTTGATTTGTATCAATATCTAGGCATGTCATTCACAACAACAAGAACGCTTAAAACGGCAACAAAGTGTTTCAAAGGCGAAAAACGAAATAGGAACGGTATGGAGAACGTTAACAGCAGAAAAAGTATGCAACTAGATAGCAAGAACCAACATGCACAGAGTAATAATATAGGCAATTTTATTATATGCAGCAGAATAATGGGGACTTGGATTTACAAAAGAATTAGAGAAAATACAGCAGTTATTCTGCAAAATGCTACTAATGGTATCACTAATATATGATAAGACTATAAATAAATTTTATTTTATTATTCAAGGACAAACGGGGTACATTTCCATTAATATACAACTTAAAATCAAAATAGAGCACAGAGAAAACATACAGTTAGAGCGGGCATGTAACAGTCCTTATAAAATACCGTGAAGCGAATTTCTAAAACTATCGGTGCTAATGCCGAGAAAATCAAGACCAGCTCAGTAAGAGTTCATTGTATTGCATATGCAATTTACTAGGTCCAAATTCACTAGGAAGGATCCATAGCGGTGTGGGACTTTGTCAACCTAAATGATTTCGTTGTAAAGAAAAGAAAAGATGTTTTGTTTTAAAGAAAAGGCAAGTCAGCCTCGATTTTCTTTGATTCAAGCGAGCTATTTGTATTTAATTTGGTTAGGAGACCAGATTACCAGATAGATTTATCACATAGAAAGTTGAAATTTTGAAAATTATGCGATTTTGTGGCACACCAAAATTGGTGATTCAAGAGTTTTATTAAATTCGAAAAAATTATGCATTTAAAACTTAAAGAAATTTTTGACATTGGTAACCCGCTTGACAGCAAGCAATAGCGGAAGTCAGAGTTCCGAGAGCAGCGACACTTCCCTGGAGGTTCGATGCGAGGATCTCTGCTCGTAATTCTTCTCCGATGCCTGTACGAAGAAATTTCGCTGTTAGTGATTCTATTCGGTTCGTTCGGCGAATATCGAGTTGGTCGACGTGGCGATTTTCAACGATTTTTAAAAGAAAGTTCTCGAGTTTTCGCAGAAATGAATTTTTATAGATAAACTTTAAGGTAGATGGTACGTTTAAGGAATTTTAATCGAAAGAAATAATATTTAGAAATTTTAGATAATAAAGACGTAGAATAAGATAATAAATAAGGGGCTTAGAGAAAAAGCGTAAAATTTCCATCTTGTGTAAACCATAGATAAAGTTTAATTTTGATAGAAAATACCTGTAAGTTTCCAAGCAACGAAATTTTTACATAAATAAGTTTTAAACATAAATCCTATATATCCCGTTTTCTCTTCTTATTTCGGTTCTAGGAAAAGCACACTTTTCTTATTTTAAAAGTACACTTTACTTATTTTATATATATATATATATATATATATATATATATATATATATATATATATATATATATGTCGGGTAAGGTTAGAATCGTTTCACAAAGCCAAGATTATATTTACACGTATATACAAGACTATCACAAAGCTTAACAATTAATAAGTTTAATGAATAATAAGTTTGACGAATGATAAAGTTAATGAATAATAAATTGTACGGATAATAAGTTTAACAGATAATAAGTCTAATGAATAATAAGTTTAATGAACACTATTAACTATGTCTTGGGTTCAAACGAATCCACGGTCAACGGGATGACTCTTTACTAAGCGTAAACTAATCTTAGGCGCAAAATAGGATTGTTGAAAATGCTCGATGTGTCACTCTCCAAGGCAATCGCAAGAATGCCAGCCTCGTGGAGATTTTTCTCGCTGTACGATTGCATTTTGTTTTCTATAGCCGTTGGAAGCATCGAGAAGGTTCCAAACGCCGTTGCTAGGCAGTTTCTGTCCCAAGTTTGATACACACTCGTTGGAAACATCGAGAAAGTTCCAAACGCCGTTGCTAGGCAGTTTCTGTCTGGAGTTTGATTATTAATACAATGTATGTCCCATTGTATCGGCACCTCCGAAGCAACATCGCACGTGGTTAGGCCCGTTTCCAAGGCCGTATGCCGCCACAATCACATCTCTCGGAAAACCCATACAACCACTTCAGACCTCCGTTAGACAAAACGTCCATCCCGTGACCGTGGCTACGTTCGGCGACCAATTGTCACCTCGAACCCAATCTCGCTATCACAAATCTCGAACAATTACAGCTATGATAAAATCTAGACTAGAGTACTAGAGGATGTTCCCAAAATTTCCAAGGAAAGGCTTCGGCTTTCCTTTCATCTCCGACATATATATATATATATATGTCAGGTTTACATTAGAATTAGGGTTAGGAGCGTGAAACGAATCTTCGTTTGGATTACACGTTGTTGTTATGCAATAGGGAAGACATTGACTAGTGTAAATACGATTATCATAGAACTGGACAAGTAACCGTGGTAATTAGATACTCGAGAAAATAATGACAATAATCCTAGGTTCAATAACGAATCCGCGGTCGACGGGGTGATAGATGAACGTGCTCACAAAATCTAAGTCAGACGCATAATAATCACTGATCGTAAGGTGTCGCTCTATCCGTCGGTGGGGTCGCAAGAAGGGATGAATTTCCGTCCGGATGATGCCACAGAGGAAAACTATATTGGAGTGTGTCTAAGGACACGAGATCATCGGATTCGTCGAGGGTAGCCTTCGTTCAGAAAGTGAGGGAAATTGACGTTGCTATTAATTGGTCAATTTCCATGTTGGTGACTAGAAGAGGATGCTAGCAGTTCTTGAGGGAAGTTGCTAGTGGGAGACGCCGTTCGTTGAAAAAATAGGTCTCCCCTATCTTCCCGTAGTTGGGACAAAGACTGTTTGTCTGTTTGAAGAACTTTAGTCAACTAAATCTTAAGATTTATAGTGGGCCCTCAGGCTAGCTGAACATGTACTGCGGAGACGCATCGACATCTGGCAATCATCTTACTCGAAGAATAGGGTCTGCGTGTGGCGAGCTACGGGACAGAGACCGTTGGAATGTTTACTGTCGAGTGCTGCTACAACTATTTCTTTTTAAGGAGAGCTATATTATTACCCCATACCTTTGTTAAACGAAGCGTTCATCCCTTGACCGCAGCTACGTTCGACGATAGGTTGTCGCCTCGAGCCCAAACTCATTATCACAAATCTCGGATAAATACAATCGAATCGAATGACGACAATTGTTTAATTACGCCTATGATAGAATCTAGATTACGGCGATAAGGGAGTTTCCCGAAGTTCCAAAGGAAAGGCTCCGATGTCCTTTTATCTCCGACATATAAATAAATATGTAGGAATAGACGTATTTTGTTGGTTAGTTTTATGTGGATATAACAAGATAATAATAATATTAGTTTTCAAAAAATTTGTAGATTAACAGAAACAATAAAAGGTAACAGTGGAAGGAAATATCTTAAACTTCGTTTCTGTGTAACAGTATGTGAGAACATTTGCTTAAAATATATTTAGTTATCATTAGAAAACTAGCGACTACATACATATACGGGTGATCTTTGGTTTCTGCACAGACTTCCATACATGTCATATACTATAAACACAGATTTTGTAACAAAATTATTGGATATTATTGTAGTATCGTGGACGAGGGGCTTAGGAGGATGTCGTGCGAATTGTAAACGAGCGGTTGCTGAGCGTGTGCATGATGGGGCTTAAACAAAAGATATAAGACAAAAGACAAAGGATTGCTAAGAGACATAAACGAATTAACGGGAGTATGAGTTGAAAAGCCAGAGAGTGCTGATTGCGTTGTCGAGATAGTGTTGTTAGCGTTGTTAAGAGAGAGTTGAATCTGTGTTGACGAGAGTTGTTAATTAATTATAATACGTTGTTACGATTAGTTCATGTTAAATAACCATTGTTTTCTGTCTAATCCATTTATTATTAATAAACTAATGTTTATTATATTTACGATACTACATTATTATATTAAGAAGTGCAGATCATAATCAGATTAGATTATAAGATATTTAAATGTACGAAAACACACAACATGCGCAACATATAGAAGAATATAGAACACATATAAAACAAAGTACTTTTAAAAATTCTGGTATACTTATGGTGTGTATACAGTGAATAAAATAAATAATTATAGTAATTTCGCAATACTTACTCATATATTCTCTGCATGTTATAACGTGTTTTTATCAGCCAAAAGAAAAAGAAATAAAAAGTGAAACAATTCTTTATATTGGTTTCATTGTTTTAGTGGTATTTATAAAGGTATGAATTTACATAAACATGTGTAATTTAATTTTACAAAGATCAGCAGCAAACGTATGTTAATGTATGAATATAAGAATCCACTAAAAATCTCAAGACTGCATTTTGCAATTTTCTTTCAAGAGTTGTTCAACAAACTTCTGTACCTTCGCAACGAATCTTTTTCACGATTATTAATTTCTGCGAATAAATCCTTCGCCATATAGACAGCCGAATAATGAAAATAAAATTTCATTCTGTAATCCCTTCTAACAACGATGACGCACGTGCCATGCGAATGCAGAGCATCCACGAACATGGTGAAACGTGCAGTCATACGAATAACGAAAATATAAATAGCTAATGAGCAGTTAAAAGAAGCGAAAGACCATCAAGGCCGAGCTAATGAGTATTCTGTGGCTGTTGGCTATTAATGTATAAATCGTTACAAGCCCTGTTAAACGAGCTTTCTCGAAAGTGTCGAGACGTCGTGCAAGCTTGCACGCTTGCACGCTATTGAACTTTCACTCGATCAAGTAAAACAAGCTTCCTCCACCTTTTTTCTTTCATTATTCTGTATATCGTAGTGCACAATTGGACAGATGCTCGTTTTATTGATATCTTGCATGATTTTGCGTGGTTAAGCAGATCGAGTAAAATATTTCTACGAAATATTTA
The DNA here is from genome assembly GCA_014737485.1 of Bombus picipes. NCBI lineage: Eukaryota > Metazoa > Arthropoda > Insecta > Hymenoptera > Apidae > Bombus > Bombus picipes. The sequence goes on along the minus strand of JACXIP010000042.1, from coordinate 1,764,812 downwards.
TAATATATTTTCTAAAAGATACTTAATTTTTATTTAAAAATTACTGAATTTTTTTCTATGCATAATTTCGTTATATCTTTATTTCATATTTATAATATATTTGATTCATATATAATTTATATTTAGTTATTTATTAAATGTTATTATTTATAAATGTTTGTAGGAGTCCAAGCTATTTACGGCGATAACGGATTGGATAAATCTACTATTTACAGTAAATGACACTACGTTCTAAAATAATTTCTGTTATGATATAGTTAGATGAATTTGTGGACAAAGATATTTTGTAAAAGAATTTGTAACACTTTTTCAACTTGATGATTTTCAGAAGTTTTGAGAAATTCCTATATGAATTTTTCATAGTCTGATTGATAATTTATTAAGAACTTGTTAACAAATAAATTACTCCAAATATGAAAAGTTGCTTCATCTATAAAAAATATTTTATTATTTGAATTTTTAGTATGCTACTGGAACATATTTTTTATAAAATTCGTCAAATAGCTAATCAAATAGCTAATCTTTTATAACATAATTCTACAATATCTTGTGTGTGAGACAACTGCCACTTTTTACCACGTTAATTAGGTACATTTCGACGGATTTTCTTTCTAGTCGATATCAGAGCGTTACGAGTTTTACCATTTAACACCATTTCCGTTACGTTAATCAATTTAACCCTCTTATCGTTCGTGTCTTACCCGAGCACTCACGCTCTTCATAAGTGGTTCATTTACTTCAATCGTCGAAGTGGGTGATTATAGTTGATGGTACCTCATCTTAAGAGCTGTATTAAACCATTAACACTTCCTGTTGACGGTTAGATTCTGATAATTTTGATGATTATTTCGATCCGTATCTTTTAATTGATGCTATCAATTTTTATTAATAAGGAATAGAAAATAGAAAGTCTATAAAATAATTATCTTAGAAAGATAATATCACCTTTTATTTAAAGGTAATTTTATTGGTCTTAATTATACAATTTGTACTATTTAAGGGGGTATTCTGGTCTAGAGGCATGAATTTCAGGCGATTTTTGAAGCTCTGTACAAGCGAAACAAAAAATATTTTTGCTATACTTCTTCTTAGCATTTGTTTATTGATATTTCGAGATTACGTAAAAAATTCGCTGAAAAAAACTCAATACTTAAAAAGTTATGAGCTAGCAAAGTGGGTGCTGTCAAAAAATGGGATGTCGTGGCGTGCATGATATCAACCCTTCTGGTCATTTGAAACAGAAAAAGCGAACAGATTCTTAATTAGTATGGATGCCGCTATCGCCTGAATCTTCAAAAAGTCAATACAACATTTTTTCACAAAATGACGCCCGTTTGAAAAAATATTTCTTATTTCGCATGTTTTTGTGGCAATTCCGAACGTTTAAAAAATGGTAATATTAAAGATTTAGAGCTGTGCGTGGTCCGGACGATAGAGGAGTATATAAGGAATATTCAGACCAAATTTAAAATAAATCGGTTCATTAGAATTTGAGATATCGTGCACGCCAATTCGAAAAAAGTAGTTTCGAGAAAAACGCGTTTAAAGTTTTGAGACAAGTTTACTCGGACAACGTCTACCGTCTACTATTCATTTGTTCCGGTCGGACCGAAGCAGATAACTCATAAAATAATTGAAATATTGAAAAATCCTTTTAAGGGCATATTCTCGAATGTCTAAACTTTGGAAATATGAAAAAAAATTTTTCGACTTTTTCAAATTTCTAGACCAGAATACCCCCTTAAAAGTATTTACTTAGGTATTTAAATTCGCAAGTACTTCTCTGACTTATATTAGTAATTATATATTATATTACAACGTTCGTATTACATGGATTTAATTTTACAATACCATATATTATACTTACACTATTCCTCGGAAATTTCGGATCAATTACTTGATATAAAAGTAACTTGGATTTTCTAATGGAAAAGTATGAATAGAGATTAGAACTTTAACACTTTCTTAGTTAATTACAGTGCATCTAGAGTGTAACTACTGTTAGTTTATGTTTGTTTAAAATGTTTCAAGGATTTGGTTTTTGACAGAGTACCGTTAATTCCTTACCTGTATGTTCCTATACAGTTAAAAATGACCAATAGTACGACGAGTTAATCGTTTAATAAGGTGAAATATTATGATGGAGTGCATTAAAAAAATGTCGAATTGGATAATTCTATAACCCGTGAAGTTGCTTGAAATGTATGAATTGAACATAAGAACAATGAAAAACTGTTATTTGCGAAAATATGTATACAATGGATAAAATCGTTAAGAAACTTACTTTAAGAAAATGAAAAATAGTGCAGGAATATCATTAAAGAAAAATAAAAAGATTATTGTTATTAATACAAATAAAATATCACCACGTTCCTGCAACACAAATTTTTATTGACTTTATTCTCTCAACTTTTACATCACACTGTTTGTTGTTTCTTATAAACTATGAATATTAAAAGTGATGCTAAATTTGTATTGTATATATCATAAAATAATCATATCGTAAAGTATTGCCATGTGTAGGCAATACAGTTAAAGAAGAAATATCCAAATTCAATAATAGATATAACATAAGAGTTAACAACCACCAAAACCCACTAATTACTCAATTACTTGACACGATGGATCAGATTCGCAGGCTAAAAAGACATTATCCTTTAGATTTAAGCATTAGATTCAACTAGAATCAAACATACGATAAACACTTATTATACACGACATAGTACCACGCCAGAATAATTTACTTATAATTCTCAATGAGAATTGATTGTAAAATTCTTCCAAATAAAAAAAAAAAAAAGAAAAGAAAAAATGTGTAGGCAATAAGAAATGGAAACCTCTCTTGAGGATTCGTGTCAGGCATTGGTGTTCGCGGCAGACTGAGCGCTGATAATCTGAACATTCCCCGACATCGAACCGTCGACGATCAGCTTTAGTCAGTCGCCGAGAAAACATCAAGAGATTTCGGTCGCCTTCATCACATAAAATACCTAAGTAAACGAACGTGACACGTTTTTTTTTAACCATTTAGCCCTCTCCCTACACATATAACTTCAATACTCAACAAATTGAATAATTCGCGGTGTAAAATAAATGTGAGTACAGAATACTCAATGCAAGCGCCAATTTTATTGCGTTATCTGGTTTTAATTTGAATTTAATTTGAAAAAAATGAATTTCATGTTTGTACAATTAATGTAGTTAATACTATAAACTGAGATTCTCAAATCTCTAAAAAATTTTTAAGTTCTTTGCATTCGATGTTTCAATTAGACGATTCTTAGATTATAGCTGAGTTAATTATAAAAAGATCTCAATCACCAAATGAATTTTCATATTATCTATTTTTTGTAAATTTCGTTTTCCTTGTACATCAACCAACGACAGTTTCATGAACCTCATCGGTTTTCATCAAAATGCTATCTAACTTTTTATCATTGTCTTCGTGTTCATTCGAAATTTACCGCGCAATCTTCCGGCACATTAATCAACCATCTTTCGCCAGTATAAAAAGCAAAGCCCGTTTCCACCGTTATCAAGCAATTTCGTTGGCGTTCGAGGGAAATGGGTCGAATCGGTTTACGAAAACGAGAGGGAAGAAAAATACATGAAATTGGCTGGCCCATTGACATTCCACAGGCGATGTATTGACGTGGACCGTCGGGAACGGAAAAATATGCTCCATTTAATATCGGTTCAACGTGTTCCGAGTACGAAACCGTCTATAAATATCGCATTTCTCCCGTTTTATTCTATGTCCAAACAGCTTTGTTAAAGATTATCGTGTCATTATTGTCTTATTATTTGCTGGTTTATGTTGAATAAGATAAAATTCATAATGGGAATACATTGAATGAAATTGGATATTATGTTGTGAAATATATGTGCGAATACTGTATGAAATATTAAATTAATGAGGGAATTAATTTTTATTCTAAACATTATATCTGTTTATTCGACCATTCGCGGAGAGACGCAATCGCGAGAAAGCACGTCAACGGGAGTGGTAAATTTCCGTTACGATTAGATAATCGACGCCACGAACTGATCGATCCCCTGATTTTTGTTACGATAATAGGGTTCAATTGAGTTTATACTGAATTAACAGGTATAAATTAATGTTTATTCCAACAACCTTGTAAAGAAGATAATTACACTGATGCGTATGTATAAGTTAAGCAAGTGATTGGTTTAAGGGTAGAAACTCGGTAATAACATGTTGACTATTCTAACGTTGTAGAATAAGTAAGGTACAGTGACGATGCTGTGTCGGAGAAAAGCTAGCGATGGGTGTGTCTAACGCACGGGACCATCGGATTTGTTCATGACATTTTTCGTCAGGAAAGTGAGGGCAGTATACATTGCTTCTGATTGGATAAACGAAGATTGGTGGACTAGGAATGGTCTTAGCCGCCCTCGATAGAAAGTTGCTAGTGGGAAGTATCATACGTGAGAAAAACTAACTTTTCCGTGTCTTCCCGTAGTAAACAATAAGCTTTAGAAACGATTCAGTAAAGAGATATTTGTTCGCTCTGAAGGACCTTAGCTAGAAAATTCTTGAGATTTATGATAGGTCCTTAAGACTATTGAGGATACGCAGTAAGGATGTGCGGACACCTTGTTGCCATCTTGGCCGCGGTGTGTGGCCTAGTCTAGGTACAGTGTCGCTCGACGTAACAATATCAAACAATGTATTAAATGTTTCTTGGAATACTGTATCAAATATCAGATCATATACAAAATTTTTAAAGGATGATTTGACGGATTGTAACGGCCGGATTAGTCAAGCGCTATCCGGACGAAATACCGCGAGCTTTACCCAATAACATCGAAGCGTCACATGCTTTCCCAGGTATCGGTCACGTGCCTCCCGTTAAGAGAGAGTTCAGCCGTGAACACCATTCAGAGAGTCAGTTTCGTCGTCAGTTCACAATTTCATCGCACACTAGATCAAAATGTCTACCTACAACTGTCCTTTCTTGGAACAGCGGGAATATGATTTGCTGTGAAATTTCACCTGTCCTGTTATCATTCGAAGGCGTTAACGATCATAGTGACGACGACGGATTTCGCTAACAATACGTTTGCATTTGGTATTCTCGCCTTTTTTGCCAATGAGTTCAGAAAACTCAGTGAAATTCTGACTGTCAAAGTACACAGCGATCATGGATACATTCATGCTTTTCGTAAAGCCAAGATTACTGAACTTACCAATATCATATTTACATTAGAGATAGTAATGAGGCCTCATGCAAGATAATTAAAATGGTAGATGTTATTATGGAACTCGGGGACAGGCGTGCGAGATTCAACAATCTAATTCTGCTGTATCTATCGGAAACTAGCAATTTAGATGGATTTCAAATTACATATCTAATGACCGCCTGAGTGTTGTTAATACGCTAAACAAAACCATGCCCTACAACTACGATAATCAGCTCTACATCGCTGTAGACAAGATTGATAAAAATATTGCCAATGAACCAAGACTTTTGAAGATAGCACTATCGTTTTCCACTATCGAAATATATAAATGGAAAAATAATTACAAGGGCCCTAATAAAATTCCATCTAATCAGACTGAACACAATAGAAAATTCATCTGCGCAATCTCAGAAATCAACTCCATTCTACCAAAGATCCTTCTCTAACAATTCGCCATTGAAACGGATTGCTCACGTTGATGCGGAGAAACACAGCCAACCGAGCGAAAAACAGCGTATCCGCGTTTGTGTCTACTACCTACTAAAATGTGAGCGGTCTTCGAACTAAACTTAGCGATCTACACATGGGACTCCTTTTATACGTCGGATGCGTACCGTGTAAAAACAGCTGTGTAAAAAGATCATAAAATAATTGATTTGCAATACAGTATAGAACCTGTGTTAATCTAAAGCAAACAAGAGAAAAAGTAATTTAAAATATAGAACTGCATTCGAAAACAGTTTGTACGACAAACAAACGAGAGAAAAGATAATGTGCTAAGGAAAATCAGAAAACCATTCTTCTCAAAAATCCACGTTTTATTCATTGTCACTTCCAATTATTATTATCGTTGTTGTTGTTGTTATTGTTGTTATTGTTATTATTGTTATTGTTATTATTATTGTTATTGTTATTATTGCTGTTATTATTTTTGTTATTGTTGTTGTTGGTGCTTAGTCCGTGCCTTTGAGCGAACTTTCGGTTTTACATCTCTTATATCTATTTCTCTTCTTATATGGCTACCTCCCCTCTTTTCCACTCTATTCTATTGTACCACCTTGCTGTCACTTTCTATTATATTACAACGAATACGTTTTCTGATTATTGGAAACAGATCACTTTCGTCGCCCGAAATATCCTTTGTTTGGTCGTTTCGTATCAGTGGTGATGACATATGTTTTTTTGTCTTTTTATGCAGATTTGAAAAATTTAAAACAATACAATCTCAATTGTTCAAGTTCTAAATGTTCAAACTGATGCTTATTAAATAAATGAATACAGCTAACTAAAACAGATGCTTGTCTATATTACAGTATTAAAGTAGAATTTGTAGAATAAGTAGAATTATTACAGTATTATTAAAGTAGAATTTGTATGTTGACAAAACTGGTCTTCGAATGCAGTTGTCGATTTCCTTGACTCGAAGATATAAGTAAGTAAAACGTGTGACAATATCGTGTAGATATAAGTAAAACGTATTAACAAAACTGTGTACATATGAATAGAACGTGCTAAAAAAATTGCACAATTGTAACCAAAACGTGTTAAATAAATTGTGTAAAAATTAATAACACCTGTTTAAAAATTATATAAAATTGAATAAACCATGTAAAAAACCGCGTAGGAAGATACCGTGTAAAAGCAGTCTCAGTGTTTCTATATCTTTATCAAGATCTACCTTTCTTATTTTCCTCTACCTATCTTTCTTTAAATATGATATTCTTTTCATCGAGACTTGGTTGTGTGACGATAGTTAGGTAAGAGCTACCTTTTAACAGCTATACGGTCTTTCGTTGCGGCAAGAATTAGTGTACGAGAAGTGGCGGGCTATTAAGTCGCGGTTAGAAATAATTTGAGATGCTCACCTTCGATTCCTTCACTAAATAAAATTGAACGTTTTTTCATCAAAGTGTATTTATGAGAAACGAATTTTGTTATCGACGGTACATGATACTCAATTTCTATATTTTGACCATTGTGTATGTGTTGATGAAATATTGTCAGTTGCACAGGATTCATGAATACGTATATTAGGTGACTACAATCTATTCAACATACGCTGCATTCACACGCCTGATGATATTTTGTCTCACGAGCTCCTGTCTCCTAATACAAATGCATTTCTCTCTTCAAGTACGATTGCGGAATACTATAATGTATATAATTTAAAGCAACACAATAATATTGCAAGTCACTGCGGAAACATATTGGGCTTATTGTTTCCGAGCTTCCGTATTGATAATCTGCTGGAATCATTGGAATACTTACTGTCCTCTAACTCTTACCAACCACCTATTGCCTTTGATATTCATGGTATTGAGTTTAATTCGTAATAAAAAGATTCTTAATAATGCTATATTAAATTCATTCACTCTTAAATATACTATAATATATTGCTATTTGCCAATTATTCCTGATAATATAGAAAATAAACTTTCAATTGCACTTATTATACCAGAACGTTCCGTGCTTCACCACTAGCTATTTAAATATTTATCCATTATCCATGATAATGCTGTACTAGTAACCTCTAATTATTGTTAACTCAACATGTGATGGTTAACTCTAACACTAATTACCGCAGTGCTCAATTATCTACGGTTATCTGTGATAATAATATAGACACTTTAGCATCTAACTGATATTGCTAACGATATAACAATTATATTGCTTTATCATTTAACACCACTTTCTTGCACATGTCATATTATGCCATTGTCATATAATGTCATTTTCTTGCATATTTCATAGATCTACATATTTCTGCGATTAAACATTTCACTATATTGTGATATGCGAAATGTCGGTTTAATATGAGGAAATGTTATCGTTAAAAATTGTTTCATTTTTTGATCAAGTTACACATTTTAAAGTGGCGAGCTTCATTAAGAAAAATGTTAATCGTACGCAATATACAATAATAATAGTACATTGCTAATAATACAATTGTTAATACAAAATAATAATAAAATTGTTAATAATAAATAAAAATAAGCAAAAAGAGCATAAACAATGTACAGAAATAAACATTGTATATTAAAATGATCTTGATTTTTATAGCGGAAACAATATTTTAGACATTTCTTATATTGCAATTTGTAGTCGATTGAAAATAGTCGTCAAATTATCGGAAGTAGTAAAATCGTGGCGAGAGTTGCGTGATACATCCTGTTAAACGAAATAAACTTGGATAAATATCATTTGAAATAAATATAAAAGCCAATAATTTGAAATAAAGAATCATTACAATTACTTTAGCATTTCTATCGTACAAATAATAGACGTAACTTTATTCTGTGTTAATTTGAATTTTTAAACATTTTGTATTTTGTATACTCTTAAGTTATAAATATTATCGCTAAATTGCTAAATTGTTTTACAATATAATAATATTCGCTCAGAAAATTGTTTCAATTTTAATTACTTTTGTATAATCCGCATTTGAATTTATGCACATAATAAACTTAATGCATACGATTAACATTTCTGATGCAAAATGACACTATATATATAACAGAACAGAAATGATCTAAGATATAGGTAGATATAAGATAACATTTATGCATTCAGATATAAAATACGAAGTAAAGTAATTGTTTATTTTATTGTTATTGATGGTTTCTCATTGTTAAATAATTAAATACTTTGAAGAAACATCGCTTACTCTTTCAAATAAGCGCATAATTATTTCAAAACAACATTTAGTCAAATAAAATGATATATCACATAAATAATTATTTTTCAAATATTTTATTTAAGTAATGCCCAAGCGTATAATAAAATAACTAGAATTTATTTCTCAGGAAAGGACTTACAACTATTTGCATATATATTTTTTGTATTTTGTGTCGGAAATGCAGTAAATCTGCATCCATTAAAGAATAAACTATTTTTAAGTTTAACAATTGCAATTACTGAAATTTACAACCCAGGAAAAGCCAAAAAGATCTATAAATTTTTATTTGCTGTCAAAAATGTAGGAAGTCTTGACAATAAGGAAGTCATTATTTAGCAGATCGTTCTTCATGAATTCTTCGTTCTTTTATTACGCTTTGAAAAAGTTAATTAATAAATGCATGATAAAACCCTACAATAGAGACTATAATTCTACAATCAGTGTTTTTGTAAGAAATATCAAATTTTCTCGAGCGTTGTCGGCTACAATCGACAATCAGCTGTGTAGAAATTAAAATCGTGATTTTATTGCAGTCACTCGATTGCCGTTCGACGCTGCAAGATGGAGAGAATGGAGATTAATTAGCGTTACGTTCGTTTATTTTCGAGTTTGGCGGCCATGTTGCAAAATGCAAGCAGTAAAGAAAATTAGTATCGTGGTTGAAGTACATGTCGACCTACTTAGCACGCTTCCGTAATTGGAGAGTTTTCGTTGTCGCATACGGGAATAGAACAAAATATTTACAACCCCTAACTGAAAATTTCAGGGAATTTTTGTGCAAATTTTTGTATGTGTATGTGTAACTCTTTGAAGACTTGAATTATTGCGTGTCTAGAATTTTCTGAAAGATCTTGCTCCTAAATTAATATTTCAGTGGATCGATAAGTATACAGACAAGAGAAAAAATAGAAGGTAATTACAGTTTGTGAAGTTCTGAAATTAATAATATATAAACTATATCTATGTACAGGGTGTTTCATTTAACACTAAACCTACCGACATTTCGTGTTACCTATTCCTACCGGGCGCGGTCAAAATGACCGCTGATTTAAAAAGTGATAGTTTTTATAATTTAACTTAAATAATGGTTAATTTATAACTGAATGTATATAAAATGATGATGTGTCAGGAAATATCATCCAAATTTACTTTTATTTAATTTCAATTATAGACTGAAATAAAATTATACTTTAATTTGTATAGAGATATCTTATTCAACTCTGCTGCATTTTTTACAAATTATCTTATTATCAAATGTACATTTGCCGCATACATATTTCCCGCATGTTGAACAGATTTTCGTAGTTTTGTAGCCTTTACAATTTCTTACTTGACAAGTTTTTCGTGATAATGTATCTGAACTTGTTGATAATTTTATAGCATGATTTTCTTCCTACGATTTTGTATACTCAACAGCGAGCTCTCTAGCTAATTAGAATAAAAATTCCTGTCCTGAAATATTTTCACCTGTTGTTTCTTTCTACAAAATCCAGGCATTTATTCCAGCTGGGTCCAAAATGTTGAAAATACCTAGAGGGGTCACCTACAAGATTTTGACTTCGCGCTGTATTTCCTTGACATCTGGTCCACTACAACTACTCCAAATTTTGTATCATTATAAAATTTAATCGTTTCCGGTATAGGTTTATTGCTTTTTTCAATTTCTATCGCTCTATGCATGGAACTGAGCACAACACTTTTTTTGTTGGTTTGCATTTATACACCGTAAAAGAAATTTGGTTCGAAATATAAAATTCCTTGAAAACAGGGTCATTTTGTCCTTTCGCATTTCTATATACACAGTTCTACCTGAGCAGTCGAGCTATGAGCTATGAGAACCAGAGCCTCCGTAAGTGCGACAAGTGGAGAAAACTAAGTGACTCAAAACTAAGTGACACAAAACTAAGTGACTCAAAACTAAGCCAACCGCTCAAAGATGGAAGACAAACAACAAGTGCCGCCAATAAAAATATTAAACAAAGGAGAAACCTTCTACATAAGTAGAGCTGCAGTAACAGCAAATCAAGCAAAAACAAGAAGCGATGACTGCTCAGATACAGATACAAATGAAGTAAAAAAAGGAAATATGCAAAAGAACGACGAAGAGCACCAACGATCCACCAAACCAGAATGAAAGCTGGAAGGTTGTAACTCTCAGCAAAAAACGAAAAATAACAACAAACGCAAATACTAGGAGAGTCGGAGAAACGGGAAAGCAACAATGGTTACAAGAAATCCCTCTCCAAAATTCATTCAGCGCACTACCACAAGATATGGAAATAGACCCAACAGAAACACCAGCAATCCATATCGCCAAACCGCCACCAATATACATAGAGGCACAAATAATAGATCTCCTCGTCGAACTACTTAACAACACGGAAGAATATTAAAGAATATTATTACATAAAGCAAACAAAACCAGATCAGGTAAAGGTACAAACACGTACCCCTGAAATATTCAGAAAAGTAACAGCGGCGCTAAAAGAAAAAAACGCGGAGTATCACATTTATCAGCTCAAAACTGATAAAAGCTATAAAGCAGTAATCAGAGGATTACACCCAAAAACAGACACAAAACACATTACCGAAGAATTAGCTAAAATCGGGCACCAGGCAAGATTAATTAACAACATAACCAGGTATGACACCAAACAACCACTACCTCTATTTCTAGTAGAACTAGTACCGAAAAACAATAATAAAGAAATTTTTGACGTTAAAAAGCTATTAAACACAATAATCACAGTCGAGCCACCCAGACAAAAAAAAGACATACCGCAATGTATGCGGTGTCAACAATACGGACACACAAAGAACTACTGCAACAAAATCCCGACGTGTGTCAAGTGCGCAGAAATGCACCTAACAGCTAACTGCCCATACACGGGAAAAACAATTGGTATAAAATGCTGCAACTGCGGTGGAAACCACCCAGCCAGCTACAAAGGATATGTAGTCAGAAAGCAACTACAATGTAAACTGTTCCCGCCGCTTCGAAACAGGACACACAACAATTCCCACGCGCAACAGTATAACACAGAATCTGTGACAACACCAAATCCACAGCACGTAATAAGCTATAAACACAGTAACATCAACACCGTCGGTAGCCGAAGCTACGCGCAAGTAGTCAACCAAGCGGCACCCTTAGACAACCAAACTCAGAACAATAACGGCAACGTTACTATACTACAGAAATCAAGGAACTGCTCAAACAAACAAAATGCAGTCCTCAGACAACAAACACAATAAATCACAACTATGCTACAACTAATTACTAACATGCTGAGCAAAAAATAAAAACGGACAGGCTTAAAATAGTAGTCTGGAACTCTAACGGCCTGCAACAAAGGGCCCTAGAAAATAAAACATTCCTGTACAACAATAACATCGACATACTGCTCGTATCAGAAACACACTTCACTACAAAAAGTTACATAAAAATACCGTACTACACCATATACGATACCAAGCATCCCTCAGGAAAAGCACACGGAGGGACCGCAGTAATAATAAAAAACGACATTAAATATCACCTACACAGCCAGATTAGTAAGGAACATGTACAAGCAACCACCATTACTGTACAAACTAGCAGCAACCATTTACAATTGTCAGCAGTCTATGTACCGCCGCGACACAAAATCACATCGCAAATGTAGGAAGAGTACTTTCAACACCCAGGCGAAAAGTATATCGCAGCTGGAGACTACAACTCAAAGCACACACTGTGGGGATCAAGAATCACTACACCACGAGGTAGAACTTTGGAAAACTACATTAGAAAGAATAACCTCAGTATACTATCCACGGGAAGATCGACATACCGGCCGACAGACCTGAACAAAATACCTGACCTACTCGATTTTGCAGTTACAAAGGGACTAAACGCAAATAAGCTAAACATAGCACCCAGTCTCGAGCTTACCTCTGACCATACACCCATAATAATTACCTACAGAAACAAACCAATACTTTACAACANATTCAGAGACGCTATGCAATAAAACCACCAAATGGCAAACATTTAAAGAAATAATTGAGAGCAAAATCAACTGCAACATCCCATTGAAAACACCTGAACACATCGATCAAGCAGTAACAACACTCACAGAAACTATTCAAGAAGCAGCCAGGGCAACCACTATACCCGAAACAACCAACAGACAAACAAAAACAATTCCATCACACATTCTCGAAAAAATTAGAGAAAAAAGAAAAGCGAAAGCAAAATGGCAAAAACTTAGAACAAAAGAAAACAAAACACAATTAAACAAACTCGCAAAGGAAATAAAAAACAAAATTAAAGAACACAACAACAACGAGTTCACAAAGTTCATCGAGTCACTATCTGCACACGAGAACTACAACTACTCCCTATGAAAAGCCACAAAAAAAAATGAGGAAGACAATAAAAACGATCCCAGCAATCAGAAGATCAGATAACTTATGGGCAAGAAGCAACGAAGAGCAAGCTGAAGAATTCTCTAACCACCTTTGGAACACATTTACACCACATAATATCAACAACAGCAACCACAATAGTCATACGGACGAGGATGCGCCAACCAGTGGTACATCAACGGACAAACGCTACACCATACCCAAAACAACAGCACAAGAAATCAAAAATATAATCGAGAAAACAAAAAATAATAAAGCACCAGGAATCGACCTAATCAACGGCAAAATCTTGAAAAACCTTCCGCCAAAAGCGATAAGACAAATCACTATAATATTTAACGCAATACTAAGAATTCAATACTTTACAAAAATCTGGAAACTGGCACAGATCATAATGTTACCTAAACCAGGCAAAGACCCACACCAAACCACATCATATAGACCGATATCATTACTACCAGTGTTCTCTAAAATACTAGAGAAAGTAATCTACGACTGCATAAAACCAATAATAGAGAAAGAAAAATTAATACCGGATCACCAATTCGGATTCAGAAACAAACACTCCACCATATAGCAAATGCACAGACTGGCCAATGAAATAATAATAGCACTAGAAAACAAACAATACTGCACAGCCCTCTTTATGGACATAGAGAAGGCATTTGACAAAATAAACCACAACAGCCTACTTCAATCAATCAGAAAACGGAGCAGATAAAGACAAAAAAACGGAGAAGTTAAAGAAATCAAGGCAGGGGTTCCGCAAGGAAGCATCTTAGGACCAGTTCTATACACATTATACACAGCCAACATACCAACAACTAACAATAGCAAAATACTGACATTTGCGGACGACACAGCCGTAATAATCAGGCACACTAACCCTGTAATAGCAGTTACATTACTACAAGTGCATATCACAAAAATAGAAAAGTGGCTCCAAGCCAAACAAATTAAAGCAAACCCCGATAAATGCAAGCACATTACATTCACACTGCGAAAACAGATACCACCAAACATTATACTAAACGGCACGCAAATAATCCAAACAAGGCAAGTGAAATAGGACTCCACTTAGATACACGATTCATATGGAAACAGCATATTAAATCAATAATAGACAAAATACAGATAGCAAGGAGACAAATGTATTGGCTAACAAATCGAAAATCCAAACTAAGTATGGAACACAAATTAAAAATATATAAATTGATCATAAAACCAATCTGGACGTACGGAATACCACTATGGGGAACAGCAGCAATGAGCCATATAACCAAAATAGAGACAATGCAAGCTAAAATTCTTAGAACAATAGTAAACGCGCCATGGTACGTCAGAAACGTGGACATTAGGAAAGATCTGAGAATACCAACGGTCAAGGAGGAGATTAGCAGATATGCAAGAAGGTACAGAGAAAGAATAGCAAGGCACCCGAACCGGCTGGCAGCGGAAACGGTCAACACATCATTCATAGAAAGAAGATTAAAAAGTAAACACCCAACAGATCTCACAAAGGGCACAACCTAACAAACACGATGATAGTACCCCACTGGGGGTAACCACCCACATGTTATATTACCGCTATAATATTTTACCAAATGTCCCAATGGACAAATTGTAAAATTTAAATTAATAAATAAAAAAAAAAACTTGTAAGATATTCTACCGTTTTCAGTTAAAAGAAACACCCTGTATATGGTGTAGCGACCAATCTATTACTTTGTCATTTTTCATTTATTATTTGTTTATACCTTTCTCACTATGTAATTATTACTCGTGATTTTTGATAGATTAATAATTTACAAATTGACACAAAAATAAATTATACAACAAATTTTATATGTCACTGAGATGTTTTTCATTATAGTTTAAATGTATAAAAAAACTCATTTTAAAAGGAAAGTTAGTTCAATGAATATAATATTATCTTATTAATATGTGTGTGTGTGTGTGTGTGTGTGTGTGTGTGTGTGTGTGTGTGTGTGTGTGTGTGTGTGTGTGTGTGTGTGTGTGTATGTATATATATGTGTATATATATATGTGTATATATATATATGTGTATATATAATGTAATGTAATATATATATGTAATGTAACATTCCTTGCGATATGTAGCCTATTTTTCGATCATTTCAGTATTATTCCTTAAGAATTCCTAGGTTTATGCGCAAATTTTGTGAATCTACGAACAAAAATTGTAACATTATGTCTGTAACGCACACTATACAGTATTGGTGGTTTATTCAATTGGAATTTTAGCATAGCTTATTAAAAAAAAATGTATGCATGACATTATTTAAATCCATTGCAAAATGCTATTCTGTAAAGTATAATAATATAAATATTGTTACAGTGGTGAACGAAATTTGAATACTTATTTGAGTAATTATCACAGAATTCTTTTTATGAATATAATATTATGTATTATTCGAAACTTTTTGAAATTTCGATAGCACTGTAATGAGACATGACTATTATAAGTGTAATAGTTCTGAAATAAATCCGAAAATGTATATAGTGATTACAAGGCATTTGTTGCAGACATACATTTAGTGAAAAATTAGTATACGGCGTGAATGGTAGTGTTAAACATATGTTTAACACAAAAGATGGTGTCACTATATATTGTGATTTATTAATGTAGTAAATAATTGACTGTTCAAATACTTCACTGATCTTTGAGAAGTATATACTTCCAATAAATATCTTATAATTTCTCAACATATTTTCAAATCGGCTTCAAATTTTCCAACGTCTCGTTAGAGTACTAGTGACATTTCAAAATGTTTTGTGTAATATGTAGATATAAGTTTTCTAGGAGTGCAGAATACTAATTATCATTAGTAACAGGATATTAATAACGTACTATAATATGATATTCTATTTGGTCCAATTATTGTTATTTCATTTCCTACAAATTCACTTAAATACTTATATTACTATATCATATAATGATATCAGTATTTAAATGAATTTGTTGGAAACGAAACAATAATATTAACTGGATCAGATAGAATATTGTACTATTAAATGTATAACTGAAAACATCTGCAATTTTGGCGGTATTGCGTCAAGATTTAGCCCCGAAAATTCTGAACAGTAACTAACGACAAAGATAGTTTTATCTCGGTAATTCATTAACAGGCATCAGTGTTATCCTATAATAGGTAATAGGATCTTCTTGATTTATGAGGAAACTGTGATATTAATTTTCCTCACCATAAAGTATGACGATAATTCGAAACGTGGCTTTTGGAATATAACAAACACACAGTACCTACCTAGCGTACGTATAATACGATATTCTTCTTAATTATGCATTGCTTGCAATTTAATATCTTCCTATATCATTAATATCCACTTTGTTTCTGATGTTACAATAGGCTTATTATATGTTATCATTGTTATCACATGTACATTGCAAATAAACGATTATACAGTGGCCTACGAAAGTATTCGAACGCTTGCTATTAAAACTTTAAACAAGTAAGATATATACGTTAAACTTCATGTTCTATGTTAAGTATCAAAATTATATATCCGAGATTTGGAGCGAACCCGATAACATTTGTGGAAGTTATGAAACATTTATTGCAATGATGTACAGAAACAAGATTACGAAAGTAATCGAATGGTATTAGTTATTTTTATTAAAATGTTCATGCAGAAAGCTAAAGCCAGAGAAGATCCAACTAAATATTAATGAAAAATAAGCTGGTGACATAATTCTATGACATTAGTCACTGTTTGGAAACATCGCTGGATGTTGTGTACTAGCATTTTAGTTATTTTAGGTTCGATAGAAATCCATGCATCTAAAATATTTTATTTAAGTATATCTTTCGAAGTTATGTCGTAATTTTTTAATCTTTTACCGATTATTTTATTTACCGATTATTTTCCCATAAATGTTCGACTGAGTTAAAGTCCGAAATTTTCTATACAATAATCATTTTTTCACAATTCTGGCTGTATGCTTGGAGTCATTGTGGTGTTTGAAATAAAAATTATTTAATAACTCCAATTTTATAATTCAGTCTTTTAAACTTTTTTTTTTTAAGAATACCTAAATATTTATATTTATCTAAAATACCATCTATAAAAACGAGATTTCCAGTGCCGCTTGTAGTCATGCACCGCCTCCCGTTGCCTCGTAACATCACGAAACCATTGCCATACCTTATAGTGGGACGTAATTTTTTAATATTCATTTCTGAGTTGGGTTGCCTGCAAAGATAACGATACGGGGAGCACGAGGAGGGCGTAGGACTACGCCCTGGGAAACCCCGATGAATCTGATATTCTCCTATAGCCAGATGGTGACTGGTCGGGGTCTTTGGCACCCACCAGTTTGCCGATCCGGTGCGGAGAACCTCGGAGAAGTTGGTGGGCCCATATCTGCCAAGACCACTCTCCTCACCTTCTTGTGAGGCTCTTGTCACACTGCACCAGCCCTTGACCGGGGCAGGGTGCGAAAGAGTGAGTGGCACCAGGATGGGAAACCTTGTTGACGACCTCGGCGATTTTTCAAAGTACAATGAACAGTAAAACGAACCAGAAATTCGTTTACGGTGCAGGGGAGGGACACCCCAGTACCGGCGCAGCCGCGGGTTGTAAAGCGGGCCCCGCTGCGTCGTCATCGAGCAACCGTGGCCGCCGGGGGTGGGCCGCCAGGCCCCTGGATACGCTTATGCGTCTGGCGAAGGGGAGACACGAACTGAGACGTCTCAGAAAGGGTCGGAGGTACCCGACGTTATGACCGTCGGCCCGGGATCTTCGCGGGATGGGATGCGGCGATGCCGCGGCGGAGGGATGAGATCCGACGACGAGATGTCGTCATGCTCTTCCTATTCTACCGTTACCTGCGCTTTCTGGAGAGGGAGGTCAGTCGTCTCCAAGAGACGGTGGAACGGCTGACCAAAGAACGCACAAAGAAGGTAGCCAAAGTTGATAACAACGACGGCGAAGGACAAGAGGTGAGGATCACCTCCAAGAAGGGGACGAAAGAAAATGGTCCCCGGGCCCCAACGAGAACGGTTATGGGTCCCCCTCCCTCACCTCCCCCACATCCCTGGTCAGCGTCGCGCCGCTTCCGCTGTCCCAACGGGTCGGGGAGTAACACACATACGAAGGGAACGGATAGATTCAGTGGCCCAGGACCTCGAGATCCACTAGAGGATCTCAAGATCCTGTTCCTCCGCAAGTTGGAGGAATGTCGGCAAGAAATAATGCCAGGGAGTGCGATCCCCCCGGCTACGGAGGCTGGCGCCGCCGCAAGAACCATACAAGCGCGATTGCGGTCGGCGAGAGACACCTCGCGGTCGACTGTGGAGTCGTCGGCCGACGAGGCAGGATTTATCACCATCCTAGGAAGAGGAAGAGGGAGAGCGGGGCAAAAGAATAGGAAGCCCACGGCACAACCTCTTCCAACGGTCGATGCGCCGACCGAGGACGCAAGAACCAAGGGACGGGAATCGTCGTCTTTTCAGTAGTCGACACTGCGAACACGGGCCTGAGCGCCCGGGACTACGACCGGAAGCGGCGGAACGAGAGCAAGGACTTTCGCGGAAGCGGCCGCTCGGCCTCCGGTGCGCCCTCGCACGGGAAAGGAACCCATGCGAGGACTGAGCAGCGGCGATGGACTCGGAGCCGCCGGGGCAGGAAAGAGACGCAACGCTGGAAGGCGGAACGCACACAGCGAGAAAGCGCCGGGCCTTCCCCGACCCCCACGGTGTGCCGCGGTATCGCTCACTGTGAAGGACGGCACGGGCTTCACGTACAGGGATGCGATGTCGGTGGTAAGAAGGGAAATCAAGCTCTCCGAAATCGACATCACGGAGTTAAGACCGAGGAGAGCGATCACGGGGGCGCTGCTGTTTGAAATCCCAGGCCAGGACGCTAGGAGCAAAGCATCGCGACTGGCCGAGCGGATGGCGGCCACGCTGAAAGATCTGCCCACCAAGGTAATCCTACCGCGAAGGACGGCCGAGCTAAGAGTGACCGGACTGGAGGACTCAGTCACCTCGGAGGAGGTGGCAGCCGCCGTTGCTGAGGCCGGGAGCTGCCACGCCGATGAGGTCAACGTGGGAGTTATACGTTCCGCTCCTCGGGGGCTCGGGTCGATATGGCTACGCTGCCCGCTGACAGCGGCCAGGGAAATCAGCAGAGGAAGAGACGCCCGACTAGGAGGTAGGATTAACGTATTCGTCAGCGGCGAGGGTTTCGCCCCTCTCTGCGCGCCGACTCCAATGCTTCAGGTGCATGGATTCGGGTCATGTGCGCCGGGAATGCACATCGACGGCCGACCGGTCGGAGCGCTGCTACCGGTGCGGAGCGCAAGGACACCGCGTGATGTGACACCATTGTATGGGGTCACCGGCATGCAAACCGCCTGCCCGTAAGAAGAGGGCTGCACAGGAAACCAAGACCATTCCAGGCGACGGTGAAGAGGAAGGAAACGACACCGCCGTCAATTGATCCCACGAAGGACAGAAGAGGGGTCAGAGAATTCGGACACAACGACTGCGAGGGGAACGGCCCGGAGGAGACTATGGAGACGGAGCCTTCCCCGACGTGAGCGGAAGAAGAGGAGGAGGACAACTGCTCCTGCAGTGCAATCTCAACCGCTTCCGCCGGGCTCAGGATTTAATGTTCCAGAGACTGATGGAGCGGCGGTGGCCGAGCCGTACAAGATTCCCGACGCGTGACGAGACGCTGGGGACCTGACCGGCTCAGTCGCCATATTCTGGACCGGGATTGCGGGAAGCCCCTCCTGCTCGGTGATCGAGCAGGGACGGGGCTTCGTGGCCGTGAAATAGGGCGACCTGGCAGTGGTGGCCGTCTACGTGTCGCCCAACATCAGCCGGACAGAATACGCCTCCTTCCTGGACGGACTCGCGGCTTGCGCGAGGCGTTTGGGCGCCTGCCCGTCACTGGTCCTCAGGGACTTCAACGTTCACTCAACGGCGTGGGGATCCTGCAGGACCAACGGAAGGGTGCGCAACGTACAGGACTGGGCGGCCGCACTCGACCTCCGACTTATGAACCGGGGGTCGTCTAGCACGTGCGTGGCGTGTCGCGGGGCGAGTCCATAGTGGACTTCACATGGGCAAACCCTGCCGCATCCCGCCGTGTTTCCGTTTGGTAGGTCTTCCCGGAAGGGACCCTCTCGGACCACCTCTACATCCTTATGGAGGTAGCCGTTGGCGGCGCGATGGGCGACAGTTCGTTGGGTGCCCGCGGGCCCATCGGCCCACCGGGAAGGAGAAGAAGATTCCCGCGGTGGGCGGTGACCCGCCGCGACGAGGGCTTCATGGCGGCGGCCGCTATAGCCGTCGCTTGGTTGGAAGAATCCAGAACCGACGAGGACTCGGAAGCGGGGCGACCCGGCTGAGGCGCGACATGCACGTGATCTGCGATTCGTGTATGCCGCGGTCTGGAGTCCCGCGCCACGCCGGCGCTGTGTACTGGTGGTCCAAGGAGATCGCTCGTTTCCGCGAGGCGTGCATCTACGCTCGGCGCCGGTACACCAGATCCCGCCGTAGGCGGCGGGTGGACGAAGCCACGGTGGCTCGTCTGTACGAGGCCTACCGCGAAGCGCGGAGGCCCCTGCAACGAGCCATCAAAGAGGCGAAGAGGCGGGTCTGGGACAAGCTTCTGGCCAACCTCGACTCGGATCCCTGGGGGCGCCCTTACAAGATGGTATTGAACAAACTCCGTCCATGGGTGCTTCCCTCAACGTAGAGCATGGATCCTCGGTTCCTGGACGATGTCGTCGGCACCCTGTTCCCGGGATCAGTGAATGAGGGAGATGACAGCTTTACCGAAGAGGAGGAGCAGGAGTTTCAACCGCCGGAAGAAGAACCACCGCGTGAAGTTGGAGAATTGAGGGTCACCGAGGAAGAACTGGCCAGGGTAATCGGGAGGATCGGGGCGCGGAAGACCCCGGGTCCCGATGGAGTCTCGGTCCGCCCGTGGAAGGACGTCGCCGGGGTCTTGGCCCCGAGACTAATGCATCTGCTCGACGGATGTCTGTCTTGAGGTGAATTCCCCGCTTTGTGGAAGGAGGGGCGGATGGTCCTGCTGCCGAAGCCGGGGCGCTCCCCGGATTCGCCTTCCGCCTTCTGGCCGGTGTGCCTTTTAGACGAGGCGGACAAGCTGCTGGAGAGAGTTGTGGCTACCCGCCTGGAGTCGCATTTGCCCCGGAGTGTGCCCGGACTGCATGACGGCCCGTGTCCGCTCCCTTGTCGAAGGGGCTGAGCAGCGTAGTTACGTGGCGTTGGCCGTGTCACTGGATGTGGTCAACGCCTTCAACAGCATCCCCTGGGACAGGATATGCCGGGCCCTCGAATTTCACCAGGTACCCGCGTACCTGCGGGGTGTGGTCCAGGCGTTCCTCCGGGACCGGAGTATCGTCTATACCGTCCGAGGCGGAGGGGTGACCGGGAGAGCTGTGCACCTCGGTGTCCCGCAGGGTTCGGTGTTAGGTCCGTTGTTGTGGAACATCGCGTATGACGCAGTGCTTCGAATGCCGATGCCTCCGAACTCGGCACTGGCGTGCTACGCCGACGACACGTTGGTGCTGGTCTGGGGCACGGCAGGGAGAACCGTCCGCCTGGCATAGCTGGCGGTGACATGCGTGGTCGCCGAAATCAAGGGATTGGGACTGAGGGTGTCCCCTGAGAAGTCCAAGGCAATGTGGTTTTGCCGTAAGGCCGGTCACGGGACGCCTCCAGCGGGTTATCGCCTGAGGTTGGAGGGGGCTGAGATGGGGGTCGGAACCAGCATGAAGTATCTGGTCCTGACTCTCTACAGCCACTGGATCTTCGGCGCTCACTTCGAGCGCCTGGTGCCGTTTGTCGAGGTGACGGCGTATGCCTTAGGACGTTTGTTGCCTCGGCTGGGCGGGCCCGATGTCGGAGTGCGCCGGCTGTACGCCGGCGATCTGGGCGGCGGACCTGATGACCAACCGTCGCAGTCTCCTAGCGGTCAGGAGGCTGCAAAGGACGGTGACCATCAGGGTAGTGAGGGGCTTCCGCGCTATTACTGCGGTGGCGGCGGCGGTGCTCGCCGGGTTTCCCCCGTTCGAATTTGAGGCCCTGAGGTGTCGCGAGATTTATCTCCACACTCGGGGTCTGTCGGATGCGGTGGGCCCGGTGGCCGCCGACGTCAGGGTTCGGTCTCGGCGGGCTTTGCTCGATAGATGGCGCGCCAGCCTCGACACGAGAGCGGGGGCATCGGGGATAAGGGTCCTCGGGGCTGTCCTTCCAAACTGGGACGTTTGGTTGTACGGCGGCGGGCCTCCCCTGACCTACAGGGTGACGCAGGTGCTCACCGGACACGGTTGCTTCGGCGAATATCTGTACCGAATCGGGAAGGGGGCGAGCGCGCGCTGCCACCACTGCGATGCGAGCGTGGATTCGGCGCAGCAAACGCTGGAATACTGCCCGGCGTGGGCGCGGCCGCGCTACGACCTCATCGTGGAAATCGGTTGGGATCTCTTCGCCGCCGCCGATCCTCCAGGCATTGCTGGTAAGCGAGAGAAAGAGGAGGGCCGTGACCTCCTTCTGCGAGCAAGTTATGCTTCGAAAAGAAGCCGTGGAGAGGGTGAGGATGCGGTACTCTCACCCTGAGAGGATTGACCGGCGAGGGCGCGGCAGAGGCCACAGACGAGCTTCGGTGATCGCGCTAGGTCCGCCGCGCCCCCCGGTGGGGTGCAAACCTAGGGGCTGGCAACTCAGCGCCCCGGGGCCGTAAAGCAGCCCGGTAGGGGAACCGGACTGCCTGGCACGATGGCTCCGGCGACGTATTGAGCGCGGGGGGGGGCGGGGGGGGGGGCAGTGTGTCGCTCGCACCGGTTCTCGGGCCCCTATCGATCACAGCCGGGATGGTCATCGTGGAGGTTTTAGTCGGTTGGAGTCCGGCACTACCACGCCGCTTTTCCCCAGAAGCGGCCTGGTATCCGTGCGGATTTCCTCCACGTTAATAATAATAATAAAAAAAAAAGACATAACAATACAAACACATTATATTTGTTTTCATCTGAGAATGTAACTTTATTACCGTACAGCAGAAAGTAGTATCTTTATTTATAATACCTTTGCAAATATTAAACGTCCAACTTCATTTATCTTATTAACGTACATTTTGTTGGAATTCTACCATGAAAATCATTGTTTCGCAAAATTCTACGACATAATTCTGCGTGAACATTCTTTCCAAAGTAGTTGACAACTACTTCTTCTTTCTCTGTTAGTTAGTTTCTTGGGACCGCCTGTAGGGTGTTTGTTTGTAGACACTTGATTTTTCATCTTTCCATAATTTTCATATCAATTCTCTCTTGAATATCTATGTCTCTGCTTTTTCGAAGCTCGTCAATACATTACTTACAGTGAAGCACAAAATTCACTGCATAATGTTTCTACATCAACTAAGTGTACTAGTGTTTCTACTTTGTATACAAAAGCATTGTTTATTCGTTTAAGATTTAAGCCTTCGATTACTTTTTTTGAATCTGTTTTTGTATATCATCGCAATGAATGTTTTATAACTTCTACAAATGTTATCGAGTGCATTCTTAATTTTAGATATAGAATCTTGATATTTTCATCTATATTTGTATAGTACTTATGACATTGATTTCACATCTTGTGTAATGTGCATGTCGTAATTATTTACATTATTCGATAGCGTTTGAATACTTTCGTGAGCCGCTATTTGTTTTTAAGACATCCTATCAAATTTATCAAATACATGAATTCAGATCATTAAGTAAAGATCGTTATTTGTTATATTGTTATCTATTTTTAGAGACTAATAATAGACTTATTATATTTTATTATTAATAGATTTATTGTACATATATCAATATATCAATATTTCATATATTTTATTAGATTTACTACGTAAATCGATTGATGCCATCAAATAAAGATTGTTATTTTTTATGTTTGCAGTTGTTTAGTTTTGAAAGATAGATTTATTAAATTTTATCGTTATCCAAAATATTATATCTATATCCATAAATTATATCCATAAATATTGCTGGGATTGACGCTTAAGTGAACTGGTCAATCATAAGTCAGGCATCGATCGAAAACTCGAAACGGGAACTATTGTCAGGGATATAACCGCATAAGTGGTTGGATATCAAGTGTACATTGGTTGACGTGTTGAAAATGTAATTTGATATCAACAACAATGGCATTGCGGCGGCTATACCAGCTGCAATTTCGCTTCCGTAATCAATATTTCGTGTTTCGTTCGTCACTTTGAACGTTCGGTTTTTATGAATGCTTTTTTCTCTGTTAATTGAAAGCTGAATGAAATGAAAAAATAGTTGCTTTTTTGTTTTTATTACTTCATGACGGATAATATATTTTTAGAATATTTCTTATTTCGAACTTAGTAAAAAAATAGATAAACACCTAAGCAGAAAAATAGATTAGTTACATAACAAATATATTAATTAAAGTTCGTTTGTTGAATTCTAATTATGAGCAAAAATTTCATTTACAGAGATTTTGTTAAACATGTTTCGAAAATGTTTCAAATATCTAGAATAGTAAAAATGTTCTAAGTACCGAATGTTTTAAGTAGATATAATATATCCTTTTTTTATATCAAAAACATCAACTATTTTTAATTTTTTAAAAGTAATTCGATAATATTTTTTTATGAAATTTCTTTTTTGATTTAAGTGTAAATTAAAAAACTAATTGTAAATTTAATACATTCTTAACTTATATATCTTAACCGTATCATTAACTATCTTTATCAATGAATGAATAATATTAATACCATTATTACTATATTATTAATGAATAATATTAATGAATAAGAAGAATATGTAATCTGTAATATGTAATATGTAATAAGTAATAAGTAATAAGTAATAATCTGAATATGTAATATGTAATAAGAAGAATATGTATCTTTGGTACGTAAATACATACGCATGCAGAGCATTCTGCGAACAAGAAGATTTTTATTCTATTTTCTAGATTATAATGATTAAGATTAAAAATTCTATATAATATATATGTATAGGTCTATTATTCTTGTTACTAGAGTATAGTGCTGAATTTCCAGAAGCGTTTATTGTTAATTTAATCCATCACCTGTTTCTTATAAGTTCTTATCAGTTGTTTTCACTCTAGCAGTGTTTGTTCTAATTAAGAAATTTGTAAACATTTAACATTTTATAATACACTATAGAGGGCCCGAATTTTAATAATAGTAAAATAATTGAAAAAAACGGGACTTTATGATTGTTATATTTTATTATAATTTTGTATTTGACATCTATAACGTTTTCAACTTTTATGTGTTTGCAAACAGCAAATATCACAAAAATACTTTTTCTATTAATGTTTCATTATTTTCGTACCAATTTCGTTGGTATGTTTATGAAGTCGATAAAATGCTTGACAGCAATTTTTCAAAGGAAATGGGCATGGTTATTTGAATTGTACCGCTTTCAAAAATGTTTCGCTTCGAGGGTTTCGATTGCTTTTCACCGTTGCACAGTTGGCCGGTTCCACGAAATCAAATTGAAACTTTCATCAGTGCTTTTCATTAATCGATTCGGTTCGTTTCTATAGTGCGACGTATAGCTACAAACGTTCTATGGTTTCGATTTCAAAATTTATCTAATTTCATCTATGGAAATCCATCGCAGTAAAGTAGCTTTTATTCCAGTACTCTTCATTTTGTTGAGTTAATTTATATTCCTAGATACACTATCGAGAGAATCTATTAATTGAAGCGGGTTAAATTTATATCATTAATTGAATTTACTGTGTATTGAGTTGCTTGTATCTTAAATGTAGTATGAACTAAAATTGGATTATACTCGTGTATGATTTTCTGTAATTTTGGAATTGGTGATACTTAACGAATTGCAGTTAGTTTAACATTATGATCCAAAATTATGTAGACAAGGAAAATTGTTGTATAATTAGTGTAGAATATAGAGTAGCTAAATTAAGTGATTGGAAATAAAGTATTGGTTTTTGATTGGTAATACATTGTTAAAAGCAAATTACTCTTTGTAGAACAGGGATCTTTTCCCTTCTATGTAAACTGCATTGACGTTTTTTTAAAATTATCTCATACCGTCAATCATTGCTTATTTCGATAATTGGCTTGCTCTACTTCGGTAATTTACGGTTTACTATACACTGTTATTATATAACATTGTAATACTGAAATAAAATTTTATTCAGAAATTGGAGAAGTATGTGAATAGTCATACCTTTTTAAACACTAATAATATCCAACGAAGATAATAACTTTAAACTCATTGAGTAGTGTAGTAGTATATTATTCAGAGTACCTCATATGTATACATTGCGTATAGTACATATATTATAACATATATGTAACTGTTATGATCTGGTCTTGATCTTCGGTGTTTGTAACCGTTATGTGTTACTCTAGATGTCGAATCTTAGATTTCTCGAATTATATTTATATAAAAGCGGTAGTTGCTACTATCAGAAATAGTTATTAACTATTTTGATTGTTTCGACTCTCGTTATTTTTGAAACGAGGCAAACGACTGAAAGCAATGGTTTCAGAAACGTGTCGCACCCTTTTAAAACGCGACACTATTTCGAATATTCCAGTAGGTTTTGTTCTTAACTCCTTCGGGTCAACTGAATGGAATAAATTCGGAAACTTGTCGCACCCTTCTAGAGTGCGTCCCTATTTTGAATTTCCAAACTGTTGTATCCTTGATGTTCTAATTCGTTAATATAATCGTATGGGTAGCGTTAACTAGCGTATGAATACAACTGATAAATAAGATTCCACGTTTCTTTCGGCTTACTCACTATGTGCAGGGGCACTAGCATGGGAAGGATTAAAGTTTTCCTGAAATAAATAAATATTTTCAGTATCTTCTTGATTGTTGACAATAATAATCAATGAATAGTTTTATTGAAATCGTACATGTAATACGAGTCCGAAATCGAAGAAGATGTTACAATGTTTAACTTCTCACCTTGTTTATATGTATAGTGCTCTTTCTTCTAGAACCTTCGGTGGAAGGACCGTTGGGATGTTGATGGTTCATTAGGCACTTCAGCGATTATACATTGTCGCCGAGTGCCGCCACATCTTTATCTCCATCGGATTTGAAGTATGCCGGTCGTGACACTATCATGGGACAATTGTCATGTGACGGATTATTCCATGATAGAGCGGAGTTTTGGTACGTGATTACTTCTGCGGATGCTGCAATCTTCGTTTCTGCCGGTGTTCTTTCAGAAGTATTAGAGTGTCAGCTGATGTAGTTTTCATGGAAGTATTATTCAAGTTTCTCCTTTTTCGGAAGTCCTTACTACTGCTCTCTTCTTGCAGTATTGTAGTATAGTGGAAATATGGTTTAAAAATTACCTGGTGAACTATAAACAATGTTGCGAGAAAGCTTAAGTGCCGAAAGCTTCGGTACACTTCAATGGGCCAAGCGACTCATCAATATGTCATCGGTCCCTCAGTCGAATAGTTACGCGGAAGAATGCCATTACGCGTGACCATCATTGCAGACAGTTAGGGACGCGTACGCGGTGGGGATATGAGAAAACGACAAAAGGATGCTTAAGGGAGAAAGGCGATTAATTCTCAGTCAGCGAGGAGTTAATTGCGAGTCGTGAGTTGAGTTGAAATAGTTGAGTCCAGAGAGAATTGCCGAGTTGTTATGATTTGTTAATTGTTAGTTGTGAGTTGTCAATTATCAATTTAGTTGCCTTAGTTATATCACATTACTGCATTAAGTTCATGTTAAATAACCATCGTTTCCCGTTTAATCCACTGTAAATAAATCCATCTAACAATAAATTTATCATATAGGATAGAAATCATTGGAACTCTTAATTTCTAATATTTCCGATAAATGATCCTATAGTATTAATTTCTGCTTATGATGGGTCGTACTCTGCTAAACGCGTGGTTATCTTTGCTGATACTTGATCTTTTGGTGCTTGCTAGTTGTTTGTCGCTGTTGATGCCGTGTGAGAAAGTCGTAGCATCTCAAATTCCATTACCTGCTTATTGTACTCCGTATTGTAGTGGGGAGAGCGCGTGCAAGGCGATACGTGTTAGTGGACGTCTCATTGTTTCTTGTTTCTATTTCGATATTTTTAAATTTTTAATTTGTTTATAATGTTGTATGTTGTGTATTTATTTATTGATTTATTGCGATATTAAAGTATTTATACGCGTAGTGTCTTTTATTTCCTTTAAGCTTTCTGTTTTTTTAATTCCATTCGCCTAGAGTTGTGCTCGTGCTATTCGCAAGTTAACGGCGTTCACGTTACGGCTCGTGTGGAGCGCGAGACGTGACAGTAACACTTATTAAATTGTGTTATCATATGTATATTATGATGTACCTTTCTTAATTTATATTTTTCAAACGAATGTTTACTTTTGGAAGTTTATATATATGTCGGAGATGAAAGGACATCGGGGCCTTTCTTTTGGAATGTTGGGGTTAGGTTAGGAAAGTGTAAATTACATTTAAGCTCAAATATCTAATATCATAAACCAGAAATTCCGAAGAGTCAGTTTGTAATGATGTAGGAATTGAAAGATAAAATCTTGGAAGATCTATCCGTCGTATCATCGCCAAAAAATTATCTGCCGCGTACCTTTACTACGAGAAACAGTTCTACTCCCTTCCATAGATAATGACAGAGGAAGGGAGGAGGTGACCGATACACTGATTGGTAGTTTGGATTCGTAAAAATTATCCAATCGGCGTGCATTACTAATAATTAAATACTATTACGTATTTCAACTTATTTAACTAATCTCATCACGAGATTGGTAGTTTTTAGTCTACAGACATGTGCAAATTTCATCAAGTTCGAATGATATGTCACACATGTCAACCACAGATAATGTGGCTACAAAATATATTTGTTCATCAATACATTTATTATAGCATTCATACACTAATTAATTAAGTCCAAGTATATTAAGTTTCATATCATTTAGTAGCACTATAATATGACTACAGAAATTTAATATTGTGAAAATGAAATTTGGAATCGTAGTCATTGCCTCAGAAATTTTCCTTCAACATCGTATCAAATTACATCAAACAACATCCCTGTTAACTGGACTTCGTTGAGCCATAAAGCGATACGAAGGGTGAATGTGTCTACCAGTCTAGAGTCTGTATCGAGTCTCAATCGTTTGAGGACAGAAATTACCGTGTTGAGTCGATACTATTTTAGCCTACCATTAATTAAATAGTTGAACCAGTTTTCGATTACAACGCAGCCAACCATAAATTAATTCTAATTACATTCGGATCGTTTCTTGTTCGTCTTCCACGTCCCATATTGCCTGTACACTAATTTCGCCTGTATGCATATGTCCGCTATCTTGACCTGGTTACCGCTATTGTTTACGGTCTTATGGACAAAACACTGTGCTGCCCTTGCGTCATATACACGCGCAAACACGTGTATGTACGTGTACAATGGTGCCAGTGGGTGTGGGTTTGGTTTCGAGGAGAAGATCGATTGCATTAATATGGGCCCGCTAGGCTTCCAACTACCGCTGATAGTTGATAATTGTAAATTGCTTTCAAAAATTCTTCGAGAAGATTTTGAAATTCTAGATGAAATTCTAGGACCCTAGTATTTTTTGTTTATGGAGATATCATCGTTATTTGTGAAGTAGAGGTTTAGTTAGTTCTTGAAGAGAGAATATATAGGGTAATTAGAGGTTGAAGATAGTATGGAGAAAGTGAAGAATGCCAGGGGAAAAGGTGCTAATACGTATAATTTAGTGTGAGTCAATGGCGCTCATAATATTGCAGTGCTATTGTTATATGTAATTCTTACATGTTCAGATTTATATAGATGTTACAGATTTAGGCAACCAAGCCACAAAATAAAATTTATAAGTTAACAAAACTAGATAATATACAAATTTGGTAATTTGAAAAATAAAAAATGTAGACGCTTAGAAATTGTACAATTAAAAGATTTGAAATTTTGAGATTGTGAAAACTAAAAAATTTGGAAATTTCGAAGTTTAAAAATTCGAAAAGTCATATAGGCACTTATTATTCGGATTGTTATTTATATTATAACGCTACAGTAAATATATGTTTTAGACAGGAAAATATTTCACGTAGAACCTTACAGCTACATTAACAATGCAACATTATGGAACCATAACGTAGACTATAAAGTAATAAAATAGGCCACTTTTTAAAAGGTGTTGAAACTAATACGACATATCTATAGAATGTTGCATTTAATAAAGTATTATTATTTTTATCTCTCTTCTTAAATCAAAAACTTTTTATACCGTCTACAAACCGCTAACGCGCCAACCATCTAAAAATTGTATACCTTCCCTTCAACGATCTTGTTCAAATATTTGTTTCTCGTGGTAGGAACCCTGAAGCCAAACAAATCTCTCCTTCCATTTCCCGAGCTAGTTTGAAACATCGTTCCACAGTTATTCGCTTGTTCCCGAAAGATTTTCGTAGAATACGAGATCTTCGTGGTTTCTAGTCGCGTTGAATCTTTCCCTCGTGGAAAGTGCATCCATAATGAGCGAAAACTTTTCGAAGGTATTATTCTATTCTAGTTCCGTACCTGTTGAGTCTATATTACGTTGGTTGGTTCGTAAATATTAATGGTAAGATCCTAAGTAAGCCGTAATTCTAACCTGTGTTCTTCACCGGAACTTTCGCTCATGCCGTTAGTGCCGCATTGTTTCTTCACATTTTATTTTATTATGTTTTAACGTTGCATGAACTCCGTATATGTATGTATATATGGTTATTAGAGACGATAACTAAAGTTGAAAATTTTAAGACTAAATATAAAACTTTCAAAATTTATTTTCTCTCACTGAGATTTTCATTTAGTTTCTTTAATCTGGAATTTAGAATGAGACTTTCTTATATTTAAGGCGATAAAGATTTAAATTTTTCTAGTGCTTTTCTTTAAATTTATACTTTTATTGTTTAAAGGTTCGTTAATACTGAAAGAATTAAAAATTCGATTAATTCGTAAACAAAACAAATAATACTTGGTATTAAAAATATTTCCATACTACATAATCAACTATTTGGAAAAGAAACTTGGAAATTAAAAACTTTATTTGTTTGTAGAAAAGAAAATGATATTCTTTAAAACAAGGAACTACGTATAACTTATCACTTCGAATGTTAGGTAGCAATATCTCGATTTTCTTCAGTTAAATCTGTTGTTTTATATTAAAAATCTTTCTCAGTGTTTTTTTTTTTTTTAAAGTTGTTACAGTTATACAGCTCGTTGTGACGTTAAAAATTCTTTTAGGCAGATACTAATAACGTTTCGTTGATTAAAGCTTTTCCTAGTTGTTTCTAGTTGTCCTTAGAAGAATAATTATAATCATCAATATTTAAAGAATATATATGTACAATACAATACTTCTTTTGCTTTTAATATTCATTTTACTCTAATTCAAGTATCTTTTTGAATGTACTAGGGCACTGTATTTATTTGAACCTATATGCAATTGAATACATTGGTGTGTATGCACAATAAATAAGCACGATTTTCTCAAATAGGACTATCGGGTAAGGCAATTATTAAAAACGAACAGTTAATTTAGTACAATTTACCAAAGCTCCACTAAATAGTTTATTATTTTCATTAAATAAATATTTCATGAAATTAAAAATCTCGATAAGGACAATTATTGCTTAATGTTATAAGTTATAAAAACCAATTCACGACCTGAAATAAATCGAAATCATATATAGAAGGAAGTGACAGACATCGATAAAATCTTTAGATTTAGTATTGTAGTTCTAGACCGAAAGTGGTTTTCATCATTTTTAACAGTTTGCAGCCCGCAGCGCAATTAGCACTCGTTAACTAATTCTGATATCAGTATGTATATAATTGACGTAAATCTACAGAACCTATGTTTTAAATTTTCATTAGAGGCTTAGATAAAAAAGCTGTAAATAAAGACTTTTACTATCATCCCCACAATTTCAACCAATTGCAATTTTCTTGAAATTTGTTTAGCTTCACAAAGAAACTCCAACTGTTTACCCCAATCTAAAAAATAAGTTATTTTATTTTAAAGTTTGTTCGGGTACTTTCGTGAGCCACTGTACATATCTCTCATTTCTCATCCAAATCTTATTATACATTTATATGATCTTCTTCTATTCTTTTTAAATGCTGAATCAATTTCCGGAGGACTACAAGAATGAATTTTTTATACAATTTTCAAAATACGATGGCGAAAAGAATATAAATGGAAAGCACAATTATCAGCAGATTCTTACTTCTTCTTCTTTTCCTTCATCGTCGTGTTTTTCTTCTTCTTCCGAAATCATGCATTCTTCGTTTGCCTATCATCGTTTTACGAGTGCCTTCACGACGGAGTCGCATTAACATTTAAACTTCCCGTTTTCTCGGTCGTAAGTGACGCTTCGAAACGGGCCGGTTCATTAAATTCGCGTCGTTAAAAGAGTCGAGAGGATGTTGGAATACCTTACAAGGCGCGCCCGAGTGTTTGAATATTCCTT
This sequence comes from Bombus picipes, assembly GCA_014737485.1. NCBI lineage: Eukaryota > Metazoa > Arthropoda > Insecta > Hymenoptera > Apidae > Bombus > Bombus picipes. The sequence continues at coordinate 1,731,960 of JACXIP010000042.1, read as the reverse complement.
TAAAATTAGCATTCGTTAACTAGGAAACTTTGTTATTCGTCTAACTCCTACCTCTTGTACCATATCGTTTAACAATAAGCTTTCCAATTAAATTTAAACTGAAACATCCAATTAAATTGTGTTTGATCGTAGTTGGGTATTCTTCATGAGAAAAGTCTTGTGGACGCCGCGCTTTCGTCACTTTTTTCCTTTGCTTCTTATATCGTGAAGAATTTAATTTTTTGGCTGTAAGGAAGTTTTTTAGTGGTTTGTATAATAATTGATTCTTTGAGTGCGGAGCTCTTGATACGCAAACGCACTTTTTTGACGATACGCAGCTTGCAGTAAGAATCGCTATGAACTTATGTGAATTTTTTCGCGTACCGTGTATTCTATCGAAATACGCGTCATGTTAATTATCAATACAACGTCTAACTAAGTTATTTTGTTTTAATTCTTTATTTAAACTATATGAAATAAAATATTTTCATTTTTATCGAACATATGTATATGATTTACTTAAAAACGTTAATGTCATAAACGCGATAATTTAAAAATTATAATGAATCTGTATCTGAGGCAGGTCGTATACACGTTATTACATACAGATCTGGCAACTCTTGTGGTGGAAGTAAGACTTTTACTATAAGGCAAAAGTTTCTCAATTAGTCCGCCAAGCAGTAAGCGCTTCAATCACTGCGTTTAAGTTACGTATGAAACTTGATCGTATACACATGGAACTCCCCAACACCCCCTTCCTTTACTATATATTTTCCTTTATAATTTTATTTTAATTTAATCATTTATTTTGTTTCGTATTTTTCTATTTTGTTTTTCAGCGTTTGTCATAATGTGAGCGTGGATATATACTCTAGTTCCCGCATTAAAAGCTTTTTATAAGTTTTTGTTCCTTCTAAGTGTGATTAACTATTTTTGCTTGATTACAGACAAATAGTAATATCATTCAAACGATAAGCAATATTGATAAGTTGGCTTATTTTATCTTTAGTTATTAAGCTAGACAGGCACGTTTTATTTAGCCCATTAACGAAAAAATGTAATTAAAAAGCCGATCATATACGCGTGGGATATGGCAGTGGTATATAGTTATATATATTATGTATATGTCGGAGCTGAAAGGACACCGGAGCCTTCCCTTTGGAACTTCGGAAAAATCCGTAAAATTGTAATCTAAAGTCTACCATAGCCATAATTAAACAATTGTCGTCATTCAATCCGATTGTATTTGTTCGAGATTTGTAATATTGAGCTTGGGCTCGAGGCGACAACCTGTCGTCGAACGTAGCCGTGGTCAAGGGATGAACGCTTTGTCTAACAATGGTATGGGGTAATAATATAGCTCTCCTTAAAAGAAATATTTGTGGCGGCACGCGACAGTAAACATTCCAACGGTCTCTGTCCCGTGGCCCGCCACACGCAGACCTTATTCTTCGAGTAAGATGATTGCCAGATGTCGATGCTTCTCCGCAGTACATGTTCAGCTAGCCTGAGGACTCGTTACGAATCTTAAGATTTAGTTACCTAAAGTCCTTCAAAGAGACAAACAGTCTTTGTCCCAACTACGGGAAGATAAGGGAGATCTATTTTTCAACGAACGACGCTTCCCGCTAGCAACCTTCCCTCAAGGACGACTAGCATCCTTTTCTAGCCACCAACATGGAAATTGACCAATTAACAGGAACGTCAATTTCCCTCACTTTCTGAACGAAGGCTATCCTCGACGAATCCGATGATCTCGTGTCCTTAGACACACCCCATCATAGTTTTCCTCTGCAGCATCATCGCGACGGAAATTCATTCTCTCTCGTGAGGTCGTATTAGCGAGTGACCTATCGTCTTTACGCTCGGTGGATATTCACGTTTTAACAAAGAGTTAGCTTAGTAATACTTGCATCGTAGCCAAGCAAGTCGAGTACGACTTGGGCTTTGGAAGAAAGCGCATTCTGTTACCCTGTTGACCGCGGATTCGTTGTTGGACCTAGGGTCATTGCCATTAGTTTCTCGAGTGTCTAATTACCACAGTTTCTTGTCCAATTCTACAATAGTCGTATTTACATTAGTCAATGTTTTCTCTATTGCATAACGCAATATTACAATGTGTAATCCAAACGAAGATTCGTTTCACGCCTCTAACCCTAATCATAATGCGAACCCGACATATATATGTACAAACATATATATGTATATATACGTGCATATAATTACGTATTATAAACGCGTAAAAATAATAAACAAAATATGTGTATACATGTTTTACGCATGCAGTGATCACAGTGTTCTATGGTTAGCAGTCGATTAGTAAATCACATCTTATGACTTCTGACTTATGAAATTATAAGCCTTACCTCCACCAAGGGACATATTGTGTATTGTGACGTGAAGACAATGTAAAGTGACCACGGAAGTGGTTTTCTAGAAAACAAATGAAATCTCATTTATTGTCGTTGCTAAGGTAAGTGTAGGAACTTAAGTAGATAAGTATGTATATGGGTTAACGTACAACAGCGATGCGATCTTGCAGCGGTGTCGCTGTACGATTCGGCAGGTCCTTGTTTTTAGTTATGCAATACACACGGGCGTGCAATTCTTACCGTATCACAACTGACAAGAGATTAGCGCTATGATTGCACGTCATTTACCGAATCGCAGAATTGTCGTACATTGCAAAGACCAAACATCGCTTTGGATATTGGATACTTTGTACGTTCGGATTATGGATCGTTTGGTCATAGAATTGTTTATTGAGGAAATTTGCAAGTATCCCAAAATATAGAATGTATCTTGCGAAGCACTATGATAAGAATAAAAAACAGTTGGTGTGGATTAAGCTTGCGAGTAATTACATACCAAAGAAATACCTGATATCGAAAAGAATGTTATTAGTAAGATTTATTCTTTTTAAAAATTATATGTATCTGACAAACAAATGCAAAAGTTCATACTCATTCAGTACTTCCGAACACACTAATGTTTTTGTAAAAAACATAATTTTTATATTATACTGTAATATACATGAATACAATTGCATGTTCTATATGTATCTTTTATTCAATCATAGTTATACAAAATAATTGAATACGTCAACACTACGATAGATATATTGGTCTTGCTAGGACACTTTTCCATTATCATAAAAAAAATATGCAGCAAAATTATTTCTCATTCGATTTACGTTTAAACCTCCTTGTCTCGATGCAGTTAAATTTTCAGTTTTATATGATAATTCAATTGTAGTTAGATCTTCCGGTCGTATCTAGTTTAATCCTATCTACTACGAAAAAAATATTATAAAGAATGCAGCAACATTTTATAATATCTACAGTGGAAGATACTTTTACATTGAATGGTTTATTTGGAACTGTCACTTTATTCCATAGACTACCAAATGCACATTCTACGAAACGCCGATAATTTAAAATACGTATTTTATGAATCTAATAGTTTAGTAGTGTAATAACTAATTTGTGCAAAAGAATAAAAGCTTCGTCGCCAATAAGCACAAACGGCATGATTATTGATTTCATTTTAGGAACTGTTTGATTTCTTGAAATTTTTAGATCATTGATGTAGTAACTTATGGATCTTAGAGTAAGGACAAGTAATGATGTTTTATTTAGAGTTCAGTGTAGTTTAATAAGCGATACTCAATAACAAAAGGACCGATTACAATATCGTCGTACGTGTTATTATCATACTCTCAGGTTCCTGCACTTACACTCTCTGACTTCTCGATTCACACTCCGCGACCTCTCAACTCACACTGCCCATTCTCAACTCGCATTCTGGCCGTTCTAGCATCCCTTTGTCTTTTCCTAGGCCCACCACACACGCGTTCCGCAGACGCTCGTTGCCAGGGTCACGTAGATCTTTTCCACAAAACTATACTATTGAAAAGACCGACGACACATTGATGGACCCGACGGTGCCTCGGTTTTCGCGACATTGTTCATGGTTAACTCGATGTTTCTTAGATGCTTTTCCTCGATACTACATTGATGCATAATTTTTTTATAAAATCTATGTAGCTGTTTTAATAAAAGGTATGTAGATATTGTAGCTGCCGGAAAAGAATCTGATCTCTGGATCGGTAGAAATTTGTAAAAAACAGTCCGTTCAAAAATACCCTTGTCGTTGAAATTCAAAGTCAGTCTTTTTTTTTTATTGCAGCGTATATTTTACACGTCATAAGGATGAAAAGTCTCAAAGGAACTATGGATCGCAACTCAACCGTCCTTTAGGAAAAAAATTTTAAAGTTTCAATAATTTTTGAATTGAATTTATTCATCATATATTTACATTTATATTTACATTTAGTGAAAAAATAGCGTGATATTAACGAAGCAGCAGAAAATGATAGATTAGCTCGTGATATATATCAGAATTCAAGAATAATGGAAGATCTTCACGAGCAGAAAAGGTACCGTGATAATGCGACTGATATGTTATTTTCAGCAGCTAAATATATTAACAATCTGGTGATCAAGGATTAATATCGTGACATGTGAATGCAGGTCAACTCCGCATTAATTGGCGTAAAGAAGACCAGGCCAATTATCGCCCTCCCTCGTGCTTATCCACTAATGGGTTTACATAGAATAACTCGTCGAGTAAAAATCAATCATATGACAGTGCGAAAAACATGATAAGAAGGCTTTCAACCTTATAAAATTCAAACACTCCAAATGACTATGCTACTCGATGAAGTTTTCGCCGTTGAATACATAAATTACAACGCGAATTATCCTTTTTGAAATGTGTGTTATTTATTATACAGGTGAAAGCAGCTTTTCAGATAGTATCATCCTCAATGAATGAAATGCCAGGATTTGAATTCACAAAAATTTGCAGACAATGGTCAAAAAATTTAATTAAAAACGGTTCAGCTTTGACGTATGGTCAGATTATTATTAGAAATCACATTATTGGCCTCATATATTTGCTTACATCGATAACAAGTGCAACATATTTGCAATTTTTACGCTCACGTCTCCTAACCGAAATAAACTACGTGAAGTTATACCACGGTATCACACCATCTGTTTCATACATGATAGTGTTCCATGCCACTATGGTCGACCGGTTTGCCATTTTTTAAACGAAATATTTGAATCACTGTAGATAGGGTACGGACTTGCTGTTTAAATGCGGTCTCTCGTTCATGAGGTTAGACGCTAGTGGATTTTTTTCTTTGAGAAAAGAAATTGTTTATGGTTCGAGTGAACGGATTATATCCGTTGAACAATTAAAACATTCGTTTGAATATGGTTTTTATCATATAAAGTCAATACGTAATCTTGGGAAGAAACTTGGCTGAAATGTAGAAAATACAAGTTCGGGTTTGTCTAAATAGCAGGAAAGAAAAGAAAAAAAGGGAAAAGAAAAAAGAAAAAAGAAAATATAGAATATATAATAGTAAATCTGTGGTATCTATGAGAAACAATAGATGATATTTTCTCTGCATCTGACTGTAGAATACAAGTACACTATAAATAAAGTGAGTTCGAAAGTTACTGAAATTTTAACATTTTTTTTTAAGTTGCGATCCATGGTTCCTCTAAGAATTCTTATTCTTATGACGTGTAAAATACGCTGCAATAAAAGAATATTGACCTGGAATTTCAACGTCATTCAGAGATGTAGAATCACGCTATGGTAGTTTTTGCTTAATATTCTTACTTTTTAAACATTGTGTACAAATAATTTTCAAGAAATGTAACTATTATTCATATACGGTGATGTAACATTTTTACAAAATTTAGTTTCTTTACTATATTATTTTTTTTCTATCATTTATAGTTATACCAATTGCTTATTATTATTTTGTTGCTGAAAAATTATTCGTATTACTATTATTAGATTTACTATCAATGTTGTAATTTATTAGAAAGTAAGAACTAGCATTTCTATCAATGGTATGGCACGTTCTACTGCATGCAAGTCGCGTGGCAAGATCGATATCTATGATCTTGTCGCTTAACTTCGCTGCCAATTCTTTGAATGATTTAACACTCACACAAAAATGATGAAAAATTTGTTTTCATCATCTAACTCCATGAACATGGTGGTAAACACAGCTTTTAGATTTCATATTTCTGCTAGCAAAGAATTTCATATTTCAATTTAATAAAGAATCGGGAATTCAATTATTTTGTTAGTATTACAAGTTTAATACTTAATCAAAATCTTCAAAATCAAAAAATATTCTCTTTTCCCCAAAATTTCAAGCAAAAGATTTCACCTTTCAGTAACAGGATTAATTTAATGAACAGTCAGACTTGCAATCATTTATTGTTAAAAACTTTCCACTTTATTAGCAAATGCTGAGCTTATTGTCTATTGTTCCTTCCATTTTGTGCTATTTTCGTATTGTTCTTTGAAAAAGTCTTTATTATTTCTGATGGCTTGAAATGGCTTTCATCAGATACATACGTATTTGCAATTTTTAGTTATCATTTTCATTATTGTTACGTCGCCTGAAATGGTACGTTCTTCATTGTCTGACCGTCAAGGCCCAAGCACTATTAGACAGACTCTCAATAAACCTAAGTCCCCACCATAAACCGAATCTTATTAGCTTGCAGGAACTTTTAATCTTGCAAGTATTTCCGGTTTATAACTGGTTTATTCCGGTTTATAACTGGTTTATTCCGGTTTATAACTGGTTTATTCCGGTTTATTGCACGTTCTTACAAATTACGGAGAAAGCGGATGGGTGTCTAACGGAAAAGCTGGTTTTTCCTATAAACAATGTCGCACATGAACCACATTGGTAGGAGACTTCTTGCTCCTATCTTTATTCCTAACGTTGGTCACAACCAATGGGCATCGCGGATCGTTACCCTTCCTTTCCTAACGAAAAATGTGAGCAACGAATCCGCTTTCTTCATACAATAAAGACACCCACTCCGAGCTTTCCTCCGTAAGGGCATAAGAACGAACTTGACTTCTTCTAAGACACAAGGAAAGTCAACTTGTGCTCTATACTAGTTCTCACGACGACAGAACAGTCAGCTTGGTCTCTAGACGACAGAGCAGTCACTTCATCTCTAGACTTGTTCCACAGTAACATTCAAGCAACAATCAAATCTCATCAGTCAGTTAAAACCAGTTCGAGTAAAAACACAGTTCAAGGAATAGCAAGAATCAGAAGTCAAGTCAGCAAAATCTACAAGTCGAAGACAGTCAATCGACAGAAGATACATCATCATAGTGGCCAACACGAAAGGAGTCTCAGATCGTACTCATTCGTAGTTGTCCTTTCACATACGCAACCTTGTATCACATTGAAGTCGTTGGATCATTCAAAATATATAATAACCTGTTAATAGCAGCGTTATATTCACTCAACCACCTTTATTATTTCAAAAGAAATAAGGGATCGAACGATTCGTGGCGTCGATTAGTCAAATCGTAACGGGAATTTACAACTCCCGTTGGCGCGCTTCTTCGAGATCGCGTCTACCCGTGAACGTCCGAAAGTTCAATTATCCAATATGATCAATAGAATAAATCAAATTCTTTTTCCTTATGATGTATTAAAATTCTTCTTTGCGATAGAATAAGCTTCAACATTTCTCCTCACATAAAGTTTACAAATTATAATCATCGTTAGAAAGCAATTGTATGTGTATAGGAGTAGGATTCAATGACAATGGCGGTTAAAATAGCGTTTGTCACACGATTCTCGCGTTGTTTAGCCGGTTTCGTAGCTGGTTGACGGCGGTTGTAACGGTTAATTGAATCGGACGTTCGCAAAGCCGAGGTTGGCGAAGTCAAATCGAATGAGGAACTTGTTCGCGTGTATCTAAACATGCCTCTGTTTGCGGAGCCGCTTTATCCGCTAGCTTGTTTTCCGCGTCGCCGGATCATATCGGCAGGAAAGCAGTTTTCTGTCTGTGTTCGTTCGATAGTCGACGAAACGACAATCTCTATAAACGTAGAAATCGCGCTTGCTACGAGTCAGTAAAAAGAAGTGCTCAAACAAGATTACAAGCGTTCTTCGTTTTTCAAATATGTATAGCATTTTTACACCTGTGTAAAAGTATAAGAATCACTAACCTAATTGTACGTCCGTTTTTAAAGTTTGTTAATTTAGTTTCGTCAATAACGGTAGCAAAGTTTGTTCATTATATTGGTCTTCCGTGATGAGTGATCTTCAATGGAAATAATTCTTTTATATAAAAAAATAATTTCAAGTTAATCTTCACGTATTTTTAAGTAGGCAGTCATTGAATTCGCATTGACATCAGCTACAACATTGTGAAGTCAAAAATACACAGTAAACAATTTAATGCGTTTTTGACCTTCTATCTTACATGAAGAAAAAGAGTTTTTATATCGCAGTTCGAAGCGAAAAGATAAAAATATAAAATATAAAAATATTGATTATTTGTGAAATGTATTCAAATATTCAAGTGTTCAGTTATCCAATCACGTATTCAAATATTCTATTATTCAACCGTAAAATATTTCAATCTTTCTGTTGTTTATGTTGAGGTTATTCGATGTGTAAACAGAGAAAACACGTGGATAAATTGTAAGGCAGAGAATATATTTAAATAGAAGTGTAGTTATAAGTAAGAATACAATTTGAGCTGGTCCAGATCCGCACGCTAGCTGTGTTACCCAATAACTGAAAAACCCCGAAGCCAACGTCGCCTGTCTACTGTTTATGGTCTGACTTCGTCGCAGTCTTTTGTCTACGCGCTGTCGATGGTTTCAGTGTTTGAGAAAACTAAAAAGACAAGATGTAGAGTTTTCTTAGAAGCGGTAACCACTTCAACAGTTTAAAAGTAAATTTTGAAATAAAATTTGGAGTATTTCTTTAAAATAAAATGTTTAAAAATATAAATTTAGAAATCTTTATCCGCTGTGGTAATTATAAGGTGTAATTATAAGAGAAAGGTGTCCTCTTCAGAAATTGTTTGTAATTGTTGAAATTTTCAGCAATTGCTGATTTCACAGTAGTATGTATGTATTGTTTGGAAGTATACAGACTGTTCTATTGCAGTTTAATTTTGTCTGATCTGTAGTTTTCTTAAATCAAAAATTTCGTTACTTTTCTCAGTTTTCCCTCAATCAAACATGATCAAAGGAATAATCATATTCTTACACTATTTCCGGTCAGAGCCCGAGTATTGCCTGGCATTGTACTATTAGGAGAGCAATGCCCGCAGAAATTATGACCGGAAACAGTTAATGTTTCGAATTTTTTTGCAAATGCTTTCTAATTTTTTTTAAACTGCAGGATTATAGAATAAACAAATACATTGATACACATGATAAAATTCCTGTAAAGTACTTTTAAGTTAAACGCAAAATGTAACCGACTAAAAATGTATTTCTTTCTAGACATTTAATGTGGTTATTCGTTATATTAAAACATATTACTCCAATATCTGGATCGCTCTCAAACATCTCGAACTGCTCGTAAGATGTACGGACCCAAATCTCAAAGGATTAGAGGGCCAAAGGACATTAATTTTAAAATAAAAGCAATAAATTAGTATAAATTGTGACTTATTTTTATTTTTATTTTAAATAAAACTCCCGAAATAAAGTTTTGCTACGTGGCTTCCTTTGAATTACGCAGCATTTATTTGATCTAATTTTCACTGGAGTTATTATTAGATTGGGGATATTTGTGCGTTCGTGGGAAACCTAAAGTTACAAATATATAAAATATCTAAAATCTAGTATGCGTTATAATATTTCGTAAGGAAAGCAAAAGATATCTTCATAATTACGTAGTTAGTATTAGTAATTTTTACATTGTACTGATTATTGAGATATGTATAATTTTGTGTGCTAGACTAGATTGGCCGCGTAGTAGTGACACACATATGTGAATATGGGTGCGGAAGAATGTGTGTGCGCGGCGTCTCGAAAAACAGATGAATGTAACTGTTCCAACTGGCCCAGATACTTCATGCAGGTTCCGACCCCGATCTCAGCTCCCTCTAACCTCAGGCGATAACCCGCTGGAAGCGACCCGTGATCGACCCTGCGCCTAACCCCAACCTAACCCACTGCTTCGGACTTCTCGGGGGACACCCTCACTCCCAATCCCTTGGTCTCGGCGATCACGCAGGCCACCGCTAGCTCCGCCAGGCGGACGGTTCTACTCCACGCCGTGCCCCAGACCAGCACCAACGTGTCGTCGGCAGTGCCGCCAGCGTCCCCAGTGCCGCCAGTGCCGAGTTCTGAGGCATCGGTGTTCGAAGCATGTACGAACCTTGCGGGATAACGCGGTGTACAGCCCTCCCAGTCATCCCTCCGCCCCGGACGGTGTAGTCGATACGCCGGTCCTGAAGGAACGCCCGGCCCACACCCCGCAGATACGCGGGTACCCGATGAAATTCGAGGGTCCGGCATATCCTGTCCCAGGGGATGCTGTTGAAGGCGTTGACCACGTCCAGCGGCACGGCCAACGCCACGTAACCACGCTGATCGGCCCCCTCGATAAGGGAGTGGACACGGGCGACAACGTCAGCCGTAGACTACCCTCTCCGAAAGCCGAACTGGTCGTTGTGCAGTTCGGGAACACTCCGGGACAAATGTGACTCCAGGCGGGCAGCCACAACTCTCTCCAGCAGCTTGTCCGCCTTGTCTAAAAGGCACACCGGCCAGAAGGCGGAAGGCGAATCCGGGGAGCGCCCCGGCTTCGGCAGCAGGACCATCCGCCCCTCCTTCCACAAAGCGGGGAATTCACCCCGAGACAGGCGGATGCATTAGTCTCGGGGCGAAGACCCCGGCCACGTCCTTCCACAGGCGGACCGGGACCCGGAGCTTTCCGCGCTCCGTTCTTTCTCGCTGACCTTCGATTCTGGGCTTCAACTTCCTGCGCTGACTCGTGTTTCTTCTTCCGGTGGTTTATTCTTCCGACGGTTGAGACTCCTGCTGCTCCTCTTCGGTAAAGCTGCCATCTTCCTCGTTCGCCGCTCCCGGAAACAGGGTGCCGATGACCTCCTCCAGGAACCGAGGGTCCATGCTTTCCATTACGGGAGGCGCCCATGGACGGAGTTTGTTCAACACCATCTTGTAAGGGCGCCCCCAGGGATCGGAGTTGAGACTGGCCAGAAGCTCCTCCCAGGCCCGCCTCTCCGTCTCCTTGATGGCTCTTTGCAGGGGCTCCCGCGCTTCGCGGTAGGCCTTGTACAGACGAGCCACCGTGGCTTCGTCCACCCGCCGCCTACTGCAGGATCTGGTGTACCGGTGCCGAGCGCGGATGCACGCCTCGCGGAGACGAGCGATCTCATCAGACCACCAGTTCACCGCGCCAGCGTGGCGCGGGATTCCGGACCGCCGCAAACATAAATCGCAGATCGCGTGCATGTCGCGCCTCAGCCGGGTCGCTCCCGCTTCCGCGTCCTCGTCGGTCGGGGATCCTTCCAACCAAGCGACGGCTATAGCGGCCGCCGCCATGAAGTCCTCGTCGAAGCGAGTCACCGCCCACCGCGGTAATCTTCTTCTCCTTCCCAGTGGGCCCGCGCGCACCCAACGAAGGATCGCCCAACGCACCGTCAACCGCCATCTCCATCGGGATGTAGAGGTGGTCCGAGAGGCTCTCTTTCGGGGACACCTCCCAACCGGAAATACGGAGGGATGCGGCAGGGTCTGCCCATATGAAGCCCACTACGGACTCGCCCCGCCACACCACGCACGTGCTGGACGACCCCCGGTTCATAAGCCGGAGGTCAAGTGCGGCCGCACAGTCCTGCACGTCGCGCCCCCTTCCATTGGTGCTGCGGGAGTCCCGTGTTGTTGAGTGGGCGTGGAAGTTCCCGAGAACCAGTGACGGACAGGCGCCCAAACGCCTCGCGCGAGCCGAGAGTCCGTCTAGGTTCGAGGCGTATTTGGTCCGGCTGATTTGGGCGACACGGAGACTGCCACCACGGCCAGGTCGCCCCATTTCACGACCACGATGCCCGTCCCCGCTCGATCACTAAGCAGGAGGGGCGACCCGCGATCCCTGTCCAGAATATGGCGACCGAGCCGATCAGATCCCCAGCGCCCCGTGATGCATCAGGGATGCTGTGCGGCTCGACCACTGCTGCCAGATGGATTCTCCGCTCCGACAGGCTCTGGAACATTAAGTCCTGAGCCCAGCGGGAGCGGTTAAGATTTCACTGCAGGAGCATTTGTCCTCCTCCTCTTCTTCCGCTCACGTCGGGGAAGGCTACGTCTCCATAGCCTCCTCCGGGTCATTCTCCTCGCAGTCTGTGCGTCCGACTTCTCTGTCCTCTCTTCTGGCCTTCGTGGGGCCAGTTGACGGCGGCGTCGTTTTCTTCCTCGTCGCCGCGTCCCCGCCGTACCCTGCTTCCGTCCTTGCTTCCTGTGCAGCCCTCTTCTTACGGGCAGGCGGTTTTGTTAAGGTATACTAAATTAATGCTTTATTATCACACAACATCGATACATATATATTACACTCTGAAGACTTCTATAACCTTCTTACACGCACGCTTGTTGTCAAACAGACTATTCTAGAAGCTTCTGACATCTAATAACAGTCTGTTGTCTCAACTAAGACCTGGACGTCCTCTCACGCTTACACACTCTCCCATGTACAGTGTAAATGTATCATCTACCTAACAGGTTTGCATGCCGGTGACCCCACACAGTGCAACGCAGGCAGTTCCAGGTCCGCGCACACCGGACACTTAGGTACTCACGCCGAGCAGTTCCTGACGCGATGTCCTTCCTCCCTGCACCGGTAGCAGCGCTCCGACCGGTCGACCGTCGATGTATAGTCCCGGTGCACGTGACCCGACTCCATGTACCTAAATGCGCCGGAGAGGGGAAATCCTCGTCGCTGGCCAACCTATATTAATACTACCTCCTGGTCGGACGTCTCCTCTGCTGATTTTCCTGGTCGCTGTTAGAGGGCAGCGTAGCTAGACCGACCCGAGGCCCCGAAGAGTGGAAAGTATAACTCCCACGTTGACCTCGTCGGCGCGGCAGCCCCCGGCCTCAGGAACGGCGGCTGCCACCTCTTCTGGGGTGACCGAGTCATACTGTCCGGTCGCTCTTAGCTCGGCCGTCCTTCGCGGCACGGTTACCTTGGCGGGTAAGTCCTTCAGCGTGGCCGCCATCTGTTCTGCCAGTCGCGATGCTTTGCTCCCAGCGTCCTGGCCTGAGATCTCGAACAGCAGCGCCCCCGTGATCGCCCTCCTCGGTCTTAACTCCGCGATGTCGATTTCGCAGAGCTTGACTTCCCCTCTTCACCGCCGACATGGTATCCCTGTACGTGAAGCCCGAGCCGTCCCTCACGGTGGGCGATACCGCAGCACACCGTGGGGGTCGAGGAAGGCCCGGCACTTTTTCGCCGCGCGCGTCTCTCCCACTAGCGTTACGTCTCTTTCGTGTCCCGATAGTCCCGGATCCATTGCCGCTGCCCGCTCCTCGCATGGATTCTCTTCCCGTGCGGGGGCACATCGGAGGCCGAGCGGCCACCTCCACGAAAGTCCTTGCCCTTGTTCCGCCACTGCCGATCGCCGTCCCGGGCGCCAAGGCCCCTGTTCGCAACGTTTACGTCGGGAAAGACGACGATACCCGTCCATTGGTTCTCGCGCCCTCGGTCGGCGCATGAACCGGCATGCGCCGCTGGCTTCTTGTTCTTTCGCCTCGCTCTCCCTCTTCCTCCTCCTATGACGGTGGTGAATCCTACCTCATCGGCCGACGATTCCACTCTCAACCGCGAGGTGTCTCACGCCGACCGCAATCGTGCTTGTACGGTTCTTACGGCGACGCCAGCGTCCGTACCGGGGGGATCGCTCCCCCTGGCATAATTTCTCGCCAATACTCCTCCAACTTACGGAGGAACAGGATCGTAAGATCCTCTTGAGGATTTCGAGGTCCTGGATCATCGAATCTATCTATCTTTCATAACTTTTGCATTACTCCCTAACCTGTGGGGGTAGCGGAAACGGCGCAACGCTGACCGGGGGTGTGGGGGAGGTGGGGGAGGGGGACCCATAATCGTTCCCGTTGGGGCCCGGGGAGCATTTTCTTACGTCACCCTCCTAGAGGTGATCCCTACCTCTCCTTCACGGTCGTTGTTACCACTTTTGACTGCCCTCTCCGTGCATTCCTTGGTCAGCCGTTCCATCGTCTCTTGGAGACGACTGACCTTTCTCTCCAGAAAGCGCACCCTCCTTCGCAGGTATGCGACGTCCTCCTCTTCCTAACCGTGAGTCGGTTCCGCATCCTTCACGGTCACTTGCTTGTCGACCGGTCCGATCCTCATTTCGTCACTCCGCGTGTCGTCGCCGTCATCGGCACCGCCCCTTTTCTTCCTTTTATCGGGAGCCGGCAGTAGCGCGGTTCCGGATCCCTCGCGAACGCGTCCCTCCGCCGTGTGTGACGTCTTGCGCCTCCACCGTGACCGTTGGCGGCAGAGGCGGTGCTTTCTGCGGACCCGGTAATCCTGAAGTACGACCGCTTGCCGAACGTGCCCGCAACGGTCGAATAGGAAGAGCACGACGACATTTTGTCGTCGGATCTCACCCCCTCCCCGCTTTCGCCATCGCGCCGCCGCCGCATCCCACCACACGAAGATGCCGGGCCGACGGTCATAACGTACGGGTTCCTTCGACCCTCTCCGAGACTCTCCGGTTCGCGTGTCCCCTCCGCCAGACGAATGAGCGTGTCCGGGGGCCTGGCGGCCCACCCCCGGACGGCCACGGTTGCTCGATGTCGACGTAGCGGTGCCCGCTTTACAAACCGCGATTGCGCCGGTACTGGGGTGTCCCTCCCCTGCACCGTAAACGATTTTTTGGTTCGTTTTACTGTCCATAATAATTCGTAAGGCATAGCCGAGGTCGTCAACAAGGGTTTCCATCCTGGTGCCACTCACTCTTTCTCACCCTACCCCGGTCAAGGCTGGTGCAGGGTGACGGGGAGCCCAAGAAGGTGCGGTGAGTGGTCTTGGCTGACACGGGCCCACTAACTTCTCTGAGGTTCTCAGCACCGGATCGGCAAACTAGCGGAGGCCAAAGGCGCCGACCAGCCACTACCCGGGTATAGAAGAGTATCAGATTCATCGGGATTTCCCAGGACGTGGTCCTACGCCCTGAGAACCCGTAGTCGCCTCGTGCTCCCCTATTAAATGAATCTAAAACTATTTTAATATGAATTCTAAGTGTAACCTTAGTGTTCTTTTCTTTTATTTCGGTAATTAAGATCCACAATTCTCAACACTGATAACTATTTATCGAATGTCAGTGAATGAATGCAAATTTATTATTACATAGTTAGAACCGATATTGTTTAATATTGCATATGTAGGAAACATTTATTTACGAAAATGAAGTCCAGTATGTTGGAATTTTCATGTGATTTTTAAAAAGCCAAGACTACACGGAAAATAGTATTTGCAATGCTTTAAAATCGTTGCTTATGAAACACATATGTTATCCGTTTAATGTTTGGAAAATAGAAAATCGTATTTCAGAGGAAACAGAAAAGCACTGGCCACAAAGCACAATAAATAACCGAAAACAAATATAGAAGTTCTATTTCATTGTACTATTTTCTACTTATTTTAGGGTGAAATTTATCGATAAGAAATAGTAAAATAAATTAAAGCTTCTTATATACAAATATTAAAAAATGGTCAGAATACGCATGCCATTAAAAACTATCAAAAGTAAAATATTGATTGACATTTAGAGTAATAATTAAAAAATATAAAAACAATCTTTATGTGGATTTCATTCGTTACCTTCGCTTATGTCATTTTTATTTAATTTAGCAAACGAGGAAACTAATTTACCTTTCATTATGATATAAACTACTGTTATTAACTATTAGTTTGCTGATTAAAACTAGGTAGTTAACAGGAATTGTTTCTTCTATACTTTTCGTATATTTTATAAATTAATTAAAGAACGGCGCTCAAGCGACAAACTTTGTGATTGAGTGAAAGTTTAATTAAATATGAAATAAATAGACTGGGGGTGAGACACTTTTCGGTCCCAAGCATAATTAATTTACGATAAGATTCGTGAACGATTTTCGAGAAATTTTCAAGGTGAAAGGGAATATTGATTATTGTTGGAATTTATCGCGGTATAAAATCATTACCAATTTTCTATAAAAGCCCATATTTTCATAAGAACCCATCTAATCTACTTTTTCCTTCAGATTAATCAAGTCAGTTGAATTCAAGTCGTTTGAGTTCGAATATTTCGATTTCAACAGAATATCTAATGGAAAATAAGAAGATCGTTCGTGGGAACGCAGTTTTTTTCGCGATATTTCTTTTCCAGAAATGTCTACAGAATCCGACATTGTATAATGTGGTATATAATGTAGTATAAATATGGAGTTTATGCTGCATAAAGAACTTTTAGTAAAACTGTAAAAGTAACGGATAAGAGATTTATGAATTAGCTCTGTTTTAAACTTTGTTGCCAATTTACAACTATTTGGAATAACAAAATATATTTTATATCGATATATCGAAGAAAAAGTTGTGCATCTTTACAAAAACTACATACAGCAATGCTGTTTCCGAATTCGTGTTTAGGACGTGACACTTTACAAGGTTTACCGAATGGTATCGCAAAGACTGAAAAATGTTTTGTAAGACAGTGTAATACGTCTAAAGTAAAAAATGTTGACATATAAACAATAAGTTAACAAAAGTGATACAATTAACCTGTATCATAATTTAGCATATGTGTATTTTGGACATTTTGATAATATTTCAGTTCGAAGAAGGACAATCTTTATATCATTCAAACACAAAAATTGGACATGTAGGTTACGGGCATTTTATAAAAAGTAGTGTATCTCGAAAAAATTTTACACAAGTATTTGGAAATATGTATATTAATAGTTTCTACTTACGTTTATCAGTTGGATTGACACTAGTTGAACTTCGACACTTTTTGTATGTTACTGAAATCCACTAAAACCGCGATATTCAAAATATGACAGTTTTAAATTTATTGACACAAACATGTTTACGGAACAACTGGTAATAACACGTTTTCATTTAATGCAATATAGATTCATTTGAATTAAGAAGATAGACATAACACTACCGTAATGGAAGAACATTCTTCAATCGTAATTGATCCTACGACGTTCTCATAATGATAACTTGGAAATCATGTTTTTCGTGTTGTCATTTTTGGAACAAGCACATTTCTTTCACAATTTCGAAACAATTTACAGACACTTAGATTTTCAATAAAGTTCCACAAATTTAAAATTTTTCACAAGGATTGAAAATCACAATCTAACGGTAGAACACAAGCACGTGACAAGCAGCGTAATAAGGTTGACCACAATACGCCAATATCGAATGATGATTGAACAGAAAATGATGAACAGAATATGTGGCTTCTTACCCGATATGTATACGTGTTTTCGATCGCGTACGCCTAGATTCTTAAGGTTGCCCCGTCCAATGATAACGTTCGTTCAAGGTCTAAAGGAATCCCACATTCGCAATGAGAAAGTCTGACAACAAATGGAATAGACATTGGCGCCAGGTGTTCGCGAATTCAACGGAAACATTTCTTCTTCTTTCAGTGTCTCATTGAAATGAAAGATTAGTAATTATATATTTACGATAGGGCACACCTCAGCGATTTTGATGACTCTGAAATATCTTGTCAAGATTTTTTATTATTACAACGTAATCTACTGATCATGAAAAGTTTTAAAAGAACCATGAGTCGCTAATGACACTTTCACTGGGAAAAAGATGTTAAGGTTTTAACAATTCTCAAACTGGTTTTATTCACGATATATTTATATTTACATTTATATGTTTGTATCTATATTTGTGTTACTATTGAAGCAGCAGAAAATTACAGATATATTAGAATACAGTTGGAATATAGAATGGAAGATATTTACGTGCCAAAAAGGTCTCGAACAATACAAATTTTTGCGATTAAGTTAACAATTTGGTCATCAAGAATTATTGCGATATTCAAATTCATATTAAAGATCAAATCGTCCACAATTCCTAAAGAAGAACAGGTTAATTATTATTTTTAAGGAAACATACAATTTTATAAAATTCGTAGCGTTACAGCACTACAAATTGTTAGGTTATTGGACTAAATTCTTATCATTAGATGCTACTTAAGTCGTAACTACATATGTTTCCTGTACCGTTTGATAAATGCAGTAGCATTCTCAATCAACAAATGCGAAGATTTGGGCTTGTGAAATAACATATGCAATAATTTGAAAGATATAATCAAGAATGGTGAAGAGTTATATGCCTACATCGATAACAAGAGTATTATATTTACGACTTTTACGTTCACGATTTCATAGCAAATTATGTGGGGTTAGAGATGGATCACCTAGTTCAGGAGATTCGACACCACTGGACTTCTTTCTTCGCGGAGTAAAAGATACCGTATATAGTTCGATTTGATAATTTACATCCGTTGAACAGTAATGTCAAATCCAGCATACTTTTCGCCGTTACAATGAAAAATAAATATATACAAAAAGAAAAAAATTCAAAGATTTTATTGCGTTTTACTTACGGTTACGGATATCTACCAGCGTAATTATTGGTAGAAATTTGATATTCCAGGGGAATATGCTGAATTAAACATCTTTCTTACTATCTGAAGTGAGAAATTATACGTAATCTTGGAAGGAAATTTGACCGAAGTAAGAAGTGCAAGTTCGGTACTATTGATAAAAAAAGAAAGAAAGAAAACAAAGAAAAAAAGAAACAAAGAAAGGAAAATACTCAATATGTGTATAATTATAGATTTGCAGTATTAATCTATATCAATAAATGTTACTTTTTTGTATCTGACTGCAGAATGTAAATACATTGTGAATTAAAGAGTTATTGAGACTACAACTTATTTTTCGGGAGAAAAAGTCATTTGGGATCTCTTGTTCCCCCTGATAAGTAGTAAAATAAAGAATTTTGCAAATAGAAAAATTTGACTTCGAAAATTATGCTCGAGGTCAATTTTGCACGTAATTTTTTTGACAAATACTCACCGATCTAGAGGTGTAGATTCACGCTACGGTTCCTTTTGCACTTATTTTTTTAGCGTCTCGTAGATGTTACCACCATACAGCTTCAATTAAATTTGGTTTTCATTACACATTATTTTGGCATGTAGGTTGCCGCATCTTTATGTAGACGCACCCAAACTTAAGTCATTAATGTTAGTCATTATTAATATAATTAGAAAATGATAAATTACTGGCATACAGGATAGGTTAGATTATCATCCGGCTAGTGTGAGATGGTCCGTAACGCTAGCATGAATTAATTTTTATTTCATTCGAATCTTGCAAGTATATCGTAAATTCGATTATCACGATTTATTATTATTTATTACTACCGAATATACTTTTGTGTATAACTTGAAAAGAACGTACGTGGTTATCGATAGGTTGCATGTTAGAGACACGTATATATTTTGTATACATTATTTTGACATATAGGAGATCAAAATATAACGCAACATTCGATATATCAATGTACATATCCAAAATTATTCCACACTAGCGTTTCCGGGTACTACTTTGACTCAACCCACAACCCATTACTTATTTTTTATTTATAAATACCAAAAATGATTATCTCTCTTATCAATGAGTTAAGTTTATATTAGACTATATAACGATGCAATCGCATACTAGAGAATAAAATGTAATTGTAACGTAAATTCTATTGAAAGTTTTTGTGCATATCTCGGGAACTAAAGCTAAGTGATGGTAACAGGTATAGGGGAAAGTTGTTCAGAATAATGGCCGTGACAACATATTTGTAAGTCATAAAAATAAGGTGTAAACTGACGTAAATAATTACCGAACTACGTATATCAAATTAAATTATCGATTTCTAGAACCATGAAAGGAATCACTTAATTTTCATTCGTTAATAAATGATTACATACATCATTCTTAGCAATAGCCATTTTAGTTATGAATGTCACTTCTGACATTCTAGTTCTGCCTGAGCAGTCGAGCTATGCGGAAGTGAGAACCAGTGCCTCCATAAGTGCGACAAGTGGGGAAAACTAAGTAACTCAAAACTAAGTGACTCAAAACCAAGCCAACCGCTCAAAGATGGAAGACAAACAACAAGTGCCGCCAATAAAAATATTAAACGAAGGAGAAACCTACTACATAAACAGAGCTGCAGCAACAGCATATCAATCAAAAACAAGAAGCGAAGACTGTTAGACATAAATGAAGCAAAAACGGGAACTACGCAAAAGAACGACGAAGAGAACAGCACCAACGATCCACCAAACCAGAATGAAAGCTGGAAGGTTGTAACTCCCAGCAAAAAACGAAAAATAACAGCAAACACAAATACTAGGAGGGTCGGAGAAACGGGAAAGCAACAATGTTTACAAGAAATCCCTCAAGAAAACCGTCACCAATAAACATAGAAGCACAAATAATAGACCCCCTCATCCAACTACTTAACAACACGGCGGAAAAGACTATTACTACATCAAGCAAACAACACCAGATCAGGTAAAGGTACAAACACGCACCTCCGAAATATTCAGAAAAGTAACAGCGGCGCTAAAAGAAAAAAACGCGGGGTATAACACTTATCAGCTCGAAACTGATAAAAGTTATAAAGCAGTAATCAGAGGATTACACCCAAAAACAGACACAAAACACATTACGGCCAACATACCAACAACTAACAATATTTGCGGATGACACAGCCGTACTAGTCAGGCACACTAACCCTGTAACAGCAGTTACATTGCTGCAAGAACATATCACAAAAATAGAAAAGTGGCTTCAAGCCAAACAAATTAAAGCAAACCCCGATAAATGCAAACACATTACATTCACACTGCGAAAACAGATACCACCAAACATTATACTAAACGGCACGCAAATAATCCAAACAAGGCAAGTGAAATATCTAGGACTCCACTTAGATACACGACTCACATGGAAACAGCATATTAAATCAATAATAGACAAAATACAGATAGCAAGAAGACAAATGTATTGGCTAACAAATCGAAAATCCAAATTAAGTATGGAAAACAAACTAAAAATATATAAATTGATCATAAAACCAATCTGGACGTACGGAATACCACTATGGGGAACAACAGCAATGAGCCATATAACCAAAATAGAGACAATGCAAGCTAAAATTCTTAGAACAATAGTAAACGCGCCATGGTACGTCAGAAACGAGGACATTAGGAAAGACCTGGGAATACCAACGGTCAAGGAGGAGATTAGCAGATATGCAAGAAGGCACAGAGAAAGAATAGCAACGCAGCTGAACCGGCTGGCAGTGGAAACAGTCAACAGATCAAACATAGAAAGAAGATTAAAAAGGAAACACCCAACAAATCTCACAAAGGACATAACCTAACAAACACGATGGTGGTACCCCACTGGTGGTAACCACCCACATGTTATATTACCGCCATAATATTTTACCAAATGTCCAAATGGACAAATTGTAAAATTAAATTAATAAATAAAAAAAAATATAAAGAACTTCTGATATTCTAATTATTAGAATGCGTTATTAACTAGAAGGTCGTTGGAGCTTTTGAATTGACTGAATGTGGAATTCAAGGGAAATTACGTTATGGTACGGATAGCCAGTGAAAATTAAATCGGAGAATTTGTCCATACATGGATTTGCATGATGTTATGTAGAAATGTAGATGCACGTGGCAAAAATGTATCTTTATATATATGTCGAGTTTACATTAGAATTAGGGTTAGAGGCGTGAAACGAATCTTCGTTTGGATTACACATTGTCGTTATGTAATAGAGAAGACATTGACTAGTGCAAATACGATTATTATAGAATTGACAAGTAACCGTGGTAATTAGATACTCGAGAAAGTAATGACAATGATCCAAGGTTCAATAACGAATCCGCGGTCAATGGGATGATAGATGAACTTTCTCACAAAATCTAAGTCTGCCTCTTTATTGGTAAAGCGTGAAATAATCATTGATCGTAAAGACGTTACTATGTAGTTAATGAGATCGCGAGCGAGAATGAATTTCTGTCCCGATGATGCCGCAGAGGAAAACTATAATGAGGTGTGTCTAAGGACACGAGATCATCGGATTCGTTGAGGATAGCCTTCGTTCTGAAAGTAAGGGAAATTGGCGTTGCTGCTAATTGGTTAATCTCCACATCGATGGTTAGAAAAAGATGCTGCCGCCCTCGAGGGAAAGTTACTTGTGGGAGATGTCGTTCGTTGAAAAATAGGTTTCCTCTATCTTCTCGTAGTTGGGACAAAGACTGTTTGTTTGAAGGACTTTAGTTAGCTAAATCTTAAGATTTATAACGGGCCCTCAGGCTAGCTAAACATGTACTGCGGAGACGCATCGACATTTGGCAATCATCTTGCTCGAAGAATAGGATCTGCGTGTGGCGAGCCACGGGGCAGAAACCGTTGGAATGTTTACTATCGCGTGCCGCCAGAAATATTTCTTTTAAGGAGAGCTATAGAATTACTCTATACCTTTGTTAGACAAAGCGTTCATCCCGTGACCGCGGCTACGTTCGGTGACTGACTGTCGCCTCGAGCCCAAGCTCACTATCACAAATCTCGAACAATTACAATCGGATTGAATAACTACAATTGTTTAATTATAGCTATAGTAGACTCTAGATTACAATATTGCGGGATTATCAAAAATTCCAAAGGCTCCGGTGTTCTTTCTCCGACATATATATGTCGGAGCCTTTCCTTTGGAACTACGGGAAAATTCCTTAATACCGTAATCTATATTCTATCATAGGCGTAATTAAACAATTGTCGTCATTCGATCCAATTGTATTTGTTCGAGATTTGTGATAATGAGCTTGGACTCGAGGGGGCAGCTAGTCGCCGAACGTAGCCGCGGTCACGGGATGAACGCTTTGTCTGGCAGAGGCATGGAGTAATTCTATAGCTCTCCTTAAAAAGGAAATAGTTGTAACACTCGACAGTAAACATTCCAACGGTCTCTGTTCCATAGCTCGCCACTTGCAGACCTTATTCTTCAAGTAAGATGTTTGCCAGATGTCGATATGTTTCCCTAGTACACGTGCAGCTTTCCCTCGAGGATGGCTAGTATCTTTTTCTAATCACTAACATGGAAATTGACCAATTAACAGCAACGTCAATTTCCCTCACTTCTGAACGAAGACTATCCTCGATGAATCCGATGATCTCGTGTCCTTAGACACACCGCATCATAGTTTTCCTCTGCAGCATCATCGCGACGGAAAGTCATTCTCTCGTGAGGTCGTATTAGCGAGTTACTTAGCGTCTGTACGCTCGGTGGATATTCCACGTTTTAACAAAGAGTAAGTTTAGTTATACTTCCACCGTAGCCAAGCAAGTCGAGTACGATTTGAGCTTTGGAAGAAAGGGTATCCTGTTATCCCGTTGACAGCGGATTCGTTATTGAACCTAGGATCATTGTCATTAGCTTCCCGAGTATCTAAGTATCACGGTTACTTGTCAAGTTCTGTAATAATCGTATTTGCACTAGTCAATGTCTTCTTTATTGCATAACGACAATGTGTAATCCAAATGAAGATTCGTTTCACACCCCTAACCCTAATTCTAATGTAAAACCGACATATATATAGAGTTATTTATATTATTTAATGAACTTTCGGTTTGGTTCGGGGCGAGGGTAACACGCGGACGGAGCGCTCTGCGGAAGAAGTGAAGTGTGAAGGGAAAAAGGAGAAGGAAACACAAAGTGACACGAAGGAGGGAAAATAAAGGGTGAGCATATGAGGAGAAAGTAAAAGAAACGAGAAAAGAAGACAGGAACGAGAGAGAGATTCAAGTAAGAAAAACTAGAAAAGAAGAGGTTAGGAGGTCAGAAGCGCGGCAAAAAAAGTAAGGTAGGGAAACGACAGATGGCGACAAATAGAGGAAGACCAAGGAACACGGGTAAAGCGGGAGATAAGGCAGATTTCAAAAATACATTGGATAAATACAGCTTGTCAGAAAAAGAGGCACCAACCAGGGAGACAGGAATGGAGGTAATGATTGAAAAATGGAGAAAATGGAAAGAGGATTCGAGATAATGATAAAAAAAATGAAAGGTATATTCGAAAAGCAAGTATGGGAGATGAAGAGGGAAATGAAAGAGGAAAGGGAAAGAAGGGAAAGAGAGAGAGAGAGAGAGAGAGAGAGAGCGAGCCAGAGTGAAAGAAGAGTGGGAAAGGGAAAAGAAAGAACTATTAGGCAGAATCAGAAGAATCGAGGAGGAGAAGGACAGGGCAGAGAGAGAGAGAGAGAAAAGAAGAAGGAACATAGTAATCAAAGGAGTAGACTGGAACGAAGGAAGCAATGAAGAGACAGTAAAGGAGTTCATAAGGGAAAAATGAAAATAGGGGCAGAAGTAGAAAGAACACATATGATAAGGGTGGGGGCAAAAACACAATAATAATGGCGACGATGAAATCAATGGAGGAAAAAATAAGGATAATGAAGGCGAAAAGCAAATTGGAAAAGGGGGTATACATAGATGACGGTCTGACAAGAAAAGAAAGGGAGGTACAGCAGCAAATAAGAAGGGTAGCCAGAGTAAGAAGGGAATAGGGCGAATATGCAAAGATTGGATATAAGAAACTAAAAATAGAAAACAGATGGTACAGGTGGAACGAAAATGAAGAGAGGTTGGAGGAAGAAAGAAAGAGAGGGGAAGAAAAATGAATAAAGGGGAAAAAGGGGGGGCTACAAAGGGGATGAAAATGTGCTTCTAGAATGTAGCAGGGTTAATAAGTAAGGACAAGGAGGTGTGGGAATATTTGAAGACATTCGACGTGATCGGACTCACGGAAACATGGATAGAGGATGACAATTGGGAAAAATTAAAATATAGACTACCCAAAGAATTCGACTGGAAATGTAGGGCAGCAATGAGAGTAAGGAAAAAAGGAAGAGCAAAGGGGGGAATAATAACGGGTATAAATAAGGAACTGAGAGAAATAGAATACAAAGAAATAAGCGATAATATAGTGGAAAGGAAAATAGTATATAATGATAAGACGTATAGGGTAATGGTGGTTCATAATCAAGACACAAAAGGGACATGGAAAGAAATAGAGGAAAGATAGACGGAAAAGAAGAGGAAGTGATGATCATCGGCGGAGACTGGAACGCAAGAACGGGAGAAGAGGGAGGGCCGATAAACGAGGACCTAGGGAAAGAAAAAAACAGGCGATCGAAAGACAAGACAATAAACATGGAAGATAGAACTCTGCTAAAGCACCTGGAAGAGAGAGGCTAGATGATAATCAATGGAAGAGATAAAGAAGGGGAGGAGTGGACATATATTGGGGAGAGAGGAAACTCAGTAATAGATTATGTGATTGGCAATAAGGAGACGACAGAACAAATAATCGACATGAAAGTAGAAAAAAGAACAGAGTCGGACCACATGCCGTTAGAAATAGAAATAGGGGGGGGGGCGGAATTACAAAAAAATGAGGAAAACAAAGAAGAAGAGAAGGAGAAAAGGGAATGGACAAACGAAAGTGTGGAAAAATACCTGGAGGAATGTAAAGACTGGACCTGCAAGGGAAGAACAGTACAGGAAATGTGGACTGAAATCAAAAAGAAGATAAACGAAGAAATATCAAAGAAGAAAGTGAAGATAAGGAAATGGGGCATGAGAGAGAAAACGTGGTACGACAAGAAGTGGAAAGAAAGGAAAAGAGAGATGAGAAGAAAGATGACAAAGTTTATGAAAGAAAAATGCAACAGAGAAGCGCTCATATAGGAAAAAGGGCATTCAAACAATGGTGCAAACAAAGAAAGGAAAGACACGAAGAAGAAGAAACGGAGAAAATAAAGAACATCAAAACAGAACAAGAAGTGTGGAAATACATAAATAAATATAGAAGAAGAAGAGACGGTATAGATGAAGATATAAGTGAAGAAGACTGGAAAAATCACTTTATGGAAATTTTAGAAGGAACAGAGTACGAAGAGGGCAGAAAAACGGAGGGGCATAAAGCAGAAGAGAAAATAATGGAGGAGAGAGAAGATAATATAGAGAAGGAAGAGGTGATCTATCGGCTAAGGAACTTGAAGGAAAAGAAAGGAATGGGGGAAGACGAGTTAGAAAATGAGGTATGGAAGTATGCACCGAAGGAAGTGGGGGAGGCGTTATGGGAGTTGTTAAGGAAAATATAGAATGAGGAAGGGATACCAGAAAATTGGAAAAAGGAGTAATATGTCCGATATACAAGAAGGGGGACAAGAGAGTAGCGAAGAGTTACAGAGGAGTAACATTAGTGGACACAGTATACAAGATCTACTGGATACATAGAAGGGATACTGGACGAACGGCTGAAGGCAGAAATTGAAAACAAACTGGAAGAGATCCAATTCGAATTTAGAAAAGGAAAAAGAATGACCGACGCGGTATTTGTGATAAACCATATCATAGACAAACAGTTGAGTAGAGAAAAAGGGAAACTATATGCCTGCTTTGCGGATTTAAGAGCGGCGTTCGACAGGTTAAACAGAGAGAAATTGGAGGAGAAAATGAGAAAAATGGGGATTAGCGAAAAACTAACCCGAAGGATTAAAGAGATATACGCAGAAACAAAGAATGTAGTGAGAATCAAGAACCACAACACAAAAGAATTTTGGACAGTGAGGGGAATCAGACAAGGGTGCCCGACGTTATTCAACATCTACGTGGCAGGACTTGAAGAAGAACTAAGGAAAGGACAAGCCGGGGGCATAGTGGTAGGAGAAAGAAAGGTATGGTCACTGATATACGCAGACGATATTGTGCTGATAGCGGATAGAGATGAAGAGCTAAAGGAAATGCTAAAGAGATTCACAAAATTTTTAAAGGAAGCCAAATTAGAACTGAGCAAGAAAAAGACCAAGATAGTAGTTTTAGAAAAAAGAAGGAACAAAAGGAGACAAAGAAAATAAAAGTGGGGAGAGCAAGAATTAGAAGAAGTGGACGAGATAAGATACCTAGGGTACATACTACAGAAAAATGGAAGTGATGAGAAACACATACAAGACAGGAAAAAGAGAGCAACAATAGCAATGAAGAAAACATGGACCGTGGGAGAAAGAATATTAAAACAGGATTACAAGAGAAAAAGGAGGATGTTTGGGGCACTGGTAAAGAGTGTGGCGCTGTTTGGAGCAGAGATATGAGGCTGGAACATGGAAGAAAGACTGGATAGAGTACAAAGAAGATATGCGAAATGGATATTAGGTTTAGATATGACAACACCAAATTATATATCGATAGAAGAATGCAAGCTAATAGAAATCAGAGAAAAAGCATTAAAAAGAACAGCAAGGTATGGAGAGAAAGCCTTAGAATCAAAAAAGGAACTAGTAAAGGAGTGTATAAAGGAAAGAAAGAGAAACTGGGGAAATGGCCAAGAAGGGAAAAGAACAAGAAAGAGAAAGAAGGGACTAGAAGAAGTGTGAAATGGAGGGACGCAGATAGAAGCAAGAGAAGAGCAAGAAAGGATAACAGTAGACCAAATTATAGAAGAAAGAAGAAAGAGAGAAGCAGAAGAGAGGGGGAAAAGGATAAGGGAATCCAGATATAACACACATTACAGAAATATCGTCAAAGACGAATTACCAAAGTACTTAGAAGGGAGGATGAAGTGGAAGGACAGAAGAATATTAGCAAAATGTGGAAACGAGACCAAAGCAAGGGAATACTAGAAAGAAGAGGGAGAAAAGGGATGCAGACTATGTAAAAGGAAAGAAGAAGACTTGAGACATGTAATAGAAGAATGTGAAATAACGGGAGGAACAGAGGATATAGAAAAAGCACTAAATGAGACTGGAGAAGGTCTAACAGATATAGCAATAATAGAGAGGAGAAGGGCAATACAAGACGAGGAGGAACGACAGGCAGGAAGCACAGCAAGGAGGCAAAAGCCCAAAGTTGCAATAGTTTTTTAGTCATTAGTTTTTAGTTTCTAGTTTTTTTAGTTTTTTTAGTTTTAGTTTTTAGAGATAGAATAATTAAAGGAATGCAATATAATAGAGTGGATAAGAGGTGAGGTAGATATATCAGAAGCGAAATAGGTATAAGAGATGTAAAACCGAAAGTTCGTCCAAAGCCGAAAGGCACGGACTAAGCAATAATAAACAAAATAATAATATATTATTTAATACTATCAATTATTTGTCATACTTTTATTTATTTTTCTGAAAAAATAAAAATTCAAACCGGTGGAGCAACGGGTGGTTCATAGTTAGATATTAAAAGTAACCAGAAACAAAACATTTCATCTCAAAGTACAGCTTTTTAATATCGTAATCTATTTCAGAATTACAGTTTTATAAAGAAATCAATTTAGCGGTCAAATCCATCACTATATATTTTCATTCGAATCATTCTCATCTCAAATTCTTTTTTTCCAATATTCATTAGATTCTCGATAAATCCAACGAACCAGTTCTATTTAATATTTACTTTAATAATTTATTCCTTTTTCTCTCCAATTAGCGCCATTCCATACGTATGCTGTGCTTTTCTCCTAAAAAGATGTAAAACAAAAGTCATGCGTCGAAATTCCATGTGCTACGCGTTGATTACATTCGCAAGCCGTTTTCGTGAGTTAAACGAAAGATGAAAATGACACGTCCATAAACGAGGATGACGTCAGCTGTGAGGGTCGAAGCATCAAAAAGCGACAGAGAATGGTGCAGCGGGTTTTCCTCGTCGTCGAATAACTCGGTTAATTACTCAGAGCGATTCTGACCCGTCTGTGTCCGATAAATCTGATTTGCTCCAGCGACTCGGTCAATCGCTTTCTCGCACGAATGCTTTTTAGGCACGTCGGTATTTCTGCTGGTAATGGCGACACCTAAACCGAGGGACGATTACCTTTGTTTCGAATTTTCAAATCGAGTCGCCCATTCCCATTGCGAATCACAATCGATAGATTCCACGTTATTTCATTTACTTTCGAATTTTTACTTGTTTTTTTTCTTATTTTATTTGTTTCTATTCTCTCTTTTATTTTGTTTCTGATCATGATAGCGTATTATTACGAGATTTAGAAATAGGGAAAATGGAATTTCTGTTAGATAACTTTTTTTTTTTTATCAAAAAGGTAGGTTTTTAAATTCTTTATTTCATAATAATAAATTATATTCGTGACACAGATTGTATGGTACTTAGATCATTTTCGATCTAACTCGTTACCCTCTCTAAACTATAAAAACATTTTGAAGAAACGGCAGCATGAACGTATTAGAAAAGTTTTGAATGTCATAGGAAAATTAAATTGTTTCTTCTTGGCACTACATTCTCTTTTTCAAAATATTTTGTACCCTATCCTGTATATTTTAACAATACTATTTTATAGCAATGTATATTATAACAATGCTATTTTGTAACTTTATTGTTAATTACATAATCGTTATCACGTTTGAAGCGAAACGATGGATCAATATTTTCCGGCCAGTAAGGATCGACAGTCCTCTTGTTTCCCCTCTGATTCCAGCAATTCTATACACATTATACAAGCTGTTTAGATCATTATTATCGATATAAAGTATTTCCTATCGTATATATATGTTGGAGATGAAAGGGACACCGGGGTCTTTTCTTTGGAATTCTTCGGAAAATCCCCAATACCTTAGTCTCTATAATTTAACTCGATTATAATTGTCCGAGATTTGTGATAATGAGCTCGAGCTCGAGGCAACAACTAGTCGCTGAACATAGCTGAGGTCACTGGATGAACGTTTTTACCTAACAGAGGTATGGAGTAATTCTATAGCTCTCCTTAAAAGAAATAGTTGTAGCGGCACGCAACAGTAAACATTCCAACGGTTTCTGTCCTGTAGCTCGCCACACACAGACCCTATTCTTCGGGCAAGATGATTACCAGATATTGACGCATCTCCACAGTACATGTTCAGCTAGCCTGAGGACCCGTTACAAATCTCAAGATTTAGTTAACTGAAGTCCTTCAAACAGACAAACAGTCTTTATCCTAACAGTCCCTAAGTCTGCCACCTACTACGGGATACTACGGGAAGATACGGAAAATCTGTTTTTCTCAGGAAAAATGCTTCCCACTAGCAACTTTCTCTCAAGGGCGGTTAGCATCCTTCTTCAACCATCAACATAGCAATTAACTAATTAACAGGAACGTCCATTTCCCTCACTTTCCGAACGAAGGCTTTCCTCGACGAATCCGATGAACTCGTGTCCTTCGACACACCCCATCATAGTTACCTCTGCAGCATCATCGTGACGGAAAGTGATTCTTTCGTGAGGTCTCATTAGCGAGTTACACAGCATCTTCACGATGTCAAATACTCTAGTTAGTCAATACTCTACGTTCTAACAAAGAGTTAGTTCAGTAATATTTGTACCGTAGACAAATAAGTCGAGTCCAACTTAGACTTTGAAAGAAAATACATTTATTATCCCGTTGACCGCGGATTTGTTATCGAACATGAGACCATTGTCGTTAGTGTCTAATCACCACGGTTATTTTCCAATTCTGTAATATCCACACTTGTACTAATAATCATATTTGTACTAGTAAATATCTTCTCTATTGCATAACAACAATGTCTAATCCAAATGAAGATTCGTTACAAGCCCCTAACCCTAATCATAATGTGAACCCGACATATATAAACAATATTTTCGTCCTCCAAATCTTATTAAACATTAGGAAGAATACAGAATCTTTGTTTTATATTTAATGTATATTTAGATTATTGTGAGAAATGCATTGAGAGAGACAGTAAGAGAGAATACCATTTATACAAACCAATGAAATATAATTGAAATAAAATATTAATACGATAAACGTATAAAGTATACTTTTATATTATTTTTTAATAAAATATCAATAAAATTCTAAGGAAAATGTGATAAGTATATTTTTCTTACATTCTGATCTTCATATCACTTGGTGGTTAATAGGAATTATTTTAATGACGTAGATAACAAGAAAGCAAACATAATTCTTTAAAAAATAGGTGGTACATATACGAAATTTTATAATAAGCCAAATGTATAATCAATATTATATTTTTTAACTATTAAATATTACATATAAAAAACTACATATTTAATGCTAAAATCATATAAAAAAACAATTTTCGGAATATCAGATTGATTCTGATCTTTAATACTGCTTCTCTATAAGGAGAAACGATAGTTCATCATTTCATTGATCTTTTTTGTGACAGATATTTGAAAATACGACATATTCTATTATTTCACTTGTGATCTTCAATAACCACCAAATCGCAACTTTAAAACAAATCTTTCTACATCGTGTGTCGCTATGATATTTCATCAAAAAACTTTTCATCCCCATCTCGAACAGATCCTTCTTCAACAAACTAACGCCCCCATCTGACATAACATCGCCCAAGCCTCCATGGAACATAACCATTTGTATTCCATCCGTTTTTAGCTTTTTCTTTTCCCTTGAATATCAATTTACCCTCCAGCCAGGGGTAACAGGGACACAAGGAAGACCGTTGACCCAGAATCGCTCATCTCGGAATCGATGGCCGTTATTCTCTTTGAAGTCGCGATAAAAAAGAAAAAGGAACAAAAAAGGAAGAAAGAAGAAGAATAGCGGTGAAGGAAAACGAAGCCTCCGATATCGACGAACGCGAACCAACAGCCAAGCCACATTGAAGATTGAAAGAAAACAGACGAGCTGCAACCAGTCGCGCTGTAGTCCAGGGTACGGGGGAGGGTGCGTTGTTATCCGTTAAAATCTAGGTTATGAGTGCTAGGGCAGGCCGCGAGGGAAAATCGAACCGAGAGGCCTGGACACCGAGAGGAAGAGTAACTTACATTTCTCTCCTCCTCTTTCTCTATCCCGTTCTTCCTTCGCTTCTCGTTTTTTACTTTATCCCCTTGTCACCCCGGTGTCATCCTGTTACCCAGCTGGTGCGTCGTTCGTTATTGGTTGGTTGACGGTGACTAGACGGTCCGAGCTTGTTTCAGGGAACAAGAAATTGTATTGACAACAGTTGATCGCACGAATCACTAGGAAAAATGGGGAAAGAAACCGATGAAATATTCGGACGCTTCCAAAGAATGAAATTTCATGGAGAAAGAGATTATGATGTTTACAATGGATAATTGTTATACACTGACAAAGTGACTTGTTTGCCGTGAGATCTTATTTTTTGATAATGTTTTATTGGGCAATAGTGTGAATTGATTTATTATAAGCTATTAAGCGATCAAGAATGTTCGCCTCAGTTTTATGTTATGGAGATTGTTAATATTGGTGGAAAGGATGGGAAGGAATTAATATTGATGGAAATTATAACAGAAAGAAAAGTGAGAAAGAAAATGGAAAGATATGGAATTATAATAATAACACTAGTAAAGTAATAATAATATAGAATTATGATAGTAATAATATAATACGAAACTATAATAATAGTAGCGTTTTGAACGATAGTCGACATATTATTGAGTCGTACATAGTAGTAACTATGTAGTGTACTATTAACTCTAATAATAACTATTACTAATCCTAATAATATATTAAATTATTGAATAACTCGCATAAATTTTTCCTTCCGAAACATATGAAATAAAATGATCTATGTACTTAATTTATACTTTCCTCTATTGTTTGTTATGTATAGAATAAGTTTTATTATTTTAATAAAACTTTTTGCTTCATTATCGATTTCTTGGAGTATATTAGCATTATGTATAAGATTATACTTATACATAATGTTTTATTGAAATTAATTAATCTAATATTAAATATTGGAAAAGTTATATTCAAAAATATTTCATAGAGCTTTATTTTTAATTTCTTATTACAAATGTGAACATCAACAATAAAAATTTCAAAGTACTCTTATAAGTATTCAGTTGGTATCTTTAAGTCATAATTAATTGGAATATTTAGATCAGCTTTAGAAACGTTACTTAAATTTAGCTTTGATTTATATTTATTATTTTATATGATAAAAATTATTGATATTCTTCAAAACGTAAAATACAAATGCAAAATAGTCGCAAAATTGTTGTAAATATGTAATAGTAGTAACACAAAATACGATCAAATATTCTAACAATATATAATATTGAATATCTTAAAATTTGACAATTTAAGTTCAACTATTCTAATTAACGATGAACCAGGAACAGTAATTGAAGTTTACTTTATTTATTAGTAATTTTATTAAAAAAGCATTAGTATTCTTTAAAAGACATTGTATTGCCTTAATCAATTTATTATTTTTCTTCATCTTATTACAACTTTATCATTATTACGGTGCTTAGACTACCGATAAATAGTTTGAAATTGCCACGTGTTGTGTGAAACACAAAACCAAGAAAAATTTAGATTTATTTTTAAATGTTAATATGCAATGAAAGGATTTATATTGATAAATGTTACACGGTATTTTTATTTAGGTAGATCATTATACTCAGCTCATCTGGTCGTCAAGTTATAGATAAGACAAAAAAGGATTTTCCTCATTGTTTGAGAGGCTACCCTGATTAGTTCCAACAATAACATTTAAGACCGTTTGATACTTCGACAGATCATGTATTTAATTCTAATTTTACAACCGATAATTGTAAATAAACAATTTAAATTTGAAACATTTCCTAATTTCACAAAAATATACTAAGTATTACTTTTGATCATTAGTTTGCTATTAATTCATATATCCTTAATAACAATTAGATATTATTAGTAAAAATCGGTGAAAGTGTTCATATATTTAAGAGTGACAGATATGTAAGTAGAATTGGAAAAATGATTCCAAATTTCGATAGTATAAATGTAACAAAAAGATATCAAAGAAACTTTCACAACAAAAAAGGTCGTGAATTAAGGAAGGAAAAAAGGGAATGGCGAGGTCTTTCAACGTAAGAGAGACAAATATATGTTGTTGCCACCGCGTAACCGGTGCGGCGCGACGCGACGGTGCATTGCGTTTAGAAGCTTTTGTCTTTCGTGTATTTCTTTCCTTATTTTTCCACTGTATCTGCGCGTGTTCCCTTCAACTTTCTTCTTTTTCGTCGCTTATCGCATTTGAACAGGATTGGAACGAACTTCGCGAGATATCGTTCTCGTTCCTTTTGTTGCTGTTCGACCACGTCGAGACAAATGCCGAAGCTGTTGGGACGCTCGATGAAGAATAACGAGTTGCAGGAAGAAGCTTCATAGTCGGTTGTAACCAGGGATGGGTTCGCTTCTAGTGGAACAAAATTCAACACGTTCGACGGATTTCTTGCTGTAAGAGATAGTAATCTTGTTTAAGTCAAAGAGGTTTTGTCTATTGCTTTATTATTTTTTTTTTTTTTTTTTTTAAGGATACAGTGAAATTAATTAGGTTTATGTGTATAATTCGCGGTATTCATAATGAGAGAATGATGAGCGTTGTGAGGTTTGATAAGGGATTTTGCAGAAAAGACAAAGAGATTATGAATCTATGGTGTTGAATTTGAGATGTGGAAGATCTAGTAAGATTTTTTAATGATCTGGAAATATCTTAAACATGATTTTATTATATACTTTTTAAATCAATACTTTTAAGTTTTTTAAGTATTTGCCGGCACTCGACAACAAATACCGCCACTCGACACTAACTAACACGGGACGACGATAGCGCTGTTCGGGACCCGGGTTCAAATCCCGGCGCCCGTAGTCTCCTATTTTTCTTCCACGCATTTAAATTAGAAGAAAAATAGCAGTACCCCAGCAGCGACATCTACAGCCAGCGCAACAATCATCACGGACACAACTACACCTCAAGTTGGTGACCCCGACGTAATCAACAGAGAAAAGAGGTGTGTGCGACCGTGATATCGCTATCCGAGCTTCGATTATCGCGAATCTAAGACTGTGGCAATTCGGATATACCGCTACGACGCACACGGAACGGCCCTTCCTTTAGCAAAACTCGACGCCTCACCGCCGACCCACGCAAGCCGGTGACTGGATGCGAGACGATGACCAAGCCATGATGATGTAGCCATTGCAAAGTTCATGGATATCACCACTAGCCCGTCATACCAAAAAGAGGATCAGAGGCCTACAACCGTACGCGGAACGCTCCGCACCGTACCGGCAGGTATCCAGCGCCACATCGAAGACAACGCCGCAACATCTACACAGGCTTTGACAACAATCGGCTGACGCTTTACCACGCAAAGAAGAAACGTTATCACTGGTGAGAGGATACTGTGGACGACGGTAGCGCAGTGGTTAGCGCCTTAGGTTACGATCGGTTAGGAACGGTCGGGATCCGGCTTCGAATCCCGGCGCCCGTAGTCCTATTTTTCTTCCACGCATTTAAATTAGAAGAAAAATAGCAGTGCCCCAGCAGTGACATCTACAGCCAGCAGCTACAATTATTACGGACAACATATACACCTCAAGTATTTCATTAATATATTTTTCTTATTTGTTACTTTGGTACTGCCCTTTAGGACATCATACTTGAAGACTTCTCGCATCTTTGAGAAAGAAAAACTGTATATGTATATAAAATTGCGTAGTTGTGTTCGCACTTCTTGAAGAACTATGACATAATTACATGAATAATTTTGTTTGTATTTACCTATATTTTATTGAAATAAATTCTCTTTATAAATCATTATTATGTCTTTGTAAATTAAAATTAATTCGATAATTATGGAATTATAAATAAATCTGAATTATCTGAACCTTTCAAAATTATTTATAGGATTACTGATTACTTATATCTATAAAAGACCATTAATATTAGCATCATACCGTATCGCAGTTAAAAATAAGGAGAAGCGTTAATGCTATTATCAACTGATTGTACGTTAAAAACGTATTTACTATCAATTTAATCGATTAAAAAATTCACTCCCTATCACCATTTCTTAACCTTTTCATTCAACATTAGAAGAGGATATAATTAGAAATCGAAGGAAGAAAACACCATAATCGAATCGATGTTCTCAGTTCGAAACGTTCTCAGAGTATCTCGTGCTTTTTAATCGTTTTAAATGATTTTGACACGGTAAACCGTGTTGGCTCGATTTATAGTAGCCTCGTAATGAACACGTTCCATTTTCTCGTGAACAATACCGTTACTATTTTTAGCGACTTTTCATCAAAAGCGGTTGAATGAAGCCTTTTTCAGATCAGACTGGATTTCATTGCACGGTTTAATCTTTTTTCCTTTCTTTCTCCTTTTTTTTGTTTCTTCCTTTTTCTTCTGTCAGCTATGTACATACCTGTGATATATTTTCATACATTTCACATGCAGAAGTATCGACTTTTCCAGACCTTTTTCTTCATTGGATGCAATTAATAATTGAAATAATTAATTTCAATTAATTAATAACAACCGCGTATAAGAGAATGGGAACGTTTAAGCGGAACGCAGATTTTTAATTATCATGGAAATGTTTCCTACTTTTATAAACGAAATCCTATATACTTTGATGATAAGTACATTCGGTTAAAGGAAATGTCATCTCGTTTTAATATCTTTTACGATTGAATTTTTCATTATAAGCTTCTCTAGTAGTGGAAATAAATGTTGAAGAGTGAATAAAGTGATCTCTCTTTTTATGAATGATAGAGGAGGGCCGAAGGATCAAATTAATACTGTTGTGGATTCTTTGAGGAGAACTTCAAGCTTTTTACGAACGTGATATGAATAGTATAAAATTATTCTCCTAGATTTGACCTAAATGCTTTCCTGAAACTTTATTTATGATCTAAATTTTAAGCATTTAGTTGAAGTTCTGATGCTTTATAATATTTTATACTATTGCAATGTTCCACAATGTTCTAATTTTGTTCTGCATTTTCATCTACGTAATTAAAGAAATGATACTTAAATAGTGATTTGTTTCACCTTCTAAATATTATAATGGGCATTTTTGGATATTTAAAATGTTTTTACATATCATATACAGGCTGATTGGTAACTGGTGGTACAAACGGAAAGGGGGTGATTCTACGCGAAAAAAGTCGAAAATATAGAATAAAAATTTTTTTTAATTTTTCCATCGATACAACGATCTACAGTGAGATCCGTTATAACGAGATGTGATAAAGTGCACGCGTACCGAGCGAAAATTCAAAGTCGATTTTCTCGAAAACAAAGCCTCAAACGAAAAATTTTTATTCTATATTTTCGACTTCTTTTTTCGCGTAGAATCCTTTCCGCTTGTACCACCAGTTACCAACCACCCTGTATATCCTACATAATAAAATTTTCCATAAGTACATAAATATTCCCAGTACATATATAGCCATTTTCCTGCTTCCACTATTGCGCTATACTAGCTATAGAAATATTAGCATTACTTTGTTACTAGAAAAGGACACTATTTCTTTTTCCTACTGAACATTATAATTTCCTACTAGACATTTGCCATCGCTGTCACTTTTATTACTGAAAGGAGATACTATTTTTCTACTAGAACTTTGACATTTACAGAGTTTTGTTTATCTTGAATTTCTAAATTTCTTAATTGTTTCCTTGGTAGAGGTATTGTGTCAGGGCACAGTTAATTGTTTCAAAGTGGCGAACATTGTGATTCATGAACAATATCAGCTTTTTTATAGCTTTGAACCTATGTTGATATTAAAATCTATAATAACAATATATTTTCGTTTAATACTGAACGACACTTCCTTTTTAATTGTAATTTAGCACTTTGTCATAAACATTATGTATACGCATAAACTTTTGTCTATGTTAAATAACATTCGATAATATTCCTTAGTATTCCAATTCTTTTATATCGACAGCGAACTCGTAAATACTAAACAACGGATTATTAACAGAGTGGAATTAATAAATTCGATTTTCGTCTGGATTTTAATTATTAGACCGTTTAATAAGCGTTATACAGTTATGAGTATAGGAATTTATCGAATAAACATCGCTGATTAAATAACCAACGTTTAATACCTTTTACGGTGATTATAAATGCTCTCTGAAAGTTGTTACAAAATTCTTCAAAAAAAGAACATGTAGTTCATAAAATTACAAAATACAATTAAATAGAATCTGTTTGGAAAACGGATATTTTCTAAATAAAGCAAATACAAATCAAATGAAATGTCTTGAATAGAAAATTCGGATAAAAATTGAATATTATTAAAATAATTTTAAGAGGTCATCAAAGGTTCGAGATAAAAGCAAGGAAATAAATTTAGATAGTCTGCATTTAACAAAGAAATTATACCAATTTTGAGGAAGAATTAAAAGCTCAACAATAACTAAAATTGCAGAAACATATTATGCACTGTAATTTAAAAAAATAACATCATACTTGTTAAATGTGAAACAAATTGCGTAGCAGGTATCAATAATTTATAGCATTTTAATTTACCAGAGTTCTTAATGTTAGAAGGAAACCAATTGACTTTAAATATATATTCATTGGATTTGCCGATTGCTTTTGTTCAAACGCTTTTATCTTAGAAATGTATTTTGCAAACGAAATGCAATATTCGATGCTCTACCTTTTAACTCCCATTAAATTAAAAAACAATACGTTCACACGACAGTTCTGTTTGTTAACGAAAGGAAATTTCGTTGCTTTGTATAATAATTTCTCCGTTAACAAAAGAACAACAACAAAAATAAAAAAAAGAAACTTTATTTTTCTTCTAACACAATTCACAATTTTTACTTCCGAGCTCTAGGCGTGACTTTTTGACTGACTCTTACAACTCGACTTCCGATCGGATTCGGTTATTTGTCTTTTGTCACCCCTCAATATCCCCATTATCCTTGAGTTTGTTAGGCATCCGCGATCGCCGCCACGCACGCCTTCTCCTCGAATATTCGACGGAAGGACCGTTGGGATATTAATGGCTCATTAGGCACTTCGGCGATATACATTGTCGCCGAGTGCTGCCACATCTTTATCTCCGATTTTAAAGTGTTTAAAGTGTTTTAAAATGTTTCGAGATTTGGGCACTTGGGTTTGTGATATAATATAGAGTTATAGCGTACAGTAATGCGCAGGTTATTTATGATGATCTTGTCATGAAAAATAAAAAAATTAAATCGAAGATGAAAACAAAAATAAAATATAAAAAAATGAAAAGAGAATTATTTTTTAACTCTTGGTTTACACTAATTACAATTTGTTTCTGAACTCCAGCCGTGACTTTCTAGAACTGAAGCTCTTAAAATTTTACTTTCAATCGGATCTGTTTCTTTTTCCTTTGTCACCCCTTAGTATCCACGCGTTTATTAGGCGTCCGCGACCGTTGCTACGCACGCTTTCTTCTCGAACATACGGCGGAAGGACCGTTGGGATATCGATGGCTCATTAGGCACTTCGGCGATATACATTGTCGCCGAGTGCCACCACATCTTTATCTCCGTCATTAGTCCATCGGATTTGAAGTGTGCCGGTCGTGACAATCTCATGATGACAATTATCATATCTTTAGGGAATATGTTCACATGGTGTTAATAAAAATGAATCTTTACTTATTTCCTTTGCGGTGTTAGTTGCTTTTACTTCATCATTATATATAGAATATACTGTTATATATAGAATTTGAAATTTAGAGTTATAAGACACATGTAGAACAAGTCAAAAAAGTAAATAAATTATTTGAACTCTTAAAAGCAGAATGTCTGGTAATCGAATAGGTTTATCGAATAAATAAATAATCGAGTAAGTTTATTCAAAACTTATTTGGAAAACTTCCCTAGAAAGCTCTTATAATCAAAAGAACAAAAGAAGTTTATACAAAATATGAATTATTTTAACTAGCTATTAATAATTCTTAAGCCTAATACATTTTAAAATGCAGTGGAAGATTTAAAGTGGCATTAAGTCTAATATTTATTCATGAAAATAAGACATTTTCAACGGTAAGTGACCTAAGACTTTTGCATGGCACAAACTAGGCTACTAACAAACCAGAGCATTATCTAAATAAAAAATATATACAATAATAAATAAAATAGAAAACTGTTATTTTAATAATACATACATAATTATATTGTAGTATCGTGGAGAGATTTCTTCAGAAAGATCTGACGAAATGTAAACAATGTTGCGTGTCTAAGTGCCGACAGGCCAAAAGGGTCGGGAAACTTCAATGGGTCAAGCGGCCCATCAATGTATCCTCGGTTCTTCAATCAAATAG
The DNA here is from genome assembly GCA_014737485.1 of Bombus picipes. NCBI lineage: Eukaryota > Metazoa > Arthropoda > Insecta > Hymenoptera > Apidae > Bombus > Bombus picipes. The sequence goes on along the minus strand of JACXIP010000042.1, from coordinate 1,691,845 downwards.
TTACTCGAAAAAAGGCGTACGTGACCATGATCGTGAATAGTTACGGAACACGTGCGTGGTGGGGGCATGAAAAGACGATAAAGGGATATTTGAAGAAGAAAGACGATTAACCGTCAGTTGTTAATTGAGAGTCCAATTGCAAGGAGTTAGTTGCGAATCGTTAGTTGAGTCAAGAGAGAGTTGCGAGTTGGTTATTCATTAGTTGCCGAGTTGTTATGAGTTGTTAATAATTAGTTGTGAGTTGTGAATTATCAATTTAGTTGTCTTAGTTATATTACACATTGCTACATTAAGTTCGTATTAAATAACCATCGTTTCCTGTTTAATCCACTGTAAATAAATCCATCTTATTTTTTTTATATTTACGTGGAGGAAATCCGCACGGACGCCAGGCCGCTTCTTCTCCACTCCAACCGACTAAAACCTCCACGATAACCGTCCCGGCTGCGATCGAGAGAGGCTCGGGAACCGCTGTGAGCGTCGCAACGGGGCCTTTCCCGCGCGCCTAATACCACCGTTGATAGGGCGGTGTGTGACTATTGTCACACACCGCGCCTCGTCGCCGGAGCCGCCGTGCCAGACAGCCCAGTTCCCTATCGGACTGCTTGGCAGCCCCGAGGCGTTGAGCCGTCAGCGCCCAAGCCCGAACCCCACGGGGGAGGGGGCATGGGGGGCCCAGAGCGCTTCGCTACAACGCCACACGGAGTGCCCAGGCGACACCCATCCAAGCACTATCCGTGCCCGGCGCTGCTTAACTTTCGCGATCTGACGGGAACGAGTGCACTCAGCGCGGCCAGGGCGTTGACAAATAAATCCATCTATAAATAAATTTATCATATAGAATAAAAATCACTGAAAATCATAATTTCTAGTAATTCTGATGATGATTCTGTAACATGGTTTCGGAAATGATTTATCTCTAATTATTTATCAGACTATAATATAAATAAATATAATAATTGTCATAAAAAACAGTAATATAACATCTGTTATATTTATATTACTTTTTATTTCAATAAATATTTGTCGAAATAATTTCTGATTGTAATGTGATTGATGTGTAAAGCTTTTAATTATTGTTTTATGTTTTTGAATCATAACTGTTACGTTGCGTGAAATGATCCGTGCGATGTCCTTCAGTGTCTGACCGTCAAGGCCCAAGCTCCATTCTACAGAGCCTCAATAAACCTAAGGCCCCACCATAAACCGAATCTTATTAGCTTTCAGGAACTTTTAATTTTGCAAGTATTTCCGGTTTATAACTGGTACTTAAAACAGTACTTAGGTTTATTAAACGTTCTTACAAATTACGGAGAAAGCGAATGGGTGTCTAACTGAAAAAGCAGGTTTTTCCCATGAACAATGTCACCTGAGAGCTACGTTGGTAGAAGGCTTCCCCCTTCAATCTTCACTTATTAATATTGGCTATAACCAATGGGCATCGCGGATCGTTACCCTCACTGTCCTAACGAAAAGTGTAAATAAGGAATCCACGTCCTTAGTTCAAAAGACACACCCACTCCGAGCTTTTCTCCGTAGTCACATACGAACGAACTTCACTTATTCTTCATCGCTAGAATAGTCAACATGTCATTACCGGGTTACTCTCCTTAAATACATACTCAACAGTGTACCTCATAAGTGTTGGAAATATAAAGTTTATAGCCCTGTTAATCGCAGTATTATACTACCTTAACCACTCCTATTATCTCAACGGAAATCAGAGGATCGATCTATTCGCGGCGTCGATTACTATAATCGTAATGGGAATTTACGACTCCCGTTGACGTATTTCCTCGCGATTGCGTCTCCCCGCGATTGATCGAAAATACAATAAACATACAAGTCGGCTCATCATTTTCGATCTGTACATGTAACTCAAATTTAATTGCTTTTAATAATCTCACTTAAGTGTCATTAATAAATTAATAATTAATAACTCAATATACAATAATTGCTGTTGATCATTGTTATTATTCCTATGTATATGTCGGATTTATATTAGAATTAGGGTTAGGGGCGTGAAACGAATCTTCATTTGGATTACACATTGTCGTTATGCAATAGAGAAGACATTGACTAGTGCAAATACGATTATTATAGAACTTGACAAGTAACCGTGGTACTTAGATACTCGGGAAGCTAATGACAATGACCCTAGGTTCAATAACGAACCCGCGGTCAATGGGATAACAGGATGCGCTTTCTTCCAAAGCACAAATTGTACTCGACTTGCTTGGCTACGATGAAAGTAACTAAACTAATTCTTTGTTAAAACATAGAATATCCACCGAGCGCACAGACGCTAAGTAACTCGCTAATATTCTTATGAGAGAATGACTTTCCGTCGCGATGATACTGCAGAGGAAAACTATGATGGGGTGTGTCTAAGGACACGAGATCATCGGATTCGTCAAGGATAGCCTTCGTTCAGAAAGTGAGGGAAATTGACGTTGCTATTAATTGGTCAATTTCCATGTTGGTGACTAGAGGAGGATGCTAGCAGTCCTTGAGGGAAGGTTGCTACCGGAAAGCGTCGTTCGTTGAAAAATATATTTCCTCTATCTTCCCGTAGTTGGGACAAAGACTGTTTGTCTGTTCGAAGGACTTTAGGTAACTAGATCTTAATGTTTATAACGGCCCTCAGGCTAGCTGAACATGTACTGTGGAGATGCGTCGGCGTCTAGTAACCATTATATCCGAAGAATAGGGTCTGCGTATGGCGAACCACGGGACAGAAACCGTTGAAATGTTTACTGTCGCGTGCCGCTACAAATATTTCTTTTAAGGAGAGCTATAGAATTACTCCATACCTTTGTTAGACAAAACGTTCATCCCGTGACCGCGGCTACGTTCGGCGACTGGCTGTCGCCTCGAGCCCAAGCTCATTATCACAAATCTCGAACAAATACAATCGGATCGAATGGCGACAATCGTTTAATTACGCCTATGATAGAATCTAGATTACGGTGTTAAGGAATTTTGCCGAAGTTCCAAAGGGAAGGCTCCGATGTTCTTTCATCTCCGACATATATATAGGAATCTATTTCAAGCATTTATTATTAATATCTGCTAGTGGAATTGTGTTTTAGTTGTGGCGGTACTCGATAACAAATACCGCCACTCGACACTAACTTCTACCGGACGACGGTAGCGCAGTGGTTAGCGCCTTAGGGTACGAACGGTCGGGACCCGGCTTCGAATCCCGGCGCCCGTAGTCCTATTTTTCTTCCACGCATTTAAATTAGAAAAAAAATAGCAGTGCCCCAGCAACGACATCTACAGCCAGCGCAATAATTATCATGGACACAACTACATTTCATAGTCATAAGTTCCACTTCTTGTCCTTACAATTAGCACGTAATCATGCTGTAACTAAATTTATTTTGAACTAGTGTATACTAATTTACTTATAATCCTCAATGAGCATTGATTATGTGGCGGATCGGTAACAATAGGACGCCGACAGGTCGAGGGCATTAACGCGGTCGTAACACCTCCCGGGTGATCCGGGTACCAACCACCAATACCAGACGTCTACTACGACGACAACGAGTCTGTCTGTCTCGCTAGCGGTCGAATATACGGGCGCATGATACAATTACCGCACCTAGCGAGACTCCCTCTACGTCTAAGGCAGGGACTACCGGGCATAGCCTTACTGACGAGTCCACCGGTAGTCCCGGGACGAAACGCTCATACCCTAATACAATCAAAATTGAAAAAGTCTACTAAAAAAAAAAAAAAAAAAATAGTGTAAAAACATGAGAAGATCATTTATAGAAACATTTACCAATTTCTTATGAGCTAGGTTTTTATAATCAATTGCTTACGCACAACCATACATATATGATGCACACCATAGTACGATGATTTTACATATAAAGAAAAATAAGTAGAAAAAAAGAATAACATTAATCTTAAGTGAGAATGTTCTTAAGGCAAATGTTCCCTGACCTGCCAAAATTGAATTTGAATGTAAAGGATTTTCTTCGATCAACTGTTGTTAAGAGAAACAAGAGAATCGTTGATAACAGAAAATAACTGCTGGTAGAGGTCGTCAGTGTTTTGTTGAATGATTTGCTAAAAGAAAAAGAGATTAATATCTCACTCGTTGAGATCATGAGTGACGCGGTCAGTGTGCTCACTGATTTACAACACGACGGAAATGTAATGAGGAGAAATTTGATTGTTGCTAATTTAAGTAGCAATTTCGGAGAAACTGAGAGAAGCGTCGCCGGATGAATTCTTATTTAGGGAAAGACTTGATGAGAGGTTAAACGCTCGAGATCTTAATTAAGATCAAGCTTTAAAAACCCTGTTAAATTTCAGATGTAAAAAATGTGAAGATCCAGTCTCGAACGAAGAACCAGAGAGCGATGCCATTGAGTGGGTACAGAACATCGGCGCCGACCTGGAAGGACCAATAGGAAGACCAACGGAGTTAGAACGAAAGAGAAATACAGGTCACATCAGTTGTATCTTCAGAAGAGGCGGATATAATTCTCTTAAGTTCTATATTTGTTCGAATCAAAAATTATATTCATGAATGGCAGAAATTGACACAAGATCCGACGATTTTATCCTGATTAAATAATTACAAAATACCCTTTTATTCTCATATTTTTCAAAGTTATAGACCGCTAAATGGGGATTGGCCGATTAAAGAAGTGAATATAGTTACATATATGATTAGCCAATTGATAAGCAAAAATGTAATGTCTCCCATAATCAATTTATTTCGGACATATTTTAACCCTCAAATCTATGGGAGGTTATCGATTAATTTTAATCCTAAGACAGCTAAATGAGTTTATGCATACCGAACATTTTAACTTAGAAGACTGGTGAGCAGTATAAAAATACAATCGATCTTAGAAACGTCTATTATTTAATTCCCATAGCAAGGTAGGACAAAAAATCCACAGATTTAGTTTTAATAATGTTTTATTTAAGTTCAACTATTTATCGTTTGGATTAAGCGTGGCATGTTTCGCTTTTATGAACATTTTGAAACTTTCATGCTCGTAATTAAGAAATAAAGGTATTCGTTGCGTGATTTATTTACACGATTCGCTTGAGGGATGTAAAAGATTTGTTGAGTCAACGTATAATATTTTAAAGCGACTAGGATTTATCATAAATTTGGAGAAGAGTATATTAACTTCGAGTACAATCTGAAAATATTTATACTTTATACCCAACTCTAGCAAATTAAGTATAGAATTACCGTTATGTAAAGAGTTTAAAATGCAAGTAAATACAAGTAAAGAGATTTTTAAATATCAGAATATGTAAGATTTGAAACTTCGCAGAATTTATAGGATATTTAGTATCGTGTTGCCTTGCCGTAAAATATGGTCATTTGCACACAAAGAGGTTAGAGAGAAATAGTTAGCTCTAGAATTGGTCAATAACACCTATGATATAAATATGAAACTGCCAGAAGAATTGAATTGTGATTAATAATGATAGTTTCGAAATATTTGTGGTACGTATACATCCTTGAAATGAGAAAAATTTTTATTTACAATCTATTTCTATTCCTCCTTATCTGGATGGATTGTCGCGTACGGAAATGAGAGATCTCATGGTTCTTGAATGAAAAAGAAGCCTGAATTGCCAATAAATGTTCTCGAGTTAAAAAGGGAAATTGAGAAACTGCGATATTTTATTATGATTAGATGATACAATAGCCATTTCTTATATGAGATTAATGGAATGGGAGGAGTTCATTTTCAGGATCTCAATAATGTATTACGTTTAATTTAGTCTATAATACTTAAGTCTACAGCAATTATGTAAGATCCAAAGAAAATACTAGAAATGTACTGGCTATTGACCGACCAGTAGGTTAAGCCGACTATCCCGCCATTCTGTAGTCGGCAAATAGTCGGCGGAAAGGACCGACTGATCGGCTTTAAATTTTTGATAAGGCATGGAAATAAAAATACAATAGTCTTTCTTTACTGTAATTAGTATAATTTTAATATTTTTTAATATGTAGTATACCTACTTATAGGTAAATATTTGTACGTAACATAATTATTACATGAAAATGAAAAATAATAATTAGTATTTATTGGAATGAACTAAATAGATACTAATTAAGTAGAATATTTGTTTGTTATTTAGTTATGTGTTGTTTAGTTATTTAATTTGTTATTTCTTAATTTTATTATGGTAAAAACCTCTTTAGAATAAACAGTGTTAAAATAATTTCTCTTTCAGTTCGTAATAGTAAATGATCATAAAGACGGAAGATCGTAAGATCGTATGATCGTATGATCGTAAAGAAAGATTTTGTAACGGTATTTGAAAATGATCGGCACAAGCGACTAGTTAACCGACTACCCGATTTCTCGGGAGTCAATTAATCGGTTTTCCGACTAGTCAGCCAAAACCGTAACTGGTACAATTGTAGAAAATACAGAAGCTGATAAAGAATCGCGTAGATCAAAGCCTTCAGAAGTATCATAAAGTACTTTGGTAGGATCAAGATCAATCTATTTGCTAGTCGTATAATCAGAAAATGTGAGCGCCACGTCTCGTGGCTAGAAAGACCCGAATAGCTGCGTAAATGATGCATTCACATTAAATTGTTATTTCTTTTACGTGATACCCGCATTTTCTGTGATTTTAAGAGTTTTTCAAAAGATTAAAAACGATAGAGCAACGGGAATAATAATAATAATCTCTGACTAGCTTTCGCAGGCGTGGTATCCAGTGTAGTGATGAATGCTTATAAAAGAATCGTTAAATTTTACACCAAATAGTAATTTATTAATCTCTATTTATTAATACTAATTTATTATTTAGAAATCCTCATACATTATGGAGGAAACTTTTCGCGGTTTCCGCAATGTTATTCGAAAGGCATTCGGGTTAGGGGGTGCTTCCGAAGAATCAATAGAAATTATGATATCTGCTTTGAGTGACTCCTTAATCAGGCAGTACGATGAGGCCTTAAAGAAATGGTGAAACTCTTGCCTGGAAAAGTTTATTTATCCGTTTAGATATTCCAATTCGAACATTCTTGCACGTTTGTCTTAAGAGTTTGAAAGTGGAGATAGTTCTATCAATAGTTAAAATTGTAGTTAATACACGGAGACCTGGCGGATTTTCAAATTCATTTTTTTGGAAACGAAGGTTTAAATAAAAAAAATGTTACTTTTCTTTCTTATTTTCGATCTATTATTGCATCTAGAATGTAGAATCACCATCGGTACCACAATTTTAGGCATATCCTGTATATAAAAATTCCTAAATAAATCTATAATTTTTGCTATTTCCTTTGCTTTCAGTTGTTAAATTTTATCCTTGAACTGATGAATCTGTTAAGTGTTATTAAATTATGAAAGGATTATAGCATCAAACACTTGACTAAAATGAGATATTTTTTTTTATTTGGTAAACTATTTACAATCAATTCTCATTGAGAATAATAAGTAAATTATTTTGACGTGGCACTGTAACTTGGATTATAAGAGTTTATAGTATGTTTGATTCTAGTTGAATCTAATGCATAAATCTAAAGGATATTGTCTTTTTAGTCTGCGGATCTGATCCGTCGTGTCAAGTAATTCGGTAACTAGTGGGTTTTGGTAGTTTTGCTCCGACGTATTAAGTAATTTAGTAATTATGGGGTTTCGATGTTTGTTAACTCTTATATTATATCTGTTACTAAATTTTGATATTTCTTCTTTAACTATGCGTATCTTAAGGTTGCAATGTATTGTTTCGTTGGTAACATACCAAGGTGTATCTATTAGAGTTTTTGATTGGAATCGTTGGAGAATTTCTATGTTGGAATTACTCGCTGTTCCCCATAGTTGGATTCCATAGGTCCGAACAGGTTTTAATATGGCTTTATACAGCATTATTTTACTCTGCATGTTTAAGTTGGAGCATCTGCCAATGAGCCAGTAGAATTTTTTTAGTTTTGATTTCAATCGCTTGGATTTATCTACGATGTGTCGTATCCATGTCATTCTTCCGTCCAGAATCATGCCCAGATATCTGTCTGAATCTTTGTTTGGAATTGGAATATTATTTATGGTCACCTGTTGTCAGGATTGTTTTCGCAGCGTGAAGGTTATATGACTGGATTTATTTTCATTTATTTTGAAGCGCCATTTGTGGAACCAATTTTCCATAGAGTCGAGACCTCGCTGGAGAGTTGAGGAGGCAATTATCGGGTCTGAGTGGAATGCTAATAAAGCTGTATCGTCAGCAAATGTTGCTGTGGCTATCTCTGTTAAAGTTGGTAAATCGGCAGTGTAGATGGTGAACAGCAGAGGTCCGAGTATACTGCCTTGGGGTATGCCAGCTTCTATTGGAAACGTTGCGGTTATAGCATCTAAGTATTTAATCATGAATAGCCTATTGTTTAGATATGATTTTAAGATGGAGTAGTAGGTGTGTGATAGGATTTTCTTTAGTTTGAACAAAAGTCCTTCATGTCACACTTTGTCGAACGCCTGCTATTCAGCATTCGTCTAGGAATACCGCAGAGCAAGATTTTCTAAATCTTGGCTGATTTTATGAGTTAGATGATGAATTTGCTCTATCGTAGAATGTTGCTTCCGAAAATCGAATTGATGATCTGGCATTGTCTTTAAATCCTCTAAGAGTGGAAGGAGTCGTTTCGTTAGCATCTTCTCAAATAGCTTGGACAAGGTGGGTAGAAGACTAATTGGGCGATAAGAGCTAGTTTCGTGTATTGGTTTTCCAGGTTTAGGGATAAGAGTAATCAATGGTATTTTCTAAGCCTTAGGATAGTATTCAAGGCGAAGAATTGCATTAAAAATAGAAGTGATAAGAGCAATCCCTTTTATAGGAAGCTCCTTGATAGTTTTGTTACTTATCTGATCATATCCCGATGCTTTCTGGGTTTTAGACGATGGATTAATTCTATAACTTCCGCAGATGAGAAAGGTTCAATAGGAGGAGACATTTGGAAGGGAGAGTGCAAGTATTCCGTTATTTCCGCAGCAATAGTGGAAGAATACGGTTTGAAGACATTAGTTAAGTGACTTGCAAATAAGTTGGATTTTTGTATAGGACTACGCGCCCAGCCACCTTGCGGACAGCGAATTGGAGGGGTTATTTGCGGAGGATGAGTGAGTTTTCTGGATGCCTTCCATAGTGAGTAGTTGAAATCAGCTGTGGGAGACAGATTAGCAAAATATTTTTGAAAACAGTCATTTTTGTAATTTTTAAGGATTTTGATTAGTTTTCTTGTTGCGTTATTTAGCTTACGCTTGTCTTCAGGTGTTCTATGACTTTGCCATACTCTTCTAAGTCTGCGTTTTTCTGCGATTTTTATTATTATGTAATGGGGGTATTCATGTTTATTGACAAAACACTTAGTAGGGATGGAAGAACGGATCGCGATTATTGTGCTGGTGTTTAAATATTCCGTGGTTGCCTCTATATCTTCGTTTGTTTTTAGGGATATTGAGGCTGATGTTGAATGATTGAATACTTCCCTAAAGAGCTGCCAGTTGGTGAGTTGGTTATGAATAAAGCCATTAGGTGGATTTTCGATAATTGTTGAGCTAATTGTTGCTATAACGGGGGAATGGTCTGAAGAGAGTTCTGCCAAGGAATTGATTTGGACATATCTTGGCGAGATATTTTTAGTTATAAAGAAGTCAAGTAAATCAAGTATTTTGTTAGTGTCGGTGGGCCAGTAAGTGGGTTCATATGTGGTGAGGTAGTTGAGACCGTTGGTGTTTATGCTATTCAAGAGATTTTTTACTCTTACTGTGATAAGTCTGCTGCCCATTGGGTATGTTTAGCGTTATCGTCTCCCCCAGCTATGAATCTATTGCCCAGGTCTTTGAGGAATTTACCGAAGTCTTGTTTGAAAATAGAATGTCTAGGAGGACAATATACTGCTGATGTTGTGATTGGACCATGCCAATCTTTTATCGCTACGTTTGTAGCTTGGAGGTAGTCCTTCTGGAATGATGGAAGCTCATAGTGTTTTATACTGGTCTTGATGATAATTCCGGTGCCACCGTGGGCCTTTCCACTGGAATTTTGGATATGGTAAAGGTTATAACCATTTATTTTCAGGTAATTTTTATTGGTGAAGTGAGCTTCAGATATAAGCATTACGTCAATTTCTTGTTGTTTTAGGAAGAGTTCTAGTTCGTATTTATGCTGAACTAGACCGTTAGCATTCCAAAGAGCTATGCGTATTGGTTTTATTTTATGTCGGAGCGTGTTAATTTGTCCGCGATGATTGTAAGCAATGATAGCAAGTTATTAATTTGCTCTATTTGTTTCATGATTAATTTTTCAAGCCTATTGAAGTTATCCGTGTTTTGTGAACTGGGAACACTATTTTGTGATTGATCACTATAGATTTTCGGTCTGCTTTGATTTCCTTGAACCACCTTTGCATACGAGGTTGAAGGGTAGTGAATTTTCGTGGATTAAGTACTTGATTGGTTAGGTCTTTAACTATGGGTTTGGGGTACTTATTTTTATGCAAGGTCTTGTAGATTGTGCAACCTTTATAGTTCACAGGATGCTCTCCTTAACAGAGGATGCACTTCGCAGGAGTTTCTGAAGATTTAGTGCACTGATCTGTAGGGTGAATACCTGCACATTTAACGCAGCGGTGATTGTGGTTGCAATATTTCTGCGTGTGGCCATACCTTTGGCACCTTTTACATTGAACTATCTCTTTTTTTGTAAAAGGTGGTTCAATTTTTACTACAGAATTCATTAAACGATTGATATTATAGGTTTCTTTGTTATTTGGTTTTTGCTTTAAGTCAATAAAGAATAAGGATAGCGGGTTTTTTGTTATGTTATGCCTTATATTGCTAATGTTGATTACTTCATGGTCATGATTTAAGAGTTCACGTTTCAGTTCATCTAAGTTAGCTGAATGGTGGATGTTGCGTAGTACCACACGGTCTTTCTTGTTTCAGTTGATATGTGTGGAAGTTTGCGTTCAGGGTTTTTAGTAACTTTGTTAGTTTTCTATAGGAGTCTGGATTGACCGACAGGATTTTAACCTGATTATTTTTAATTTTTAGTATGTAATCCTCTTTGTTAATATCTTTCTCGATGGGCTTTATCATTCCTTGAATGTCGATAACATCATCAATGAAGATTGGTATTTTTTTGTGTGTTTTGATTTATTGATGTTTCAACTACGTCCATAGAATCGTCTGTAGATTCTAATATTGTGAATCTCTTGTAAGTGGTAACATGACTTGTTGACGGTTCGTTTTGACTAGTGTTTACATTTTTTTGACTGAATCTAGCTTGCGTTTTTTGATGTTGTTTGTGTGGTTTGAAAGATGTGATATATTATCCTTTTGCCACGGAAGAGGTAGAACGGTGCGATTATAGTATTGCTCATGAGAGTCTGATCTAGTTACTTGGACCATCTTCGAGCTACTTAATTCAAATTGAAATAACTAGTCGGGGGACTATGATTTGGATTAGAGATTAGAAGTGTTGGATTTTCCGCGAGTAAGTTTAGAAAACTCGTTTATTTCTGTTTCAACACACTTTCGACGGAGGGTCGTCACTTGTTGTATCGTGAACTTCACTGAGCACCAGACACATATCCTCTGGTGTTGCTGATTGATACCAGATGTTTACTTTAGAGTTTACAACTTAGGAGGTAAGAAATTCGGAATTTCCTAAAAAAGGCAGATGCGCTGTTCAAGTTATAAACGGACGACCACTCCAAATCTTGAACAATTCTAATAACTAAATAAGTTCTAATAAAAATTAATATCTTTTGTATTAATTTATAATCTATTACAACCTCTTTTATTAATGATAACGAGTAACACAAGGCACAATATCAAAAAGTAAACGTGTGGAAATACTAAAAATTCCTAAAAATATTACGGAACTTATTCTACACGATACACGAAACACGATAATAAAGATGCAATCTTTGATATTATATCATATTTCACTACATTACATTATATTACATTACATTGTATTATATTATGATACACACACGCACGCGCGGTAGTTTTGTTATCGTTCCATCAGTATTTACATATGTAGATTAACGAGATCTTTACTAATAAAAGTAGTTTTAATTGGAAATTTCACTGTATCCACCTACTTTATATCGGTTCATAGTTTAAATAAACAGAATTACACAAAAGGATTGTTATATTTTACAGAAAAAATTAACAAAAAAATATTAACCTATTATAACTCCCAAATAACTATATCTAACTATAATAATTGCACATTTTAAAAAGCGGTTCACCTAATCAAACTTGCCACTAAAAGGCAAATTTTTGTATGCAACATTTTTTTCTGCTACGAAGAGTTTTCAAGATATTGCGAAAACTACGATTTTCATCTGCTTTCACTTCCTAAATATGGATGATAAGAACGATATGGATCAAATATTTTTTTGAAAAATATATCCTCTATAAATTTCATTAAAATCGGTTATTAACGCTTGTGATGGCCTTGTAAATCTATGTTTAAAATAAACAACTTGTATTCTCCATATATATTTTTAGATTACCTCTAAATGTTATGAATATAATTACGATGGTCATATATAATTGCAGTGCTAATAAAATTTCAAAAGATATATTCACGTTGTAAATGATGAAACGTGGAAACCTCTCTCGAGGGTCCGTTTCAGTCATCCGTGTTCGCGGCGGACCGAGCGTCGATAATCTAAACACTCTGCGATATCGATCCGTTGACGATCAGTTTCAATGAATCGTCCAGCGCATTCAAAAGATCCAGATTCAAGACTTTGGTCGCCTTCGTCACATTAAATAGCTAAATAAATTTTCTACATGTATTTATATATTTTCTTGAATTATTGTGTGTTACCGCTAGTTTCTTTTATTCTGTACGATAAAAAAATTATTTATTCCTTAAAAATTATTCCTATTACTTTTTATTATTATTAAATCTAATAATGATATAGTATATTTTATATCGGATGGAAATCAGCGATTTCTAATGAAAGGAAAATAAACGTATATAACCGATTAAGAGTAAATGGTAGATAGTTAAAATTTGCTACAGATAAAACAAATTTTACCAATCTTTAAAAGTTTACAGTTTATTAGAAAAATTGTTCTGTTTTATTTGTATAAAAATTCCAATTCATACATATTCTTCATTCATAAAAGAAAAAAAAAAACAATATTTACATATTGTTAGAAATAATTTTGTCTTGTTAAACATGCTCATACACGTATTACATAGAATCTCCATTTTCCAAACATCAACTTTCACTTCGTTTAAAAATTCCTTTGATGTTAAAATTACGATTAACCAATTTACTTTACACATGTAGACAAGTGTAAATCATTTGCCTGCGTAATTTGTAAATTTTAAGGGTCTAGAAGATTGTACCACGTGAATACCACTTTTCCTGATGAAATTATAGGATTACCCCATAAGTGGCTGCAAAATGGAGCAACTTCATCACAGAGAGATTCTTAAAGGTTACCTTCATAGTGACCAACTATCTTGTATGACGTTCTAGTGATTTTACATCGCTGCATCGGAACGATTAAACGCGAGACGATTATACCGATTCATTGGTCGTTCATCATATTAATGGGAATCCGCCATCAGTTATTTAATCTTCTATGAAGTTTTTTTGCTACGACGATTAGTGTATACAAGCGAAAATAGATAAAATTATTGAAATTGCCACTGCTATAGATTATACTGTAAATAATTGCCCTTAATAACTAGACTGCGTATTTTTATGTATGTATTGGTTGGAAATTTAAAAGTACAAAAAGTACAAAAATGGAAAGTTATGTAGAATATCTAATATCAAGTACTAACTATGATATTTACTAGATGAAACAAATCTCTATTTCATTTTCATCTTTTTAATTACCACAATAAACATATGAATTTACATAAATATCTATAGTCTACTAACAAGCAAGCAATTTATGTAAAAACGTTAAAGTTTACAAAATACAAATTTTCTCGTTTATTTGAAATTCGTTATTCCATCACATTTATTTGTGCTGGGCATAGATTTATTTTATATAAGATTTATGAAAATAATGAAAATACAGCTCTTAAAGTTTGACCGAAGAACAGTCAACAACGCTAAGAGTTACTCTTCTCCGATGAGAAGAATTCGAACCATCAGTTACTGCTGAGATAAGATTTACGAACGATCGTTACGAACTGTTAAATGATACGTTATTCCACGAATACTCGGTGGTGAAGTTTGCAATTGAATGGCCCGGACTAGATTGCTCATTGATCGTTCGACTGATTAAACGATACTTTCTTTACGAATGCTTGGAGATGTTGACGATTCGGGAACCACAGATGAGATTACTCTCTTCGAATATTGAAAGATTAAAACGGTTCTTAATTCATATCTTTTTTCTTTTTATTTATTAATATTTACAATCAATTCTCGCATTGAGAAAATTCATATCTGATGCAGAGGATGTTCGCCGTTGAAAAGCTCGCACGAGAGGTCTTCTCTCCAAATGTTGAGAGGTTACACTATTCTTACTCTACGTTTGATGGAGAAGATGTTGACGATTTGAAAGCTAATACAAGACTGTTTCTCTCCGAATGATAAAAGACTAACAATACTTACATCATGTTTAGTGAAACAGATGTTAACGATTCAAGGACACGGATGAAATTGTTCTCCCCGGATGCTGAGAGATTGAACGACTTTTCCACGTCTGGTGGAGATGATGTTAAAGTTTCAATGCTACATACGAGACTGTCGTGCTGGACTCGATCAGACGTGCAGCAGGACCCAAAACGGAAGTCCCGAAAATATGCATGCCGTTTGATCTGCAACGCAAGAAACGCTCACTAGGCATTACTCACTACACTGTCGTTTTAAAGAGCTAATCGAAAACAAAATCAACTGCAATATCCCATTGAAAACACCTGAACACATTGAGCAGACAGTAGCAACTATAACAGAAATAATACAGGAAGCAGCGCGGGCAACCATCACCCATGAATCAAATAGCAGGCAATCAAAAATTATTCCACAGGGCATCCTAGATAAAATCAGGGAAAAAAGAAAAGCGAAAGCAAACTGGCAAAAACAGAGAACACGAGAAAACAAGAAATACCTAAATAAACTTACAAAGAAATTAAAGAATAAAATAAGGGAACATCATAATAACGAATTGTCAAAATTCATCGAATCAATATCCGCGTATGAGAATACAAACTACTCCCTATGGAAAGTCATTAACAAAGTTAAGAAAACAATAAAATCAATCCCAGCAATCAGAAAAATGGACAACACATGGGCCAGAAGCAACGAAGAGCAGGCAGCAGAATTTTCGGAGCACCTACAAAATATATTTCCACCGTACAAAATTAATAACAGCATCCTCAGATGGCAAACAAATGAAGAAGTGGAAAATGCCAGCAACACAATTGATAAACGCTGTACCATACTCAGCACAACAGCGCAAGAAGTTACACACTTAATTAAAGCAACAAAGACAAGTAAGGCACCAGGATTTGGCTTGATTAATGGAAAAATTTTAAAAAACTTTCCCCCAAGGCAATAAGACTAACAACGATAATATTCAACGCAATTCTAAGAATACAGTACTTATCTGCATTATGGAAAATAGCACAGATCGCAATGTTATCCAAACCAAACAAAAACCCACATCTAGCTGCATCCTACAGGCCAATATCATTACTACCTGCGTTTTCCAAATTACTAGAAAAAATAATATATAACCGCCTAAAACCAACAATAGAAAAGGAAAAACTAATACCGGACCATCAATTTTGATTCAGGAATAAACACTCCACAATAGAACAAATGCACAGACTCGTCAATCAAATCTTACAGGCGTTGCAAACAAAACAATATTGCACGGCCCTCTTTATGGACATCGAGAAGGCATTTGACAAGATAAACCACAATAGCCTACTTCAATCAATCAGAAAACAATTCCCGGAGCAGATATACCATTTAATTAAATCTTACTTAAGCAGCAGAACCTTCGTAGTAAAAATTAAAGACACATACTCCGAAGTTAAAGAAATCAAGGCAGGGGTTCCGTAAGGAAGCATCTTAGGACCAGTTCTATACATATTATACACGGCCAACATACCAACAACTAACAATAGCAAAATACTGACATCTGCGGATGACACTGTATTGCTGTACTGCGGATTAGCTGTACTAGTCAGGCACACTAACCCTGTAACAGCAGTTACATTACTACAAGAACATATCAAAAAAATAGAAAAGTGGCTTCAAGTCAAAGAAATTAAAGCAAACCNCCGATAAATGCAAACACATTACATTCACACTGCGAAAACAGATACCGCCAAACATTATACTAAACGGCACGCACATAATCCAAACAAGGCAAGTCAGATACCTAGGACTCCACTTAGATACACGATTCACATGGAAACAGCATATTAAATCAATAATGGATAAAATACAGATAGCAAGGAGACAAATGTATTGGCTAACAAATCGAAAATCCAAACTAAGTATATAAAATAAACTAAAAATATATAAAATGATCATAAAATCAATCTGGACGTACGGAATACCACTATGGGGAACAGCAGCAAGGAGCCATGTAACCAAAATAGAGACAATGCAAGCTAAAATTCTTAGAACAATAGTAAACGCGCCATGGTACGTTAGAAACGAGGACATTAGGAAAGACCTGAGAATACCAACGGTCAAGGAGGAGATTAGCAGATATGCAAGAAGGTACAGAGAAAGAATAGCAACGCACCCGAACCGGCTGGCAGCGGAAACGGTCAACACATCAAACATAGAAAGAAGGTTAAAAAGGAAACACCCAACAGATCTCACAAAGGACACAACCTAACAAACACGATCATGGTAGCCCACTGGGGGTAACATGTTATATTACCGCTATAATATTTTACCAAATGTCCTAATGGACAAATTGTAAAATTTAAGTCAATAAAATAAAAAAAAACTCTTTATGGACATCGAAAAAGCATTTGACAAAGTTAACCATGAAAAACTTCTTCAAACATTCAAAAAGCAATTTCCAGAACAAATCTACAAACTACTCAAATCTTACTTAAACAATAGAACCTTTGTAGTAAAAATAAATGATGCATATTCTGAAATTAAGGATATCAAGGCAGGAGTACCGCAAGGAAGCGTCCTAAGACCAATACTATATACGGCAGACATACCAACAACTGTCCACAGCAAAATACTAACGTTCGCGAACGATACGGCCATACTAGTAAGGCACGCAAATCCAGAAACGGCTGCCGCACTACTACAAGAACACATTACAAAAATAGAAAAGTGGCTGCAAGACAAACAAATAAAAGCGAACACCAGTAAGTGCAATCACATAACATTTACACTTAGAAAAGGAAAAACACCAGATATCTAACTGAACGGCGCCCGCATAGCACAAACAAAGCAAGTCAAATATCTAGGAATACATTTAGACACACACCTTACATGGAAGTATCACATAAAATTAATAATAAACAGAATACGTGAAAAAAGGAAGCAGATGTACTGGTTAACCAATAGAAAATCTGAATTAAGCATAATGAATAAACTAAATATATACAAAACAATAATCAGATCAATCTCGACATACGGAGACCGACTATGGGGGACGGCAGCAATGAGTCACATAAATAAAATAGAAACAGAGCAAGCAAAAATTTTAAGGACAAATTTTAAAAATTTTAAGTATGTCAGAAATGAAGACTTACGAAAAGATTTACAAATTCCAGCAGTCAAAGAGGAAATCGCTAGATATGCAAAAAAGTATAAAGAAAGACTTGTAACACACCCAAACCAGCTGGTTGCTGAAACGAATAAAACCATAATATAAAGAAGACTGTAGAAGAAGCATCCTGCAGACCTCACAATAGAAATAAAATAAACAACTTGGAAGATGGAACCCCGCTGGGGATAACCATCCAAATGTTATATTATTATACCACTAAGCTATAATATTTTACCAAATGTCCTACTGGACAAATTGTAAAATTTAAATAAATAAATAAAAAAAAACTACACTTTTGTGCGCTCGAAACACTGAAGACTTTTGAGAGATCTTAGAGTGTGAGCGCGGAACTCCGAAGCTAATTAAGTGAGGGCCGCAATAAATCTTCCGGGTGACCGTCAATCGATCGCAAAGTTACAATCTATTAAATCATCCTTCGGAAGTAACCGCGTTTATGATACATTTGGCTATTGAGAACACGATGAATATGGAAAATTAAAAGTACTGTTGCGATTATTGAAATAGATCTAACTGCTAAAATTTCGTTCTCTAAAATAGCCTTCTGATTAGAAGGTGAGCATCATAAATTTCCCAAAAAAATCCTCACGTTTTTTTGCTTCTGCGGACAGAATATGTTCAATTATAGAACTTTATAATACTCAATGACATCAATCGTAATTTTGAATTATAAACTTTTCTTTACCAATAATAATAAATTTTATGAATAGTTTTGTTTCTTTTAAATTTTAAATTAATCTCCAGCAAATATGAAGTGAAAACTGCCTTTTTTAGTTTTTAAAATATAAGAAAGATCATCTAATTATATCTTACCAATAAATTAAGTATAACTTTATAATCCTTCTTCAATGTATACTTGAATAATAAAATAAAATTCTTTAAGAGATGTCTCTGAATTCGCGATTAGTATAATCCTAGAATGCGTTACAAACGTCTACTTTATGCGAAATTCATCATATGAGGCTTTTTAGAGAAACTTGTTCTTTTCATGGGGATGTCGTGAATTTCGACCAACAGAAAGGGAAAGAAAGAGAGAGAGAGATTGCTGAAATACATGAAAATTCTGGACTAACTGTGCGATTAATGAGGTTCTGGTTCCAACGAGTTGCACAAGTTGTCAGAAACAAAGGTGAAATTAACGCGAATTTAATTAAGTGATGAAATATGAGAAAGACTTTTTTACGAAAATTAATTGCTACGCTAATGAATGGTATGAAGGTCCTCATTTAAAGGAAACGAAGACAAATAGGAAGTACGATTCTTTACAATAAGCCGGATCTATAACAACTTTTACAATTTTTATACCTCAAAACACATTTAATATAATCTCTATACTCGGTTAATATTACAATATTGGAACTGGTTTTTATGCTTTCATTTTAAATATTAAACGAATTTAAACGTTTAGAGAATAATAATATATTTATGATAAAGTACAATTTATTAAAATACGATACGGAATAAACTGATTATAATTCAAAGGCTAACATGTTTAAAATTACATTACAATATTTCAAATGCGAACAATATTTCTTTTATCATATCAAATTTTATATTGCATCTGTTATCCACACAAAAATGTAGCATTACTTTTACGTAATGTTGTAATATCTATATAGACTTTTATACCGAATTTTAAATGCATATTTCGCAACCACTAGATACTTCTAGCAATAAGGTTCTGACTAAACGTAATAGTACTAAGATAGCTAAAAATACTAGAATTTTTAAGATATACATATGAGATATACATATAAGATATACATAAGATATACATGTTATGATAATTACACCGATTAACAAATTTCTCCCGATTTCGCATTCATCAATAGGCGATTTTTGTAGACTTTTGTAAGCTAAACACAAATCTGCAATCTGTTTTTGCTTCGAATACAGTTTTCGAAAAAATTTATCTCGAAAAAGTTTGGAAATTTTCAGCTTTGAAGATGTTTTGTGCTTTTACAATAGCAACTATCGAGCTGCTGTTCAGACGAAAAAATTCTCTTACAAATAAAATGATATGTATCGTTATTGCATTATAAACATTTAAATATTTACATAATGATCAAAGTAAAGGTCATCTACACATCAACATTGAGTACCACTGACGTTGCTGTATGCTTCGTCAAACTGTTTCGCTTTTATATTGGAAACAAAACATGGTGCTTCCTTTAGTATAAATGTCTGTTCTATCACGTGCCATGGTTAGATTTTCTCCTAGACCTTTATTTTCTTAAATAAATTGGGAAATGCAAGCAAAAAGTGGTACGTTTTAGATGACCCTTTCACTTTGGTCATTATTTAAATATAATAGAGACTGGGGAGAGTTCATAGAATCTTTTCGTCTGAATAGCAACTAGATAGCTCTGCTACTGTGAAAACACAAAACAGTTCTGAAATTGAAAATTTACATTTTTTTTTTTTAATTGATTTGTTCGAGAACTGTGGATTCTAGGAAAAGCGGTTTGCAGATCCGTGTTTAACTCGCAAACGTCTACCAGAGTCGCCTATTAAGGTAATAAAATTAGATACGTGTTGAATAATGTCTTTGCCAGGTATCTTACTTACCATACGTCATCATTCAACATACATCATCCTCGATAAGAATCTTGTAAAATAATATCAATTATTTGGCAATCGGAAGGCTACGAATATTTCTGTAATTCACTGCATAATCAATTAACCTGTCTGCAAATCAACGGTTCTACAATATTTGGAAAACGTAATGAAATTTTAACACATCGAATTTTAAAGCCGCAACGCGACGTTCACCGATTTCAGCCTCTAATTATGCCTCGACTGCCACAACTTCCGTTTTAATGGCGGCTGAAGCGAAATGAAGGCGTTGCGAGCTAGAACACTTGTTCTTGATTGGCTCGTTTAGTCACCGGTGATAACAACTTTCCCGACAGCTACTTACGCTCTAGCTAAGAACTAATAAATTGCAAGGCGGCTCGCTTGTTGTAACTTTATCGAAGTTTCGTCGGCGCGATGTTAAATCACTTCTGATCTGTGGCACTTGATTGTCTAATTCGCTACTTTGACGGCGTTTGGATTATTTCTTCGAAGTAATGATTTGCGGAAGTTTGGTATGTGGCGGCACTCGACAACAAATACCGCCACTCGACACTAACTAACAGCGGACAACGATAACGTAGTGGTTAGTTCCGTAGGTTACGAACGTTCTGGACCCAGGTTCAAATTCTGATGGCACCCGTAATCCGATTTTTCTTCTACGCATCAAAAAGAAAAACAGCAGTACCCCATTAGAGCGACATCTACAGCCAGCAGCTACAATTATCACGGACAACTAAAACCGGCTTATACACCTCAAGTATTTTGATGATAGAGATAGAAATAGTTTTTTGGTAATATCGTCTCATTAACTGCGGATGTTCATGCAAATTTATATTTTTTTGAAACCTAAACAGAGATCCTTTATTATGTATGTGAGTCACGATTATCCAATTACGTATCTGTGTTGATGAATAAGTTATTTCTTATTTTTATGTCATAGAGAGCCTGTATTTTCAACCAATCGCGGAAAGACGCAATCGCGAGGAAACACGTCAACGGGAGTCGTAAATTCCCGTTACGATTATAATAATCGACACCGCGAATAGATCGATCCCCTGATTTCCTTTAAGTCAATAGGGGTGGTTAAAGTAGTATAACGCTGCGATTAACAGGGTTATGAAGTTTATTTTTTCAACGCTTAAGAGGTACACTGTGTCGTATGATATAAATCGTAGATGACGATTTGGCGTATAGAGATGCGATATACTTGCACAATATTCGTTGGTGATCGAGCAAGGCTCTTAGAGTTTTATTATAGTTGACGTAGCAATAAGGGAAAAAGCCAGAACTGAAAACTCGGTACTGATATGTTGACTATTCTAACGTTGTAGAATAAGTAAGGTACAGTGACGATGCTGTGTCGGAGGAAAGCTAGCGATGGGTGTGTGTAACGCACGGGACCATCGGATTTGTTCATGACATTTTTCGTCAGGAAAGTGAGGGCAGTATACATTGCTTCTGATTGGATAAACGAAGGTTGGTGGACTAGGAATGGTCTTAGCCGCCCTTGATAGAAAGTTGCTAGTGGGAAGTATCATACGTGAGAAAAACTAACTTTCCCGTGTCTTCCCGTAGTAAACAATAAGCTTTAGAAACGATTCAGTAAAGAGATATTTATTCAGTCTGAAGGACCTTAGTTAGAAAATTCTTGAGATTTATGATAGGTCCTTAAGACTATTGAGGGTACGCAGTAAGGATGTGCGGACACCTTGTTGCCATTTTGGCCGCGGTGTGTGGCCTGGTCTAGGTACAGTGTCGCCCGACGTAACAATATCAAACAATCTATTAAATGTTTTTCTGAATACTGTATCAAATATCAGATCATATACAAAATTTTTAAAGGATGATTTGACGGATGTAAGGGCCCGATTAGTCAAGTGCTATCCGGACGAAATACCGCGAGCTTTACCCAATAACATCGAAGCGTCACATGTTTCTCCAGGTATCGGTCACGTGCCTCCCGTTAAGAGAGAGTTCAGCCGTGAACACCATTCAGAGAGCCAGTTTCGTCGTCCGTTCAAATATCTTCTCCACCATTGTTTTTAACCCAATAGTATTTATTATCTTAAAAAATTATGAATGCATTTCTTTTACTTTCTTTTTTATTCGGTAGTATAAATAAGTTGCAATAAATAACTTGTATAGATATTTTTTAGTTTTTCTGTATGTGCTATATTGTGTTTTCTCTTTAAACACTTGTAGCGGCACTAGACTGCAAAGAACAATTCTCTTTCCAACGGTTTCTTCGGTCCATAGTATAGCATCGCTGGAAGACTGTTTATGAGAGACCAACGAAACATATACAATGTTGCGATAAAGCGTAAGTGCCGACAGGCCTAATGGCCCATCGGTATCCCTGTAGTCCTTCCGTTAAATACTTGGAAGAAGGCGTGCGTGATCACAATCGTGTGACATCAATCCACATCAGAGACCAGGCCACTGTCACGTAAAATTAAGCCTTAGGTTTTAAAGACAAGAGGGTTGAGCCATAACACAACTTTATGTTTCTTTCCTATCGAACTTTATTAAATAACACAATTTTATAAGCACAGTTTACACGACTGATCTGAGAGGTGTTGACTGATGAGAGTTTGTAGTTTCAGTGCAGAGGCGTTCTCGTATTATTACGGAGGAAAGCTCGGTGTGGGTGTGCCCTTTGAACTAACAACGCGGATTCGTTATTCACACTTTTCGTTAGGAAAAATGAGGGTAACGATCCGCGATGCCAATTGGTTATAGCCCACGTTAATAAATGAAGATAGGAGGAGGTAGCGTCCTACCAACGTGGCTCGCAGGTGACATTGTTCATGGGAAAAACCAGCTTTCCCGTTAGACGAATATTCGTCCGCTCTCTTCGTAACTTGTAAGAACGTGCAATAAACCTAAGGACTATTCCAAGGACCATCTATAAACCGATAACACTTACTGGGTTAATAAACTGAAAGTTTAAGTTTGTGGTGGGTCCTTGGGGTTATTGAGGGTACGCGGTGAGGACTTGCACACATCTGGCCTAAGATGTGGATTGACGTCACATCACATACCGCGGGCAAGATGGCAGCCAGATGTCTACACATCCTTGGCGCATATCCTCAATAGTCTTAAGGACCCACAATGGCTCTTTGCATTTTCATAGTTAAGATCCTTCAGACCAAACAAATATCTTTTGTTTCAGGTGTCCTTTACATTTATTGTTTGCTACGGGTTGACATGGGAAAGTTGGTTTTTCTCACGTTCGGTATCTTGCGTTAGCAACTTTCCCTCGAGAGCGGCTAAAACCCTTCCTGGTCCACCAACCTTCTTATTATTCAATCGGAAGCGGTGTCTACTGCCCTCACTTTCCTAACCAAAATTGTCATCAACAAATCCGATGGTCCCGTGTCCTTACACACGCCCACCCCTAGCTTTCCTCCACCACAACATCGTCACTAGACTTACTTCTTCTCGATCCTTAAAATAGTCAACATATCTTTACCGGTTTCTACCCTTAGACTAGTCGCGTACTTGATTTATACATGACTATTAAGTGCAAAAATAAAGTTTAATAAAAAACGAAGTTAATAGTTGTGTTACGGCTCAGCAATCTTGTTTTCATCATATAACCCTCAAGTTTACGTGACAATGGTGGGTGGTTACGAACACGCGTATGGATTTGTGGATATCAAAAGATAACAAAGAGAAGAAAGACGATTAACAGATCAGTCGTCAGTAAGCAGGTGTCAGTGAACAGTCGTCAGTAGGAGTCGTGAGTCGAGAATTGCGAAGTGAACGTCGAGCGTCTAGTTGCGAAGAAGTCGGTATCGAGAGCGAGTTGCGAATTGGTTAATACACCGTCGCAACGAATACTTCTTCTAGTCAGGTCCAGGCCACACGCGTTAGTCAAATTTTAATAAACAAACTGTTGAATAAAACGCCGGGTATTCATTTGGCACTTTTCACATCCTACGCCTCACATTTTAATTAGCCAATAAATTTGCTCAAGTTCTTTCCGCAAATATTGATACAGCATATTTAAAAAGAATGTCATGCAATACTTCTTTTCCTACAGTACAATTTTAAGCGACAATATACAACTTTTCCACATTAATGGCTGTATACAAATTGCTTAGAACAGAAAAAGATTTCGAAATTTTATGAACAAACGAGTATTACTAAAAGTAAAAGATAAAGTGCCAGTTTAATGTTTACGGTGACTCCTACATTTTTCATCATGAAAATACAAATTCTATTTTGGATCATAAGTTTTGGTATTTTGAGAATGGCATTCTTTATTTTTACTGTAAATGTAACGTAAATGGTGAAACTCCAGAAAATATGCACAAACATTATTCATTTATGTATGCAGTACAATGCAAAACGAAATCACGTATATGATCTTCTAATGCATATCTGCATACTTTAGCAGACGTGAAACAAAGAAATAACAAGAGAAATACCAAGTAGTCCGCTTGCAACTAGGGCTACAATCAAGCTACATAAAAATAAAGTTATAAAAGACTATGTAAAAGGCATGGCAACATAAAGAAGTGTGATTTTTCGAGGAATTTTGTGAGGTTATGCAGTATTTTGTTGTTGTAAATTTAATTTTCATGAAATTTTTAATATAATCTGAAGCAAAAAGGAAAGTCTACTTTTATCTCTCTAAACGTTTTACTTTAGACCGTCATTATCACAACTGAATAACGTGAACATTTGGTTTTTAGGTCTTAACGTTACATATACAGTTTTTTTTTTATTTATTAATTTAAATTTTACAATTTGTCCAGTAGGCCATTTGGTAAAATATTATAGCGGTAATATAACATGTGGGTGGTTACCCCCAGTGGGGTACCATCATCGTGTTTGTTAGGTTATGTCCTTTGTGAGATCTGTTGGGTGTTTCCTTTTTAGTCTTCTTTCTATGCTTGATGTGTTGACCGTTTCCGCTGCCAGCCGGTTCGGGTGCGTTGCTATTCTTTCTCTGTACCTTCTTGCATATCTGCTAATCTCCTCCTTGATCGTTGGTATTCTCAGGTCTTTCCTAATGTCCTCGTTTCTAACGTACCATGGCGCGTTTACTATTGTTCTAAGAATTTTAGCTTGCATTGTCTCTATTTTGGTTACATGGCTCCTTGCTGCTGTTCCCCATAGTGGTATTCCGTACGTCCAGATTGATTTTATGATCATTTTATATATTTTTAGTTTATTTTATATACTTAGTTTGGATTTTCGATTTNGTTAGCCAATACATTTGTCTCCTTGCTATCTGTATTTTATCCATTATTGATTTAATATGCTGTTTCCATGTGAATCGTGTATCTAAGTGGAGTCCTAGGTATCTGACTTGCCTTGTTTGGATTATGTGCGTGCCGTTTAGTATAATGTTTGGCGGTATCTGTTTTCGCAGTGTGAATGTAATGTGTTTGCATTTATCGGAGTTTGCTTCAATTTCTTTGACTTGAAGCCACTTTTCTATTTTTGTGATATGTTCTTGTAGTAATGTAACTGCTGTTACAAGGTTAGTGTGCCTGACTAGTACAGCTAATCCGCAGTAAAGCAATACAGTGTCATCCGCAAATGTCAGTATTTTGCTATTGTTAGTTGTTGGTATGTTGGCCGTGTATAATGTGTATAGAACTGGTCCTAAGACGCTTCCTTGCGGAACCCCTGCCTGGATTTCTTTAACTTCGGAGTATGTGTCTTTAATTTTTATTACGAAGGTTCTGCTGCTTAAATAGGTTTTAATTAAATGGTATATCTGCTCCGGGAATTGTTTTCTGATTGATTGAAGTAGGCTATTGTGGTTTATCTTGTCAAATGCCTTCTCGATGTCCATACAGAGGACTGTTCAGTATTGTTTGCTAACTAGTGCTATTATTATTTCATTGACCAGTCTGTGCATTTGCTCTATGGTGGAGTGTTTGTTTCTGATTCCGAATTGGTGGTCCGGTATTAATTTTTCTTTCTCTATTATTGGTTTTATGCGGTCGTAGATTACTTTCTCTAGTATTTTAGAGAGCACAGGAAGTAATGATATCGGCCTATATTCTTATTATATATCTGTCTTTATATATATGTCGGCCTTATATATCTGTGCCAGTTTCCAAATTTTAGGAAAGTATTGCGTTAAATATTATAGTGATTTGTCTTATCGCTTTTGGCGGAAGGTTTTTCAAGATTTTACCATTGATTAGGTCGATTCCTGGTGCTTTATTATTTTTTGTTTTCTCGATTATGTTTCTCATTTCTTGTGCTGTTGTTTTGGGTATGGTGTAGTGTTTGTCCGTTGGTCCGTTGGTTGGCGCATCCTCGTCCGTATGACTATTGTGGTTGCTGTTGTTGATATTATGTGGTGTAAATGTGTTGCATAGGTGGTTGGAGAATTCTTCAGCTTGCTCCTCGTTATGTGTTATCTGATCTTCTGATTGCTGGGATCACTTTTATTGCCTTCCTTATTTTTTTTGTGGCTTTCCATAGGGAGTAGTTGTAGTTCTCGTGTGCAGATAGTGACTCAATGAACTTTGTGAACTCATTGTTGTTGTGTTCTTTAATTTTGTTTTTTATTTCCTTTGCGAGTTAGTTTATGTGTGTTTTGTTTTCTTTTGTTCTATGTTTTTGCCATTTTGCTTTCGCTTTTCTTTTTTCTCTAATTTTTTCGAGGATGTGTGATGGAATTGTTTTTGTTTGTCTGTTGGTTGTTTCGGGTATAGTGGTTGCCCTGGCTGCTTCTTGGATAGTTTCTGTAAGTGTTGTTACTGCTTGATCGATGTGTTCAGGTGTTTTCAGTGGGATGTTGCAGTTGATTTTGCTCTCGATTATTTCTTTAAATGTTTGCCAATTGGTGGTTTTATTGCATAGCATCTCTGGTTTGTTGTAGATTATTGGTTTGTTTCTGTATGTAATTATTATGGGTGTATGGTCCGAGGTAAGCTCGAGACTGGGTGCTATGTTTAGTTTATTTGCGTTTAGTCCCTTTGTAACTGCAAAATCGAGTAGGTCAGGCATTTTGCTCAGATCTGTCGGCCAGCATGTCGGTCTTCCCGTGGATATTACATTGAGGTTATTGTTTCTAATGTATTTTTCCAAAGTTCTAACTCGTGGTGTAGTGATTCTTGATCCCCACAGTGTGTGCTTTGAGTTGTAGTATCCAGCTGCGATATACTTGTCGCCTAGGTGTTGAAAGTACTCTTCCCACATTTGCGATGTGAT
Organism: Bombus picipes; assembly: GCA_014737485.1. Taxonomy (NCBI): domain Eukaryota; kingdom Metazoa; phylum Arthropoda; class Insecta; order Hymenoptera; family Apidae; genus Bombus; species Bombus picipes. The sequence goes on along the minus strand of JACXIP010000042.1, from coordinate 1,664,309 downwards.
TTTGTGTCGCGGCGGTACATATACTGCTGACAATTGTAATTGGTTGCTGCTAGTTTGTACAGTAATGGTGGTTGTTTGTATATGTTCTTTACTAATCTGGTTGTGTAAGTGATGTTTTATGTCGTTTTTTATTATTACTGCGGTCCCTCCGTGTGCTTTTCCTGAGGGATGCTTGGTATCGTATATGGTGTAGTACGGTATTTTTATGTAACTTTTTGTAGTGAAGTGTGTTTCTGATATGAGCAGTATGTCGATGTATTGTTGTACAGGAATGTTTTATTTTCTAGGGCCCTTTGTTGCAGGCCGTTAGAGTTCCAGGCTGCTATTTTAAGCCTATCCGTTTTTATTTTTTGCTCAGCATGTTAGTAATTAGTTGTAGCTTAGTTGTGATTTGTTGTGTTTGTTGTCTGAGGAATGCGTTTTGTTCGCTTATCATTTTTTTAAGTATTTCGCTGTTTTTGATGGTTTGTTTGAGCAGTTCCTTAATTTCTATAGTGTCGTTGCTGTTATTGTTCTGATTTTGGTTGTCTAAGGGTGCCGCTTGGTTGACTACTTGCGCGTAGCTTCGGCTACCGACGGTGTTGATGTTGCTGTGTTTATAGCTTATTACGTGCTGTGGATTTGGTGTTGTCACAGATTCTGTGTTATCCTGTTGCGCGTGAGAATTGTTGTGTGTTCTGTTTCGAAGCGGCGGGAACAGTTTACGTTGCAGTTGCTTTCTGACTACACAACCTTTGTAGCTGGCTGGGTGGTTTCCATCGCAGTTGCAGCATTTTACACCAATTGTTTTTCCCGTGTGTGGGCAGTTAGCTGTTAGGTGCACTTCTGCGCACTTGACACACGTCGGGATTTTGTTGCAGTAGTTCTTTGTGTGTCCGTATTGTTGACACCGCATACATTGCGGTATGTTTCNGCTGGGAGTTACAACCTTCCAGCTTTCATTCTGGTTTGGTGGATCGTTGGTGCTGTTCTCTTCGTCGTTCTTTTGCGTATTTCCCGTTTTTGCTTCATTCATATCTATATCTGAACAGTCTTCGCTTCTTGTTTTTGCTTGATTTGCTGTTACTGCAGCTCTGTTTATGTAGAAGGTTTCTCCTTTGTTTAATATTTTTATTGGCGGCACTTGTTGTTTGTCTTCCATCTTTGAGCGGTTGGCTTAGTTTTGAGTCACTTAGTTTTGAGTCACTTGGTTTTCCCCACTTGTCGCACTTACGGGTGCACTGGTTCTCACGTCCGCATAGTTCGGCTGCTCAGGTAGAACTGTTGACCAGCCACAGATGAGCACCCATTTAAGAACCGGTGCCGATAACGTAACAGATGACGAAACTGATGGACCAGACGCTTTACGAAGACCACGAGCTAGTCACAATTAGACAAAGAAACGACTGTGGAACAAAGAACAAGAACAAAATCGTGTTGCCAAGCGCTCAATGAATTAATCTGTTAACACTACGCTCGTACCTAAACGAAATGCTACCGATCCACAACCACGATGACTTCCAGCCATCCATCCGGCAACTACATGAAACTAAAATGTTCCAAGTGTTCAGAAATCAGGCACACAGCCAAGATCTGCTATTCTCGAAATTTTCTTTTCGCCAACCAAGAAATGATCCCACCTCGAGCAAACCAAACAACGGAGAATCCAGAAGGAACGTACCAAGGGTCAACTGCACCACTACCGGAAGATTATTATCAATCGTATTGCAACGAAAAGACTGAGGAAGAGCCAGACTTATTGCTGATACCGGAGCAGGAATACACTTTATAAAGAAAAGGCTTCACCGAACGTCGATACCTCCAGCTCAAAGTCTTTCCTAATGGGAAATGACAAACACACTACCGACAAAATTTGCGATCTAACCATGCTCAAGAAAAATCACCAATTCCACATAGTCCCTAACAACTCTCTCCTAATCGAAGCTGGAGTAATCAGACTCCCATTCCTTACAAAATATCAATACAACGTCACTAACGATAAACTAACCCTAGACGAAATTATATTACCATTCCAGACCACCAACAGCAATATAGGACCAGATCAAACTCTAATCTCAACTCAATACATTGAAGGAAAATCCACACCAATATGTTTTATCAACACTGGTAAACAAATCATATTACAAACGAAATAGAAAAACCCGACAAATTAAATCAAATCAATAACTTTGCACAAATAATACGTACTGATCCAGAACTTCGAGAATCCCTTGAGAAAATCCTTATCAATTACCTGGACGTTTTTAACATAGAAACAGACTTACTACCATGCACCAATCTAACTGTACTTTTGGACGTTCGCGGAGAGACACAATCTCGAAGAAGCGCGCCAACGGGAACGGAAAGAACGTGCCCGTTACGATTTGACTAATCGACGGCACAAATCGTTCGATCCTTTATTTCTTGTGGGATAATAAGAATGGTTGATTGAATATAACGCTGCTACTAACAGATTATTATATATTTGAATGGTCCAACAACGTCAATGTAATAGAAGATTGCGTATGTGAAATGACAACTCGGAATGAGTACGACCTGAGACTCCTTTCGTGTTGGCGACTAGGATGATATATCTTCTGTCGATTGACTGTCTTCCACTTGTAGATTCTGCTTGACTTCTGACTCTGCCTGTTCCTTACACTGTCCCTTGACTCGAGTTAATGTAGTCTAGCTAGTCACTCTTATGTTATTACGGAAAAAAGTTCAGTGTGGGTGTGCCCTTTGAACGAAGAACGCGGATTCGTTGTTCACACTTTTCGTCAGGAAAGTGAGTGTAACGATCCGCGATGCCGATTGGTTATGACCAACGTTAATGCATGAAAGTATGAGGAGGAAGCCTTCTACCAACGTGGCTCGTGGGTGACCTTGTTCATGGGAAAAACCAACTTTTTCGTTAGACAAATATTCGTTTTTCCCATTAGGTGACTACCCCCTTCCTCCGTGATCTTTAAGAGCGCCTAATAAACCTAAGGACTTTTCTAAGTACCAGCCATAAACCGAAAACACTTATAATATTAGAAAATTCTTCGGACAATTGTTCGGACAAGCACATTAATTTGAAAACATATGTTAACAATTAAGTTAAAAAGTTAAGGTTTATGGTGAATCCTTAGGTTTATTAAGGGTCGGAATGACGGTACATAGACCGTAGGCTGCCAGGCAATGAAGGACGTCGCGCAAACCATCTCATGTGACGTAACACTAACCGAATATGTAATCACACTCAAAACAGACAAACCTATGAACATCAAATCTCATAGACCGCCCGAAGGTCATAAAAAAGAAATTGAAACTCAAATCAACGACATGTTAAACAAACATCAAATAGTCCTTATAACACGCCTGTATTTTCGACCAATCGCGGGGAGACGCAATCGCGAGGAGAGACGTTAACGGGAGTCGTAAATTCCCGCTACGATTATACTAATCGACACCACGAGTTGATCGATCCCCTGATTTCCGTTAAGATAATAGGGCTGATTCAGTTTGTATAACACTGTGATTCACAGAATTATAAATAATATATTTCCAACACTTAATTTACACTATTGAGTGGTTACAAATAGATAACAACTTGTCGTTCGAAGGTAAGATAGGTATGCACACAAGAGCAAGGCTCTTCCAATTGAATTTAGTACATTAGACGTTAGATTCTGTACTTTGTGATTGACTTTTCTAACGGTGTAGAAGAAGTCGTTGACTTGACTCTCCTGAAGTCGTAGGAGAAGTGTTGACTCTCCGGATGTAGTAGGAGGAGTGAGTTACAGTGACGATGCTGTGTCGTAGAAAGGCTAGTGATGGGTGTGTCTAGTGTATGGGACCATCGGATTTGTTCATGACGATTTTGACTAAGAGAGTGAGGGAAATAGGCTTCGTTGTTAATTGGTTAAACGAAGGTTGGTGGACTAGGAAGGGTCTTAGCCACCCTCGATAGAAAGTGGCTGGTAGGAGGAAGGTTGCATCGTACGTGAGAAAAACTAACTTTCCCTTGTCAAGCCGTAGTAGACAATAGTCTTTAGAGAGTGATGTAAAACAGATGTTTGTTGGTCTGAAGGATCTTAGCTGGCAAATTATTGGGATTTATGACGGGTCCTTAAGAATATTGAGGGCACGCCGTGAGGATGAGCGGACATCTGGTGTCCGGCTGGCCCGCGGTGTATGGCCTGGTCTAGGTAGAGTGTTGCCCGACGTAACAACCGCCCTACAGGAATTAGTAGGAAATAACTGTTTCGTATACCTAGACGACATTGTCACGTAAACTTAGGGGTTGGTTGATGAAATAAAATAGTTGAGTCGTAACACAACTATTGTCTTTATTTTCTAGCACAGCACAGGTTTACATTGATCGGAGAGATGCTCCCTGTTCGATGGTCTTGTCTGTCTCTCCTTAGGTGTCTCATTACGGAGGAAAGCTCGGTGTGGGTGTGCTTTTCTTAATTAACAACGCGGATTCGCTGTTCGCACCTTCCGTTAGGAAAAGTGAGGGTAGCGATCCACGGTGCCAATTGGTTATAGGTCTTGTTAATAAATGAAGATAGGAGGAGAAAGCCTCCTACCAATGCGGCTAGTTGGTAATATTGTTTATGGGAAAAACCAGCTTTTTCGTTAGTCAAGTATTGGGTTTTTCCCATTAGGTAACTACCTGCTTTCCCCGTAATTAGTAAGGACGTATAACAACCTAAGGACTGTTACAAGGACCATCCATAAACAGATAACAGAAATAATAAACTTAAAAAATTTAGGCTTATGGTGGGTCCCTGAGGTAATTGAGGGTGCGCGGTGGCCTCTGACAAAATTGACGTTACAACATCATAATATTCGGAAGCACCATCCAAAGACAACCAAAACCTAACTACTGTATTAGACAGATTACGACATTTAGGATTAAAAATACAACCGGACAAATGCGAATTTTTGTAGCCAAAGTTATAATATCTAGGACACATAGTAACAAAAGAAGGAGTAAATCCTAATCCCAAAAAGATTCAGGCTGTGAAAGATTTTAAAATACCAAAAACCGCAACTCACATGAAATCATTCTTTCACATGAAATCATTCTTAGAACTCGTTGGGTACTTCAAAGAATTTATACGCAACTTTCCTAAAGTCACGAAACCACACAAAAAAAGACACTCCATTGACACACTAAAACAAAAACTCTGTGAAGCTCCTGTACTACAGTATCCAGTCTTTGAAAAAAAAACATTTACATTAATAACAGACGCAAATAACGAAGGATTAGGATCAATACTCTCCCAAGACGGACACCCATGCTGTTACATATCTCGAACCTTGAACCCTCCTGAGAAAAACTATTCCACAACCGAGAAAGAGTTACGAGCAATAATATGGTCAATCAAAAGACTAAGGCAATATCTAAAATTTAAGATTCAAAGTGATCATCAAGCTTTAAAATGGTTAAAAAATGTAAAGGATCCCTCATCGAGACTCATGCGATGGCGCTTGGGACTCGAAAAGTACGATTATGAAATTTTTTTTATTATTTGATTTGTACTATACAATTTGTCCAACTGGGTATTTGGTAAATTTTTCTAGCAATTATGAAATTGAATACAAAAAAGGAAAGGAAAATACAGCGGTACCGACGAAGAAATTCAATCCGTAATATCCGACCTAAATAACCCAGACTATTATGACAAATATATCGACTGGAAAGCTAATATCACTCCAGCTCCAATACTTCAAAAACCTAACAGACCACACTTTAAACAAATTATAAAAACCGAACTAGGAGACTTTAACTAACAACACTGGTTACATCAATTAACTAAATACTTTACTGAACGCCAAACTGCGCGCTTACAAATAGGAATAAACGATAATAGCTTTAGCACGTTAGATTCTTAACAACGAAGTTCCGTCAAATTAAATTAATATTTGGACAAGATCCGCCGGTAGACTACAATAACGAACAAAAACAAACGATACTACGCGAAAACCACAACGAAGTAGTTACAATATTTTTAATATAAAGTTTTATATTAGGGATATTGTTCAAAATGGCTGCAGTGGTCGATCGAAGTGAAACTTGGTCGATGCTATGGGGATGTGAGAAGATCCCAAATATAATATACATATATAATCTCAGATTCGGGAAATCATACACGTTCGTAAGATACAGGTCTAATTCAAGTCTAAAGCTCCGAATGGCAGCTGTGCCCGATCGGGACGAAATTTAGTGGACATCATGGGATGAGGCAATAGACCTGAAATATAAAATCTTAGCCTCGGGAAATCATACGTTCTGAAGATACAGATTTTATATTTCAGATCTGGTATCTCATTCCACGGTATCCACCAAATTTTGTCTCGATCGGCCACTGGGACTATTCGGAACAACAATCAGAGAAATAAAGTAATGAATTATGTATGTATGTATGTATGTATGTACATTTAATAAAATGAAAGAAGAGCACACAAAATAGACTAACTTAAATCCTATAAGTCTCCGTATCCTATAGTTCCAATAAGTCTCGGTAATGTCAGAAAAATGATAAGAATCCAGTAATTTTTCTAAAAGTTAACGTTAACTAACAGTAACTCTTTGATCATACTACCCCATTAGACTTAAAGATCTTCAATTTTGTTTTGGTGTATAGTATTGCTTTTCGATATTGATTTTTTGAGCTTATATTAATTTGTAATACTATAATATAATAATAATATAATTTATATACGTAACATTATAGTTTGCAAATTATTAACTAAATAAGCAATAAACATATCTGGTGTTGGTTAAATTGACTTATAGTTTTGCTGCATTATGTCTCAGAAACACTACGTTTCTATTATTAATAACTGATAGAACAAATTTTATAATTAAAATTTATAATTAAAAAATTAAAATTAAAACTTATAAAAACTTCCTTTCGAAAAAGATTAAGTCACTTAGGCAGATTAGGCAAAACGTGGGTTCTACTCATTTATATTATATAATAATTGGTTTATTATTAAATTTTAAATCTCTATATTGTAGCATTTAATTGAAAATTGTTGTATACGTTTACATACGTTTATATGACATATAAAACATATAAAATAGTTAATTTAGAGAAATTAGATCTATATTATTTCACATATCGAAAAATAAAATGCTAAGCATTATATTTCTGTTCAAATTTTAGAATAAAAATTGTTAAAACAATTTTAGCCTTTTATATCATTATTTATACAAATTGAAAGTTTACGTTAAATATTTTACTTGATATGCAATATTAACTAAAGTACCATGATACGCATTAATTTGCATATACAGAATGGATAGGTGTAATGTATACTTGTCATGCACGCATAACGGGATGGTGCTTCATTAGACAAGTAGAATTGGACACCGCGTGGTCAGACAAAATGAATGGGTCAACATTTGAGCTAACGAGTAGAAACGGATAATCTTTAATCAGACCGACACAAGTATGTACTGGTATTTAATCGTATGATAAACGATTCCAATAATGGATAAAATACTAATGTAAACGATATTAATTTCGGAGTGAGATGTATAAGCTATAAAATGTACAATTTTATTTTTAACGGAACTGTTTCTCAGTTGCATAATAATACATCTAATATAATTCTAATGCTATATCCTACGCTTTTAATACAATAAGGTACAAGTTAAAAAGAAAATAAAAGAAAAATAAAAGAATATAAAAAGAATTATTTGTCTTCGTGTCTGACACGTGCGCGAACGTTAATCCTTTCGAGTCGACTTATCTATATTTGGATTTTATTATATTTTCTTATAGAAATGTAACAATAAACTACGGATAGGTACAGGAACAAATTTGAAAATTTTATGTCAATTTAAAAAATTGGGAAATATGTGTCCCAGCAAATTTTTTGAGTGGTACATATATTTCTTGGAAAAGTAGATTACTGAAGAATAGAAATAAAAACTAAAACACTGATAAATGAAAATGAACCGCTTTTTACCAATTTTTAGGGGAATATACGTCGCTGAGGTCTGGTGCAGACGTGCGACCTTTTTCGTTGCGATCTCGCTGCGATCATATGTTTGTCTTCATTGTTTTTATCTGTAAGGACAAAGTGAGACATATAATCGCCGCGAGATCGCAACGAAAAAAGTCGCACATTCACACTAGTTCTAAGAGTCACCAATGTTCGCCAAGCAATAGCGTAACTCGATTCGAGGTCGAATGTGAAACAATGCAAATGATGAAATTTTTTCACTTTTGGATCTTTCTTTGTGAAACTTATACCAACACGCGTATGATATTTCTGGTTAAAGTAAGACTTAACAGGAATTATAATTTTGACCGTATTCAGGTATAAGAATAAAAGTATCTAATGGGGCAATCTATGTGTCCCAAAAACGCATAGATACTTCTATGTGCAATAAAATAAATAGAAACATAATAGTTTAAAAACTTTTTAATCACGACGATTCATACTACAGATTGAAAGGTTACAGTAAAAAATCTCAAAGAATTGTTCAATGATACATGTAAGAAAACGAAATTTCTATCATTGTAACGCTGCAACCACATATCCTAGTAAAATAAGAATTACCAGTTACTACGTTGTTTACTCTAATAATTGCCAATCAAAGATAATAATATATCATATATAATCAAATTAACTAAAGAGGAATAAAATAAGGCACATGTAGGCATATTATTCAGAGAATCACAAATATTTATTGAGATATAGATAATGTCTAAACGGTAAGAAACAAAAGAATATTTGTAACGACGACTCTAGAAGGATCCAAAGTTCCTTTTTTTTGTTATTTAATATTTTACATTCACAATTTGGACATTTGGTAGAATTTTTTAGCTGTTTGATTATCATGTGGGTGGCTACCCCCAATGGGGTACCATCTTTGTGCTTGTTAGGATATATCCTTTATGAAAGTTCCAAAGTGTTCCAGACAATTCTTACATTACATTACATTAATATTATTATTTTATTTCATTATTTGAAATTAATAGAAATCTAAAGGTAGAAAATTTTAAAAAACTTTGAATCGAGCCTTTTATAATTTTTTTGTTTTGAAATAGTTTAATTAAGAAAAAATTGTTTAATTAATATTTGGCAAGATTGTGATCTATAAGGCCAAGGCGGAATTTTATATTTTAATACGTCCTATTCATTTTGCTGAAATAGTAAAGTAACAACTTGCATTTATCTTGTCGTCTGCTTTTGTCGTTTAACTTATCTAAAGGCCATTTATGTATTTCCGTTGCTTTGTTATTTATGCTAACCAGCGAATAATCGGTACCATAATTTAATTTTATTTGAAATATTATCTTACTTTCTCTCTGACGTTGGTTATTTTCAATAATTCCTCCTAGGACATTATTTCCCTTTTGGTATTTTTGTAATAAAACGTTGTCAGTTCTGAATTTCACGAACCAATATCTATTGAATTTGCCTAACATCTACATAAGCTTCTTTGAATGTTAAATTCATGCTTCCCACAGCTTTTGTGATACATTTTTCCAAGTTTCAACTTATAAAAATGCATTGTTTCGCGGCGTCAAGTAAGAAAGTAACAGCTTTATTAGAACTCTTCTTAAAACTCGAAATATATGTTTTATTACAAAGTTTTTACCTGCATTCTGATACATATGCACATATTCTATAATCATTTAGGTTGTAATGATTATACCGCGGATGTTTACATTTACACAGAATTCACATAATAAGCAAAAATACACGAAATATCTAAAAAATATATCTAAAATATATCTAAAAAATATAATACTCGTTATAATATTTGATTATTGGGTAAAACAAATCTCTGTTTCTGTTCCATTCTTTAATTGTATTCATAAATATTTGAATTTGCGTATCTAAATATACGTTAGTTAGTATTAATATATAGGAACAGAAATATTCAGCCGATCGGATTGCTGGATCAAGATTTGAAGCCGGATCTTTCGCTTTCTGGACGGGTACTTTAACAATTTTTTTTTCTTAACGATCGTTTTATTGCGTCAAAAAAGAGTAATATTGTAATAACAGAAAGGTAGAACAACTAAAATAACTAAAAGTTAACGAAAACAATGACATTTAACACTAGACTAAAGGTTTTGAATCAAAGCCTGCACCGTTTTAACATTGATTCCTAATCTATGACATGCATAAACTTATGGTAATGTGCTTTTGTACTACGGCTATAACACTTAGGTAACTCTATGTGGCATTGTACTACATAGGTTTGCCTTCGATTGGTTTGCTTTGGTATTGGGAGTCAGGGAATATAACACGTTGCATATGAGTGCTTTCCCAATTAAGCTACCCTGGCTGTCAGCGAATACCTTCTCTCAAATTCCGAAGTATTACCAGGCGGTCGCCTACAACTCGGTCAGCCCGACAATTGTAACCAGCTCCCGGTCACGCACAAAGCACAAATACACAAATCATTAACGTTGGATATCGCGTTGGGATACATCACACTTCTGAAATTATACAGTGATAAATATTCAACCGATTGAGTTACTGTACCTGGATTCAAACCCAAATCTTTCGCTTGCCAGGTTGGTGCTTTCCCAATTAAACTATCCAAGCTATCGGCAAATGCCTCCTTTCAAATTGTCAAGTATCACTAGGCGGCCGCCTACAAATATAATAAGGAAAAAGAAAGTATTCCTAAATAATAAAATTATTATATCCAAGACTAGTCAACTCGTTTCCCCGGATAATGATTTAATGATCGAACAATCCGCAAAATTTAAAGTATAGCATTTACGTGCAAATTCCAAACATTAGAATAATGATATCTCATACATCTCCTTTATGGGTAGTTGCTATTCTAACAGTCAGAAATCGAGAATAATTTCATGAATCATTTATGCATCTTTATACATTCTATTGAAAATTATTGCTGAAAATAAAATAACCATTTATATGAAGAATAGGATCATATTTCTAACAGACGACGCTGGCACGTGAAAAATGCATCATCGATACGATATGAGAAATCCGTCGACAAAAGCTTGAAGTCTAAGAAAACTTCTTACAATATTGGAAGAAAATTATAAGAAAGATATCTCATATATACTTTGTATATTCATTCATAGGCTTTATCCGTTCTTTGTTGAAATTTAAATAACAATTTAGTTTTCTTAATAGAATACAAATATTTCAAGCTGAATTTCTTAAAAAATGAAAAAATTAAAAAAGCTAAATCATTCTAAAAATTCTAAAGATTCTATAAGATTGAATAATTTTTGCCAAGAAAGAACAGATTATGAACACTAATAAAAACCTCCAGTTCTAAAAACTAGTAGTATCACAAAAAAAGCTTCGTATTTATTGAAAACTTTGTGTAGTCTATTATTCCTAACGTAATTTTTCGATCAAGCCGCGTGTAATCCATAAAGCGCGAAAAGCCCGAATCGATCGAGACATCTTAGTGAACTCGCGCTCGCAACGCAGAATATTGGCCATATTCTTATGCGTACGAATTATAAGCCGCGCGTTTCGTCCGCGCTAAAATCATGCGCCATTAGTGAAGAACGAATAATCATTCCGAATCGCTTTAAATCTATTAGAATTAAAATCTGTTAAAAGTTAAAATCTGTTAAAAGTTAAAATCATTTCGAACATGATTCAAAGCTTAAAACTCTTGAAAATCTTGTTCGTCTTGGAATTATTAAAAATCTTGATAGGTTTGAAAGTCTTGATGGTTTAGATAAATTTTTTGATGAATATTCAATATTTCACAAGCACTTTGATTACTTTCAACTAAGCAATATCGCCTGTACAAAATATTTAAGAAATTTGGAATGTCCGAGTTATAATAAATATAAGACTCAGTACTTATCAAGATTTATGAGCACTTATCGGATATTGAAGAATTTTAAGCTTCGAATCATGTTCGAAGTAATTCGAATTTGTCGCCACATGTACAATACAGATTCCAACCGATTCGAAATGTTTCAAATCCTATCACTAAACATAATGCAATTTGGCGAACATTGTTGAATCAAGCGACATTACATCTGGTGGAAACGCAATAGTTGAATTTCGAACGGTTAGAAAGAGTTGAATCGAGAAATTGAGTCCAGTTCGAAACTGGAGTTATTAGAGCGACTTGTGCGACCGATTAGAACATGTAATTTTAACGGATTACCGGGGTCGTTAAGCGACCAGTCAGATTTTGGCGACTGTCAGAGGTAAAGTTAAATCCTGGTACGAGTTTTGGCGTGTAGGAGGAAGTTCGGCAAATTGTGAAGACAGTGTTGAAATGTCATTACGTTTCGGGATGTTTGTGTGAGAATTTGATTAAAATTTTGAGAATCAATTCGTTTATCTTGACGATTTTAAATAATAATTTGGAGTTCGGTGAATTTAATAAAAGTTAGTAGTAATTTCCGAACTAAATTTGCCACATTTTTCTCTTCTCTGTGAATTTATTTGTAACTGTGAATTAATTTGAAATGGAAATTATAAAGAAATCAAATTTTGCTAACTTATATAAACGTAAGATTATTGTTAAACACATATTCAGATTTATCAATCACCGTTATTCATCAATTTATTATCATCTACACACATAAAAAATATGACCATAATTGTTGAGCATTGACATTGGTCATTTATTATCATTTATGTAAATAAAACTTTTTACATATACTTTAAATTTAACAAATCAAAGTTAAAATATCTATTAAACTAACAGTTTTTCGATATAGTTAATGCTTTTCATGGTTCGATTACTGTATTAAAAGATATATGGTTCGGCTATAAAAAAACAAAGCTAATCTTAAAATCTCCCTCACTACTGGATCTGTAAAAAGATAATGTACGCCACATGATGGACCTCTTCATACCAAACAACATTTGTAAAAAGATTTTTTAATAAGACCAATCCCTCACAAGATATTTCGATTTTCCGAGATAAAGGAAATACTCTGTGCGTGTAAACATTTTTTCGTTCCTTCAAAGTGTATACGCATTTGAGTCTCACTGTATATGTCAGTTCTGCCCGAGCAATCGAGCTATGCGGACGTGAGAACCAGTGCCTCCGTAAGTGCGACAAGTGGGGAAAACTAAGTGACTCAAAACTAAGTGACTCAAAACTAAGCCAACCGCTCAAAGATGGAAGACAAACAACAAGTGCCGCCAATNAAAAATATTAAACAAAGGAGAAACCTTCTACATAAACAGAGCTGCAGTAACAGCAAATCAAGCAAAAACAAGAAGCGAAGACTGTTCAGATATAGATATGAATGAAGCAAAAACGGGAAATACGCAAAAGAACGACGAAGAGAACAGCACCAACGATCCACCAAACCAGAATGAAAGCTGGAAGGTTGTAACTCCCAGCAAAAAATGAAAAATAACAGCAAACAAAAATACTAGGAGAGTCAGAGAAACGGGAAAGCAACAATGGTTACAAGAAATCTCTCTCCAAAATTCATTCAGCGCACTACCTCAAAAGATGGAAATAGCAGAAAAACCAGCAATCCATATCGCCAAACCGCCACCAATATACATAGAAGCACAAATAATAGACCCCCTCATTGAACTACTAAACAACACAGCGGGAAAAGATTATTATTACATAAAGCAAACAAAACCAGATCAGGTAAAGGTACAAACACGCACCCCCGAAATATTCAGAAAAGTAACAGCGGCGCTAAAAGAAAAAAACGCGGGGTATCACACTTATCAGCTCAAAACAGATAAAAGCTATAAAGCAGTAATCAGAGGATTACACCCAAAAACAAACACAAAATACATTAGCGAAGAATTAGCTAAACTCGGGCACCAGGCAAGATTAATTAACAACATAACCAGGTATGACACCAAACAACCACTACCTCTATTTCTAGTAGAACTAGAACCGAAAAACAACAATAAAGAAATTTTTGACGTTAAAAAGCTATTAAACAAATAATCACAGTCGAGCCACCCAGACACAAAAAAGACATACCGCAATGTATGCGGTGTCAACAATACGGACACACAAAGAACTACTGCAACAAAATCCCGACGTGTGTCAAGTGCGCAGAAATGCACCTAACAGCTAACTGCCCATACACGGGAAAAACGAACGATGTAAAATGCTGCAACTGCGGTGGAAACCACCCAACCAGCTACAAAGGATGTGTAGTCAGAAAGCAACTGCAACGTAAACTGTTACCGCCGCTTCGAAACAGAACACACAACAATTCTCACGCGCAACAGGATAACACAGAATCTGTGACAACACCAAATCCACAGCACGTAATAAGCTATAAACACAGCAACATCAACACCGTCGGTAGCCGAAGCTACGCGCAAGTAGTCAACCAAGCGGCACCCTTAGACAACCAAAATCAGAACAATAACAGCAACGACACTACAGAAATCAAGGAACTGCTCAAACAAACCATCAAAAACAGCGAAATACTTACAAAAATAATAAGCGAACAAAACGCAGTCCTCAGACAACACACACAACAAATCACAACTATGCTACAACTAATTGCTAACATGCTGAGCAAAAAATAAAAGCGGACAGGCTTAAAATAGCAGCCTGGAACTCTAACGGCCTGCAACAAAGGGCCCTAGAAACTAAAGCATTCCTGTACAACAATAACATCGACGTACTGCTCGTATCAGAAACACACGTCACTACAAAACGTTACATAAAAATACTGTACTACACCATATACGATACCAAGCATCCCTCAGGAAAAGCACACAGAGGGACCGCAGTAATAATAAAAAATGACATTAAGCATCACTTACTCAACCAGATTAGTAAAGAACATATACAAACAACCACCATTACTGTACAAACTAGCAGCAACCAATTACAATTGTCAGCAGTATATGTACCGCCGCGACACAAAATCACATCGCAAATGTGGGAAGAGTACTTTCAACACCTAGGCGACAAGTATATCGCAGCTGGAGACTACAACTCAAAGCACACACTGTGGGGATCAAGAATCACTACACCACGAGTTAGAACTTTGGAAAAATACATTAGAAACAATAACCTCAATGTAATATCCAGGGGAAGACCGACATGCTAGCCGACAGATCTGAGCAAAAGACCTGACCTACTCGATTTTGCAGTTACAAAGGGACTAAACGCAAATAAACTAAACATAGCACCCAGTCTCGAGCTTACCACCGACCATACACCCATAATAATTACATACAGAAACAAACCAATACTATACAAGTCAGAGACGCTATGCAATAAAACCACCAAATGGCAAACATTTAAAGAAATAATCGGGAGCAAAATCAACTGCAACATCCCATTGAAAACACCTGAACACATCGATCAAGCAGTAACAACACTTACAGAAACTATCCAAGAAGCAGCCAGGGCAACCACTATACCCGAAACAATCAACAGACAAACAAAAATAATTACATCAGACATCCTTGAAAAAATTAGAGAAAAAAGAAAAGCGAAAGCAAAATGGCAAAAACATAGAACAAAGGAAAACAAAACACACCTAAACAAACTCGCAAAGGAAATAAAAAGCAAAATTAAACACAACAACGAGTTCACAACAACAACGAGTTCACAAAGTTCATCGAGTCACTATCTACACACGAGAACTACAACTACTTCCTATGGAAAGCCACAAAAAAATAAGGAAGGCAATAAAAATGATCCCAGCAATCAGAAGATCAGATAACACATGGGCAAGAAGCAACGAAGAGCAAGCTGAAGAATTCTCCAACCACCTATGCGACACATTTACACCACATAATATCAACAACAGCAACCACAATAGTCATACGGACGAGGATGCGCCAACCACTGGTACATCAACGGACAAACGCTACACCATACCCAAAACAACAGCACAAGAAATTAGAAACATAATCGAGAAAACAAAAAATAATAAAGCACCAGGAATCGACCTAATCAATTTCAAAATCTTGAAAAACCTTCCGCCGGTGTTATAACTACTTCAGTGTTATAATCAGTTCAACCACCTTTATTATCCTAAACGAATTAAGGGATCGATCATTTCGTGGTGTCGATTATCTAATCGTAACGGGAATTTATGACTTCTGTTGGCGCGCTTCCTCGTGATCGCGTCTCTCCCCGAACGGTCGAACACAAGCTATGAATATAAAAATAAAGCATATATAAAAATACAAATAAGAATAAAAGAAGATATGTGAAAAAATATATATTGGTGGATATAACCTAACAGAGATATAAAAGGTTATTTCATTTTTCTTGATAACCATCATAATTATTATTATTTTATCTTTCAATAATAGAGCACATGTTAATATGTATCACTAAGTAATATTTACGTGACTCACGAGCTTAGTTTGGTACTACTACTGGAAATCTTAAGTTCTACGATATCGTAGTTAATAACAATTTTAATATTCATGAGTATATAGAACTGAATAAAAAATTTTTCGATTTTGTAGAATGATTCTGTGGTATAATTGGATGCAGTATATAGTCAAGGAATGTTGATTATGTATCACGAACCATGGAATTGTGGGACAATTTCCTAAATTAGGGGCCTGTGCAATGTTTTTACATTATATATATGCATGCTGCATGCAGTAAATTTATAGAATATGTATGTAGATTTCAGAAAATCGTTCGTATAGCCTTGTTATCTCTACAATTCATCAAGATCATCTGGCAACAAAAATTAGATTGCTCTTTATTATGAATCTCAGATCTCTCTTTATTCATCTTCCTCTAATTAAATTTTTCTCACTTGATTGATCTAGCTCTGAAATATTTTGAACTATTATACCTGTGATGATCGATTTTCATTATTTGGATTTTTTGGAACTTGGAAATGATAGTTTCGAGTTACGATAACTAGTTGTAGGATACTTAAATATAATTTGTATTTTATATGCAATTTATAGTGAAATTTTTACTTTTATTTTATTGCTTAGCATTACTGCTTGCAAAAATAGAGGACAAACATGAAATATGTACAATGCAAAAATTTTCCAATAAATCTATCGAGAGCAAGAATAAATGAAATTATTTTTTATAACATTTTTAATATGGAAATTTCTATATCTTAGAAAATTTGTTAAAATTCAATTCGTAAAACTTGTTCCCACTCGCTCATAATCATACAGTCTCATCTCTTTCACACAATTTACTCTCTCACAAAATTCTCTAGAATTATACTAAAATGATATTCTATTATATGCAATTACGAGCATCATAATTCGATAGACATCTGTTAAAAGAAAGTAGCCTGAAAATTATTTTTTATTTATTTTTTTTTTGTTTATATCATATTCTATTTTTTGTTCGTATTATATTTTACTTATCAGGAAGAGTAATTTTGTCACAGGAACCACGCATCGCAAATAAATCGTTCTCTTGAAAACTGATATTAAAATCCCATTATCTCTCACACTGACTTTACATAAACAGAATGAGGCATCCTAATCTCTTTAAGTTATTTGAAGATTGTTTATAGTATGAAAGAATGTTTCAAATAAAAGTTGAGTGATGTCGAAGGAAATACGATCTAATGCTATTTGCAGGTAGATTTCTAGAGATATATGAAGATAAGTTACGTTTTTGTAAACAGGAGACCAATAGTATAAATTTCATAATGTTCGAAAAATGTATAAAAATTTGCGTCCAGCTTCGACATTGTTCACGGAAGTATTCGAACACTTGTAGAAACCTTTGTTTGAGACAAATCTGAGAATGTATGTAGAAGTTGCAAAACATTCAGTTCAAGCGCATATTTCGGAGTAAAAGTATTTAAGCAATCAATTATCGCTTATACTATAACATATATTGTATATATTAATATGAAATTTATACTGTATATATTAATATATAAAATATATTAATAAGCCTCAACATTCAGTAGCGCCATCTTTCATACTAATATACGTTTAAAGATAGATATTCATGTTATATACTAATTTTTTACTAAATATGTGTGTATATGCTTGTAGTAAATATATTGTAACATCTATATAAATTTTCGGACTGGTTTTAAATTTGATCAATGTAAACATGTAGATATTTTATTAGCTATGTCTCATTTCAGTGCTAATGAAATTTCAAAATGTTTTATATTATTACACAATATAGCATATTAAAGTTTTCTATGGATAATGTCGAAATATTTTCACGAGCCCATATAGAAGAAACCGTAAAAAAATCGCTGTCATTTCATTGAATTCAAGCGTAGAAATTTGATGATGTTTCAAAGGTTGAAGGTTCAAGAGAAGATGTTTTCAAAGGTGCAATTAAAAAATTGATTCTTTGATCTTCCTAAATTGGAATACTTTCTTAAATATGCTGGCGTCTCATTTTATAATCTTTGTAATATTAGCTACGTCTTCTTAACTCTACAACTATATGTATGCTTTCATCTTGTTCCTTCAAAGCGAGTCAACAATGGCCTTAATAACACCGTGAAAAAGAGTTTCATATTCAGTAAACTATCCTCCAAAAGGATCTCGAGATCCTCTACGCCGTAGATCTACCCTCCAGTTGCTGATCGCAAAAGATTTTTCCGCTAAATCTCTCTTTTCAGTGATGCGTTTAGCTCCTACAGTTTCATTTAATGTGACTATATCACCGACGGCGAAGGAACGATGGAAGAAAACGCGAAACGCAGTAAAATGTACAATCGGTAAGACGGAAACGAAAGGGCTTTGAAAAGATGGGGTGGGAAAACATCGGTGTAAATTAATTATGTTGTTACATACAAAGGGTGGGTCGGGCGCGTAAAGTCCTCTTCGACAAGAACGACGTCTCCCGATGACTAATCTTGCCGTTGTCATGGCACAGTGAAAATCACTGTCCAGATTCCATAAGCTTTAATCGAACTTCAACCTCAACCTTCAACTTCAACCTTCGCGACAGGAGCGACGCAATCTTGCCGGTGTCATGAGCTTTGACGGGCTGTCGGATTGAAAGTGGTCCGTCATGCTGGCAGTAAAAGCCGTAGCTGAGATCTTCTCACGGAGGAAGAAGTGGATCGTTCTAATCCTGTTCGATCGATCGAGCAGATACGATTCAACAGCAATTTAGTTATTGATTTTGTGGTGAGCTTTATGAATGTTGTATCGAATGAATATATGTATATGGTTTTGAACAGTGGATGGTATTGGTGTACGTTAAGAGAGCATGCGTAAAATATTGTTACTAGTATTATTTACTTTTTTAATATTTTATACATATTGTGCGAATGCTCTATAACTTTGTATTATGAAAGTAAGCGATGTAAATTAAATATCATACAATAAAATTAATAACAAGATTATTAGAGTAAAATAAGTATAAATTAACATATGTAATGAGCTTTTTTTATTCTCCAGCAGTTTTTTGGAGTATAGTATAAAGTATAAATTAACACATGCAATAAGTTTTTTTTATTCTCCAGGAATTTTTAGGAAACTTTATTTATTAACTTAATTTTTCATATTTTTCCTACACATTAAGTACGCTTGTAAATGAATGACAAGAATAGGGAATGAGGGTCGAAGTGATTTATTTCGTTTTATATTATTTTTTTAAACAGATGATTTACTGATATAGAATGAATACTAAGTCGGTATATTCGTTGGAAAAAGCGTTGCATGAAATGAAACAAAACATAGGTAATTTTTTATGAAACGTCGTACGTTTAATTAAAATGATTAATTGAATTGTTTATAGAATTGTTCACCGAGTTATTAATTTGATTATTCTTCATTTACACAAATCTTTAGATTCCAGAAAGTAAACTTCCAAAATTCTAGAATTGAGAAATTATTCGAATGCTGTTTTTGTAGTTTCTTTTGTTTACTGTTTTATATATATTTTATCAAAAAATTCTTTTCTCATATTTTGCTGTATTTTTTCTAAGCTTAATTTTATATAAAGAAAACACAAATATCTAACATTTTTATTACAAATTTTCTTAATGCTGCTCAATATAATTAATGATAATTGATAAGAAAACAAAGTTTAATAGGCGAAATTAATCCATAAGATTGAAACTCTGAAGAAACGATATTTGAAAAGAAGAAATAGGAAACAACAATAAAAAGATTGTACAAGATGGTGAATATATTTAATAAAAGAATATGATAAAATTGAGACTATGGGCTTATGACAAGACATGGATTATAAAAGGAATGGAAAAGATATATAAGTAAAGTGCGTTATGATATTCATTTACACGAGATGAGTTTGAATATGAAATAATTGTGTTAAAAAATTTGGTGGTATATATGTTGGTATTAGAGGGTACACTATTTGTGAAATATACACTTACCATTTATAGAAATTCAAACCCGTTTTGAAATATTGAAATTCTGTTTTAAATAAATATTTGTTAAGTATTATCTAAAGAATCATTTTTTTGAATAATGGGTAGATTTCATAAATTATGATTCCAACGTCCATAAATTTGATGCAAAAAGATGGCAGTAATTGAAAATTCTTTTTTCAATTGGGACGTGGTTATACGTGGCTCGAGTCACACAGTAGGTACAATAAAAATAGGGAATAGAAATAATGATAACGTACAATCACAGTAAAAGCAGCAATTCTTGTTATCTCTCACTTTTGTCCTATACACGACGGTTCAGCACTTTTTACTCATGAATTTTTATCACGCACATATGCATGCTTGGTGCTCCTCCTTTGTGGATAATTTAGCAAAAATGTGCAAAAGCGTAATTCTCTCTTTCTCCTGGAAATTAAAACTGGACGTTCACAACATGAAATTGACACTGACAAACTCGAGATTTTGTAATGATAAACGTTTTTATAAAATATTTAATGTTTGTTGATCAATTAAAACTATTTATTGTTCCACTTTGGGAAAGTATTATAATTTTGTATCAAAGTACTATATAAAACTGCAATAATTTTATGCTGGAATATTGAGATGAAGCAGAATTTTGAAAATTTAAGAGTTGAAACTTGAATGTTTTAAGAATGAAAAATTACAAAAATTATGTATAATGGAAATAGGAAAATAAACCGTCAAATACATGAATTAGTAATTAGAAAAATAATTAACATTTTTAAAAAGAATTAAAAAATTAGATAGTAAATATTAGGAAATTTAGGAGAAGATACTGATATTTTAAAAACATTAGAACTATCTACTATAATCAGACGTTTCTTCAAATGTTTATGCATATAATATGTATATCGTCTGAAATATTTTCTTAAGAACCTTGCACATAGATCTACTAATAGTATAAACCGAATTTGAATTAAAATCTTACTATTCTTCATTTTTAACATTTTCACCGATTTCCAAATTGCACAGAGTTAAAGTACAATAGCATAAAGAACGGAGTTCGAATCGTCAGTTTCTTAGGCTCCTTAATATCAGAATCTTCAGTTAGTAAATAGAAATACAATAAATAAAAATAGATCCAAGAAAAAAATGTCGCTTGCAGGCAGAGCTTCCTAATTCAAATATATAGTAATGGTTGGTCGCTTGTAATATTCTTAGTGCATCTGGTTAAATTGGAAAAGTTGGTCAGCCAGTCTCTAAAACTCGTTAAAAGCTGTGCTGCACGAAGGTATGGCTGGGAAGTGTATTCTCATTTCCGGTGTTCCTTCTGAAAATCCTGATATTTGGCATCGCTACGCGCTCGACTTTCATGACCTTCTGTTTGCGATTGCTTCAACTGAAATTTCTCGCCTCAAATTTCCAATTGACTTAAACTAATCTAGTTACTAATTAATAGGAAATTAGTTGGTAAATTTACAAATGATTGAGGTTTTGACAGAATTATAGCATTAATAGTATAGTATAAATTCGACAGTACACGAACTATATAACACGGTCGGGAACGATTGCTATTTTTGAGAGATTTAATTTTTCTATCAGTTGAATAATAGCAGTTAGATGATATGTGACTTTGCAGTAATTCAACGAACAGCATGTATTTTCAATTGCTCTACTTCCGCTATTTCCGGGACTCTAATAGTAAACATAGTGTCATGAGTCCCTACGATTCATGGAGAGACAGAATCAATCTTGGTGATAAAAAATCACAATCATCAAAGTCAACATTGGTCGTATGCATGCTTGGCAGCCAGTAACCAAGTGAAAGAAAGCACAGACTATCTTCCTGCAAACTTCGTTGTCTAGTTACATCTTTTCTATTTCTACACATTTCATTTCCATAGCTATACTTCTTAAAACACATTGATACAGCCATCATTCGAAACACAACCAATAGGGAAACAATTGTTTTTATCAAACTATAGACTACCAACAAGAATTCAACGAAATTTACTTAAGATTCTGTCAAACATTCAGTTCCCAACAAGATCCCACCTAATATCATCAAATTTCAATGCGTCTAAATATTTAAACATAGGAGCAAAGCGTAGACAAACATTGTATATATAATATATATAGTAGTAAGCTAGTGTATAGTTATAACTAAATTACTTTGTAAATTTAGTTTAAATAAAAAGATAAATAAAGAGATAAAAGAAATAAAAATTTGGCTACAACCTTAACCTGCAGTTTGCCGTGTAACGATCTCATTACGATCTTGAATAATATTTATAGAGAAAAGCATAAAAATATATAATGAGTTTCTCTGTATCTCTGAATGGTCGTAAACATTTTGAGTTTTCATTTAATGTAAAAAGGAGTAAAATCTATAAAATACAATAATAATTTCAGCATTTGAAAATTACTTATACAATAACTGATTATTTATTCTATATTTTCATAGTAAACTATACGTAATGTGTTTCAAGAAAAAAATTAATTTTGGAATTAAAGGAAAATATTATGGATATATTAAAAAAAGGAAATAATACGTAATTGTAACGTTTATTAAAAAGTATGTATAAAATAAAAAAAAGATCGTACATGCTGAAAATTCTATATAGAATAAAATTTTCGGAATTTTAGATAACATCACATCATATTTTTTTTAAACACATCGTGCAAGCATGAAACAAATATAGTATATCGTGAAATTATCTATCAGTTTATTAAGTACTATATCTATCACTATGCATTATCAACCATATTAAACATATCTATCGACATATCTATTACATCTGTATTCCAGCATCAGAAACCACCTTAGCGACAACAAACAGTAAAAAATGCACAATTTTTCGCTTAGAACAGACATTGTCCAGACATAGAACAAAGGCATCGTAATATTATAAAATCCACCTCCCCACCACCAAAAAAAGGAGAAGAAAAAAGAAAAATAAAAGCAAAATGAAAAGCTCACATTCACGATGATTAATACTCGATTATTTATTATATCTCTATTTTGAAAATTTCGACGACATTAATCAGGTAGGGAAGAAAGACATATCGTGACAGTATCTAATTCTGACAATAGAAGAACATAAAACGAAAAGCTCTACTTCCACTTAAAGTGATTGATACTATCTATCAGCCTATTATATCTTTGACGGTGTTTCATTGCAGCGTAATCTATCTTAGAAATGGCCGGATCAAATCGCTGGCAGCACTGGGAGCTCTATGCTCTATGCTCACGTCGGGCACGCTTCCATTAAGGACAAATGGTACGAGTGCTTTAGTCGCGTTCAATCCGTTAAGTGCGCCGCTAATTACGTCGTCTATTTCGGCCTAGTGTCCCTAATGAGCGGCCATGCACTCCACAATTGAATAGCCCCTTGTTAAATTGCGAATAAAAGACGGGTGCACAAGGCAACTGGCTTCTCACGATCGTCATGGCTAAGTCGTTAAAATCGCTTTCATTTTATGGATGGATCGAAGATTTCCCGCAATTTAGATCTTACCAAGCTCATATTCGTCGAATTCGTTAAACTTCTATAATTAGAATACTCTTTTTTAATATGGTTAGTAATTGACGTTAGGATAAAATTTAATGTCATGTAGTGCATGAATGTAGATATATGATAGATCAAATATTGATCCATCAAATTCAAACTGGGGAGAAATGTCATTTCATGTGCATCAATCCTTAATAATATGTATTAAGAGATTGAAGTATTGAAGTGATTAGGGAACGTTAATAAGAGTAATTCATTTTAATTTGAGACTGAGTATTACTTAAAGAATTGATATCTGAGCTTTCTTGTACGATAGTACTGGTACTGTTAGCGAAATTTAATGTTTAAAGTTGCAAGTAATGAATGTTAATAAATTGCTCTGACGAAATAAGTAGATTGCAGAAGTAAATTTTACAAATTGCAAGCTACGTTATTGTCTTATTCGGCGTAAAATTATACAAAATAATTATGCAACACAAGTCTATAATCCAAATAAATAATTTACATAAAAAGATAACGAATACTCTTATAGTATTTACTGCAAAATATCCTGATTGGTTTTACGATTTAACTAAATATTAAAGGATAAAAGAATCGTATATTATCGTCAATATTTATCATGACTATATTGTGGACGTTTATGTATATTAATAATTGTGCAAGAAGCATATGATATTTAGGTACGCAAAATATGTAAAATATCCGAGAGAGAGAGAGAGAGAGAGAGAGAGAGAGTTGAAGTACATGCTACTATTAAATGTCATGTTTAATTAATATTTAACAATCGTATCGTCTGATGTGATTTATAGTTTTCATATTATTAACATAAATATGCAAAACATATGCATTATATAAAGATGCAAAATTATATTATATTCTTTATACTATTAAATGTCAATATTTGTCTAATAATTTATTCAATTATCAGTGTAGTTTAGCAATTATCGACTGTTAAATGTTAAACTCTTTCTAATTATGCTAGAACTTGAGGTACGCATTGATCGTGTTCAATCCAGTCGCATCAAAGGAATACATCCGATTCGACGAGGTTGCATTACCTTAAGCTAAGCTCGCGGCAGTTACACTCAGTAATTATTCACTTTGGATTCTGCTAGGAATTATACGTTCCGATTATTTGGTCCAGAATTCAAGACAATTGCAATTTTGTTTCCACTTCTAATAATATCTTCCAGTTTCCCTGACAATCTTTACCTGAACGTCACGAAACGTGCTTTAGTTTTTCAGTTAGTTAGACACTCTGATACAGTACTTTCTGGGCAAAATTATAAGACAGTTTACATATTTGTATATTTCGTATATTTAAAAAAAAGAAATGTACATTTTATATACCCTATATGTTGCGTATCATCCCCAGAGTGAACATACAAGCTCGTAAGTTCATATGATATACGACAAAAGCGTTAGAAAGAAAAATGTAAATATGAACTGATTTTGATTGGACAAAATTATGAAAGACGGCTTATTTTGAATTCTTACGATTTCTGCCAGTATACTATATATCATAGTTATTCAACTGCGAGCAGATACAGAAGTGAAAATATATCACTTACTTATAACATTAGAAGATTTATTTAACACTAAACTTACCGACACTTCGTGTATACCTATTCCTATCGTGTGCGGTAAAAATGATCGATGATTAAAGAAGTAATAGTTTTTATGATTTCACTTAGATAATGGTTAATTTATAACTAAATGTATGTAAAATGATAAACTTTCATATAATTTCGTCCAAATTTATTTTTGCTTAATTTCAATTATAGACTTAAATAAAATTACTCTTTTATTTATATAGAGATATATCTTATTCAACTTTGCTGCATTTTTTACAAATTATCTTATTATCAAATGTACATTTGGTGCATAAATATTTCCCGCATCTTAAACAAATTTTCATAATTTTGTAACCTTTTTCACTTGACAAGTTTTTTGTCGTAATGAATTTGAACTTGTTGATAGTTTTATTGCATGGTTTTTTCCAGCGATTCTTTATATAAAAGTAATGTATGCACCAGGTTTATAACAATTTTGTGAATTCTCCGTAAATTGGCCCCATAATGTAAATACCATTGCAAATTTATTGGTTCGTAAATGTTGGCTTCCTTAGCTCTACTTATCAAAACGTGTAAACCTCAAAATTTCAGCAAAGTCATTCCTGTTCATTGTTTTTGAAAATAAGGAGGTCTTTAAAATTTAATCCACAAAAATGAGACATCTAAATTTTTGGCCCGATATGCACCGCGAGCATATATCAAAGCAATAAATGCATCTAGTTTTGTCGCATCTCTTTTTGTTTCTTTTTTTTTGTGCGAGAAGGGGAAAATGCTGTTACGCACATCCAGACTGGGCTATGTGGGACTCGGCGTTGCCGTACCCATTAAATACCCCTCCTCTCTCTTCTGTGCAAGCATCAACCTCGGAACCACCTTACAGTATTACTTCAGAGTTGGGTTTAACTACGCACCGCTCCCTCATACTTGAGTCCCGTTTCTTCTTCTTCTTTCCTTAGTTCTCCTCCCCTCTTCGAATTTCTCTTGCGTCATTCTTGCTAACATGATTTTTCTGCACAAGGCCTGAAACCTTGCCCAGTTGTCTTCCTTCTTCACCACTAGCTCTATTAAATTTTTCCTTGTTAGTGGTGTGCCGACGTAATATTCAAACTCCGTCCTCTCACGTATACATCTTGGACAGTGGAAAAGCGCATATTCAGCGCCATCGTCTTCCCCATTGCAATCCCAACATTTGGATTAGTCTTCCTTATTAATCATTTTACGATACACATTAAAAATCCCATGCCCCGTCAGGATCTGTGTGGTGCAGTGATCAATATTCCTCCTATATCTTCTAAATAAACATACATCCGCTACCAGTCGCTTCGTCCAATTGTCTTCTCTGTAAATTCGCCACTCCTCCTTCCATTTATTCATGATGTGCTCCTCCACTGTCATAATCCTCTCTTGATAGGCCGAAGCGGTCCTAGCTCTTGAACGGGTGTTGTACTGCTCCTGCTGTTCCTCCTTTTCATTACGATATTTCTCTGCCCGAAGCTCCGCTGTAAAATAATTGAGCATAATGCCCATAAGCACGCACAATGCTGTATTGTTTTGTTGCATCTAGCTCCCTCTTAGTCCCTAATATTCTAAATGCTTCTTTTTCCGTACATTTTATTATATGATCCCTTATACGGTGATCAATGATAAGATAAAATGCCGTCTTTACTTGTCTTTTTATTATGTGCCGTTTAGCATATCCTTAAATATATTATAAACTGATGTCCCGCCAGGTATGGGACTTGCATCTTTTCTCTCCAAACTGTCCCATCGGGCGCAGTTTCGATACGTTGGTTCTCTACATCAGTCTCACCCTTTGCTGTCAACGATAATTGCTTTCCTTTTTGCCCTTACGTAAACGCTTATTTATAATATTCATCTCTGATTCGGTTGTAAATAGCTTTTCATGTGTTTCCATGCCGTTGTTAGATGCTGAAGTTTTTTGTTCATCGCACACTGAACAGTCTTCCTCTATGTCTGTTATTTTTTTTTTCTTTTTTTTTTTTTGAGAAGTCTTGACATTTCTAGGATAAATATTTATTGCAGAATAATACCATGTGCGGAATACAAAATTATTGACAAATTTGAGATACTTTACTTTTCCTTTTGTAACAACTGTACACAAAACGCTCTGGGATGCCTTCTCAATAAATATGCAATAAATATGCTCAATAATAATGCTTTCTCAAAGATAACAAATTTAGATGTGGACTAATTGACTAGTACACTGAGATGTATTCTAGTCAAAAGGACAATAGCAAGTAAAAATACTATATGGTCTGTATGTAATATCTGACGGCGATATTTATATAAAAATATTGATGAGTATTGGCCGCTCTCCACCAATGGTTACTCGAGGATGGGGTTGGGAAAGCTTTTCCCGTGTTTTGTCGCAATGAGCGATGACCCTAAGAAACTTCTCGACTTTTAAAATGTTCGTAACAATGGACTGTAAAAAATGCTAAATGTTATAGTGGTTCCTACGGGTGTAACAGCTGTTATTATTTGTTATTACTGATTTTGTTTGTTATTTGACCTTGAAATAGCCTTTTCTTTGTACTGATTGCATTTATTTTAAAAATAACTAAAATATTTTGTCGGGCGGTCAAAATGACCGCTAACGGTAGGCAAGGCAGAGTACAAATTTTTCTCAGAAAATAAAAGAGCAAGCTAAAAGTAAATACTAAAAAATATATTGTATGCGTGTTTTAGGAAAAGTCAGAAATTATGAAGCGATATGATAAAGTTTAAATATGATTAAATTTACGTAGAAGTTCCAGAGCGGTCAATTTGACCGCCGCTGGTAGGTTCAGTGTTAAAAGACAAGAAAGTAGTGAGCTGAGGAGTGTTAGACAGGAATGTAGTCGACCGAATTGTATTGTTACGGATGGAAAAGTATTGCACTAACAAAATTGAAAGAAATAGAAAATATTGCGGCATATACTGAGTGAGTCAGAAGATGTGGAAAGGATAGCAGCGATTATTTCAACACATTACAATATGACGAAATATTCATATAAACACACGTCCGATATGACCCTGTTTTCGAGTTACAGCTTATTTTGCGATATTAGACATTTGTTAGATCAATTAGATCAACGATTTCCTGGCAAATGGATAGGTCGTACTAGCCTAATTTCCTGGTCAGCTCGCTCTCTGGGTCTGAATCCATCCGATTATTAGTTATGAGGGCATTTAAAATTTCTTGCTTATAAAACGCCAATTGACATTGTTGAAATTCTTCATCATCTTGACGATCAAAGTTGTTGACAAATCTATACTGTTCGAACAAGTTCGACAATTTATGATGCGATGTATTCACGCTTTTGGTAAAGCTGGCCTGATCATCTCGAGCAATTTCTCAGAAGTTAGGTAAGCAACTATTACAACTGCTAAAACAGTTAAACAAGTCATTACTTGAAACTAAGGTCATATCGAACATAAGTCTATGTGGACTTTTCTACTTATTGTGCTGTGTTCCTGCTATCAGCTGCTGCCGTACCTTTCACATGTTTTGACTCATCTTGTATAATATACTGTAAAATCTGGAAGTTTATGGAAAAATTAAGAAGATTTCGTATCGATCTAAACGCAAGTATGTAATATGTTACAAAAAAGGAATTTAAAATTATATGAGATTGTATTACCTTCTTTAGCTCAGTTGTCGAAACTTACCTAATTCTAGTATGTAAATAACTACTACAACAGAATTCAATGAAATCGTAAATGGTGGCAATCGCAACAACATAGTTCACCCTCTTACTGCATTCAATTAAGCAACAAAGTAAACAGTGTGAAACACCGAGGACGCTGTTCTGCGCGCTATAAAGCGGAATTAGGCGTGTTTACACGAAGCAGCGGACTTACATACTTCAAAAGGCGGATGCTCTTGGCGCGTGTACAATGCAACAAAGAAGTATTGTGCGCGAGAACGAACCCGAGAGACCGTTGGAGGCTCTCAGAAATTACCAGCTCTACCATGAAAATTATCGCGATAAATCGCGTCCTAACTACAATGGAGATCCCGAAATATCTGTAGCGCTCCTTTGTTAGGCCGTCATTTCGAGCGTCCGTTGTCTGGATTCACAAGCTACGAATTTTTCTAATTCTTGCTTTTCTATCATAGTACAAACGGTGTGGTTACCTTGATGCAAGGCTGTTTGAGATAGCTTTGAGCATGTTTGGAGATGTTTGGTTGCAAGGTAAGAGTATTGTATCTATTGAAAAGGGTTAGGGAATGGAAATACGTAATTGAAATTTTTGAATGATACATTAGGTATATTATTGAATATATAATACATTTGTATCATACGTGCAAGAGTGAGGGAACGTAGAGCAAAAACACACACAAGTATATATCTCCTCCCTAGTATTTACATATGTGAACGTCGCATGATGGCCTGGGCCTCCGTTAAGAAGAAATAGCGATGAGCAGTGTAAAATCTCGTGCCTTAGGCCTCCGACGAGTAGCCCACGTAGCGAGCAAAGTTATGTGAATATTCGTGTTGAGATATGTATAATTTTCTGTGCTGGGCTGGGTTAAATGCGTAGTAGAGATACTTGTATGTGCTGCCAACGCCCTCGTTCCCGTCAGATCACGAAAGTTAAGCAGCGCCGGGCACGGATAGTGCTTGGATGGGTGATCGCCTGCGCACTCCGTGTGGCGTTGGCGAAGTGTGCTGGGCCTGCCACGCCTCCCCGTGAGATTCGGGCTATGGGCGCTTGGCGGCTCAGCGTCTCGGGGCCGCCAAGCAGTCCGGTAGGGAACTGGGCTGCCTGGCACGTCGGCTCCGGCGACGAGGCGCGGTGTGACAATGGTCACACACCGCCCCATCAGCGGTGGTATTAGGCGTGCGGGGGAGGCCCCGTTGCGACGCTCACACCGGTTCCCGGGCCTCTCTCGATCGCAGCCGGGACGGTTATCATGGAGGTTTTAGTCGGTTGGAGTCCGATAATACCCACGCCGCTTTCCCCAGAAGAAGCGGCCTGGCGTCCGTGCGGATTTCCTCCACGTAATTATAAAAAAAAATAAAAAAAAAGAGATACTTGTATGAGAGTGTCGGTGTGTGAGGTATGTGTGTGCGCGGCGTCTCGAAAACAGATGAGGGTAAACTAGTCAGTCGGTTAAGAGTCGGGTATGGAAGAAAGTGCTGAAACGCGTGCAAGTGTGTATCGATGAATATATAAGGAATCGTCAATGAAATAAATATATTACTATTTTAATATGAATCCTCAGTGTAAATTTAGTGTTCCTATAACATTATTTCGACATCAAAGATCCACAATTCTCAACAATTCGAATAAAGTTCTTTGTAAATACCTCTTCAAATTGTCTCCATAGTTTAACATGTATAAATAAATTTGATATTTTTCGCAACAAAAAGTTCGGTAATCATTTACAAGAAGGTACTCTCCATTGACTTCGATGACCTTATGTATCATTAAGGTCATCATTCCGGACTTTTCCCTATACATACATACCATTGTTCCGTCTTAAATTTCGAGATATTCTCAAAAAACTTTTAGTAAATTTAATTTCGATTACACTCCATTCTGGCATAGACGTCTTTATACAGTACACCCAAAATTTAACTCATTGCGGCTAATCATCTCTAAGATAAATAAGAAATGGGTTATGGGTTGCATTAAATGGAAAGTAACTTAATTAATTTTTATACTTAATTTTTATTACTTAATTTTTAATTTACTTAATTTTTATTTTATTCGATTTTATAAATGTGTCATAAATTCGATTATTACCGTTTATTGTTATTTGTATGTACTATCAAACATATTTTTGTGTATAGTACAAAAACTAGACCGTGTATGATTATTACTAGTTTGCGAGTGAGAAACATGTATACATATATATCTGCTGATTCATACATATCTGCTAATTGTTAATACATATATAGGTGCTGAGTAGATAGTTAAGATTTACGAAACTCATAAACAATATTAGATTGATTACATTGCAGAGTTTTTATTTCTACGCCGACATAATTTTACTAATTAAATAACTGCATTTTTCGATACAATGGCAGAAATATCTCTGATTATATAATATCAATTTTAATATGTAGCAATAAATTTAGTAATTATAAATTGTAATACATTGATTTCTTACTGATTAGTCCTAATTTAAGCGAAATTTTTAAGAAATACATGGTATTAAAAGTACATAGTGATAAAAATTATTTTTACGTATAGCTCGGAAACTAAGGCCGAGCGATAGTAACATGTATAGGGAGAAATTATTCAGAATTATATGCTCGATAACATGTTTCAAGATCATCGAAATCAATGGGGATTTTCTTTCTGTAAATAATTACTAAAAATTCAAATTTTATTCACGTGTACAATAATAAACTTAATTTAAAATGCCTATTCTATTTAAATAAATTCAAAAAATCTTGCAAATGGTGTTTCTTTTAAATTGTTGTAAGGTTGGAAAATATTTGAAATGATAATAAAACATTTTGAAAATCGATTATGCGTCAATAATTTACGGAGTAGATGCGTCAGCTAAAACACCAGACTCTATCCGAAAAGTGGGTCTTCGTATTTTACTAGGTGCATTTTCTAGCAGTCCAATTTCAAGCCTTCTAGCTGAATAACATTGCCCGTTGATTTCGGAAGAATGAAACCAACATGTAACTATGTATATAAAATGTAATCTACTAGCTTCTGCTGGTAATCCAGTGCGAAAACTCATATTTCGTAATAAGTTAAAAACCATTGATAACGAAGCTAAAAAGCAACGTATACCACTCATAAATAGAATAGAAAATGATTGTAAGTAATTAGTATAATTGAGTAAGTAAGGAGTATAATTGAATCAATAATCACAGTTTCTGAATAAATCATTTTTCATCATTATAAGTAATAACAAAAATGAAAAACAAATTTTATGTACAATTTTCATGTTTACAGTAAACGTAAAAATTTTTTCGGCATTATAATTTATTTTCTAATCTGTAAAAAAATTAATAGATCAAATTTTGCACTTTTTTAATAATGCAATATTTTAGCATAAATACATTCTCAATACTTTGTCCACAACTGTTTTTCCTTTAGGAGACTATTATTTCGTCTTGGAATACTTTCAACTAGTGTTTCACAATATTCTGGACATATTTGCCCCCATTGTTCATGAATTCTGTTTTCCAATTCTGTAATTGACGTTGGCGGTGCATTGTATGAAGCTCACAATCGTCTTTTCATTACATAGATTCTCAACTGGGTTGAGGTGGATGTTGAGTAGCCCATTCCAAAAATCTTTATGTTTTTAGCCACTCCTGGCTATGTTTTTGGCTGTATGTTTCGGGTCTCGACCATGTTGGAATATTACATTTTCCTTAGCAATTTGCATATTATCAATAGCATCTATTCTCACAGGGATACCACTGCAAAATATTTTTGTATAAGTGTTAATTCACAATATCATTAATTCGATTTAATGAACCAACGCCAAAACCACGAGACACCCCGAGAACATAATGGACCACACCTCCATGTTTCATTGTCTGAAAGATTAAGGAATTTGGTCTCTGCGAATCCAGCGTCAGGAGATTGTATCGAAGTACATTCTGTTAATTTTTGTTATATGCGACCAAATAACCCATTTCCAATCAGCAATTGTCCATCTCTGTCATTTTTTGACAAATGATAAAAGAAGTCTGATATTTTTCTCCGATAACATTGAGTTCTTTTTCTTTCAATAGCTTTAAAATCAGTCTTAACATTTTTTTAAGAGTCCTTCGAGCTGTCCATTTACTTATCCGTATTTCTGTGTCTTATTTCAATAACTCTGCAGCTATACTATGGCAGCTGAAATATCATCGGATCCGATAAGGTACACAATTCTTCGTTCGTTTTGTGGTGATAATATCTTCGGTCGTCTTCTCACCTTTGATAATATATTTCTACAATATTGTTATCTTATTTTTGGCTGGTTAACATTACATTTTCCCGCAACATTTCATGTAGATAACCCATCATTCAAAAGGGTAATAAGTTTATTAACAAATTTTGAACAAATTGACCTCATATTTATTTTTATTTTATTTGCGTGTCTCTTTTTATGACTGAATACAACAAACTGAATACTAAGATGTAGAATTCCTTTATCTAAACAAATGAAACTACTGGATGTAAACAAACTGCAAAGCCACGCGAGGTATATTTCTTTTCTATGTGCGGCGCACAATTGAGTCAATTATTTTCTTTTGTCGACTATGAACAGAAAGGAATTTTCAAATAAAACAGATTGTCTTGTATAAACTGAAACCACAACGAAAATATATATAATAATTTTTTTCACATTACTTATTATTTCAAGCAATAAATAATGATTGACGTAAAATTTCCTAATATTGATACAGTTTTGTTCTTCACTGTAAATGTAACGTTTCCCAACATAAAAAAAGTAACCTCAACTTCTTCCACACATTATAACTGTTCAGGTTATTAGATGTATGAACAAAGGAACGCGTGGATAAATTGTAAAGTAGAAAATATATTTTACTACAGAAGTGTAAGTACAAGTAGAATTTGAGCTTATCCCGATCCGCACGCTAGCAGTGTTTCCCTATAACTGAAAGCCCCGAAGCCATTGTAGCGTAAAAATTAAGAAAAAACAAGAAACTTGTCAATTTCCGAACAGGAGATCGAGTTCTTTTATTTTTACTCAATTTGTACAGTATTATTTTCTGTTCGCGATGATACACTTTTGATACTTGGGCTAGTTGAGATTTGTTTCAGACTAGCTGGATGATTTTGAAGGGTGCATTTATATTCTTTTATTCGTTGGAGTGGGAGAAGGCTTTGCTCGTACTTATATATTTCGGAGAACGGCTAGAGTGACCGAATGTCACCCAGGCGGCTGAGAACGGATAGTGACCGGACGGTCACACGTGATAAGGCGCTCGGAATTTTGGTTTATCATATGGCTGTTCGAATTTCACCTGTGACACCATCGTCGCCTGTCTACTGTCTATGGTCTACCTTCGTTCCAGTTTATTGTCTATACCCTGTCGATGACTTCAGTGCTTGAGAAAACTACAAAGACCAGTTGTGGAGTTTTCTTAGAAGTAGTGACCACTTCAGCAATAACTATTAAATTATCGTACCATCTAACTAGTGACAACTCAATTTTTTCATATATTTATGCATTCATAAAAGTGGTTAGTGACAATGTAATTAAAGGTGAAGCATAAAAGACAACACAACAATCATATATACCTTCTGCAAGTTAATTTCAATGAAAACGTGATATACTTAGAGCATTTTAATCGCAATAAAAAATTCAAAATTCACCCCCAAAACTATCTACAGAATATCACAGCTAACTTATAATTATTTAGAGAAGTTTCTAATCCTTACAGTTTATATTCCTGAATAAACAATCTCCAATATATATATCAACATTATCATAATATATTATACCTATTCGAGAAAAATTGCGACAACATGCCTTGTATATCTAAGAAAAGAAAAGTGTGCGTTGACTTGTCTAATCTAAAAATTCCTATTGTAGATGCAAAGAAATTCTGGAAGGAATTAAGAAAGAAAACCTTACACAAATGGAATTAGAATTGGAAAACCAGTAAATGTACCGAGCTCTTTGAAATAAGAGAAAATATCTATTCTCCTAATCGGTCTCTATCTGAATCAAGGAAGATGTAAAAAATTATAACAAAACTGAGAATTAGACACATAATGAAAAAAATATATTAAAAAAATGAAATACAAATACTCCCGTCAATTCTTAATAACGAAATCTGGTCAGCCATTCTACAACAATTGTAATACTAAACTGTGCAGAAAACATACTTTAAGATTTCCGCTTTCAGAACCTTAAGAGAAAAAGGAAAACTCCCTCCTACGATCAGAGAATATATATGAGAAATATAGTATCCTTCTTAGAGCAACTTAAAGTAATAAACGAAGTATATACTAGCAATAAGAAACCATCTTTTGCTTACATTTGTCAGTTTATTTCAAAAACTAAAGGTCTAGAAGAGAATCTAGCTCTAATGCGCGATAAAGCAGATATTTTTGCTGTGAGAAACATCAAGGAGAATTAGAAAATCATGTTTTGTTTCCAATATAAAAATGAAATAGAATCTGACAAAATTTGACAATGAAATTTGACAAAATACACGCCGGTGGCAGTGGTACTCAACCCTTAACGCTCCGACTTTCAATTGTGAAAATCGACCGTGAATATCAATTCCAATTCATCATACTTCGACTTGCAAGTTTTTAAGTGTCAGATTTTAAATGCTACAATGACGTGTATATAATAATATTAAAGTCATTCAAAACAATCTTTATTCATCTTAGAAGTAATATAATTTTGATTACAATATTTATATTAATTATAATTGATTGTGTGGAATTTTTTAAAACATTCATTGGGATGAAAACCAGGTTTGCGTTCACGGGTCTTACAGTAGTAAAAGACTGTTTGTTTTTTTTACCGCATTACTTCCTTTTGGTGAACAAACAAGACACTTTTCCCCTTTCGGCAACTGATTTATTATATGGAGTTTCCCCATCTAAACGTAGTAGTTCCTTATTTTCTCTGTTCCGGAAGGCCTGCCATACACATTGTTATTCCGAAAGTTACTTACGAGCCGACTTACTAATAATTTGACAAACTTATAGTGTGACAAAGCGCTTCCTCTTTTCCTTTCCTCAGAAATCTTGTAAGGTATATGAAGAGGCATGTGAAAAGAGAAATCGCGTTTCGTCCCAGGACTATCGGTGAACTCATCAGTAAGGTTATGCCCGGTAGTCCCTGCTTTAGACGTAGAAGGAATCTCGCTAGGTGCGGTATTTGTATTATGTGCCCGTATTTTTGACCGCTAGCGAGATAGACAGACTCGTTGTCGTCGTAGCCCTCTGGTATTGGCGATTGGTACCCGCGGATCGCCCGGGAGGTGTTGCGCCGCGTTCATGCCCCGACCTGTCGGCGTCCTGTTGATACCGATCCGCCACATATATAAGCATTTATTAGGCTTGTTTCTAGTCCCCAAAAGAACAATTTCCACCACCATTTCAACGATTTTCTCAGGAAATAATATGTTGATGCATATTGATCGGCTTTATCTACAGTGCTTAAGAGGCACGCTTGGAGCATTAACCCCTTCCCGTACTTTAGCGAATCAGACTCGTAATGAAGATTTTGGCCCAAACATGAATATCGCGAGTCTGACTCTCGATCAGATACTTGGGCCAAACGTAAACATAACAAGCCGAGCTCGCAGACTGTTTTTTTACCCGTTACGATCGTGACTGAATGTTAGTCCCTGTTTACGAGCATCAGTCTGGTCTGTTTCGTCGAACTAAATGGTACGGGAAGGGGTTAACGGTCAATATTGCCTTACATGCCGGTCACCACAGCAAAACTGCTAAACGCGCGGCCATTATCTGTCAGCATAGAGTATCATTGCTACCGCCGCGCGTTCTGCGAAATCTTTTCGCTTTTACATTGGAATCAAAACATGATTTTCTAATTTTTCTTCATGCTTTTCTTAGCAAAAATATCTGCTTTATCGCTTGTTGGGGTTAATTTTTCTCCTAGATTTCTAGCTTATGAAACACAATTGGAAATTGTAAGTAAAAAATGATACGCTTTAGGTGTTCGTTTCATTTTGAACACTATTTAAACACGTTTAAATGCTTATAATGCAATAGCAATACATATCATTTTATTTGGCAGAATAAACGGAATTTCCCAACCGCAACTCGAGAACCGCTACTGTAAAAGCATTAAAAACATCTCCGATGTTGAAAATTCGCAATTGTATCCAAAATTTATTTTTTCAAAAACTATAGATTCTGAGAAAAGACGAGTTGCAGTTTAGCTCACAAAAGTACACAACAACCATCTGCTGAAGGTAGCAAAATCGAAAAAAAGATAAAATTTATTGTACATGTATATTTGTGATTAAACATATAATTCATAAGTATTGTTTAAATAACGCGTCCTAGTTCTTAAGTATTCGGGTCTAAGATATATAATATTAGGTAAAAATAAGGAAATATATGTTGCAACTTTGTATAATAATATATTATAATGCAATATAATAGTGGTCGTTAATAGCGTTAAAATCTCATGCGACATAAAATAAACAATTTAAAGGAAAATATGAAAGTATTATTTTAAATATTTGGATTTGATACTTTGTATCTCGATAGCGGATGGTATGAAAGATGCAAGTTTTGTAGTGTTCTGAAAAAGTGTGTAGTGTTCAATGTCAGTTACAACAACATGTAATAAACTGTGCAGGTTCTCATTTGAAAATTCTAATATAATTTTCACAGAACGCTTCAAGGTCATCGCAAGGTCAAATAAATAGGAGCATAGTATATCGTCCTCCATATCATATAATTTTTATCCGTCACATTTTTTCGTGCCATTTATATTTTTCGAGATATTTGAATGTCAGATAAACTGGGTATGCTGTATATATTTAATTTTGGTAAATTATTGTTGAAGCGTTAGGTCAAAAAGTGGAGATTTATACAAAATTTAAGAAGTTCATTGTTTGCATGGAAAAATCAGTATATTTATTCGGCTTTGCTTTCGTAAGTATGGTCATGGAGTTTCTGGACAAAAAGATAATACATGGTACAAATTCGGAAAATTTTATTGAATAACAAATAAAAATGCAAAAATATAATTCATTAACTTAACAATTAGATTTCAATATATTATTATATAATTTTCAAATGAAAATAAATATCTTTTCCTATAAAATTAAGAATATGGCAAGAATTCAGTCGGACAAAATGATATGACATCATATGTATGAAAATGAAAATTTATTCATATTTACCAAAAATATTATTATGTAATATTTCATATACCTTCTTTTATCTTTCACAACTGCTGTCATTCATTTTGGTAATGATTTAGATTTATCATTTTTCTAAACTTATTCTTTGCTATTCTTTGACAATGCAGTTTTGTAAGACATTTACACTTTGAAATTGCCGTCTATTTTCATAAACTGCTCTTGGGAGCTCATTCCAACAATTTTGTATTATATTTAGATCGGGAGACGTTGTTGACAATTGTAAAACATCGATCTTTTTCTCAAAACGGTACTTCTTCACGGACTGTGCAGAGTGGATTGCATTATCCTGTTAGAATACGCATTATGTATGCTTGTATTTGTTTGTTGATAAGTCGATATGCTGCATACATTAAACTTTCCCTTGTACGACTGAATTCTTGTCATTTTTCTAATTTTACAGGAAAAGATATTTGTTTTCTCTCCGGAACTATATAGTGGTACAATAAAAACTAGATGTTAAATTAATGAAATATATCTTTGCATTTTTGTTTACTATTCAATAAAATTTCTCCATTTATGCTATCTTTTTGTTCGGAAGTGTACATATAGGGATGTAAATAAGACGTATTTTTTTATGAGTTCATGCAGACTTTCATTACATTCAAGGTTTTCTACGAAGTATACAATTTTGGGAAGGAAAGGAAGAGCGCTTCGCATTTTAGCTTCCAGCACAAGATTCCACAAGATTAAATTTCGTTGGACAAAGTTTTTAGTAACACGATGATAGTGTATAAAATTATTACAGAGAAATATTAGAAGAAGAATCTTCATAAATTATGTGCATTAAAAAGTTCCTGGATAATAGCATTCTTCTATAATTAAAAAGCCAATAGTAATCTCCATAACTTAAAAGGTCCTCCTTTTTATGCAAAGAATCGAAATTTCATTTAAAGTATAATATTTAGATAGATGTAGAATATGATCTTTAAAAGAATTATATCTCCTTTTTAGCTAAAAGGCATTGTTTTTTACCAAGACAAGACTAAAATCCATTGTTAAGGAATAATCATTGTGCTAATCTAAAAACAAGCTCAATTCGTCATCTTCTATTTACAATACAAATATCGTTATATTCTGTTATAAAAGAATACTAGCAAGGAACTACCAAGTTGCTTTTAAGAATCTCTCGATTCGTTCCATGCATAATTCCTTTGATTTAAAAGAAATATCACCTTCGTTCTCCTTTCCGTAGTGCGAGATACAGATCCCATTTGCGTAACAAAGCATAATAAAGAGTGCGAAACAGTTTCGAAAGGGGCCGAGACGAAGAAGTTATTTCGGCACCGTTCGCCGCGGGGCGAAATAAATTCCTTAGATTAGCCGAATCGTCTGAGCCGTGTAAAATATGGTCGTTGAACGCGTTTTAATACCTTGGCCGATCTAAATTCAGCTTAAGTAGGTGCGAAGATAACGACTTTCGTACAAATCAAACGAAATCTCTTTTCGTATCGACTTTTCTCCGTTATTTTACTTTCCCAACTGAAATATCGCCTTACATATGTTCCTTGGCAGTTTCTAGCGATATTTTAGTGTTTTATTTAATTTAAAGTGTGAGTTTTGACGAATTGGATGTATTAAGATTGTATTACTTACTCCTCCTTTGTAAAGAAATCGTTGTAAAGGTAAATTACGCCATACTTTCTCTGAATGTGTGAATTTATAAACTTAATTTATTCCAATGGGCTGCATTAATCATATAAAAGTGGAAGAATTCATTTGGTTCAAATCAAATCTTCTTTTTTTTGTACGTGGAGAAATCCTCGTGGACATCCGCTGTTCTAATAATCGCGTAAAAGCGAGTAGTGTCGGACTCCTACCGACTAAAACTCCACGATGACCATCCTACGCGTATGACAGGAGTGCTCCAGGAATCTAAAACTATTGAATCTGGCGTTAAGGGGGGGGGGGGACATTGCCCCTAGTTCTATCGCTCCTTCTAGTCGTGGTTCATTGGGACGGCGGCGGAGCGGCTCTAGGTCGCCAGACTGCCATCTTCCTCCATCGTCTTATCCTACACGGGTGAGAGTTTTTCTGTTTCTCCCTTTCTGCTCGCTCCTTCGTTAGCATAACTCGCTCGCAGAAGAAGCGGACGGCCTCGTATTCCTGTGACCCACTCAACATCGCTTCTACAATCGCTGAGGGGGTCAATCTTCCTCCTATGACGTGCCGCAGAGTGTAGCGGGGCAGCTCCCACGCCGGACAGAGCTCCAGCTCTGTGCTACGTTGTGTCGCTGCCCTCTCCGCAGTGGTGACAGATGTCCGTCGTATCCCGTCTGATTTTTCTCAGGTACCGGCCGTATCCAGTGAGCACCTGGGTCATCCTGTATGTGAGAGGGAGGCCGCGGCGGCTTCTTCATGTCTCCTTGTTTGGGAGGACCGCCTCCGCGCCTCGATGTTCGTCTCCTTCGTTGATCAGCTGGGATTGCCACTGGTCCCACGCGACTTCCTCGGCGGTTCCTAGGTCTTTTGGGGCCGCCTGCTCGGTCAGATGTTCTCCCGGATCCCATATTCTCCAGCGGGCGTATCTCCTTTTGAGCGAAGCTCTCATGGAGGGGGGCGCGGCTACAGCGGTCGCCGACGCATGGGACACCGTCCGGTATCCCCTAATGATTCTGATGGCGGTTACCCTGTGCAGCCTCCTGAGGAGCAGGATGCTGCGACAACTCGCCATCAGATCCCGCCCACACGGGGGGCCCCGTACATCACTTGGGACCGAACGACGCCCTCGTATAGTCGGCGCACCGCAATTCTCGCCCCGCTGATGTACGGCAGCAGGCCGCACAAGACATTGGCAGCCGCCGACACCTTCGGAATCAGGGAGTCGAAGTGCGGCTCGAACGTTCACTGGCTGTCGATGACGAGACCCAAGTATTTCATCCGCGATCCCACCCCGACGATTTCGCCTGCCATGTTTATGCTTAGGCCGGGCGGTGGAGTCCCTCGCCTCTTCTTGTCGTAAAATCAGATGGCCTCCGACTTCGCAGGAGAGACCCTCAGGCCAGCGCCACGCCGTTCTGGGAAACCATGTCCTCTGTGAGTACCCGCGCACGCCTGACCGCGTCAATCGTCGAGCGTCCCTTACGGAAGCTGTATTGGCTTTCGCGCCAACCTGGCACCTGTCCCGTCATGTGTCGCTCCAAGCGGGTGGCGATCACTCTCTGGTGGAGTTTGCCGGCCTCGTCTAGCAGGCATATCGGCCGATACGCCGACGGTGAAGGAGTCGATCGGCCCTCTTTACGGAGCAAGACCAGCCTCGCCGTCCGCCATGCCCGGGGGTAAATTTCTTCTCTCAGGCATCTTGTGTAGAGGCGCCGAAGTCTGGGGGTCACGACCCCCATCACTTCCCGCCAGATCCGGCCCGAGATTTCGTCCGGGTCCGGCGCCACGTCGCGGGAGGCCATCCTTCTAGTCGCCTCCCACATCTCTTCCTTCGTGACTTCCCAGTCATCTCTCCATTCCATCGGCCGTGTCGTTTCCCGCGACTGTCCTGCCGTACTGTCTTCTTGCGGAGGAAAAGCGTCCCCATGATCTGCAGCAGCAGCGCAGATTCCATCTCCATCGTTGCCAGGGGTCCTTCGCGCGAAGTTTTCGCGTCACCGTCCTGTATGGCTTTCCCCATGGGTCAGACTCGACTGCTGCAACTAGTTTGGACCAGGCACGGTCCTTCGTGTTCTTGATCTCCTTTTGTAGCGAGCGCTGTAGAACGCGGTACGCCCAGTAGCGCAAGGACACTTCTTCCTCATCGCATCGTCGCCAGCGGCGGGCCCTTAAGTACCGTCTTCGGGTCCGGACGCATCTCGCCCTTAGCTCTGCGATGTCGGGGTTCCACCAGTAGACTGCTCTGCTTCGCAGCGTACTCGGTGTGACTCGTGGCATGGATGCGTCGCAAATTGCCGTCAAGGCTCGGCGAAGGTTCTCGGCCTCCTCTACCACGCCTGTTTCGGTTGTCATCGCCCAGGCCTCCCAGTTCCAAGCTGTTGCTATAGCGGCCACCCGGAGTAGATCTTCGTTCCTCTCCTCTACCTTCCATCTTGGCGGTGGACGCGCGCCTCCTTCTCGGTGGGCCGCGACCACCGCCTGCAGTCGCCGTTCCAGGTCCAGGTGTGTCCACCTCCATGAATATGTAGAGGTGGTCCGAAAGTGTCTCGACCC
The DNA here is from genome assembly GCA_014737485.1 of Bombus picipes. Lineage (NCBI taxonomy): Eukaryota > Metazoa > Arthropoda > Insecta > Hymenoptera > Apidae > Bombus > Bombus picipes. The sequence continues at coordinate 1,621,995 of JACXIP010000042.1, read as the reverse complement.
CCTCGGTCACTCTCCAGTCTGAAATGCGCCTGAATACATCGGGGAAGGCCCATGTAATGTCGACGATGTTGCTCCCTCTCCATGCTACGCAGGTACTAGTCGAGTCCCTGTTCACCAACAGGAGTCGAAATCCCTGTCTGGCAGCGCGCGGCCACACGCATTAGTCCTGGGGTTCTTTCACAGGCACTAATCCTTCACTCTGGTTACCTTCCTTGTCCGAATTCTTCAGTTTTCCTGAAATTTCGATCACGCACACGGCTCCGTCCACTCTACGTCTGCTCCACATGGATGCCGCAATGGAACCCGCCTCAAATCAAATCTAGACGATATAACAAAATCAGTTAGTGCACTCAATATTTTCTGTTAACATCAATTTTACACGGCGAATTAATCGGTTTGTTAGAGATGATACACATTATTTTATATATATGTCGGAGATAAAAGGACATCGGGGCCTCCCTTTTGGAATATTGGGAAAAGCCCTAATACCCTAGTCCAGACATTTACTATAGCTACACTTAAGTAATAAAACTAACAAATAGTTGTGCTCAAGGTTTATGACGATGGGCTTGGGCTCGAAGTGACATAACGAGTCACTCAACGTAGCCACGGTCACGGGAGGGACGTGCACTTAGCAGAAGTATGGAACAATTACATAGACCCGAGTGGTGGGGAGAGGACAATATAAGGGCAGTTCCACTTGGACTGAGAGAGAGTCTATTTAGAGCAGTTCATTTAGATAAGTTTTACTTGTACGTGTATCACATCACATTCTTCATCCCGTTAACCGTGGATTCGTTATCGAACCTAGATTCATTGTCATCAACATCTCGACCATTCGATTGCCGCTATTACTTGTAGCCTCTTATAATAACCACATTTGTATTAATAAACATCAGCTATAACCGCGAAGGCAAATTCGAGTGAAGATTCGTCAAACGCCCAAAATTCCAACATTAACCCGACATATATATACATGTCGGGTTGACGTTATGATTAGGGTTAGGGGCGTGAAACGAATCTTCATTTGGATTAGACATTATTGTTATGCAATAGAGGAGATATTTACTAGTGCAAATATGATTATTACAGAATTTGACAAGTAACCGTGATAATCAGATACTCGGGAAGCTAATTACAATGATCCTATGTTCAATAACGAATTCACGGTCAACAGGATAACAGAATGCGCTTTCTTCCAAAGTCCAAGTTGTACTCAACTTCCTTGTCTACGGTATAAGTATTGCTAAACTAACTCTTTGTTAAAAAATAGAATATCCACCAAGCGTAAAGACGCTATGTAACTCGCTAATGTGACCTCACGAAGGAATGACTTTCCGTCACGATGATGCTGTAGAGGAAAGCTATGATGGGGCGTGTCTAAGGACACGAGATCATCGGATTCGTGGAGAAATGCCTTCGTTCGGAAAGTGAAGGAAACTGACTTTGCTGGTCAATTTTCATGTTGGTGGTTAGAGAAGGATGCTAGCCGATCTTCAGGGAAAGTTGCTAACGGGAAGCGTCGTTCGTGAGAAAAATAGATTTCCCGTACCTTCCTATAACTATGGAACAAAGACTATTTGTCTGTTTGAAGGACCTTAGTTACCTAAATCTTAGGATTTATAGCGGGTCCGCAGGCTAGCTAAATATGTACTGTGGAGATGCCTCAACATCTGTTAATCATCTTGCCCGAAGAATAAGGTCTGCGTATGGCGAGCCACGGAACAGAAGCCGTTAGAATGTTTACTGTCTCGTGCCGCTACAACTATTATTTTTTTAAGGAGAGCTATACTATTACTCCATATCTTTGTTAGGCAAAACGTTCATTCCTTGACCGCGGCTATGTTCGGCGACTGGTTGCCGCCTCGAGCCCAAGTTCATTATCACAAATTTTGAACAAATACAATCGGATCGAAAGACGACAATTGCTTAATTATGGTTATGGTAGAGTCTAGATTAAAGTGTAAGGGATTTTCCCAAAATTCTAAAGGGAAAGCTCCGGTGTCCTTCTATCTCTGACACGGCCATCCTGACTATCACACGTCCCCGGCTATAACTGAAATACTGGGTTTTTCCAACATTAGACTCGATAAAATTAACCATTTATTTTTACCATTATACCATTTAACTATTTACCATTTAACTAAATGTTCCAATAAGCGAAGGGTCCAGTTCAACAATAAAAATTTTGATCGGATGTTTAACAACAAATAAAAAGAAAAAAAATCAGTAGCATTACGGTTAGTATTCAAAGTACTAGTTATATCCTGTGGATTTCCAGTCCGATCGTAATGACATGATGGACCATTCTCGATTTCGCACCCAAATGAATCTCGTTTTTCTAGATCGCACGAGCACACAGAGCTTCGATCGACGGTCTGACTGAGCTTCCTTACATTGTCGTCCTAAAATGCATGTGAACTCACTCCGCCAGATGTTATGGTCATAATTTTTTTTTTATTTATAAGTACTTTACAATCAATTCTCGCATTGAGTATCTTGGGTAAGATTCTCTGACCTGGCGCAGTGACATAGCTAGTTATTTATAATAAGTTTATTTCAAGCTGAATCTAGTGCTTAGGTCTAACGGATAGTGTTTTGTTTGCCCGCGGATCTGGTCCGACGTATTAAGTAATTTAGTAATTAGGGGGTTTCGATGTTTGTTAACTCTTTTGATATATCTATTACTATGTTTTGTTATTTCTTCATTGACTGTGAGTATCTTGAGGTCGCGATCGATTGCTTCATTGGTTACATACCAGGGTGCATCTATTAGGGATTTTAGTGTTTTCGATTGGAAGCGTTGGAGTATTTCTATGTTGGAATTACTCGCTGTTCCCCATAATTGGATCCCATAGGTTCAAACAGGTATTTTACTCTGCGTGTTTAAGTTGGAGCGCCTGCCAATGAGCCAGTAGAATTTTTTTAGTTTTGATATCAGGTGCTTCGATTTATCTACCATGTGTCGTTTCCATGTCATTCTTCCGTCCAGAATCATGCCCAGATATCTATCTGAATCTTTGTTTGGAATTGGAATATTATTTATGGTCACCTGTTGTCAGGATTGTTTTCGCAGCGTGAAGGTTATATGACTGGATTTATTTTCATTTATTTTGAAGAGCCATTTGTGGAACCACTTTTCAATAGAGTCGAGACCTCGCTAGAGAGTTGAGGAGGCAATTATCGGGTCTGAGTGGAATGCTAATAAAATTGTATCGTCAGCAAATGTCGCTGTGGCTATCTCTGTTAAAGTTGGTAAATTGACAGTGTAGATGATAAACAGCAGAGGTCCGAGTATACTGCCTTGGAGTATGCCAGCTTCTATTGGAAACGTTGCGGTTATAGCGTCTAAGTATTTAATCATGAAAAGCCTATTGCTCTATTGCCAAATTTGCTCTATCGTAGAATGTTGCTTGCGAAAATCGAATTGATGATCTAGCATTGTTTTTAAATCCTCTAAGAGTGGAAGGAGTCGTTTCGTTAGCACCTTCTCAAATAGTTTGGTCAAGGTGGGTAGAAGACTCATTGGGCGATAGGAGCTAGCTTCGTGTATTGGTTTACCGGCTTTAGGGATGAGAGTAATCAGTGATATCTTCCAGCACTTAGGATAGTATCCAAGGCGAAGAATTACATTAAAAATTGATGTGATGAGTGCAATCACTTTTATGGGAAGTTCCTTGATTGCTTTATTACATATTTGGTCATGCCCCGATGATTTCCTGGGATTTAGGCGATGGATTAATTCTGTAACTTCTACAGAAGTGAAGGGTTCAATAGAAGGAGACATTTGGAAGGGAGAATGGAGGTATTCCGTTATTTCCACGGCAATATTGGAGGAGTGAGGTTTCAATACATTAGATAGGTGATTAGCAAACAGATTGGCTTTTTCTATAGGGCTACGCGTCCATCCACCTTGCGGACAGCAGATTGGAGGGATTATTTGCGGGAGACGCGTGAGTTTCCTGGAAGCCTTCCATAGTGAGTAGGTGGAGTCAGCTGTGGGAGACAGATTGGCAAGATATTTTTGGAAACAGTCATTTTTATAGTTTTTAATGATTTTGGTTAAATTCTTAGATGCGTTATTTAATTTTCGTTTGTCATCTGGTATTTTATGGGTCTGCCATACTCTTCTTAGTCTACGGTTTTCTGCGATTTTTTTTAATATGTAATGGGGATAATCATGTTTGCTGATAGAAGTCTTAGTAGGTGTGGAGGAGCGGGTAGCGTTTATTATGCTCGTGTTTAAGTATTCCGTGGCTGTTTCGATATCTTCATTTGTTTTTAGTGAAATTGAGGTTGAAGTTGAGTGATTAAAACTTCTCTAAAGAGCTGCCAGTTGGTGAGTTGATTATGGATAAAGCCATTAGGTGAATTCTCGATAATTGTTGACTTGACTGTTGCTGTAACGGGGGAATGGTCAAAAGGGAGATCCGCCGAGAAATTGATTTGGACATATCTTGGCGAGATATCTTTAGTTATGAAGAAGTCAAGTAAGTCAGGTATTTTGTTAGTATCAGTGGGCCCGTATGTGGGTTCATATGTGGTGAAGTAGTTGAGACTGTTGGTGTTTATGCTATTCAAGAGATTTTTGCCTCTTACTGTGACAAGTCTGCTGCCCCATTGTGTATGTTTGGCGTTATAGTCTCCTCCAGCTATGAATCTGTTGCCCAGAGCACCAAGGAAGTTATCGAAGTCTTCTTTAGCAATGGAGTGTCTGGGAGGACAATATACTGTTGAGGTGGTGATTATGCCATGGCAGTCTTCTATTGCTACGTTTGTAGCTTGGAGGTAGTCTTTCTGGAATGATGGAAGCTCGTAATGCTTAATGCTGGAATTGATAATGATTCCGGTGCCGCCGTGGGCCTTTCCACTGGGATGATGGGTATGGTAGAAGTTATAATCGTTTATTTTCAGATAGTTTTTGTCGGTGAAGTGAGTTTCAGATATGAGCATTACGTTGATTTGCTGTTGTTTTAAGAAGAGTTCTAGTTCGAATTTGTGTTGAGCAAGACCGTTGGCACTCCAAAGAACTGAACGTCTTGGTCTTATTTTGCGTCGTGGCGTATTAATTTATCCATGATGAATGTTAATAATGATAGTAAGTTATAAATTTGTTCTGATTGTTTCTCGATTAATTTTTCAAGTCTAGAGAAATTATCCGAGTTTTGTAAACTGGGAACACTATTTTGAGAATGGTACCTATGGATTTTCGAATTGTTTTGATTTCCTTGTACTGCCTGGGCATAGAAGATTGTAGTAGTAGAAAATTTTTGAGGACTGAGTATTGGGTTGATTATCTCTTTGGCTCTGGGTTTAGGATACTTATTTGTGTACAAGGTTTTGTAGGCTGAGCAACCTTTATAATTCGCAGGATGGTCTGCTTAACAGAGGATGCACTTCGAAGGGGTTTCTGGAGATTTAGTACACTGATCAGTGGGGTGTATACCTGCACATTTAACGCAGCGGAAATTATTGTTGCAATATTTCTGCGTGTGACCGTACTTTTGGCACCATTTACATTGCAATATCTCTTTTTTTATAAAAGGAGGTTCGAATTTTATTAATGAGTTCATTAGTCCATTGATGTTGTAAATTTGTTTATTGTTTGGCTTTTGTTTTAAGTTGATGAAGAATAAGAATAGCGGGTTTTTCGAGATTCTATGTCTTAGGTTGCTGATATTTGTTACTTCATGGCCATGTTTTAGGAGTTCGAACTTCAGTTCGTCTAAGTTAGCTGGGTGGTGGATGTTGCATAGTACCACTCGAAAAGGTCTTTGTTACGTCGCGTGATATAAACCGTGCGACGTCCCTCGTTGTTTGGCCGCTAAGGGTCCGCTGACCGTTAGTCATGCCCTCAATAAACCTACGGACCCACCATAGACTTAGACTTTTAACTTAAGCAGTTTTAGGTGCGCCTATTCATCTTTAACATGCAAATCCTTAATTACATAAAGGTTTTCGGTTTATGTATGGTCCTGGGAGGGATCCTTGGGTTTATTGTGCGCTCTTAGAAATTACGGAAAAAGCTGACAATTATATGAAGAGAAACAACGGACATTTACTTAATGGAAAATGCTGGGTTTTCCCATGAACAAGGTCACCCATGTGCTAAGTTGGTAGGAGGCTTCCTCCTCTTATCTTCATTCATTAACGCTGGCCATAATCAATGGATATCGCGGATCATTACCCTCACTTTTCATAACGAAAAGCATGAACAACGAATCCGCTTCCTTCGTTCAAAAGATACCTACACACTGAGCTTTACTCCGTAATTACATGAAAGCAGACGTTCAGTTAACTCCTCAACATCTCAAGACTTCTTCGACTACTACATATCTACCAGGACTCGTTTGTGGATTCTAATATTCCATATCTATTGTAGATAGTTACACGCCTTGTTGACTGTTCGTTCTGGCTAATGTTTGCGTTTGTTTTAACTGTTTCAAGCTTATGCTTTTTTATGTTTTTAGTGTCGATTGTAAAAAGGGATATATTGTCCTTTTGCCACAGAGGAGGTGGAGCGGTGCAGTTATGGTTTTTCTCAAGAGAGCCTGATCGAGATACTTGGGCCATCTTCGAGCTAGTTAATTCAATTTGAAATAATTACTCGAGAGACTATGATTCGGGTCACAGATTAGGAGCGTTGGATTTTCCACTAGTAAGTTAAGAAACGTTTATGTCTGTTTCGATTCACTTTCTACGGATGGGCATCACGTGTTTTCTTTTTTCTTTTTTTTTTTTTGTGAACTTCACAGAGCACTAGACACACGTCTGCACGCTTCAGCACTCAACAGGAAACAGGGATGGTCATAGAGCTACTGATCTTCTGAGATCGGGGTACTCATATCGCCATGGTCACTGTTCTCGCCACCACTACAGACATCTAATTTAGCAGGAATGCAACTATCTGGCATTTTTCTCAGTCTATCATGGCTGTATTTATATGATTTTTTCCCATCTAATGTTTTTAGAGTATATCTATCTCCTTCCAGAACCTCTGTTATTACAAATGGGCCCTTGAATTTTGGATCTAATTTAGTTTGATTTCTTTCCTCATTTTCGGATTATATAAGTAATTATAACTAGAAATTAGAGAGAATTCCTTCTTTTTAGAAGGAATAAAATCTGAAGTAGGTGATTTAATAGAGAATAAAATTTGTGAGAGAAGGAAATAGGAACGTATAAGAGAGATTTACAAGCAGAGAGGATTGTAGGAAAAATCCAAGAGAAGGGGTAATAATAGTGGAAATAAATCGAAGATAGCTGTTTGATTTAAGATGACTCGTTTGTTAGTTTTTTGGAAATTTCAAATTTACCTTGGCTTATGATGTTATGGCTTCTCCTTCTTCCGCTCTGTTCAGTACAGGAAAATGATTAGCCAATTCCACATCCACTCTTCTCACTTTACATCTCTTCAAATTTCCCAATTATCCCAACATACTCACATCTAAGAACGAAATCTTCGTTCTATAAAACCAGACGAAGTATAATCGAGCACCCAATTACCATACCTAACCTATATCGGTCTCGAGCAAGCTGAAACTTATTTCCCTATTTTCGCGTGGTTGAGCATTCAAACTCATTAGGAATTCCATCCTTTCTATCTCAGCCAACAAGATTCTCGCATCCGGGAAACTATGGCATTTATTTTGCGATCGAATAGCCCCACTCGTTATTCGTTCTATTTGGCGTGCTCAAGGCTCCACGCAAACCGGAAGGCAGCTGAAGGATCTGAATGGAAACGTCGTCAGGAGAAGGGTAGAGTGGAAGGGAGAATAATTTAACGCTGGTAGCTCGTGAACTATTATGTCAGAGAGAAAACGCGAAGAATATATGTATGTATATATGTATATATATGTGTTCGGTTAAGATTGGAATTTTGGGTGTTTGGCGAACCTTCACTCGAATTTGCCATCGCGGTTATAGCTGATATTTATTGGTACAAATGTGTTTATTACAAGAGACTACAAGTAATAGCGGCGATCGGATGGTCGAGATATTGATGATAATGAATTCAGGTTCGATAACCAATCCACGGTCAACGGGACGACGAATGCGATGTGATACACGTATGATTCAACGTACAAGTAAAACTTGTCTGAATGAACCGACCTGCAATCCAAGTGAAACTGCCCTTATATATTCTTCTCCCTACCTCTCAGGTCAATCTTTGTTTTTAAGGAGAGCTATATAATTGTTCCATACCTCTGTCAGGTACACGTCCCTCCCGTGACCGTGGCTACGTTTAGTGACCCGTTATGTCACTTCGAGCCCAAGCCCATCGTCATAAAATCGGATTAGAACATTAAAAGTATTTCTTAGTTTTATTACTTAAGTGTAGCTATAGTAAAAGTCTGGACTAGGGTATTGAGGTTTTTCCCAAAATTCCAAAAGGGAAGCCCCGATGTCCTTTCATCTCCGACATATATATATGTCGGGTTGAGGTTAGAATTTTGTAACAACTCTTCACGTGAACTAGCCATCGGTTCACAAAGCCGAGATTATATTTACACGTATATACAAGACTATCACAAAGCTTAACAATTAATAAGTTTAATGAATAATAAGTTTGACGAATGATAAAGTTAATGAATAATAAATTGTACGGATAATAAGTTTAACAGACAATAAGTCTAATGAATAATAAGTTTAATGAACACTATTAACTATGTCTTGGGTTCAAACGAATCCACGGTCAACGGGATGACTCTTTACTAAGCGTAAACAAATCTTAGGCGCAAAATACGATTGTTGAAAATGCTCGATGTGTCACTCTCCAAGGCAATCGCAAGAATGCCAGCTTCGTGGAGATTTTTCTCGCTGTACGATTGCATTTTGTTTTCTATAGCCGTTGGAAGCATCGAGAAGGTTCTAAACGCCGTTGCTAGGCAGTTTCTGTCCCAAGTTTGATACACACTCGTTGGAAGCATCGAGAAAGTTCCAAACGCCGTTGTTAGGCAGTTTCTGCCTGGAGTTTGATTATTAATACAATGTATGTCCCATTGTATCGGCATCTCCGAGGCAACATCGCACGTGGCTGGGCCCGCTCCCAAGGCCGCATGCCACCACAACCACATCTCTCGGAAAACCTATACAACCACTCCAGACCTCCGTTAGACAAAACGTCCATCCCGTGACCGTGGCTACGTTCGGCGACCAATTGTCACCTCGAACCCAATCTCGCTATCACAAATCTTGATCAATTACAGCTATGATAAAATCTAGACTACAGTACTAGAGGATGTTCCCAAAATTTCCAAGGAAAGGCTTCGGCTTTCCTTTCATCTCCGACATATATATATGTGTGTGTACATGTACATTCCGTCATTATCGAAATTCTATTATAAGACAAACGCCGTTTGTCATTAGCATTAAGGAATGAGGTTTTCTTTAAAGACAATAATTTTTGTCACTTTTATTGCGTTATGGGGTTTGGTTTTTTTTGTGAATATTGAGTAAAGCAAATTTTGTGGGAGATATTTCAAAAGATTTACGGGGATTTCGAAATAGAAACATATTTTAATAGAATTTTAGAATATTTTTGGTGTAAATTGAAAAAATATAAACCTCTCTGGATATTTAAATGTTATCTCCCTGGATAATCAACATTTTTAATTCTTAGTTACTAATATCCATTTTTTCTCATTATCACAAATATATAACTTATCAGATTATCTGGTTACTTAGTATAAAGTAGTAGAAATTAAATTATTCTATTTTATTTACTTATGCATACATATGTGTCTATTAATATGGATACATTCAGTATTTATGTAATTTATGTAGCATCATTGACAGAATAGTTAACGTTCGATTGAAATTGTTTGAGAACTTTGAAAATGTGGGTTATGAAATACGAAACTTTCCCCTAAGGATAGAACTTGCTTGTGGGTTGTCCTAAATATTAATTTTGGGTGATTGCATATGGTTGAGTGACAATATTTCAGATTTGACAAATGACGATACAGGCTTCAAGTTCTACAATGAATATTCTAGAGTAGATTTAGTAGAAATACTAGATAGTATCGAATCAATCAGGAAACAAATATTAAATAATTCGATATATAGCAATAAAACAATATATATTATTACCTATACTATAAAATAAGTAAAAATCATAATAAACTTTAAGTTTTTTTGTACTGTAAACAAGAAAAATTCCAATTATAAATGGTTGGAAAATTTATTTCTTAACTATACTCGCTTCTATTTACTATTCCAAAATTTATATTTTAAATAATATTTCGTTAGCTGTACTAAAATGGATATATACCATATTTCAGATTCCTTTACTATTTTGATATTTATATTATTCAAACACCTTGAAAACTTTGGTGAACAAAATTTTCTTTTAAATTATCATATTCTATACGAAGAAAGTAAAAAAACTAATGGGCTCGTTTTTCGTTGATATCAACCGTTTAGCAATATTTCTAATGGTAGTTATTTATGGGTATTCTGTACATATGTATTTACTACATCAAAATTTATTTTCCGTAAATAATTATACATTATACTACAATATTCGAAATTTCGATGTCAGAGATAGAGATTCAATAATAATGTGATGGGCGAGTTTTAAAAATTTCCTTATGAATAAGCGAAATCTACGAATCACCTTATCAATGAAAGGAATTTCCAAAGTTTGAAGTATTTAACTGGAAGAAATATTTACGCGCAGTCTGCTTCATAATTTCGAATGGAAACGTTGCTGAGGTGTTTAATGCCACTTCTGATCTACTCGTGCAGTAGTTTGCCCGAAATTTCTCGGAATTTTCGAAAATTTCATCCAGCTTATGGATCCTCGGTTTCGCTTAGACGAATTCAGCATAGTCATAACAAAATTCCATAATATCTCCACGAAATTTTGTTATATCCCGATATTTCACATATTGTGCATCGAAATAATATCCGGTAACATGGGCGTATTTAATAAAATTAAACAAACATTTGACTACAAGGCAATCTACATGCAAGTTAATCAACGTCAATTAACGAATCAATTCGTTTTCGATGAAAATATATGTTATTGTCAAACGCTCTAATTATGTTCTCTATTATCAACAATTGATCGTCGATGTGTTCATTTGCCCAGCTCGGCCAATTAATTCATTCAGTCGATTCGCACCGGAATCGATTATTATTTAACGAGTAATCTGATACGAGATATCGGATTGTAGGAATACTCCAATTAAAAGTATCGAGTACAAGAGTGAATGATGTAATTAATAGATAATGTGGATAATATGGGTTCTAAAATTAAAAGTCGATGTGCAGAAATTATTCTACTCTAATATAAATAATATAAACAATTTAATGTAACTTTTAACGTAGAGGGTGTTAACGAAATGGTGTGCACATTTTTTCAAGCAGTTCCGATAATATAGCAAGAGATATTTGAAACAAAAGTTAATTTGTTTTGAATCAGATACAAATTGCAATACTTAAAATCGCCAAAAATGCTTCTTTTTATATAAAACAAAGGTAGCCTTGACTTTTTTAAACGACATGATATATTTTTTACTTCATAGCATTATAGCTGATGTCAAGACAAGTTCAACGACTTGCAATGCTATGATCTTCAGATTATCGTGGATTTAGAAATATTGAATTCATTGACTTATGCTGAAAACCCTGTGCATAGCAACTCACAAAAGTATTTTCGGACATATACTATTATTAGTAGATATTATTAGATATTATGTACATTATATGAAATGTTTTGAAGGTTTGTAAGGCCGTAGTGAGGCACAAATTCAAAAATGTATATGAAAGTTACAAGATATTTATTGCTAATATACAGTCAGTGAAAAATTAGTATACAGTATAAATAATAGTCTTGAGTATACAATTAGTGTTAAAGATGAACTTACTACATGTTGTGGCTAATTAATATAGTGAATATTGACTGCTCAAATGCTTCAATAATCTTTGCGATTTATCTTCAATAAATATCTTTCTCTAAATATCTACCTGCTGTATAAATACAGTCATAGATTCATTTCAAATTTTACCAATACAATCATGGTGGTTGTGTTTCGTTCAAATGCTAATGAGATTTCAAATAGCTCTGTTAACTATACACATACAAAGTTAATAAATTATTTTATTTACGTTCAGTTATTTTTATTTTTTACATTACACAAAGAAATACTTACTTTATTTAATTATTCTTAATAATATTAATTATATCTTTTATATATTTTTATTTGATTGATATAATTAGGAAACTGTAACGAAGTTATTTTTACAGCTATCGTACAATTAAATGTTATTGTTGGGAAGAAATTGTTTACGAAATTATTTTCAAGACACAATAAATGATTCATGTTTTCGTAAAACAAGTAACACGATATACATACATGTATACTACACATATCAACCTCTCTTATACAAAGCAACAAATGTAGCACCGTGACTGAATATTAATGTGAGTAATTATATTTATATAAACATCTACAGCTCGATAATAGATAATCAGAGGTAGAAATGTGGTTATCGTATCGAGAGATATACACATCTTTACACGGAGAAAGTAGAAGTATACGTCTCAAGTGAGTTCAGACCTTACAAGTGTTGGAGATTTCAGTAGAAGTCACAGGAGATTTATTTGGTCGTTTACGCTAATATTCGGTGGGCCATGAGGGCACGTTCCGATTGGTTCGCGCTGGTTGCTCGAAGAAAATTGAATCCGTTTCCGGTCGTGGGCACCGCCATGAACGTCTCTATACTCGTTATCGGTTCTTACACGAGTACATAGGAGTAATGCATAGTACATAGGAGCGACTGTCGTCGCTGCGCTGCGCCGGCGGAATTACTTCAGTGGAAAGCAGGGAAAGCCCGCGATGTCCTGTTTAAGAGCCGATCTCATAATTTCCATGCGAACTCCTTCGCGTTTATGTGCAATTCTCTTCCGCAGCGGTTTATCACGACACATGTTTTAAATTTCTACGTTGTTTTGATTGTTTTGTATATTCGTTCTGTCCACAAAACAAAGTCCTCTCGTATCTTTAGAACTTTTATTTTGCTGTAACATAAGTACAATACAGGCTATCCAATTGGGACCATGTGGAGATGTTTGAGTCTATTATATGTCATATACTTTCCTTGGGGAATTGATTGCAAATACCATTCTATGAATAAAAGAAGAACAAGTGTCATATACGGTTGTTGTTCAAATTATTATTATAATTACAATTATTGTTTTATTATTAAATACCAAAACGATCATAAATTGTATATCGTATAGATATAGATATAACAATTGCATCATTTATTTTCCAAAGTATTTCTTCCGATTCAAGGTCCTCGATTATTTTACTGTGAAAACTGGTCCATTATTTGTGACTCGAACAAACTGTAAGTAGAGTTTACTGAAAGACCCGTAAGGAAGGCAGTCCCTTCGAGCATGACACGCTTATGGTGCCAACTCCAACTGCGATTTTAATTTCCATAAGCAATGAGGTGTGCAAGAACGTAACTCATAATTGCAGTTATAGAGTTAAAAAGTGTTTAACGACCAATTAGAATTCTTCGAACAATTCGACGATGAGTCGGATTTCTAGCGTAATTTATCAACATTTTACCTTGCCAGACTCGATAACGACTTAATCGAAGTAGAATAGATCGATGGTATGAAGAGATTCGAAGATACGATAGTTCTTGGCAGTTTAGTTCGTTTCGTTGATGAATTTCCTAGGAAAGTTTCTTAATGTGTCTTATTCGTTTTTAGATTTAGGTTTACAATACAGATATAGGTATAAGAATAGGTACAAAGATCAGATTATATATACCGTGGAAATGATTTAGTTTTATGAATTAATTCTAAAAGTGATTATTTTGGTAAATTTATAAAGCTAATTATTTACACCAGGGCACACTTCACCGATTTTGATGAGCTTGAAACGTGTTGCCAAGGTCATCATACTGAATAATTTTTTTCTATACATTCCTCCGCCTTAGTTAGGTATTCACATACAATCATCGACTAAATTCAGTTTCCCTTACACTTTATTCTGACGTATAGGTCACTCTGATTTTATATGGGTCCAAGTTAAACTTAATTCATTGCTAATTGCTTTTAATATAGATAAAGAAAGATAAATCGGTTATAGATTGCGTTAGATCAATATCCTGCTAACGATAATATCAGTATGATTTAATTCTTATTTCTTTCGATTGTATAAGTACAGCATAAATTCGATTACTACCGCTTATTATTATAATTACATAGTGTAAGGAGAGAAATAATATTTGACAAATCTCGATATGTTGGGTCGAAATTCGAACCCTGATATTTCACTTGTATGATGAGGGCTTTTCCAATTAAGCTACTTACGCTTAACAAGATATAACAAACATGTTACCTTTAACTTTTAAATCTCAATTAACTGCAGCCTACAATATACTACCTACTACTAAACATACTTTTGCGTATAACTCAAAAACTAAGACCGTGCGTGATAATTACTAGATTGCGTGTGGGAGACACGTATGCATTTTGTAAACATTATTCTGATCAATTGAAGATCAAAATCAAGTGCAACATTCGATACATCGATAAATTTGTAAGAAATTATTTTAAGCTAACATTGCTAGCTGCTAAATATTTATGAAGGCTAAATATCAGTGTGGCGCAAATCATAACGCATTATTTTTCCCTTTATTTATGCAATATTGAAAATGGCAACCAATCAACTAAGTTTAGGTTGGACTATATAAAAATGCTGCCACTTATTCCAGAACAAAGCGTAATCATAACTTAAATTGTGCTGAAGTTTTTGTAAATATCTCGGAAACTAAGACCAAGTAACGGTAACGTACATAGCGAAAAGGTGTTCGGAATGGTGACTTTGACAAAATATTTCAAGATCATCAAAATCAGTGAATTGTGCGCTGATGTAAATAATTACTTTTTTAAAAAATATATACTTATATTTTTAAAGTTAATTTTTACTAAGTTAGATACTTATCAAGTTCTGTTTGCTAAATAATCTCATACACACATATTTCGTAAAGATTAAGATTAGAGCTGTGTTTATTGTGCCATCTTCAACAAATTTGTGAACTAGAAACATGTAAATAAGAATCTGAAAATAATAATTATATACGATGCTTCAAAATGGAGTAAAATGTTATATAACAAAAAGATATCTAACAGAATTTTTGGAAAAAATATGATAAGTGAACTGAAATGTCTATAAATATTTCATTAAATAATTATAACGTTTACTAAATAAAAGTTGTTTCTATAAATTTTCAATTTCTTTTCTCGTCTCAGTATTTTATATGCCTTCGATATAATTAAAAAGTCGATTAGGACAAGTTATTGGTAATTATGAAAAGTTGGTAGGAACAAGATAAGAAAATGATAAAATATGAAAGAATTGACAACTTAAATTCAGAATCCTAGATGGAACTGATGTTCTACTTCTTTACCTGAATGAACTATATGAAAAGATAAAAGTCAGTAGATATGGGCGATATGGCAATGCGGAAATGAAAAATCTTCGGCCTGAATTACTTCCGGAATCAACTATGGAGAAATCTATTAAGATGTTTCCGACAAATATCCGCCTGATACACATTTCATTGTTCCATGAAAACATCCAATTTCTTTCTTCACCGTAAAATGTCTATCGGTATTGTTGTATACACAATTTACGAACTTTTATAGATTCGGCAAATTTTTCTGTAGTAACACTTTCCGAAATAATAGATGCCTTAGAAATTACAGTATTGTGCAACAATTGAAATCACCTATTAAATAAATATAAAGATACTTGATGTTATTTTTAATTTATTGCTAACTCTTAAGAAATTTTTAATTCGAGATTTTGAACACTATTCTCTTCTCTCTCTCTATTAGTTCTAATTATTTCTCCGTCTCTCGCTCCCGTGAACGCTTTCCTCTTCAACTTAATCTATTCCAACGGTATCCTGTTTCTTAGTCCTCTTGTTAAGGAACTCCGCTATATCAGGCATAATCTTTCTCTGTATTTCGATATTATATCTGCCTGCTTTCATCTGTTAAATATACAATTTATAATCCCATGCAACTTCTTATGAAATTATTTTAAACTTTTGATATTTTGTCCACACTCACGCTGCATACATTAATCGTGCTCGAATCAATATGTTCATCAGGTATTCTCTTCTTTCTAATGAACAAATAATATGTAGCTCTATAAGAGAAATATCAAAATATTCCTTCCTACGTGATGTTATGTAAGCATATTTTCTAAAAATATGATTGTTGCATCATGGGAGGATGTATCAAAATTGTTATTATTGAAGATGGCTCAAGATTTCTTACATAGTAATGTAGGTACATAGAAAGACAGAAATTGTCTAACTATAGGTTGTCCGAAAAGTTTCTTTCGTTTTATGAGGAAATAATAGACGCACAACGTTTTTTGTTTTATATTATTTTGTCGAATTACGTACGATCCATTTTATTCTGTTGAGATAGACACCACGATATTTCACAGACTTGGTTTCACGTTTGTATAGAGGTGCACTGTTGTAAAAAACACGTTTGCGAAAGAAAGATACTTTTCGGACAACCTAATATAAACGGTTCTATTTCACTTGCTCACTTGGGCTTGTTCATTCTTTCCTTCTATTACATATCTTATTTTTTACGCTATTTGAAGTTGTCATTTTCAATAAATACATAATATCTTTATATTAGAAATGGCACAATTCAAAAAATATTATTTTTTCAAAAAAAGAATCTTTAAATATAACAGCACATAATTTATTAATTAAATTTATCAGCTAGAAGAATATTGTTTATAAAATAGAATCAAGTGTCTTTTTGTCATTTTCGGTTTGTCATGCTAAATGACTTAAAATGTATGATGAACTTAATAAATAAAATGACTTAAATAATAATTATCTAGATAATAGATAAAATGACTTAAATAATAATTATCTAATTTCCTTAAAAATACATTCTGCGAGATTTTTTCTCACTTTTGGATGGAATATCATTACGAAGGTAATTATACAAATTCGAAAATTACGAGTATATTAATTAAAGTACAAAATATTAATTTAATGAAAATTTTCAATAATATACATTTAATTAATAATTATTTTATATAATAATGATGAAATTATACATACAATTCATGATTGAGTGATAAATTTGAAAATTACTTAAATGTTTTTTCTAATTTTAAAGTAGCAAATGTTTTTTTCGTATTGTAAACTGGGGATGGTGAGATTTCCTAAATATGCATTATTTTACTCCACAATTATTATAATTTTAAAACAAATGCTATTAATTTACTAATGTAACTCAAAAACTGTTTATTGTAGTTAAATAAAACCACATTCACATTGGTACTACATACATTCTTATTGCAAGCTTTACATGCATTCTTATTATCATATTGTTCAATCTTGGAAATTAATTTACTTCCTACTATTAATAATTAATACTTTCTTTTTTCGATGCTTTAGTCTCACATATTTTATACATTATCGATAAGGATTGCTACGTGCAATTCTGAAAATCAGTGCAATATTGGGTTTGTTATCTTACACCGTGTATACAGACAGTCTCGCTGTACTTTTTATCATTAGCCACTTGCATTATTCAATCCTCACTTTTTTTTTACGGAATTGTCTCCTAGTTGAAAACAAATCTATAGTAAACGTTTTCAATAAATGCCTAGTATCCTAATCATGTTCAAATTATACATACTTCTGTACTTAAAGTTCTCTTACATTTGAAGGCCATAGGGTCACGTTTCTATTTCTATATAACTGTTTGAAAATATATTGCCATCAATATTCCATGCTATCTAAATTGTCTTTTTATTTGGCTTTGAAACTAAATAAGATCTCATCACGATATTAAAATATTGAAGATATTAAAATATCGTTTATTATAATTTTCAATCATATTATGTAATTAAAATTGAAAAGTCAATAAAAATGTACTTATTATGTTTTCTTTCTATGAGTCTTCTATATTACTTGTATTAATGTATATTTATATTTATTCCAAGCGATCCTCATGTATATTCTGTACTTATAAATTACCGTTGCAGGTTTATCTATTATACGAAATTTTAAGTAAGGTTTTCGAAGTCTATAAGAACTACGTATGTATAATGGTTGATGATGAGGAAAAGAGAGTGCAAAAACGCCGCTGGCGTTCCCTGGCTGCCTCTGATATCGTCTTAAGTCTGAGTTTTATGGGGGTACTTGACAAACGAGAAGGCTTTTAGCCTGGGAACCCCCAAAAGCTTCCTACTCAACGAGTTTCAGGAAGTTTGTCCAACTAGGAAACGTTTCAGCAAGTTTTTCTCTCTGCTGATTCGAATATCGTTGCTATTCATTCCAGTAAAATAAATCGTTAATTGGGCTGTATGGCTATACAGTTCGAGGACACATTCTGAATTATAGACCTGGCAGATAAATTTTCTCGAGTGGTAAATCGATAAATACATAGCCTCAATGCGAGAAGTTCGTGCCATTAAATGAGTATCGATGAAATGCAGTGGTATATGTGTCGTTCGAGTAATTAATTAACATCTGTATTATATATTTCAAGGCACGAGGGTGTTTCCGTAGATTTTCGGTGAGTTATCTGGGAAATATTTGCTGAAAATAAATTTTACTTTTGCGTTTGTAAATCAATAGTTTTTATTTTTATCTAATATTAATGAGTAATTACTACTACTATTATAGAGATTATTTGCATGAGATACAAATACAAGTAATTCGTAAAAACCTTCAGGATTATTATATAGGATATTGATACTATAATAATATTGTATGTGTTTTATAGGTACGTAACAATATGTAATTATATTATTATATGACCCATAAACATCACAAGAAGAACATACATGATAGATATATTTGTGGTGATTCTCCTTTTCTAGTGATATATTTGTAACCAAAAAGGAATACTTTGAAATAAAATAATTAAAGATGGAAAATATCTGTTATGTTTAAAGATATAGTCAATAAAGTGTAATAGCAGCTAGAGATATAACTATTGAAACAAACAATATTTGAATATGATGACAAGTAATATATCATGTTTAGTCCGAAAATTAAATAAAACAATTTTGATAACATGGGATTAATTGATAGCTATTGAATTTAATATACTGAATTCAAAAATTGCATCCTTGTAAAAAATGGAACGTGGACTTATCTTGTTATTCGTCTATACATAATGTTCATACATTATATAACATAATTATATAATATTTTATACAATATTTTATATGAAATTATAATTATATATATATAAAATAATAATTATTAATTATTATATTTATATAAAATTATATATTATATAATACTAAAATTAATATTGCATAATAATATTAATATACAGGATTCATAAAAGTATTTGAATGCTTAGTGCGCGAAACTTTTATGTTCATTGTCCAAATTGTATATATCATATGAAACGCTTTTATAGAAAAGATTATATTATTGTAAAATTGTAAAATTTAACATAAATTTGAAAATGTTTATAGAAATGTGCATAGTTTATAATAAATAATAAGATAAACGTAAATGTATATACAAATTACAACATATTTATTTTAAACACATACATTTAGTAAACATGCTAGAAATGCATTAATACTAATAAACTAATGTTAGAAATGGTGTCATTAAAATTTTGAAGCTTACTAATATAACGGATAATTAACTATTTATATAACTTTGTAATTTTTATCAAGTGTATGTTTACGATAAATATCTTGATATAAATAACTTCAATGTACATTTTCGGGCTTATTTTAAACTTTACCAATGTTATTGTGTTAAACCAATTGTATCATTCACGTGATATAAAATGTTTTGCACATATATAACATATTCAAAATGAGTTTTCACAAATGTTTGAACATTTACGTGAGCCTCTACATATATACGTGTACTTATATATTTGCATATGGTATATTTTTTTATTAACTCAAGAAGATTAAAGACCTAATATGGTAGAAAGTCCACGATGCTAACAAATCCACAGGTCAAAAATGCATATTTCTTAAATTTTTTATTAAAAAAAAAAAAAGAAAAAGTCATTGAAATTCTATAAAACTCTGAAAAACAACAATACATATATATTCTTGTAAACCATAATACGTGATTTTATTTCTTTTACATCTTTTCATAAACTCTAGTATAGTTTCTGTTCCTGTCTTTTAGATAAGCATTGCAGCGTGTCGTGGCGTTGCACACATGGAACAAGGAGATTTAATTTGACGGATTTGTATGCAGGAAATTTGTCGGATTACGCGCGGCTCTGGTCGCTGTTTTAATTACGCTCGCTCTGCCATTAGTGCCAGAGTAATTGCTTATTTAAAAGTAATTTTATTTGCGTTCAATTTAGTTTAGCAAAGAGTTTGGATGTGATGGCATCGTGATGCGAACAACGTCGGTCAAAGTAATTGCATAATCGAACGCAGTTGTTTTGTCTAATAATCGTGGCTATTTTCCCGAATGCAAAGAATTTTCTTTTTAGACCATTGCAAAATTTCATTCTTATAGAATATTCTGTACGACTGGGACATGTTATATGTTTAACGTAACATTATCTATTGCTACAAAAATTTTTTGGTTTAAGACCTATATTTTACATTTCTAATATTTTCATTATTTTTTACATTTTTTAAAGCAATTCTTATATAGTTAAAGCAATTCTTATTTAATTTATATTTATACTAGCGGTATCCTTTTTCACTGCACAAGTTATATAATATCATATAACAAGATATATTAAGATACAAAAGTTAATTGAATTGAAAAGTACTTAAAGTAGTTACAGATGGAAAATAGAGAGGAGGAGGACAACTGCTCCTGCAGTGCAATCTTAACCGCTCCCGCCGGGCTCAGGACTTAAGGTTCCAGAGCCTGACGGAGCGGCGGATTGCTCTGGCGGCAGTGGCCGAGCCGTACAGCATTCCCGACGCGTCACGAGGCGCTGGGGATCTGATCGGCTCGGTCGCCATATTCTGGACCGGATTCCCGCAGGGAGGACTTGCTTATGTAAGTCTATGGGGGCTGGCAAACCCACGTTCCCGCAGCCAGGGAGGACCGTCGGGACAAGCGTCCCGCTTACGTGAGTCCTCTATGTACACCGCAAGGAAAGTCGCCGGGAGTGTAAGCGTGAGACACGTTTACATTCTCTCTACACGGTTTTGGGTAGTGGCGCACCCACGATCCTGATGCCAGAAACGGAACCGCCGGGATAAGCTCCCGGGCACTTTGTGCCTTGAAGCCCCCGCTTGCGAGAGTCCCTTCTGGGTCTGTTGAGCACGGTTAGCAGGTCGCAGGCCGGCATGACGTGGCGGTACATCCACACGATAGTCCCACCAATGACTTAGAATGGTACCACGGGGGTCGAGTGTTAGCACGGAGGGAGTAGCGACCCCTCTGCTCGGCCAATTTATGGGTTAGGACTCGTGGTGGCAGTGGTTGATGGCCAAGATGCTGGCAAGAGGGCCGATTTAAGGGATATTGGCTCGCCCCGAATGGCCTTCGGCGGGTGAGCAGCGTCCCACCTGCTCCGGAACCGTCCTGGTGAGACGGTAGGGCTTAGAAATGCCCCGTTCCACCTGTAATGGGCGAAGGCCCCTGCAGGCTTAGCCAAACAAGGTAGCAAGGCACTGGGTGCCTTGTGCGCTGGTTGGGCGTATCCCAACCCCTAAGTTCCTAGGGGGCCCGGGGGCTGTATATGTCTTAAACTGAGGAAAGCTCTCGTTACCAGAAACGACACTTAATTCTGGACCGGGATCGCGGGAAGCCCCTCTAGCTCGCTGATCGAGCGGGGACGAGGCTTCGTGGCCGTGAAATGGGGCGATCTGGCCGTGGTGGCCGTCTACGTGTCGCCCAACATCAGCCGGACAGAATACGCCTCCTTTCTGGACGAACTCGCAGCTTGCGCGAGGCGTTTGGGCCCCTGCCCGTCACTGGTCCTCGGAAACTTCAACGCCCACTGAACGGCGTGGGGCTCCCGCAGGACCAACGGAAGGGTGCGCGACGTACAGGACTGGGCGGCCGCACTCGACCTCCGACTTATGAACCGGGGGTCGTGCAGCACGTACGTGGCGTGGCGGGGCGAATCCATAGTGGACCTCACATGGGCAAACCCTGCCGCATCCTGCCGTGTTTCCGGTTGGGAGGTCTCCTCGGAGGAGACCCTCTCGGACCACGTCTACATCTTGATGGAGGTGGCGCTAGGCGGCCGTTCGTTGGGTGCGCGCGGGCCTATCGGCCCACCGGGAAGGGGAAGAAGATCCCCGCGGTGGGCGGTGACCTGCCGCGACGAGGACTTCATGGCGGCGGCCGCGATAGCCGTCGCTTGGTTGGAAGAATCCGGCGACGAGGCGCGGTGTGATGTGACCTCACACAGCTCCATTAGGAGACGTATAGAGCGCGGGGGAGGGGGGCGGTGTATCGCTCACACCTGTTTCCGGGCCCCTCTCGATCGCAGCCGGGATGGTCATCGTGGAGGTTTTAGTCGGTTAGAGTCCGGCACTACCACGCCGCTTTTCCCCAGAAGCGACCTGGTGTCCGTGCGAATTTCCTCCACGTTAATAGACAAAAAAAGAAGGACCGATGAGCACGCGGAAGCGGGAGCGACCCGGCTGAGGCGTGACATACACGCGATCTGCGATTCGTGTATGCCGCGGTCTGGAGCTCTGCGCCGCCCCGGCGCCAGACCGGCGGTACTGGTGGTCCGACGAGATCGTTCGTCTCCGCGAGGCGTGCATCCACGCTCGGCGCCGGTACACCAGATCACGCCGTAGGCGGCGGGTGGACGAAGCCACGGTGGCTCGTCTGTACGAGCGTCTGTACGTATCAAGGAGGGGAAGAGGCGGGCCTGGGACGAACTTGGGACGCCCTTACAAGATAGTATTGAACAAACTCCGTTCATGGTCGTCTCCCTTAACGGAGAACATGGACCCTCGGTTCCTGGAGGAGCTCGTCGGTACCCTGTTCCCGGGAGCAGCGAACGAGGGAGATGACAGCTTTACCGAAGAGGAGGATCCGGACCCTCAACCGCCGGAAGAAGAACCACGTGTCACCGCGGCAAGTTGGAGCCCGGAATCGAGGGTCACCGAGGAAGAACTGGCCGGGGCAGTCGGGAGGATCGGAGTGCGGAAAGCTCCGGCTCCCGATGGAGTCCCGGCCCGCCTGTGGGAGGACGTCGCCAGGGTCTTGGACCCGAAACTAATGCATCTGTTCGACGGATGCCTGTCTCGGGGTGAACTCCCCGCTTCGTGGAAGGAGGGGCGGATGGTCCTGCTGCCGAAGCCGGGAGCTCCCCGGACTCGCCTTCCGCCTTCCGGCCAGTGTGCCTTTTGGACGAGGCGGGCAAGCTGCTGGAGAGAGTGGTGGCTGCCCGTCTGGACTCGCATTTATCCCGGAGTGTGCTCGGATTGCACGACGGCCAGTTCGATTTCCGGAGAGGGCGCTCTATGACCGACGCTGTCGCCAGTGTCCGTTCCCTTGTTGAGGGAGCCGAGCAGCGCGGTTACGTGTTGTTGGTCGTGTCGCTGGACGTGGTCAACGGAATTTCATCCGGTACCCGCGTACCTGCGGGGTGTGGTCCGGGCGTTCCTCCGGGATCGGAGTATCGTCTACATCGTCCTGGGCGTCCGTTGCTGTGGAGCATCGCGTACGACGCAGTGCTTCGGACGCCGATGCCTCCGAACTCGGCACTGGTGTGCTACGCCGACGGTACGTTCGTGCTGGTCTGGGGCACGGCGTGGGAGAGATCCGTCCGCCTGGCGGAGCTGGCGGTAGCCTGCGTGGTCGCCGAGATCAAGGGATTGGGACTGAGGGTATCCCCTGGGAAGTCTGAGGCAATGTGGTTTTGCCGCAAGGCCGATCACGGGACGCCTCCAGCGGGTTATCGCCTGAGGTTGGAGGGGGCTGAGATTGGGGTCGACACCAGCATGAAGTATCTGGGCCTGATTCTCGACAGCCACTGGACCTTCGGCGCTCACTTCGAGCGCCTGGCGCCGTCTGTCGAGGCGACTGCGAAAGCCTTAGGACGTTTGCTGCCTCGGCTGGGCGGGCCCGACGTCGGAGTGCGCCGGCTGCACGCCGACATGGTGCCATCGAGGATCCTCTACGGAGCTCCGATCTGGGCGGAGGATCTGATGATCAACCGTCGCAGTCTCCTAGCGGTCAGGAGGCTGCACAGGACCGTGGCCATCAGGGTAGTGAGGGGCTTCCGCAACATTTCGAATTGGAGGCCCTGAGGTGCCGCGAGATTTATCTTCACACTTGGGGACTGTCGGGCGGGGTGGGCCCCGTGGGCTTTGCTCGACAGATGGCGCGCCAGCCTCGACACGAGAGCGGGGGCGCCGGGGATAAGGGTCCTCGGGGCCGTCCTCCCAAACTGGGACGTTTGGTTGGACGGTGGCGGGCCTCCCCTGACCTACAGGGTTATGCAGGTGCTCACCGGATACGGTTGCTTCGGCGAATATCTGCAGCGAATCGGGAAGGAGGCGACCGCGCGCTGCCACCACTGCGATGCGAGCGTGGATTCGGCGCAGCACACGCTGGAATACTGCCCGGCGTGGGCGCGGCCGCGCCACGACCTCATCGTGGAAATCGGTTGGGACCTCTCGCCGCCGACGATCCTCGAGGCATTGTTGGTATGCGAGAGAAGGAGGAGGGCCATGACCTCCTTCTGTGAGCAAGTTTTGCTTCGAAAAGAAGCCGCGGAGAGGGTGAGGGTGCGGTACTCTCACCCTGAGAGAAGTGACCGGCGAGGGCGCGATAAAGGCTATGCACGTGCTTCGGTGAACGCTAAGTCCGCCGCTCCCCCCGGTGGAGTGCAAATTTAAGCGCTGGCAGCTCAGCGCCCCGGGGCTGAAAAGCAGCCCGGTAGGGGAACCGGACTGCCCGGCACGGTGGCTACGTCGACGAGGCGCGGTGTGACATGGCTGCACATCGCTCCATTAGGGGACGTATTGAGCGCGGCGGCGGGGGGTGTATCGCTCACACCGGTTCCCGGGCCCTTCTCGATCGCAGCCGGGACGGTCATCGTGGAGGATTTAGTCGGTTGGAGTTTGGCACTACCACGCCGCTTTTTCCCAGGAGCGACCTGGTGTCCGTGCGGATTTCTTCCACGCTAATAAAAAGAAAAGGATGGAAAATAGATGTTATAAGGCAAAATGATATAGAATAAAATATATGTTACGCCGAGCGACCCTCTACCTAAACCAGGCCATACACCGTGGGCCAGACGGACCCCAGATGTCCGCTCATCCTTATGGCGTACTCTCAATAAACCTAAGGCCCCACCATAAACCGAATCTTATTAGCTTGCAGGAACCTTTAATCCTGCAAGTATTTTTGGTTTATAGCTGGTATTTAAGACAGTCCTTAGGTCTATTGCACGTTCTTACAAATTACGGAGAAAGCAGGTAGTTATCTAACGCAAAAGCTGGGTTTTCCCATAAACAATGTTGCCCATGAGCCATGTTGGTAGGAGGCTTCTTCCTCCCATCTTCATTCCTAACGTTGGTCATAACCAATCGGCATCTCGGATCGTTACCCTCACTTTACCGACGAAAAGTGTGAGCAACGAATCCACGTTCTTCGTTCAAAGGACACATCCTTACCGAGCTTTCCTCCGCAATCACATAAGAACGAACTTCACTTCTCCTACGGCATCCGGAGGGACAGTTCTACTTCTTCTACGACATCCGGAGAGTCAACTCTACTTCTTTTACACCGCTAGGAAAGTCAACTACTTCTTCTGTAACATCAGGAAGTTAGTCAAGTTCTACATCAGGGCCACTCAAGTCAAGAGTCTCCAAACAACATCAACTCAAATCAGTCTCCAACTCAAGCCAGTCAACAAGTCGAAGACAGTCAGTCGACAAACTGCATTATCATACGCAACAACACGAACAGAGTCTCAGATCGTACTCATTCGTAGTCAACTTATATCAACCATTCCTTTGTATTTCACCGAAGTTGTTGGATTCTACAAATATATAGTAACCTGTTAACAGCAAAGTTATAGTCAATTAAACTACCCTTGTTATCCCAAAAGAAATAAGGGATCGAACGATTCGTGGCGTCGATTAGTCAACCGTAACGGGAATTTACGATTCCCGTTGGCGCGCTTCTTCGAGATCGCGCCTCCCCGCGAACGTGCGAATTTACAATATATTCTTATTAGATTAGAACAGAAAGAAACTATATTGGAATGAAATGTTATGTTTTATTAATTAATAAATTCTTTATATCTGGAATACTTAATTTCGTAATTATATATGAATTAGATAGCAAATAAAGTAAATAAATAAAATTATTCCATTAATCTAATAAAAAAGTTATTGTCAACGATAATATAAAAATAAAAGTCTTTGTCAACAATTAATACATTTTAATAACACTCATATATTGTGGTAACTTATAGATTGTTGAGTTTGGATACTAATAATGGTACTTATATATAATATATAGGAACTGTACTTTCAAGTTGCATAACTCTTTGTAATTACAAATTGGAGGTTATATCTGGAATTAGTCTTTTCTTTAATTAAAGTGATAAAGGAAGTTTAAAGACTAAAGTAACATTTGTTCGATACATTTTCCTATAAATAATTTTCTCATGTTAACTTCTTCCATATCTGAATCATACTTTTCCGTTTAATTTACGTTAGTCGTGTAATGTTATTAATTGCTACATTCCGAATAACTCAAATAAGTACGTGATTGCTACTGATACAATTTTCAAATAAAACCCAGCTTTTAACCCAATTTTAATATATCGAAATCTATGTTAAATTGTTAAATCAAATTTTGAATTTTTATATATTCAACTTGAATGCAAATTTCGCAAAACTAAATTATATATGTGTATGACTTTAAATTCATATATTTTCATTCAATCCCAAATATAATACTTCCAAATTTTAAAACCGATTTTCTGATTTAGTAAATATATCACTTACAAGAAACAATTAGAAAATTGACATCGATTCACGAAAATGATACAATGAGAAACATATGAAACATATACAGCTGGAAGATTTGTTCATTGCAAAATACAAAAAAAGATAGAAAAATAAAAGAATTTGATATGATCGTAGGCGTTCGATTGCTGTCGATAACTTTCAGCGATATCTAACATTGCAGTGCATTTCTAGTAAGAGGATGCGAACAAATTGAAAGTGGATTTGTTTACAGACCATAAACCACAACTCCGTTTTTGGCTCGCGACAAATTGTGAACACGTTGCCAGCTCGATCGATGGATTTCAATGTACGAACGCGATATCCCAGGCAGCGTGAAATGTAAACTTTCATCGTTTTAGAATAGGTATTTCTCAAATAACCTTTGAAAAAATCACGAACGAACGAACATATCGCTCACTCGAGTTATGAATCGAAGTTTGTATGAAATTTTTCAAACTTGTGCTATTTGTTCAAGAAACTAAACAACATTCGTTTCCAATCGTTTATTCATATGAAAAATGTCTATATTTGTTTTTGCAATTCGCGAATATTGTACGCCATTTTGCTAAAATTTTACTATAAATCGTTTTATCACGTTTGTAAGTTATGTTAATAAATTTCATATTTTTGAATTTAACATTTTAACGAAATTAGAAAATAAACTGAAAAATACTTTCAAAAATAAACTTCAAACAATATTTTTGCACACGTCATACAATACAATACAATAAAATCATACCTTATACACACATCGTTCACTCTTTTTTAATACTTTGTATATCTTAGGTCATTAAAGTTATTTGCTAGTTCTGTATTATTGTAAGAGTGTCTTCATTACTTACCTTCTTACAGTGTAAAATAATATAATATAATATAAAATATAATATAAAATTACAGTACTATATGAAATATATAAATGTGGGATAGTGTGACATCAGGGAAGGACGTGGCGTGAGGGGTAACTGCTTATTAGCGTTGTCAAGGTATATTGACGTTGTCAAAGAGTGTTGTGACCGTTACCAAGACATGTTTGAAAAAAAGTGAGCATGGAAAACATTGTAACGAGACTTGAGAGAGTCAGAGTTGAATTTATCGTCGTCGTGTGAAGATCGCTGTGTTATTGTGTCGTAGAAGTAGTGAGTAACGAAAACGTGAAACGAAGTTTTATATTCGATTTCGTGTTAGTGCAAACGATATTGTATTAATCATACTGTTACCTACAAACTAATAATATAACATTCCTCCATAAATAATTTTTCTTCAAATCGTAATATTTTTTTAATTATGCTGTTATTACATAAAATGTAATTGAATTAAATTGAAATATTTCATTTTTAGTTACGTGCTCGAACTATCTACAATAACGTTGACGTATAAAGTAATTGTCCTTTCATTTACACCTTAACCACAAGCAACGAATCTTTTTAATATTTACACTATTTATGCAATAAAGCGGATACTGCTAGGACGATACTAGATTAAGCTCTTATGTAGATGTATATAATATATT
This sequence comes from Bombus picipes, assembly GCA_014737485.1. Taxonomy (NCBI): domain Eukaryota; kingdom Metazoa; phylum Arthropoda; class Insecta; order Hymenoptera; family Apidae; genus Bombus; species Bombus picipes. The sequence goes on along the minus strand of JACXIP010000042.1, from coordinate 1,593,510 downwards.
ATAATATATTATACAGAGTGGTTCGTAACTGGTGGTACAAGCGGAAAGGGGGTGATTCTACGCGAAAAAAGAAGTCGAAAATATAGAATAAAAATTTTTTGTTAATCTTTTTTTTTAATTTTTCCATCGAGACAACGATCTACAGTGAGATCCGTTATAACGAGACGTGATAAAGTGCACGTGTACCGAGCGAAAATTCAAAGTTGATTTTCTCGAAAACAAAGCCTCAAACAAAAAATTTTTATTCTACATTTCCGACTTCTTTTTTCGCGTAGAATCGCCCCTTTTCCGCTTATACCACCAGTTACGAACCACCCTGTATATTATATTATATATGTCGAAGATGAAAGGACATCGGAGCCTTCCCTTTGGAGCTCCGGGAAAATCCCTTAACACCGTAATGTAGATTTTATCATAGGCGTAATTAAACAATTGTCGTCATTCGATCCGATTGTATTTGTTCGAGATTTGTGATAATAAGCTTGGGCTCGAGGCGACAATCAGTCGCCGAACGTAATCGCGGTCACGAGATGAACGCTTTGTCTAACAAAGGTATGGAGTAATTCTTTAGCTCTCCTTAAAAGAAATATTTGTATCGGCACGCGACAGTGAACATTCCAACGGTTTCTGTCCCGTGGCTCGCCACACGCAGACCCTATTCTTCGGGTATGATGGTTACCAGATGCTGACGCATCTCCACAGTACATGTTCAGCTAGCCTGAGGGCCGTTATAAACATTAAGCTCTAATTACATAAAGTACTTCAAACAGACAAACAGTCTTTATCCCAACTACGGGAAGATAGGGGAGATCCATTTTTCAATGAACGACGCTTCCCGCTAGCAACCTTTCCTCAAGGACGGCTAGCATCCTTTTCTAGCCACCAACATGGAAATTGACCAATTAACAGCAACGTCAATTTCCCTCACTCTCTGAACGAAGGCTATCCTCGACGAATCCGATGATCTCGTGTCCTTAGACACACCCCATCATAGTTTTCCTCTGCAGCATCATCGCGACGGAAAGTCATTCTTTCTGTCTCTCGTCTGTACGCTCGGTGGATATTCCTCGTTTTAACAAAGAGTTAGTTTAGTTATGCCTCCATCGTAGCTAAGCAAGTTGAGTACGATTTGGGCTTTGGAAGTAAGCGCATCCTGTTATCCCGTTGACCGCGAATTCGTTATTGAACCTAGGATCATTATCATTAACTTTTCGAGTATCTAATTACTACGGTTACTTGTCAAATTCTGTAATAATCGTATTTGCAGTAGTCAATGTCTTCTCTTTTGCATAACGACAATATGTAATCCAAATGAAGATTCGTTTCACGCCCCTAACCCTAATTCTAATGTAAACCCGACATATATATGATATATATTTCAGTCTCCAGTTCTTTTGGAGATTTATATACATTATTGATTGTAATGTTTCCGAGAGTTCCATCTCTGTCAGCTGTACTCATCATTGTTGTGTATTCTTAATTACATTTTTTAGAGATAATTCTTCCAATGGATAAAGCTTTTGTAAATAGTATACAACCGCACTGTAGATGTGTCCCAAGAATAAACATGCTTTGATCGAGCAGGCTTTAATTCGAAAATTCCTTTCAGGAAACGGGCACTTTATCCTCTTTGAGTTTGTGACTTCAAATAAGGAAAATTGCAAACCTGTGAGGATTCAACGTGCCATAAAGTGATGTTGCTTTAAAACATCACATTGGGAAACCTAGGGCGCTATTACGTTCAGAGTTGACGATGTCTCTATTGAATCTTCCTGCAAAAACTTGCCATTGATGCAAAGGTAACTCGTACTGCTTCACAGTTGCGTCGGCCAGTGTCGCTACCATAATATCTGCTGTTGTCTGGTTCTCTCCACCCCGTAAATGCTTGGCAGATAATCTCCTTACTATTAAACATAGATGTCCTGTCCGGGGAAGGTTCCTCAATCTACATAGAGACAAAACGACATCAGAATTGAGTCTTCTGCGAGGAATCACTTGAAAACCGTATATTAGTTTTGAGTCGACCAATTTGGGGCGATCGAAATCGCCCTCTGCTATTGTTTTATTTTATTTTACTAAGGTCTTTAATAGTAACATAAGGAAAAATGAGAAAAATCAAATAACCTCAGATCGGATTACGACCTTGTAGACGAGTCTAGACTTTTTACTTTTTTTTCAGGTAACAAGGAACAGAAACGATTACATTCGCTATTTACTTTCATACCGAATAAATCTATTTCCTCGTTACCAAATTTTCGAATGTGGGAAGTGTAGTTGCTGCCAGGTGAAAAGAGAATTCGCGTTTCGTCCCGGGACTACCGGTGGACTCGTCAGTAAGGCTATACACGGTGGTCCCTGCCTTAGACGTAGAGGGAGTCTCGCCAGATGCGGTATTTCTATCATGCGCCCGTATATTCGACCGCTAGCGAGACAGACAGACTCGTTGCCGTCGTAGTAGGTGCTGGTCGTTGGTACCCGCGGATCGCCCGGGAGGTGTTACGACCGCGTTGATGCCTCGACCTGTCAGCGTCCTGTTGATACCGATCCGCCACATAACCACGCGAATGATTTGCGAGAAAAGACACTAACATGAAACTCGCAGATCGGTCGGCGCTCGATGTAAGATGCAAACATAGCTGTTCTTTTTGATTTCGTTATCGAAACTTTTATTCGTCAAGTAACATCAAGTGCACCGAATAGGTAACAATATGTCACATACATGTGGCTTGCAGTAAGAACTGATTTACTCACAACTTACGTATGCAAAGCATTGTAAAATCCATCTAGATTGTCTACGTAGCACTTTTTATTATTACACATGAAAAAATATATGTTATATTATGCAAAATCTGAAAAATTTGAATTTTTGGCCGTGAACAGCAACTTTTTTCTTAAATTTAACTTCTTCTTTCCTTTCCTACTTTCAACGACAGCGACAGGGTTTTAAAGGAAATGCTAATTAAAGGAGCACATAAGCAGAAATTAATCGACTGTTTTCAATTCAGATAGTGGTCCTCAGAGGCGATTCCAATTTATCTAAAATCGCGAACAGAAGTGCCAAAAAAATACTTCTGCCTCTTCACGTGACGGTGGTAAAAAATAAGGGCGAACGTTCGCCGTATGACAAAGGCTCGTTCGCCCAGTTCATGCTGCCGAACGCCTTGATAGCACTTTAACAGCGAAGTCATGTTAATTAAATAGATTGAACGGTGGGATGCAGTTTGGAAGCGTGCACCGTTTACCTTCGTGTCGTTCCAGTAACGGTCCCCTCTATGCCTCGGTGATTCGACGATATAAGGATACAGGGATCATTATTAACCGCCGGTTAACATAATCGGCGCTGGCGTTATTAGCGTCACCATCGTTGTGATTATTATTGTTACTAGGATATTATTACTAGATCGGTTGTATCGGTGCCGGAGATCGTGTTATTCGATATTCGTTACTCGAGATACTGTACGCGTTAAAGCTATAATCTGTATTGAAATTAGGGTACGTTGTCGTTAGATTCGAGTTTTAACTGAATGCTATCGATTTAGTGCAGGGATGGCGCAATGAAATGAAGTTTGGAATGAAAGTATCAATTCGAGTTTTGGAAAAAAGGAAGAAAAATTGAAGTCGTGTAAACTTCTGCTTATTTCATTAGTTTTGAAAGTTTTGGAAGATCGATCTTGTAAAATTTACAGTGTGAAAGGAATAAGCATAAGAGCATTTCAGTATTTTTACGGAAAACAATTTTGGCATATTATACAAGTAAAAATGAAAGAAAAAAATATGGTATGACTGTAGTGCGGTATAATTGGACGTGAGATTTATCAAGAATTTCATTTTGTGCAGTAGAATCAACTCATTAAACTAATTATTTAATTAAAGCAATTGGAACTCGTTTATCCGTCAAAGAAGTTCCAAAATATTATATATTATAATAATATTAAAAGGATCATATTAGTAATTATCATGTAAATATTTTATATTATTTCTACATTATAACAAATTTATTTATATATTATTATGTTTCATTATTATTACCTTATTATTATTAGTAAACTATTATTATTATCTTATTATAATAAAAAGTATTGAATACTAGAAATATGAGAACAAGAAAAAAATTAAGCCTAAACAGATAATAATAACTGTGGAAGAAATAGAAATAAAGTGAATCGTAACAAAACTAATATTCCAATTCCCAAACTTTTTCTCAGTTTATATAACGTACCAGATAAAAACCATCGAATTTATACTAACTTCGCAGGATTAACATATGCATATTTTGTTCCAAGTCAAATGCTTTTGGCAGAAATTCTAATACGCGTGCGTGCTTTTTTGTTCATTTCTGGTCTTCAATATTATAATAGTGCTGCGAATCGAACAACGATGATTGGTCGATTAATTATCGATCTCTTCTTAAATGAATCGGAAATCAATCGAAGTTGCTGTATAATTAAATTCTTCTCATACGGGGATTGTTCTTAAATTCCAATTTAATTGCCACACAACGTATGGCATGGCTAATGAATAACACATTATAATTGCTGATCGCATTCGCGACCATTCGAGCGTTTTAATTAAATAGACAGATGCAAAGAGGCGACTGTGTTGAAAGATCGCTCCTTCGATGCGTATCACAATTTCTATCAGAAGCATTATTAATGGTAGGCATAATACTTCAATTTCGATTTCTTAATTAATATAAATAATATAATGGTAATCTATAACAGTTACTTATATTAATATGTTTATATGACAAGTTTGTTGAAAATGACGACGTGAGTTCTCGCTCGCCATCTATATGCTGACGGCTAGTTACAAAAAGGAGTAACTAGAAGATATTACTAGACGTGATCGATAGACCAGATCGATAGTTTAAGACTTCCTGTTCGTTCATTCGTTTGTGTCCCTTCCAAGTGTATGCAATAACGGTTTTTCGGCTTCGAGGAGTGTGGTGTTTTTCATCCAAATAATGAAGTAATAACTAACGCGATCCTACCTCTAAATATAGATAAAACAACAGGGCCTAGATTCAATAATTAGTTATTATTTTTATTGAAAATATCATAAATAGTAAGAATATTAAGGAGCGCAGAAGATAATCTAAAAAAACAAAAAAAAAAGGCGCGTGATCGGTGATTCGGTGTTGAATACTATAAGAGCGTTTTATCGAATACGTAATAATTGCTCACGTGATAATATAGTTATCAAAATAGTATAAAATATAACAAAATGTCGAGTGGCGTGAGTTCAAATATCGAAAAACTCAATAGAGAAAATTACGACACGTGGAAAATGCAAATGAAGGCAATACTCATTAAAGATGACTTATGGGAATATGCGAATGGTACAATAAGTAGACCACAAGCAGCGGATGAAGCCTCTTTATGGAATAAAAGGGATGGTAAAGCCCAAACCGATATTATTCTTGCCATGAGTTCGAGTGAGCTATGTCATGTGAAGCATTGCAAAACTTCACATGAAATATGGAATAAATTAAAGGAGGTTTACGAATTCAAAGAACCTGCGTAAAATGCTACGCTCCTGAAGCAATTATTATTCACGAAAATGTCCGGTAGTGGAAATATGTCTGATCCCTTAAACAATGTTTTCAGCCACGTGGATAAACTAAAGGAAATGGATATTGAAATCGTTGATAATTTACTGTCAATCATATTATTATACAGCATCCCGAATACCTATGAAAACTTTAGATGTGCGATCGAATCGCGGGACCAATTGCCTAGCCCAGATGCACTTAGGACAAAATTATTAGAAGAAGCTAATTCTCGTCGTAATTCGAATGCTGTGAATGATCACCAAGAAGCTCTACAAGTGGAGGATTCAAACAAACACAAAAGGTATGACAAAAATAGAAATTCCTTGAATAAAAATGGATTTACTAAAGCTAATAAGGCAAAACACATTGAATGTTTTTATTGTCACAAACGTGGACATAAGGCAAATCAATGTTTGAAGAAGAAAAACGATGACCATAAAGCTCAATTAGCACAAGTTCCTGAAATACCCAAAACTGAACAATGCCTACATACTTCCAATATTCAGGATGAAGATAATCAGGGTAATAGCATTATTACTGATATTTCATTGAATACAAACATGGAATTACCGAAGGAATGGTGCATTGACAGTGGTGTGACGTCACACATGTGCTGTGACGTAAACTGTTTTGAATCCATAGAGGCAACAAAAAATCAAAGGGTAAGATTAGCGAATGACAAATTAGCGGAAATCAAATGTAAAGGTACTGCAATATTATTTAGTTATAGAAAAAACAAACTTGAGAAATTCCGATTGAAAAACACATTGTACGTACCAGAATTAAAGGCAAATTTGATCTCGGTATCAAAAGTTACAGCGAGTGGAAAAAGAATCGTGTTCACAAATAAAATGGCCACAATACTTGGAGAGAAGGATGAGATCGTTACTACCGCAAGTCGCCAAAGGGATCTGTATATTATAGATACAAAATCTGAATACGTTGGTATGGTGTGTGAAAACAAAAATGCACTTATGGATTGGCACTGTCGATATGGACACCTAAACGAATCTCATCTTCAGAAATTAATAAATAAAAACATGGTAAATGGTCTATCTGATATAAGATGGAGTAAAATGAATGTTTGCAAAGTATGTTTGAAAGGCAAACAGGCAGCAATCCCAATACCAAAGAGGTCCGAATCAAGAAAATTTGAAATATTGGAACTGATACATTCTGACGTATGTGGCCCTATAAGACAAGCATCTGTAGGCGGAGCAAGGTATTTTGTCACCTTTATAGATGACACGTCAAGGTTAGTATATGTGTATGTCCTCAAGACAAAGAATGAGGTTAAGAGCGCATTCCTGAAATTTAAAGCCTTAGTTGAAAAACAAACAGGAAAAAGATAAAAACCCTCAGGACTGACAATGGTTTAGAATATCTAGGAAAGGAGTTCACAAATGGATTGGAAAGTTGTGGTATTCGCAGGGAATTTACAACTCCCTATACACCTCAGCAAAATGGAGTAGCTGAGCGAATGAACAGAACACTCGTGGAAATGGTACGATGTATGTTGCTCCAGTCAAAGTTACCTATTCGTTTTTGGGTGGAAGCTGTTAATACAGCATCATATATTAGAAATAGATGCCCAACAGTTCATGGAAAAACACCACATGAAATTTGGCACAAAAAGAAACCAAATGTGAACCATCTAAAAATTTTTGGTACTAAAGCTTATGCACTAAATAAGCGGGCTGATAAAGGCAAATTTGAAGCAATATCAACAAAATGCATTTTTGTTTGATATTCCGATGAAGCAAAAGCATTTCGATTGTGGGATGCAAGTAAAGGAAAAGTTGTTTGGGTCTGCAATTCTATCAAAATGACGAAACCAAAGAAGTAAAAATAAATCAAGATAAATACATCAAAGATATGGTGAAGAAATTCGGTCTTGAAGATGCTAAGATAGCAATTACTCCGTTAGAAGCAAAAATAAACTTAAGTAAAAATGACGACTCACCTGAATTTGACTCGAGCACTTATCAGTCATTGATCGGATCGCTTATGTATACTGCCATAGCTATCAGACCAGATATAATGTATGCTGTGAGCGCGCTAAGTTGTTTCAATGACAACCCGAAGAAGAGTCATTGGTTATCTGCCAAAAGGGTTATGCGTTATCTCAAAGGAACATCTAATATTGGTTTATGTTTCAGAGATATTGGTGATAATCTAACAGAGTACGTCGACTCCGACTGGGCAGGTGACATTGACGATAGGAAATCCAGAACGGGCTTCATATTCAAATTATCGAATGGCGCTATATCATGAGAATCTAGGAAACAAAACAGTGTGGCGATTTTCAGCACTGAGGCCGAATACATGGCGCTAACAGAAGCCACTAGAGAAGCCGTATACTTACGACGATTCCTAAACAAGTTCGACATAGTAGTTGAAGATAGAGCAACCAAGATATATTGCGATAACCAGAGTGCAGCTAAGCTGGCCCAAAATCCAGTGCTCCACGGTCGTACGAAACATATAGACGTCCGACATCACTATGTTTGTGAGATTTTCCAAAAGGGGATCATTGAAATTCCTTACATGCCCACAAATGAGATGGCAGCAGATTTGTTAACGAAAAGTTTGGGAAGGCTAAGTCATAATGCTCACCTAGAGAATATTGGCTTGACGTGCACTCGAATTCCGTTGAGAGGGGGTGTTGAAAATGACAACGTGAGTTCTCGCTCGCCATCTATATGCTGACGGCTAGTTACAAAAAGGAGTAACTAGGAGATATTACTAGACACGGTCGATAGACCAGATCGATAGTTTAAGACTTCCTTTTCGTTAATTCGTTTGTATCCCTTCCAAGTGTGTGTAATAAAGGTTTTTCGGCTCCGTGAAGTGTGGTGTTCTTCATCCGAATAATAAAGTAATAACTAACGCGATCCTATCTTTGAATATAGATATAAGAACAAAGTTTTGTTTCTTTTGATCTATGGAATGTATTGACAACGTTTAGTAGGAAAAAACTGAGGCACCCTACATAATAGAATAATAGAATCCAATGAAAAGACGAAGAGAGAAAATTTCGATAATTGAAAAACCGAAAAATGGAAGATTTCTACAGAAGAAAATCTACCGTCCCTCTCTTTACTTTCCATGTTCTTTGTTGTTGTTTAAATTCTCTCCCCTTTCCCTACTTCTGATTTGTGTCTGCCACCGCCGCGTTTACGCATCCAATTTTTCTTGCAATTCATTAATTTGCCATTGCGTTCTGCATTCGCAGGCAATAAATTGGAAGATGTAACAATCTCTTGTTGTAATAATTATTTGTTTATTTAATTTATGTTCGAAGAAAGAACGTCTGTAGTTTGGACTGAACTCTTAAAAATTAACCGTCAGAAACGAAAGAAAGGAAAAAAACATCCATTGATACTAAACAAATGGTTGGTATATCTATACAATCTATGTATAAACATAACTTATTTTCAATATGTTGAATAATTTTTACTGTCGCATACTATCACATATACACTCAATTCCCATAATAATCCAACAGCTTTCATATTGCATATTTCCTCGGTTACAATTTAGCCACGGATGCGATAATCCGTTACCAAAATCATTAAAAAATGTATTTTCTTTATATGTGTTATTTAAAAGTATATCAATCTACCGCGAAAAGGAGATAGTGGGCACATTTCTTCACTAGTATCAGGGTTTTCAAAGACGCATTTACTTTCATGTTTATATTATGTATTATCGATTTAAAAAAAAAACCAACATTTTTTAATTATTTTCGTATCACCGTGAAATCTTTTGATGAATCGAGTGCAAAAGAACAATGAAAATTTGATATAGTGTCCAATTTCTGCAAATCGCTCATGTGAATTGAATTATATAAAACAATACAGTGCTTCATTGCCGGGCGCCAGCATTCCACTCGTGTACTCATGTAAACAGAAGAATTTTATAAGAAAATACAAAAATAGAAAAGAAGAAGAGATTTCACAAAGTCAATGATGAAAAAAAAGAGAATCAAAGAAGCTGTGATGAATCCTGCATGACAGAAAATATAAAAAATTTCATAAAAGGATCACAAAAAGAGAAAATAATGAGAGAAAAAAGAAAGAGGAAAAGGATAGTCTGTGAGAACATCGTTCCTTTGAAAGGCAATTGAAAATTTTCATAATATATAGTTCCAATAAACTGAACGAGGAGACAATGAACGACAAAGGCGAGTAGAAGAGACAATTTCTCGATTGCTTCGCGAGAAGTGGATGATTCGTCGTAGTCGCTTATTCAGCTAATTAATTAGTTACGCCACAGTATAGGACATTGGCGATAAATTAATTTGAATAGAGAAATTAATTATCTGATATGCGACCGATTGGTCGGAACGCCATTTCCAATGATTTCGCGGATTACGTGGTACCATGATTATATACATAATAAAAGATTTTAATAAGCATACGTATCATCGTGATTATAAATCGTTCTTTTGTCCTATTCGATTAATTGTTAGCCCACCAGCAAGCTATTATTAACTAGTAGCATCTCGAGAATAAAGGTGAAGAATAAATGTTTCTTCGTTATCTTGGTACTAATAGGATCTTTTGATTTCATTTCAGATTTTTGATATCGTAATTATAATTTCTAGATATTTTAAAGTATACTTCTACATATAAAATGGAATACCTTTAAATGTTTACTTGTTAAGTATTTCGTGTTTATTTCAAGCATTGAGTGCGTACTATTTCGTTAGAGATAACTGAAGTTGCTTTCAAATATATGAGAGATAGGTTATATTGATTCTTTCATTCTTATTCGTTTCATGTAAAATCCGATAATTGATCGAGATTATTTATTACGTAATTTATTGCGTAATTTGTATTAGCTCTTATAGAATTATGGAATGATCATTTTTTTATTATAGGTTCATAATTTTTTCGAATATCCAAATTAATCTTTTCATTTCTAATTTTATATGCGTAATTTTGAATTCATCATTCGCTTATATATTACACATATCGCACATATTTACATATTCTAGTAAAATTTAAAAGATTCATGTAATGCATTCGCTGCTACTAAGTTATGATTATTTTATTTCTAATATTGTACATTCTTTTTCATCAAAAATTTCAATAACAATAATTTCATGTCTGTTTTCAGACTTATAAGTTATCTTGTCAAAACATACAGAACGCAAAAACGCGGATGTACAAAACGAAACAACGATTAATTAACGCGACATACCGTACACGCTAATAGCAACTAAAATACTAATTTATTATTTTATTTGTAAAAAATGTAATTTCCCTACCACTTTCTTCATTTACTCATCATTAACGACAGAATAGTAATGCAAATACTCTATGTAAGAAATCACAAATCATTCTATAAAAGAAATTATTGTATATCAAAATTAGTAAGTATTAAGATTGAGCATTAGCGAAATAAATTTATATTCAAATAACTATCCAAATAACATTTTTATTTTATCTGCCACTCGCTTTCTTATTTTTTCTTAAGTACGTTGCATTATTTTAGTTATTATTTTACATTACTTTATATATATTATATAATGCAATACATACATTAATTTATTATTTGAATAATAAAAATAAATTATTATAATACTTGTTATTATTTGTTATGTTATATAATACTTGTTATATTTATGGTCGACGGAATTTTTACTCTAAAATTCTATGCATAAGTCTACTTTTTGAAGCATACATAACTTTTCTAACTTTCACGCTGATCTAATCTGATGATATGTTCCTATTCTAAGGTGAACATTTCACACCAATAAATGTATTCCTTATACATAAAACAATTATCTGTTATCCTTTATCTACTATCTAATATTATTTGAAATAATCAAATATTTGGTAAATAAATAATTTGGAAACAATTTATTTCTCAAATTAAATTTCGAAATCTATCTATTTAAACAGCTTTATTTTCAAATAGATTCTTTTGTTACTTTATTTGGGATAATTATTCGATATATTTATTCATTATTTTTATTTCAAATAAAAGATAATTACCCTGAAATTTAGTAATCGAATGAAAATGGAAAAATATTAATAATATCAATATTAGTAATCGATCAGAAGAAACACTTACTTTAACTGCAAACGACCGTACGTAAACAATTCAAAGAGGAATCGTCATTTCTACGATCGAAACAACATCCGCGATCCGCGGAGTTAATTTCCGGGCACAGTTTGATTGTTGTCTAATCAAACAGAGTGGATTAATTAGAGGTTCGTCACCACTTTTCGCATAGCATAACTTCTGCTGGTCGTTTGAAATATGCAAACACCATGGTCACGTGAACTCTTTTTCGTGACGATGAGAGGTGTCGGTACTTAAATCGATATTCCCTTCGAGTCTCGATTATTCAATGGCCACGAACGACAGGAAATCACGAGCCTGCCACCGTTTAATCGTCGCAAAATGTTAATTTCCCTGGGGCAAAGTCTAATTGATTACGTCTTGTGCTTCGATGCACGGAAATCGTTAAATCGACCCAGGGTTAGGGACGGAAATAACAAGATTCGTATTGAGATAAATATTGCAAATTTACAACTTAGTTTACATACATTTACATAGAGTGCTGTTATTCTTTAGTTATCTGTTCTATTTCCAAAGATTTTATTTTTTTCTCTAATTATATCTCTAATAAACCTATTTCTTTATCAATTGTTACGTATTAAACTTACAATTGAAATTGAATAAGTTTTAGAACAATATAATTTGATCGAGCAAAAGTGACGTTCGTGGAAGGAGATACAGTCAAGAAGTAGCAGGAGAATTTGTAAGACATCTTTGAACGTTAGTTAGCCAAACGTGATGCAAGACTTCTAGGCTCGTAATAAATTGGAGCAGTGAAGACAATTTCTGCAAGACAACTTAACCAAAAGCACTATGTAAGCTACATTGAAACTTCAGTATTGCTCGGTTAAGCCGTATATACATTGATTACACAAAGTTTCATACGAAGCGCTTTTTTTATCAAGTTCTATATTTCATTTTTAAAGTGTCAAATTTTTGCAGTCGTATTAAAGTATTACCAAATAATACGAAATTTAATGTATTTGGATGTAAGTAATTCGTATGTAAATAAATAGAAAGTTATGTCAATACTTTTTGTAGTTACTGTATATGTAGTCTGTTTTCTGCTATTAGTGTAGGAATAGTATCCGGATAGTTCCGGTATTGAACTATATCCACACAATTGGCGATATTGACATAAAGTTTAAAATATTACATTTCTTATATCGAATGGATTTGAAAATTCTGAAAGTGTAAAACGTTGAATACTTTATATTAGCCTTATCATTTATATTAACACTTATATTAAACTTATCATATGTACGTTAATAAACTAATTCCTATTCTTGTGTTCTCGAGACCTTGGAGGTAGTCATCTTAGTAGTCGCAGTTTGGATCATTAAACCTCTAAATTTATTCTCGAGGCGCTTGAAATCTTTAACTACTGACTTATCAGATCTTTAGACTCCTCCAATCTTCCTACCGATTTTGGGTTCCTAAATTTTATTTTTGGCTGTTGAAATTGTAAGTCCACAAATTTTTACAATGTTCTATCCATCGAATCCTTTTATTTTTTTTAATTTTCGGATTCTTCAACTTCTTGACTTTTGACGCCCGGAGTTACTGGATTTCTGGATTCTTCAATTCTTCCAACTTTAGATCCTGAACGCAATAACTGTGAATTCGGTATTCAATTTCTATTGATTATTTGATATTCTATCTATGTAATTGTTTCTAATTTTCATATATCAAATTTTTGTTATTATTGATATGCATTGTGGATTTCTTAAATTTTGCATTTTCAAATAAATCAATTAAACTTCATTTCCTGGATACATACAGTGTTTCATTTTATTTATCATATAATTGAGTAATAAAAGTTATACTCAAACAAACAAAACAAATATCAACAGGAAAGGATAAGACAAAAGAAGTTTCATAGGATGTGAATAACGAGGTGGATTGATACAGGTGTTTTGTAGATTTATTGGACTCTAAATCCGATACTCGTTTTCCACTGAAGTCTTCTCTTTTTTCCAGTGTTTTAGTCTTTGTATCTTTTCTCTCACCCTCCCTCCTTCTCCATAACCATTTGATTATTTTGCCACTGTACAAGTACAGTACCGTAAAAAAATGTTTAACGATCTAACATTAGATAGAAATCAAATATATTTAATCAATATCGTCGAATATTAGTATGTGAAAATTAATAGTTAAATATCTCCTGCATATTATTGCAGTCTTTCTTGATTTCCCTGATTCATAAATTTCTGGAAATACTATCGCAAATAGATCTCTGCTCTGAATGTTTTAAAACATTTATTAAATTTTTTAGATTAAATTAGAAAAGAGAAAAAGTAAAAAATGTAAATTAGTTATTTGAGTTTATTAAAAAATGTATCTTATACTTTATTACCGCACTATTTTTCTCTCCTCCTTCCAGAAAAAACACATTATGGAAAGAGAAAAATATTAAATATTTCAGATTTTTAAATTGTAGAATTGATAATAATAAAATTAGAATAATTTCAACTATTCTCAAATTTATTTTTAAGGAGAAAAACATTTTTATCTTGCATCTGAGATTTTTGCATATAACTATAAGTCCGTGGGTATGGAAATAATGAGTTCTTGCGAGAGTGAGTGCCTTATGTAAAAGTATTCATAGCTGCATTGTGGTTTAAATGAGCCTCAAGATATCACGAACATAGGAGGTGATGGTTATAATCATACTAAATTAAAGTTTTAAAGTAGCCAAATTCTAAAGATGTATGTTTATTATGATAAAAGGACACGGATTTAGAACCTTTTTAAAATATAAACACTCTTTTTTGTTTACATCATAATATCGTAATAATATTATATTAACATCATATATAATATACAATTACGTTGAAAAATATTTGCTTTTCTACAATTGTATGCTACACTACATAACTTGATTGTTATTTATAAACATTTAATATTTCTATTGTTTAGGACTTACAGTAACTTGTGTATTTAATGATTTTTAAATTTCTGATATTTCATTCTGTCAAAGACGGAATTGTAAATGAAAGATTTCAGGATAATTATTCCGTTCTTAAAAAAATTTTAATTATATGTAGAATAATTTGTTATTATTATTGTATTGTATATAAATTTTAAAATTTTCTGGATCACATTCTAACAACTGTTAAATGTATAAAACATGCACCATATTTTTCAATCTTCTAATATCAAAATGAAAAAATCTGAAAAATTGTATATACGAGCTATTAATAAACCTACTAATATTAAATTTAGATTAATATTAAATTTTACAGCAAATGAAGAATGCAAAAGCAATAAAAGGATTATTCTACTATGAATGTAAAATCTTGGGTATTCATGCAACTGGATACTATTATACTCAAATGTTTATTTTTCATGCTGTAATTCCATTTATTCTAGAGATTCAACTATATTCAGGCATTGCAGCTGATAGAAAAAGAGTATCAAGAAAAAGTTAAAATACGGTGCGTGAAATGAAATAGACGGCAGCCCGAGGAAGTGGATGAAAGGGAATGGAATTTGGCCGTGTGTAGATACAGTTCATAACTGTATAGAATGCTCGCATTGTCCGTGATTGCAGTGGAGTGCAGAGTGTTCGCCTTGTCGACGTAATATGAAATACCAGGATGAAATATGGCCGACCGAAATTTACGATCCCGCCTTGCTTCAGAAATTCAAGAAACCTTTGTCGTTCTTTCGGTTCTATTCATGACAATCGTGCAAAACGAGAAAATGTTTTCAGATTCCCGTACCTCTCGATTCCCTCGCATTTTTGACATCTTGAGGAATGGTTTACGAGTATTTTTGGATTTATTAAACGTTGAATCCTTTCAGGATAATATCGGAATATTGTATAGAATGTAGAATTCTTGTGTTATAATATAATAGATGAAGAATGATCTCAGTTTTGTGAAAAATGGGAACAGATTTTTCAATTTCTTAGTTTCTCGTAAATTGATACTCTAAAGGTGTAGTTTAATGTAATCCTTTTCTTGTGGTATTGTTTTCAGTTAAGAATATCGCTGAAATAAAAGATGTATTAATATCATTAATTAACAATGATATAGCTTGTGGAATTTGTGGATTAATTTTTATTAATAGCTTTCTTAGATAATTAAAATAAATGCGTCAAGTATGAACGATAGAGGTAACCAGTAGACTGAAAATACATATTGTTATATAACGCAATGACTTTATTTTACACAACACGTTTTGCGTATTTAAATCTAAAGCTCAACCTGCCAAATAGCTGTCTCTCATCGATTTCAATGCTCTTGAAATATTTTATTAAAGTCGTCATGAACAACTTTTTCCTATACGGATGTTCGATCTTAGTTTTCGAGTTATATATACAAAAGTATGTTTCGTACCATATGTTGTATGAAACTGTCGATGTTTTACCCCCTCACGAATTTTCATAGAACTCTTTTTAATATGTTCATAATAGCGTATAAACAATAAAAAAATAAGAAACGTTCCAGTCACTGAATTCCAAATAGAGAGGAATAGATAGGGTTAGGCTATATAGGTGTCAGACCACGTAATTGAGCCGCGTGGACGGTGGCGATAATGGTGCCACTACATCATACATTACATACATTATAATTTGGATACGCAATAATCATGATATCTAATGTACAATTTTGTATAAAATATAGAAAGAAAATACACATGTATATGATATCAAACATACTTTCCTGTATCATTCGAAGACTAAGATCGAGTACCCGAGTAAATAATTATAAAACTCAATCCTTTTTTTAAGTTTCTCACAATATTAAAACAAAAATTAACAAGATCGTTTATATAATTTCATGATAGAAGACAAAACTGAAGATACAACAAACGAAAATTTTCTTCTTTTGAAGTCTGGGAAAAATTAAATTTTCTCCTAGAATTGTGTTCTTAGCTGTGAAAAAAATAAATTCAATGTTAAATTTATTACGTTTTCAGTTTCCACTCTTCAATCTTCAGTCAGTACTTCTAGTAATCTGCTGGGTAGATTATCCATTAACTGATTTAATGTTTCGTTTTGGAAATCCACCTACGTGTAGGTATTTCATCCTTTTTTTAAGTTCAACGATATTTTCTATAGGTAGCTTCTCTGATCGTAAACGTGTCTTGCTAGAATTCTCCACAGGTTCCCAATCGATTCCAGATCAGGATTCAATGCAATCCGAGGTAATAATTCTATTCCAAAATCATGAAACCACTTTTTTGTAACGGCGGCTGTATGAATAGGAGCATTGTCTTGTTGAAAAATTGTCTGTTTGTCTTCTATTTAAGTTATGAAAATCAATAATTCAGCATATAGCGTGTCCTGATATCCTAGAGTGTTCGATTTACTCTTTGGAAAAACAATTTCTCTTAACATATCCAAGCATGATCACTGTTTTCCTGGAGATATTAAGGAAATAATGCAGAAAATGTGTTTGAGTCTATAATTACTCACAGTACTGTATATATTGAAAAAAATTGTTCGAAATAATGACCATAATGACATATTTCAACGGTATTGGAATCGGCGAGGAAATAGCTATTCGACAGTTTCATTTTGTTACATATCTTGTGCTTATGTGACATATTTATCTCAAATTTATTCAATTTCATCATAACCGTGTTACAAAACGCAAAACGTAATAATTTACGTTTCTGATTAGGATTAGTTTGTTGAGTTTATTGCTGCTACGTGAATTATATTGTGAACAAGAAGCAAACGTACTAAAAATTTTCTTAAATGTAAGATTGAATATTTAACTTGGATCGACCTATTTAGAAGAAGGTTTTTCATACAGGCAAACATAGGGCTGTGTATCTTAAGTGCTGCGAATGTTTTCAGAATTTCTGAACTCTCTATCAAATCGTATGTTTTCTTTACATATATCCAGGCATATTTGGGCCAAGTATTCATTTTTCAAGAACGCATCGCAAATGTTCTATTCGATATTAATGAAGACATTTATAATTGATCGATGCTAGTGGAATCCACATCGATAGGCAATCAAGATGTTATTTGTTCCCAGCAACCATCTCAGTCGGTAAGTCATCGGTAATTTTCTCAAGTAGTTTACACATGGAGATTGTTAAAGTAATAGGTCTAGTAATCCTCCGCTTTGTGTCTGTGCTTGTACGATTTAAGCATGAGAACATTAACTGCTTTTCTCCATTTATCCGGAAACACTTGGTATGTCCATATGCAGTTATAGATTTTTAGGAGATATTTTAATCCAATTGGAAGGAGCTGTTTCAGGAGTGAATTAAGTATGTTATCTGGCTCTGGAGTTAAGTTAGAAAAATTTACCAAATGTCCAGCTGGACAAATTGTAAAGTACAAATCAAATAATAATAATAAAAGGATGTTTTAAGGATGATAAAAGGATGGAAAGGGATGTTTTGATATTTATAGAGTGGTTACTGGGTCTCCTAAAGTTATACTTGCGTTGAGAGACGGATCTGTGATCAGATTTTTCGGGTAATTATTAGTCCTTAGTAAGTTTGTACTGTTGACAAAATTTTTGAGAGAAAATTAACTGTTATTGTTATTAGCTGGATATCTGCAGAAAATTTCAGCTAGCGTGTTAACTATTGTTTTTTGGTTGTACACGTAGTCGTTATTGTTTAAGATGAGGAATTGGATTACTTTTCTTTTATTGGATGCTTTTAATGCTTTTCCATACTGTCTTTTTGAAGTTTGTTTGGTTAACGTGGAAAGTTTACGTTATCCAGGATTTTGAATATCCAGCATCTTTTGTTTTCTTTTATTGTTTTACGGAATTTTGCTCGTATCTTTTTTTTTTCTTTTTTGAATAAATTAGGTTCTATAATGTGGGATGTTTTTTGGCTGTGTTGATTTGGATGTTTTTTGAGTGCATGATGACTTTCTGTTCGGGTGGTTTGGCACTTCTTTTTTCCACCACGGAGTGATATATCTTCTATTGGTGTCTTTTTTTATGATTTTGAGCTTCCTCAAACGAAAAACTGTGGCAATGGTCAAGTTGAAAATATCGAGTTTTCTTTTTTAATTTATTGCATGGTCCATGATATAATCTTTCGAAGAGTGTCAATGATTGTTAGTTTGTAGTTGGTTCAGTCGATTCTATTTAAGTCTCGTGTAATGGCAGGCAATTGTTATATCTGGGGAGTGTGGTCTTTAAATGATACTTTTATGGAGAAGTGGTTACTGTTATGGAGATCGTCAAAGGCTAGCCACTCATGGGTTAAGCTAGATTACTATTATAGATTGGTGAGTCTATTGCACTGAGATCCAGTACTTACGGTGAAGTGGGTTGGGCTTTCTACTTTGGGAAGGAATAAGATATAGGTCTTCAAGTAGTTTTTCTATAGTTTTTCCGCGGCTGTCTGTCATGGCGGAGCCTCAAAAACGATAATGGCTGTTGAAGTCGTCCATAAGCAATAGAGCAAGCGGTATTTGATTGATGAGATTTTCCAAACCTTTCAGGTTTAGCATATGGGGTAATGAATGTAAACACAAAATGTTTTCCATAGTGACACATACTTTCGTACTGTCAATACTTGAACTGTATTTGAACTATATAAATACCGTAGAATCTCAGTTATCAGAGATCCATTATTCGAACATTCAATTGTCCGAACATATTACTTTATATAGTAAAGAATACTTTATATAAATATACACATTCCATTTTTTTTCTGTCAGACGAAATCTATTTATCACGATTAAGTATGACATTGATGTACGCATAACAGCCGCGTTAGGCATTAACATCTTAATGTCGCAAGACGAAAGCGTGTAATACTGATAACTGAAAAAGAATGCGAAATAATTAAGAAGCTTGAAAGTGGCGAACGTGTAACAATTACAGAAATATATTTGAAAATCAACTATGATTGGTTTGTAATAGAGCGGCTTCGATTCGATAAAAATTATAATAATCAATCCGATGATGTTACATTACAAAAGATATTAAATTATAATAACCACGAAATGGACGAAACAGACAGTGGCAGCAGTGATAAGGACGTACTAAACAGGGCTTAGATGGTTTGAATGCTGATTTGAATGATGATTTGATAGTACTGAGAAAATTATGTGATTTAGTTGTCAGGAAAATTTGGGATCCATAAGTTTAATCTTTCTCCAATTTCACAAAAGGAAGTAAAATTAAATTAAACACATAAATGCTTTTTGATTTTGTATTTAATTAATAAACTTATATACAAAGTAATATTTATTTTGTCTTAAGTATTTTACATAAAACATGATGCTATACACTTGTTATTTTAGTTTCCGAAAATTCTCTTATCCGAACACTTTTGACCTCCAATTAGTTCATATAATACAAGTTCTACTCTTTATGACTGTATGTGAATGTAGTATATGTATAAGTTTGTGAAATTTTATTAACATTGTTATGAGATTGCCGTGATTACATTGATACAAAGTTTAGAATAAATGGAAATTTATACGGAGAGAACATATTATTGATTATAAGTATACACTTGTAGCTTGCAAAAGAGCGACGAGTGCGAGTTTCAAAAAAACAAAAACTTTGAAGCATTCATGCCGGAAAGCTCGAATAACCCGTGCAATAAAAATTCAAGAGACATTTTTTTTTGCTGAATAATTTTTACATATAACAGAAGAATATCGCTTTTTGCCCAACGTCAAATAATTCTGCTAAAAGGTCTGTAGCACAAAGTTTCATTGCAATTCGCAATTTTCTCGATGAGCGTTTCAATGAAAACTGCTTGAAAAACGATCTTCAACCATTTATTTGAACGAATGAAACGTCAAAATTTGATCCTCGTAAAAATTTTGAAACGACTTTTGCTTTACCTATTTCGACGTGAAACAATATGTATTTTCGTGATTGTTCGTGTCGATTTCAAGAAAATTATGATTTCAAACCACGAAGAATTTGAAGTGGAAATATAGGAAAAGTTTTTTTTAAGTTATTGGTATGTTTTGGCATTGAAAAAAAAACAAAGAAAAAGAATCTGAAGTATTAACGGAATTCTTTTGCAGTAAAGTAATAATGAAATTTCCCAAGTTAAACATAATGGATTATTTGATATAAATATTTAAATTAGTTTAAATTTTATAAACATAAAAATAAATAGAGTTATAAAAATATGGAAAGATAAATTTAAGTGCCAAAAAGTGGACAAAAAAACGAGGTTGTGATTCGTGAAATATTGTAAATATGATTTTCCAAACGAATATTTGTACGTAATTTATAAACAAAATGTTATTTGTACTTGATGCGAATAAATGTATTGCATATACAGGATCCGACCAAATAACACATGAAAGTGCGTACGACGTGATCCCCTATGGAAAAATAAGAAAAAAGTGTAGAAAAACATTTTTTCATCCTCGGCTTAATTTTCGAGAAAATCGAGTTTGAAATTCCGTACTGAGCAGGATCAAATAATCGATAGGAGGTCATTCTATGTGTGAAAGTAAGTCGTGAGTGTAGAATACAATTTTTTTCATACGGTGCTTTGTTTTCGAGAAAAATAAATTAAAATATTTATCATATACATGTACAATACTAGGTAGATTCTTAACTAAACATATTCAAACTCTATTTTTTTAAAAATGCCACCTTAAACGGAAAAATTTTGTAGTATCGTAAATATATATGATGATTTATTTACAATGAATGGATTGTACAGATGTTGATTAAACAGGGAACGATGGTTGTTTAACATAAACTAATTGCAACAACGTACTATAATTTAGACAACTCAATAGTTAATTTGCAACTCTCTTCACAACGGATCCAACGCTCTCTCTCTCTCTCTCACGCGGACCACACTCTCTCGCTAGTGTCAACGCTAGTGTCACGACCGGCACACTTCAAATGCGATGGACTGACGATGGAGATAAAAATGTGGCGGCACTCGGCGACAGTGTATATCGCCGAAGTGCCTAATGAGCCATCGATATCCCAACGGTCCTTCCGCCGAATATTCTAGAAGAAGGCGTGCGTGGCAACGGTCGCGGACGCCTAACAAACGCGCGGATAGTGGGGATATTGAGGGGTGACGAAGAAAAAAGAAACAGATCCAATTGAAAGTCAAATTGTAAGAGCTTCAGTCTTGGAAAGTCTTGCATTTCTGGTAATTGAACTTTCGTTGCGCGAAATTCGCTGCCTGTAGGTCTTTATTGACTGTCCTGAGAAAAGTAAGTTCTTAACGCTTTGCATTTCTAAGTGTACTCCTCTTCGTCATCTAAATCTTCTTGGACGAGTAGGAACCGTTTCCATCCTTCCTTGAGTTGGGCTTGATATAATTTGAAATGACCAACGTCATGATTGTTGGACTGTTGGTAATCGTAGATGCCTTCCTTTATGACGTTTAGGATGTTGTCGAGATGTTTATTGCGTTTTCGTCGCAGGGAGTTGATTTTTGACGCGGTTGGCATGCTTCGTGATGAAGGTACTTCATTATCGAAGGTGATACTTGTGATGTGCGATCGGTGATTTCCCGTTGCGGAGTTATTCCGGCTGCAAGTTGTCGCTCGTCACTGGGCAGCGGAATATTGTTGGCGTGCGCTTCGTGAGGAAGATGTTCCTTCCCGAAGGTCACTCGTTTTGTTGTGAGACTGAAGTTGTTGGAACTCGTTACGCTGATGATTGTCCAGCTGCGGCAGCAGGCTGCGTGGTTGCGTTCCCCGACCAACGGGTTATACCTCTTCGAAGGTGACGGCCCCTGACGTCACTGACTTTGCAGTAGTGGTAAAGCTTCCGCTGCAGGTTGTGATGGATTCACGTGGAATCGTATGGTAGTGGACGTCTGTGGTGTGTACGTGGACGAAATAATAATAATTAATATTCAAATATGAAATGAAAATATAAATAATCCTCAAATCAATTGCGATTTGTAGGAAATATATTTATTTCACCCAAGTCTATAACCACTCCGTAACTATCTTTCGATTATTTAGTTCGTACCAAACGCTAATTATTATGAAAACTAGCAGTATATTCGCCATTAAATCGTCCACTAATTCTCTCAAAGACCACTGCAACGAAAACAAATCAATATCACTCTCCTGTACAATACGCAACCATGCCACAATATTTTCCGTTCCTATGCTCTTATGCGAAAACCCTTTCTCCGTCCTCTTTAATTTATTCACATAAACCTGACGAGAGATCGTGTTCGTTTAACTTGATAGAGTAAAAAATAAAAAAGAAATGCTCGTTAAAATGACCGAGAAGAAAGATAAAGTGGATAAAAGCGCGGGAGGATTGGAAAAGGGAAAGAAGAAGGAAAGACAAAGAAAAGGGGATCCCTTTTCATTTTCACGTTGTATTTTAACGTTCGAGTTAAAAAGCTGAAGTGGCAAGGGAAAAATGCAGCCGGAGGACGAACAAATGTCACCAGGACGAGGAACGAAGGAAAGACGTCCCATTGTGTAGCTGGTACGCAGGACACTCTTTATACGACTTGAAAACTCTTTGTTCGGCCGTCGTCCATAGAACAATGACAGAGAACACAACCGTGAAAACGATGATGCGCTTTGTCCGTATTCCATCCGTGAAACAATAATGGGAGACAACTGTGAAAACGGCTGTACTACGCACAGTACGTCAATTACACCATGCCACATATCCACATGAACTTGTCGTCTCGATGTTTCCCCAATGATCACTGATTTTCGAGAGAGCGTTAACTGTTCAAATACTCACAGAAGCGCAACGATAAAAGATTGTTTAGTGTTTATCTACGCTTTCTTTCTCTTTTCTTTTCTTTTCCTTTGTGAACTTAAAAATCCATCTTTAGTTATACGGCATAGCCTCGCAGTTTGTTTCGCCGTTTTTCGTTTACGCTTGGAACCTTATTGATGTATTTTGCGAATATAATCGATGGTGACGTGTTGCAGATAAAAGATACCGTAGACTGTTTTACGAAATTTGATTTTTTAGTCTTTTCAGAATCAAAAATTTTGTACATTGTGGCAAAAAAAATTCCTCATGTCGTTGCGTGTATGCAACATTAAATATGAAACGCTTCAGGAAATTGTATTTTCTTAAAGTTCTATTTTGTAGATGTGTTCTAATTTATATATTCAAATGCGATAAAATTGCAATAATTATATCGATTGTTACGTTTGCACAAATTTATCATCATAAAAATTGAATTTCATATAGAACATTTATACGGATTAGATAATTAAAATTCAAAGAATAATCTCGCCCGGGAAGTTGCAGCAATAAAAGTGTTTACGCAAAGCGATTAGTTCTTTTCTTGGTGTCGTATATTTGATTTCCCAATGAGAGTGTGTCTGTGATAGTAAACTAGCCGTTGGCAAATCTATATTACAAATGGTAAAATGACAAAAAACAAATGACAAATGACAAAAAAAGAATAGCAGTCTGCTAAAAAAAAAAATCATTAAAGCTACCGAAAAATTGTCTATCATTAAATCGCAAATGAACAACAGTTTAACAGATCTAATGGAAACTGATACCCCGACAACTATAAACAACAATAACTATCCATCAAATAAGGGGAAAATCATTCCACTTGATAATTTGGTTAAAACAGTCATGGAACTTAACAAGTGGTTGAATAATATACCGGTTAGTAATCCGTTTAGCGTACTGACAGAGCTGGATGATGATCCTACAGGAAGAAACGTAAAGGCTATCGAAGGCTATTGAAAAATAGCAACCAAAACCTCCATCAGTATATATCGAAGCTCAAGTCATAGAACCCCTCACGAAACTAATGAAGAAAATAGCCAATGATAACTATACTCCCAGACAATTAAAAGATGATCATGTCGAAGTACAAGTTAATATTGTCAAAATTTATAGGGAACTTACTCTGGCATTAAAAGATAAGAATGTAAACTTCCACAGATACCATCTGAAGAAGAATAAAAGCTATAAGGAAGTACTTAGCGGAATGTATCCTAGAACCAACACCAGTTCAATAATTAACGAACTGAAAGAACTAAGTCAGCAGGCAAGTTAACAATATAATTAAGCACGTCACAAATGTAATATCGGCGTATATATATATATATATATATATATATATATATATATATATATATATATATATATATATATATATATATATATGTCGGAGATGAAAGAACATCGGAGGCACCCCTTTGGAACTTCGGGATAATCTCCTAACACCGTAATCTAGATTCTATCATAGGCGTAATTAAACAATTGTCGTCTTTCGATCCGATTGTATTTGTTCGAGATTTGTGATAATGAGCTTGGGCTCGAGGCGACAGCCAGTCGTCGAACGTAGCCGCGGTCACGGGATGGACGCTTTGCCTAACAAACATATGGAGTAATTCTATAGCTCTCCTGAAAAGAAATATTTGTAGCGGCACGCGACAGTAAACATTCCAACGGTTTCTGTCCCGTGGCTCGCCACACGCAGACCCTATTCTTCGGGTATGATGTTTACCAGATGCTGACGCATCTCCACAGTACATGTTCAGCAGTTATAAACACTAAGATCTAGTTACCTAAAGTCCTTCAAACAGACAAACAATCTGTGTCCCAACTACGGGAAGATAGAGGAGATCTATTTCTTTCAACGAACGACGTCTCCCACTAGCAACTTTCCCTCGAGGGCGGCTAGCATCTTTTTCTAACTATCGATATGGAGATTGACGGATTAGCAGCAACGTCAATTTCCCTTACTCTTCGAACAAAGCATATCCCCGACGAATCCGCTGATCTCGTGTCCTTAAACACACCCCATCATAGTTTTCCTCTGTGGCATCGTCGGGACGGAAAGTCATTCTTTCTTGCGGTCCCATCGACGAATAGAGTAACACCTTACGATCAGTGAATATTACGCGTCCGACTTAGATTTTGTATGCACATTCATCTATCATCCCGTCGACGGATTCGTTATTGAACCTAGGATCATTGTCATTAGTTTCTCGAGTATCTAATTACCACGGTTATTTGTCCAGTTCTATGATAATCATATTTGCACTAGTCAATGTCTTCTCTATTGCATGACGACAATGTGTAATCCAAGTGGAGATTCGTTTCACGCCCCTAGCCCTAACCGTAATTCTAATGTAAACCCGACATATATATGATATACGAGGTGGTTGGTAACTGGTGGTACAAGCGGAAAGGGGGTGATTCTACGCGAAGAAAGAAGTCGAAAATATAGAATAAAAATTTTTCGTTCGAGGCTTTGTTTTCGAGAAAATCGACTTTGAATTTTCGCTCGGTACGCGTGCGGTACGTTATAACGGATCTCACTGCAGATCGTTGTCTCGATGGAAAAATTAAAAAAAAAAAATTAAAAAAAAGTTTTTATTCTATATTTTCGACTTCTTTTTTCGCGTAGAATCACCCCCTTTCCGCTTGTACCACCAGTTACCAACCACCCTGTATATTCACATAATATGTATTTTATATTAAATTAAGTAAATATGTATACGTATATCAAATTAATTGTGTAATTAATGTGTACATATTAATCACATTATATACTTTATTGCGAAGTTAAAAATCTTGTAAAATTCATTGTCAGCGCCCACGATTAATTTTTCAATTAATATCCTACTCCTTTGCCACGAGATTCAGGGCAAAGTATGCTGTTGAAGCAGCACGCGCAGTCTGTCTCGAAATCCCAGAGTACGCTTAAAAACGTGTGTATACGTAAGGGTACATAAAAGCGTGCTTAAAAACTGCGTATAAAGTCGCATTTGAAAAAGTTGCGCCAGACGTTTTAACAGAAACCTCTGCCTTCTGTCTTCGACACGTTTTTCCTTCGCTTTTTTTACGATTCTTTACGCTGCTGTGTTGTCGGACCTTTTTTCCAGGTTGTCACGAAAATATATGCTCGTAAATAAAAGAAAAACAAAGGTGGGAAAGAGTGAAAAATAATGTTTTGTTTGATTTAAAAAGTCGCGACTAAAAATGTATTGGTTTATATTTACTCCCTTTTATAAATTGTAAGCTAATGGAAATAATACAAATTTGTATAATTAATTAAAAATGTACAAGTACAATGAGTTTCATAAATTCGAATTTGAATGTATTTTAGATTTTATGGATATATTTTATTATTTAAAATGTGATATTAGTCACTGGTCGTATACTTTGGTTCATTGTTTTTTGTAAAGGAAATTTTTCTAATCGCATTGTGGCGGATCGGTACCAACAGGACGCCGACGCGGTCGAGGCATCAACGCGGTCGTAACACCTCCTGGGCGATCGCGGGTACCAACCGTCAACACCAGAGGGCTACTACGACGACAACGAGTCTATCTGTCTCGCTAGCGGTCGAATATACGGTGTCATGATACAAATACCGCACCTAGCGAGACTCCCTATACGTCTAAGGCAGGGACTACCGGGTATAGCCTTACTGACGAGTCCACCGGTAGTCCCGGGACGAAACGCTCTCATTCCCTGTCCACCAGGCAGTAACCACCAATTACTACACATCCTACAGCATATTGATTGAAGGAAGTTTTACTTAGTTTCAATAATATTGTTGGAAATTTAAGCTCTTTAAATTTTTTTCTTTTTTTTATGTACTTTACGATTTGCCCGGGAAGGATATTTCGTAAATTGTTTTAGCAGTGTTTTGAATATTTATCCCGTAGATGCTTCCTCAGTAGGATACATCTCTAATGTACACACCCTTTATGTTGAAGGATGGAGGTCGTTTGGATGCGTCCTGCGTAATCTTCTAGGAAGGTTTTCTAAATATAGATTATTTGCTACATCGCTGGGATGGTTTTCAAGCCTTATCATGTACCTGTTGCATAGATATTTTATTTCCTCTTCTACTGATTTGATCATAAGACCGCTTCGTATTTTCTCGTTCCCCATGTACCACAGAACGTTGACAAAAATTCTCAGAATAACAGACTGTAGTGCTTCTATCTTTGCTTTATGGCTTTTAATAGCCGTCACCCTAAAGCAATTTTGTAGGCCCAAATTGGCTTGATTATCGTTTTATAAATGAGGAGCTTATTATTCATGCTTAGCTCGCAATTCCTGCTAGTAAGCCCGTACATTTCACTTTTATTCGTCTGTTGATACGAATTTGTTCTATTTTAGCCTTAATGTGATGTTCCCATGTCATTCTTTCGTTCATATGTAAACCTAAGTATTTGACTGTTTTAGTTCGAGGTATACTAACATTGTTGAGAGTAACAGGAGCAAGAGTTCCTTTTTTAAATGTAAATATAATGTGGTTACACTTAGATCTTGTTGTAACATATTGTGTGCAATTTTTGGGTCTTCGTGCGTGACCATAATTGCAGTATCATCCGCAAATGTAAATATTGAGGTTCCACTAGTGGTAGGAATATCTGCAGTGTATAACGTGTACAGCACTTTTTCTTTTCTTATACGTGAGAATATCCTCATGGACACACCGTCGCTCTGGGAAGCGGCGGGATAGTGTTGGACTTTACCGACTAAACCGCCACAGTCGCTCAACAGGGATGCCCCGGGGCCTCTTACGAATTACTGTCGGAGCACTCCTGCGTCTTCTCCCATTCTGGGAGAGTCGTTCCTAAGTTAGTCCGGGCATTGGGAGGGATCACCCCTCTCAACGCTATCCCCTGGACCGTCGTGCAAGTCTGAGCAGATCCCAGATCCGGCTCGGCGTGTCAGTCCCTATGACCACCTAGCGTGGAACCCTACAAGGGCGGGATGTTCTCACCTTTTCCCGCTCTGTTCGCTCCTTTACGAGCATTACTCCTTCGAAATAGGAGCGGATTGCGAGGAACTCCTTTTGCCCCCTCAGCATCGCTTTCACATCTGATAAGAGGTCTAAACTCTCGCCAATCGTTAGTCGCAGAATACGACGGGGTGTCTCCCACACCAGACATAACTCCAACGTGTGCTGAGCCGTGTCTTCGTACTCTCCGCAGAAGTGACAAGTGTTCATCACCTCTCCCGATTTTCTGCAGGTATTCCCCGAATACTCCATGTCCTGCGAGCACCTGCGTCATCCGGAAAGATAGCGGAGGCCCTACGCGGTCCCGTCAAGCCTCCCAATTTTGGAGAACCGAAAAAAGGGCCGGTGGTCACGGACCTGATCATCGGCGAGTAGATCGAAGCGTCACCGCTCCCACACCTCTCGTCTAACCTCTCCCCGAACGTCACGAGTCGCCTGCCCGGCGGGGGGGGAGTCCCCCCTGAACCCGGGCCCCTGTGATTTTTGTACACCCGTCGGAGCGCCAAGGCCTGGAGCTCAAACGGAGGAGACGCCGCTACGACAGTCGCTGACGCATACGATATCGTCCGGTATCCCCTTGCAATCCTGATGGCGGTCGTCCTATGAAGCCATACTCAGCAAGAGCAAACTGCGACGACTCGTCATCAGATCCACACCGGAGTCCCGTACAGGACCACAGAACGGACGACTCTCTCAGATAGTCTGCGCACTCTGGCTTCTGTCCCACCGATATTCGGCAACAGGCCACATAAGGCGTTGGCTACCGTCGCCTCATTAGAAAACAGGAGTCTGAAGTGCAGCCCGAACGTCCGTTGACTGTCGATGGAGAGGCCCAGATATTTCATCTGAAGCCCTACCTCGACATCCTCCCCGCTTATGTCCAAACACAGGCCGGGAGGAGGAGTCCCCCTACGCCACCAGTCGTAAAACCATATGGCTTCCGACTTGGCTGGGGACACCCTCAGGCCCAGCCTGCGTATAGGCCGCACCACGCAGGCGGTGGCAAGCTGGCTGTGGCGCAGCGTCTTGTGCCACCAGCGTCCTCTTGCCAGGACCAACGTGTCGTAGCGTGCAAAGTACTGGCCCCTGGACATTGCTTTGCAATACATTTGTTTCAATGTCAAAGATATCTGAAATCGAGTCTTGTATTGTAATAAAAAACGTTCTATTTTCAAGGTACGATTTCAGAAGTTGGTGATAAGGTGGAGGAATATTTTATGCAGTTTGCATAAAACATTATAAAGTTTTGTATAGGGAGGCCTTCGTGCCATACTTTATCAAAGGCTTTTTCTATGTCCAAAAATGCAGAGGTGCAATCCTATTTTTATTCTAATGCTGAATAAATTTATTGGTTAACCTATGTACTTACTGAATTGTCGCATATTTATTTCTGAATTCAAACTGGTGAAAGGGAATTAAATTTTTTTTGTTTATTACTTTTTTCATTCGAATTAGAATTAAATATCTTTTCTAGTAATTTAGATATTAGCGGAAGAAGCATATCGGCCGATATGATGATGGTAAGTGACGACCTTTTTTTTGGTTTTGGCAGTAGTATGACAAGCTATCTTCCAACTTACAGGGAAATATTTAATTCTTAGAACAGCATTAAAGATTATAGTGAGCATTTTTACCGCTTTTAGTGGGAATTCTTTGAGAATCTTGTGTGTCACTTCCTTTATCGTAGTTGATATAATATTTTGAATGAGGTGGAACTGTCTGTATTTGGTTTAAATGTACCTTGAAAATGATTAGCGGAAACATTTGCTTTTTCCAGTGTACTCTTAGTTCAATTAGAGTCATTTTTCGAAATAACACGTAGAACAATGGTTGACCTTTTCAACCTTTGGTTGCTTTCCAGAGTAAAATACTTCATGTTTTGAATGGGTGATAGTTTCGTTTTGTATTCGTAAAATTCTATATTGCAGTGGTTTTGGCGTTTAATTTGTTTTCATTGAGCTGTGTTTGATGTTTTTGCCAATTACTTTTTAATTTACATTTAAACTTAATTTTCTGCAGTATATATGGTAGTTGGTAACTTGTGGTACAAGCGGAAAGGGGGTGATTCTACGCGAAAAAAGAAGTCGAAAATATAGAAAAAAATTTTTAAAAAATTTTTTTAAACATCTACAGTTAGATCCGTTATAACGAGACGATAAAGTGCACGCGTACCGAACGAAAATTCAAAGTCGATTTTCTCGAAAACAAAGCCTCAAACGAAAAATATTTATTCTATATTTTCGACTTCTTTTTTCATGTAGAATCACCCCCTTTCCGCTTATACCACCAGTTATCAATCACCCTGTATATGTATATATATATCTCGGAGATGAAAGTACATCGAAGCCTCCCCTTTGGAATTTTGAGAAAACCCCTTAACACTTTAATCTAGATTCTACCAAAGCCGTAATTAAGCAATTGTCTTCATTCAATCCGATTGTACTTGTTCGACATTTATGATAATGACCTTATGCTCGAGGCGATAACCAGTCACCGAACGTAGCCGCGGTCAAGGTATGAACGCTTCGTCTAACAAAGGTATGGGGTAATTCTATAGCTCTCCTTAAAAAGAAATAGTTGTAGCGACACTCGACAATAAACATTCTAACGGTTTTTGTCCCGTGGCTCGTCACACGCAGACCCTATTCTTCGGGTAAGATGATTACCAGATGTCGACACATCTCCACAGTACATGTTCAGCTAGCCTGAGGTCCGTTATAAATATTAAGATTTAGTTATCTAAAGTCCTTCGAACAGACAAACAGTCTTTATCCCAACTACGGGAAGATAGGGGAGATCTATTTTTTCAACAAACGACTCTTCCTGCTAGCAATCTTCCTCAATCAACCTCAAGGACGGCTAGTATCCTTTTTTAGCCACCAATATGGAAATTCACCAATTAACAGCTACGTCAATTTCCCTCACTTTCCGAACGAAGGCTATTCTCGACGAATCCTATGATCTCGTGTCCTTAGACACACTCCATCATAGTTTTCCTCTGCAGCATCATCGCGACGGAAAGTCATTCTCTCGTGAGGTTGTATTAGCGAGTGACTTATCGTCTTTACGCTCGGTGGATATTCCACGTTTTAACAAAGAGTTAGTTTAGTAATACTTGCACCGTAGCCAAGCACGACTTGGGTTTTGGAAGAAAGCGCATTCTGTTATCCCGTTGACCGCCGATTCGTTATTGAACCTAGGATCATTGTCATTAGCTTCTCCAGTATTTAATTACCACGGTGTCAAGTTCTGTAATAATCGCATTTGCACTAGTCAATGTCTTCTCTATTGCACAACGACAATGTGTAATCCAAATGAAGATTCGTTTCATGCCCATAACACTAATCATAATGTGAACCCAACATATAAATAGTATTTAGTATAAATAGTAACTACACATAGTAACTATAAATACGTTACTAATATATTTTCTGCATATTTTATATATTTATCGTGAATAAACATTCACATAACATAAATACATTTATCATTAACTTAATACTGTTACATTTTTATATATTTAATATTGATACTCTAAGTTTAATTAATTTTAATACTGGAATCCAATAGTGCAATCATAAGTATTTTGACTACAATGGAACTATTATTCGCTATTCTAATTTTCGAATGTTCTATTATCAATGCTATGTAAATGACGATGTATAATGTCGAAATGATGTTAATTATATGACTACATTATCATATTAATTGCAATTTATATTAGCTACTGCATGATCTAAGTAATTATTATTGTAATTAGGAATAAATATTGTTATAAAGTAGAATCTAGTTCTTTGATATAATGTATTAATAGTGTGTATAATTTTTATTGATATGGTAATGTAATGTAATGATTGATAATGTAAATTAAATGAAAAGAAGAATATCCTAAATTAAATTTGCAACATTAATTACATTCGTGTCCACCTAATGTTATTTTATTTATTATGTTATATCATGTTATTATAGTTCTTTATTTATATATTATATTCATGTATAATATTCTTTTTTTATTTATTAAAATTTACAATCAATTCTCGCATTGAGAATTTTCAGTAACTTTTTCTGGCGTGGCGCAGTGACATGGCTAATTATTTATAATAAGTTAATACTTATTATAGATAAGTATAATTTATGAGTAAGTATTATAAATAAGTAAATATTACTTAATATAAATATCTAATTAAATCTAGTGTTTGGGTCTAACGGGTAGTGTCTCTTCAGCCTGCGGATCTGGTCTGACGTATCAAGTAATCCAGTAATTAGGGGGTTTCGATGTTTGTTGACTCTTTTGCTATATTTGTCGCTATATTTTGCTATTTCCTCTTTGACTGTGGGTATCTTGAGGTCGCGATGTATTGTTTCGTTGGTTACATACCAAGATGCATCTATTAAGGATCTTAGCGTTTTTGATTGGAAGCGTTGAAGTATTTCAATGTTGGAATTACTTGCTGTTCCCCATAGTTGGATTCCGTTGGTCCAAACAGATTTTATTACGGTCTTATAGAGGGTAATTTTATTCTGTGTGCTTAGGTAGGAGCGTCGGCCAATGAGCCAGTAAAATTTTTTAAGTTTATCCTTAAGTTGCTTCGATTTGTCTATGATGTGTTGTTTCCATGTCTATCTTCTGTCCAGAGTCATGCTCAGATATCTGACTGAATCCTGGTTAGGAATTGTTGTATTGTTGATGGTGACCTGGGGACAGGTTTGTTTACGGAGCATGAAGGTTACATGTGAGGATTTTTTTTCATTAATTTTGAAGCCCCATTTATGAAACCATTTTTCCGTAGAGTCGAGACATAGCTGGAGAGTGGATGAAGCAATTGTCGGATCTGCGTGGGAAGCTAATAGCGCTGTGTCGTAAGCAAATGTTGCTATTGTTATCTCTGTTAATATTGGTAAATCGGCAGTGTAGATGGAGAACAGCAGGGGTCCGAGGACACTACCTTGGGGTATGCCAGATTCTATTGGAAATGTGGAAGTGGCGTCTAAGTATTTAACCATGAATTGTCTATTGGTTAGGTAGGATTTTAGGATGGAGTAGTAGGTGCGTGGTAGGATTTTTTAAAGTTTGTATAGTAGCCCTTCGTGCCATACTTTGTCGAATGCCTATTGAATGTCTAGGAATACCGCTGAGCAATATTTTTTCTTTTCAAGGGTTTGGCTGATAATGTGTGTTATGCGATGGATTTGCTCTACTGTTGAATGTTGTTTTCAAAAACCGAATTGATGATCTGGGAGTATCTTCAAATCCTCTAGGAGTGGAAGGAGTCGATTCGTTAGCATCTTTTCGAATAGTTTCGACAAATTGGATAGAAGACTAATTGGGCGATAGGAGCTAGTTTCGTGTATTGGTTTTCCGGGTTTAGGGATGAGAGTTATCATTGATATTTTCCAGGGCTTCGGATAATATTCAAGACAAAGGAATGCAAGGTGATGGATTAATCCTGTAACCAATAAAGAAGTGAAAGAAGCGCCTTCCGGACAGCGAATTGATGGGATAATTTGTGGGGGACGCGTGAGTTTCCTGGAAGCCTTCCATAGTGAGTAGATGGAGTCAGCTGTGGGAGACAGATTGGCGAGATATTTTTGAAAACAGTCATTTTTATAATTTTTGATGATTTTGGTTAACTTCCTAGTTGCGTTGTGTAGTTTGCGTTTGCCATCCGTGTTCTATGGGTGTGCCATACTCTTCTTAGTCTACGTTTTTCTGCTATTTTTTTTAATATGTGATGGGGATATTCACATTTGCTGATAGAAGTCTTAGTAGGTGTGGTGGAGCGGATAGCGTTTATTATGCTGGTGTTTTAGTATTCCGTGGCTGCTTCGATATCTTCATTAGTTTTTAGTGAAATTAAGGTTGATATTGAGTGATTATAGACTTCTCTAAAGAGCTGCTAGGTGGCGAGTTGGTTATGAATAAAACCATTTGGTGTATTCTCGATAATTGTTGAACTGACTGTTGCTATCACGGGGGAATGATCAGAAGAGAGATTAGCCGAGGAGTTGATTTGAACATATCTTGGCGATATATCGTTAGTTATGAAGAAGTCAAGTAACTCCGATATTTTGTTAGTGTCAGTGGGCCAATGTGTGGGTTCATATGTGGTGAGGTAGTTGAGATTGTTAGTGGTTATGCTATTTAAGAGATTTTTGTCTCTTACTGTGACCAGTCTGCTGTCCCATTGGGTATGTTTGGCGTTATAGTCTATGAATCTATTGCCCAGAGCGTCAAGGAAGTCTTCCTTGGCGATGGAGTGTCTGGGAGGGCAGTATACTGCTGAAGTGGTGATTGTGCCATGGCAGTCTTCTATTGCTACGTTTGTAGCTTGGAGGTAGTCTTTCTGGAATGATGGAAGCTCGTAATGCTTAATGCTGGATTTGATAATGATTCCGGTGCCGCCGTGGGTCTTTCCACTGGGATGTTGGGTATGGTAGAAGTTATAACCGTTTACTTTCAGATAGTTTTTGTCAGTGAAGTGAGTTTCAGATACGAGCATTACGTCGATTTGCTGTTGTTTTAGGAAAAGTTCTAGTTCGAATTTGTGTTGAGCTAGACTATTGGCATTCCAAAAAGCTATGCGTCTTGGTTTTATTTTGCGTCGGGGCGTATTAATTTATCCATGATGAGTGTTAATAGTGATAGCAAATTATTTATTTGTTCAGATTGTTTCTCTATTAACTTTTCAAGTCTAGAGACGTTGTCAATGTTTTATGGATTGGGGACACTATTTTGAGAATGGTCCCTTTGGCTATTCGGATTATTTTGATTTCCTTGTACTGCTTGGGCATAGGAGATTGAAGTAGTAGTGAATTTAGGGGGACTGGGTGTTTGATTGGTTGTCTCGTTGCCTCTGAGTTTAGGATACTTGTTTATATATAAGGTTTTGTAGACTGAGCAGTCTTTCTACTTAGCAGGATGGTCACCTTGACAGTGGATCTGGGGTTTCTGATGATTTAGTGCACTGATCAGTGGAGTGTGTACCTGCACATTTAACGCAGCGGAAGGTATGGTTGCAGTATTTCTGCGTGTTACCGTACCTTTGGCACCATTTACATTGCACTATCTCTTTTCAACAAACGGTGGTTCAAATTTTACTATTCAGTTCAATAGACGATTGATGTTGTAAATTTCCTTATTGTTAGGCTTTTGTTTTATGTCAGTAAAAAATATGGATAACGGGTCTTTCGAGATTCTATGTCTTATGTTACTAACATTGATTACTTCGTGGCCGTATTTTAAAAGTTCGAATTTCAATTTATCTAAGTTTGCTGAGTGG
This sequence comes from Bombus picipes, assembly GCA_014737485.1. Lineage (NCBI taxonomy): Eukaryota > Metazoa > Arthropoda > Insecta > Hymenoptera > Apidae > Bombus > Bombus picipes. The sequence goes on along the minus strand of JACXIP010000042.1, from coordinate 1,557,945 downwards.
TGGATATTGCGTGGAACCACTCGGAAAGGTCTTTCTTGTTTAAGCTGGTATGTGTGGAAGTTGGCATTCATGGTCTTTAGTAGTTTTGTGAGCCTTCTATATGCGTCTGGATTTGTCGGCAGGATTTTGACTTTGTTTATGTTTATTTTCAAGTTGTAATCCTCTTTGCAGATATCTTTCTCTATGGACTTAATCATTGTTTGTATATCGATGACATCGTCAACAAATATGGGTGGGGGAATTTCTTTGAGTATGTTGGTTTGTTGGTGGATCTGCAACTTCCATGGATTCCAATATTGCGCATCTGTTATATGTGGTTACTTGGTTTGTTAACTGTTCGTCCTGATTGGCGTTTGTCTTTATCTTAGCTAATTCTATTTCACGCTTTTTAGAGTTTTTAGTGTCACTAATACGGGGAGATCTATTGCACTTTTGCCACGGAGGAAGTAGCGCGGAGCAATTTTGGATTTGCTCAGGAGAGCCTGGTCGTGTTACTTGGGCCATCATCGAGCTAGTTAATTCAAGTTGAATAACTAGTCGAGAGGCTATGAGGCTATGATTCGGGTAGAGGTTAGGAGCGTAGGAATTTTTCTCTAAAAAGATAGGAAACACTTGGCTGAGTTCACTTTCGACGTCATGGGCGTCACGTGTTGTTTTATGAACTTCACAGAGCACTTAGATACACGTCAGCACGTTTCAACACTCAACAGCGAACTGATGATGTATAATATTATTCATTTCATTTCTAGGTGTTTTCTATTTATTCCATAATATTTCTATTAATGTTATAAGACAGGTTATAAGACATATTAATAAAATTTAAGAACAATAAATCATTCGATAATTATAATATAATATATTATAGTATATGTAATTATATATTAGAGAGATTTATATACATACTATGGTAAACATTTAATATATCGAATTGCATTGGTTGGGATACTAATTTCATTGTTTCTGAAAATAAATAATATTTGTAATAATACTATCGTATAACTTACAAACATAGATTCTGTTCAAAATAAATTTGGAGCGAAATTAAATCAAAACTAAAACTCCACACAATTATGCCAGAATGCAGAATTTGATAGGAATTTTTTGGTGGAAGAATAGTTTGCTTATAACTCTCTCGAGCAACATCCATACACAATTTCACATGACTTCATAGAACTTACGTTTCAGAATTTCACGAAATTATGATATATTGGAATTTCAGCGAAATTTTCCGGAATATTTCCAGCTAACAATAAATATATTTCGTGGAATCAGTATGAAGGGAACTTTATGGAGTGGTTGTTCAACTGCAATCCGTTTACGATGTAACTACTCGTCTGTAATGTTATAAACGGAGTTTCACGATCGTTCATGTTGTCGCTTTTCCATCAACGCAAAATTATCTTCACGGACGCACACTGTTCCATATAAATACCAGCCTTTGAACTTTATCACGAATATAATTTTCGTCGTGCTACGAGATGAAAAGAGATACAAGATATTCTTGTGAATTAACAAGAACTTAGCTTATTACGGGCATTACGCTTTTGTCAATTAGCCACTATCGATCAAAAATTTAGCACATATAATTAAAGTCAATCGATGGAAGCTTAAAATGTTTATATTAAAGGAGAAATGGGTAGTTACGTAGAATAGAATTAAAATTAAATCTAGGTTACGATTATATGTACTGTGTCATACTGGAGTAGGCGACCATATTTTTACATAGTCTAACTTAAACTTAATTCATTAATATGTGTGAGAATAACATTATACTTTAATACTGTACAAATAAAAAAGAAAAATGAATCAATTATAGGTTGGACTAAATTAATAGCTCAATTGCTATCGACAACGCAAACATGAACTAATTTTCGATGAATCGATTGACATATAGAATATTGCACTTTATTCTAATCTTCAATTGGGCAAAATTGTAACAAATATACCTACTGTGATCGTAAAAGTTCTTTACAGAACAAATATTTGGAAAATGAAACGTTATGTAATACGTATAATATTAAACATAAATTGCTTTATTATTATTATTATTTATTATTATTGCTTTAAATATTCGGAATGTTGACCTCAAGGTGGATTTCAAGGTGGTTGAAATCGGCGATATTTTCCTTATTTTGCATTATTACCGACAAATGCTTTTTTCATTAAATTTTTTATTTTATATTTGACCTGTTTTGTTTGTAAAGTCACTAACTGAAATTACACGTACCCCCCACTTATTCCTAAAGCTATTATTTTAAAATATACCTGCTTTTGGGGGGAAAAATATTCATACGTTGGATTATGAAGTTACGTTTTTGAGATATAATTTGTTGAATTTAAGATTAATGAAACCGATACACTGACACATTACGAAGAACATGTTTAAGATTCGTTGGTTTGCCATAACGAGAAATTTAAAATATTTGTTGTTAGTAATCGTGAGGAACTTTATTGTAATTTTCAATGAATTTGTAACTTCATATTTAAATTTTCAAATTTATCACTTTTATTACAAATAATCATACCGAAGAAGACATACAGGCGTAACGCGTATGTGACAAACATAAAATATTTATATACATAATATTTTCTGCTGATACTGATATAAAATTAATATTAAAGCTACCAGAGCAATCGTAATTTTTAATGATTTGTTTGCTTTTACGACTTGTTTTTCTCTTTGCATTACTCATATAATCCTGACATATCTATTTGTAATTTTATTTTCTTCTTACAATAAATACGAAAAATACAAACGACACATTTTTACATATAAAGCTTTACTTGTCGATTTGTTTAAAATTATTCCCCTATAAAAAGAGAGAAACATGATCCATTTCATTTCAATATCTTATTTCATACAACTCGTTATCAGGAGTCAGCTCGATTCCAACTATTATGCAATCTTGATACGCTTTAAAATATCGTACGAAATTAATCAATTCCAGACATCGCTTAACGACGCCAGGGAGTCGTCACGTTTCAATTTTAACAAAGGCAACGAGAGACGAGAGTCTGCTTGTAGATGTGAGTCTCGGGACCTTCTCTTTTATTTACTTGCTCTGGAAACACCGGGAACGTGACAATCTTCGTAGGAACTTCCGTCGTAGTTGCTTGGAATTTCAGTGGTGGAGGATCTCTTTAAAGTTACACGTTCGAGAAAGGACATGAGTTTGCACGGAAGCAGTTACACGGCTGTCGTCTCTTGCTTTATATTGACCGGCGCGGAGCGGCGTGCGAGTAACAGTCGCGTAAAAATTACTATCACTTCCGGTCTACTAGGGTGGGTAATAAAATCGCTGATTTATAGCGGAGACACCTGCAGCCGCAATTTTTCTCGTGAAACCTAGTCTGATATTGAGTCACTTGTCCCGCGACAGAAGTTTTCCGTAATTTGTTATCGCCAGAATGTGGATTCGTTCGAGGTGTATTATTTCGATGAATTTTCTTGCGCAGCTGTTAAAACTTTCTTTTTTATTTAATTTTTCTCATTCACAATTTGTCCAATTTGGACATTTGGTACAATTTTTTAGCTATTTCATTATCATGTGGGTGGTTACCCTCAGCGGGATACCGTCTTCGTGTTTGTCGGGTTGTGTCCTTTGTGAGGTCTGCTGAGTGCTTCCTTTTCAATCTTCTTTCCACGTGTTACGTCGGGAGACCCTCTACCTAGACCAGGCCATACACCGCGGGCCAGACGGAAACCAGATGTCCGTTCCTCCTTGCTGCGTAGCCTCAATAGTCTTAAGGACCCATCATAAATCTCAGTAATTTGCTAGCTAAGGTCGTTCAGACCCAGCAAATATCGTTTTTCCAAATTCTTTTCAAAAGACGATTGTCTGCTACGGCTTGACAAGGGAAAGTTAGTTTTTCTTACGTACGACGCTTCCCACTAGCAACTTTTTATCGAGGGCGGCTAAGACCCTTCCTATTCCACCAACCTACGTTTATCCAATCAGAAGCAATGTATACTGCCCTCACTTTCCTGACCAAAAATGTCCTGAACAAATCCGATGGTCCCGTGCGCTGGACACACTCATCGCTAACTTTCCTACGACACAGCATCGTCACTGTACCTTACTTCTTCTGCGAGATCAGGAGTCAACTACTTCTTCTACACCGCTAGAAAAGTCAACAACTAAGTACAAATTTCAAACGCCTAACGTTTAAGTAAAAACACAGTGCTAGGGGAGTATAGGTCGGTTCTCGGTCTTGTCGAACATTCACCTCCTCTATTAAGTATCCTATAGTGCCACGTCCACTAACATACTAAATTCAATTATAAGAGCCTTGCTCTAGTGTGCATATCTATCTTATCTACGTGCGACAAGTTGTTATCTATTTATCCCCACTCAACAGTGTAATTTAAGTGTTGGAAATATATAATTTATAATTCTGCGAATCACAGTGTTATACAAACTGAATCACCCCTATTACCTTTACGGAAATCAGGGGATCGATCAACTCGTGGTGTCGATTAGTATAATCGTAACGGGAATTTACGACTCCCGGTGACGTCTCTCCTCGCGATTGCGTCTCCCCGCGATTGGTCGAAAATACACCATGTTTGAGATGTTGATCGTTTCCGCAGCTAGCCGGTTTGGGTATGTTCCCATTTCTTCTTTGTATTTTTCTGCATATCTGCTAATTTCCTCTTTGACCGTTGGTACTTCCAGGTCCTTTCGTACATCCTCGTTTCTAACGTACCATGGGACGTTTACTATTGTTCTAAGAATTTTAGCTTGTATTGTCTCAATTTTGTTTATATGACTCATTGCTGCTGTCCGCCAAAGTGGTATTCCGTACGTCCAGATTGGTTTTATGATCGTTTTGTATATTTTTAATTTATTTTCTATGCTCAATATGGATTTTCAACTTGTTATTGTTGTGCTCCTTTATTTTGCTTTCTGTCTCCTTTGAAAGTTTGTTTAGGTGTCTTCTGTTTTCTCGTGTTCTATGTTTTCGCCATTTTGCTTTCGCTTTTCTTTTTGCTCTAATGTTTTCAAGTAAATCTGGTGGAATTATTTTTGTTTGTCTGTTCGTTGGTTCCGATATAGTAGTTGTTCATGCTACTTCTTGGATAGTTTCTGTCAATGTTGTTACTGCCTGTTCGATGTGTTCGGGTGTTTTTAATGGGANTGTTGCTGTTGGTTTTGCTCTCCATTATTTCTTTAAAAGTTTGCCATTTGGTAGTTTTGTTGCATAGCGTCTCTGGATTGCTATAAAGTATTGGTTTGTTTCTGTATGTCATTATTATGGGTGTATGATCGGAGTTAAGCTCGAGGCTGGGTGTTATTTTTAGTTTACTTGCGTTTAGTCCTTTTGCAACTGCAAAACCGAGTAGGTCAGGAATTTTGCTCAGGTCTTTCGGCCAGTATGTTGGTGTTCCTGTGGATAATATATTGAGGTTGTTGTTTCTAATGTATTTTTCCACTGTTCTACCTCGAGGTGTGGTACTTCTTGATCCTCATAGCGTGTGCTTTGCATTGTAGTCTCCCGCTACGATATACTTGTCACCTAAGTGTTGAAAGTACTCTTCCTACATTTGTGTTGTCATTTTGTGTCGCGGTGGTACATATACTGCTGACAACTGGAAGTGGTTGCTGCTAGTTTGTACTGTAACGAGAGTTGCTTGGGTATATTCCTTTCTTACTTGGCTGTGTAAATGATGCTTGATATCGTTTCTTATTATCACTGTAGTCCGTCCGTGTGCTTTTCCTGAGGGGTGTTTGGTATCATATATGGTGTACTATGGTATTTTCATGAAGCTTTTTGGAGTGAAGTGTGTTTCTGAAACAAGTAATATGTCTATATTGTTGTTATATAGAAATGTTTTAGTTTCTAGGACCTGTTGTTGTAGGCCGTTTGAGTTCCAGGCTGCTATTTTTATGTGTCCTTTTTTATTTTTTGCTTAACATGTTTGTGAGAGGTTGTAACATGACTGTGATTTGTTGCGTTTGCTGTCTGAAAACGGCGTTTTATTCGCTTATCATTTTTGTTAGCATTTCGGTGTTTTTGATGGATTGTTTGAACAGTTCCTTGATTTCTGTACTGTCGTTGCTGTTATTGTTCTGATTTTGGTTGTCTAAGGGTGGCGATTGGTTGACTACTTGCGCGTAGCTTCGGCTACCAACGGTGTTGGTGTTACTGTGGTTATTGTTCATTACGTGCTGTAGATTTGGTGTTGTCTCAGTTTCTGTACTATCCTGTTGCGCGTGAAAGTTGTTGTGTGTCTTGTTTCGAATCGGCGGAAGTAGTTTACGTTGCAGTTGTTTTCTGACTACACAGCCTTTGTAGCCAGCTGGGTGGTTTTCATTGCAGTTGCAGCATTTTACTTCATTTCCTTTTCCTATGTATAGACAGTTTATTGTTAGGTTCTTTTCTGCGCATTTGACTCACGCCGCAGTAATTTTTTGTGTGTCCATATTGCTGACACCGTATGCATTGCGGTATGTCTTTTTTATGTCTGGGTGGCTCGACTGTAATTATTGTGTTTAGTACTTTTTTAACATCAAAAATTTCCTTGTTGTTGTTTTTAGGTTCGAGTTCTATTAGAAATAACGGTAATGGTTGTTTGGTATCATACCTGGTTATGTTGTTTATTGCTCTTACTTGATGCCCGATTTTAGCTAGTTCCTCGCATATGTTTTTTGTATTTGTTTTTGGTTGTAATCCTCTGATTACTGCTTTGTAACTTTTATCAGTTTTGAGCTGGTAAGTGTGATACCCGGCGTTTTTTTCTTTTAGTACTTTTGTCACTTTTCTGAATGTTTCTGGGGTGTTAGCTTGTACTTTTACTTGGTCTAGTTTTAATTGTTTTATACTGTAATTATCTTTTCCTGCCGTGTTGTTCAGTAGTTCAATGAGGAGGTCTATTATTTGGGCTTCTATGTAAATTGGTGATGGTTTAGCGATGTAGTTTATTGGTTTTTCGGCTGGGTCTGTTTCTTTCTCTTCCGGCAGTGCGCTGAAGGATTTTCGGGGAGTAATTTCTTGTAGCCATTGTTGCTTTTCTGCTTCTATAGCTTTTCTAATGTTTGTGTTTGGTGTTATTTTGCGTTTTTTATTGTAAATTGCCACCTTCCAGCTTTCATTCTGGTGGGTTAGTTCGTTGTTGGTTTTATTCTCGCCATTATTTTGTATTGTTTCCATTTCTATTTCATTTAGAGCTGAGCATTCCTGTTCTTCGTTTAGTGATTGACTTGGATTTGATAAATTTGTAGCTTTGTTTATGTAATATGTTTCATTTTTGCTTATAATTTTTGTTGATGGTATGTGTTGTTGCATTTTGGATTTAGTAATAATAATGTTATCAGTAGAAGATACTTATTTTCCACCATTTGGCTATGGGCGTTGTCATTTGTCACTTTCTTTTCGTCTCTTGCCGCACTTTCACTGAAGCACTGTTTTACACGTCTGTCTAGCTCGGCTGCTCGAGCAGAACTGGAGCTGTAAAATGGCGTGCAAAAGATTTCTACTGGATGAAGTTTTCATTTTATATTTCGAATGCGAATATGTTAATATTAGTTATCAAGACTTAGCATGTAGAAAAAGACAGTACAACAAGTAGATACTATAATACAAGATATTTTATTTATTCTATATTGTTTAAGAAATAGATTATCGGTGGTCATCAAATAATGTCATGGACTAAAAATGTTGAACATAGGGAAGGATTTAAACAGTTACATTGTTAGAATAATGTGCGCAAATGCAATGTAATATTTTACAAAAATTAAATTTTACGGAGCAGAATATTTCAATTTATGGTGGCTCTCTTAGGAAAATGTAATTAGTTACTTTCATGGACAAAAATGCTACGCCAGGACAAAGTTGTTTGATTCAGAACGATGAATATTATGATTTATTGTTTATTGATGAAAAATTACCCATCAACTTGAAATTCAATATTTTCTGTTCACTAATGTACTTTTCATGTCACCTACCAAAATTTAACCTGACCCATAAGAACTATTTCATCACTACGGTAAAACTCCATTTGCAATCTACGTCCAAACGCTTCAATAAGATCATAGCACAATACATTGCTATAAAAATATAGTAATAACATATTTCAAGTAATCAATAATTACGCTTGCCAGCAACATTTCTAATAATTATTCTATCCAAGGTTAAACAATTACTCTAAACATTCTTAAGTTACTTGATTTCATGATTAAAAAATATCGATTAAATCAAATTTTAATAATTATTATTCGCTAATGGAGATATTTCTCACTAAATTGTGTCATCAACCAAGAATTCATTTAATTCATAAATATTTCCTTCGCTTGACTGTTATAACGGAACCCCACATTTATAATCTCTTTTTCAACATACCTCAATCCGAAATTTAATAATCATCGCAAGCAATTTTAGAATGTCCCATTTCTAGATCCATAGCGCAATTATCCTCTAAATATCTATTCGAATCTAATTTCAAATCCAATTCCAATAGCAGCATATTTGAAATAGCTGAAAATACTTAATCACTCCAATAACCAGTCTACTTAATTGCCCATCAAATCAAATTCCAATAATTATCATCCACTAATATATGTAATATGTATTTAATTAGTAAAATCTAAAATGCATTTAACTCGCAGATGTTTCCTCCATTTCACTAATGCAATGAAATAGCATCGCCAGCCTCTATTTTCCCAATTTCAAACTTAATAATCATCCGAAAGGACTTTAGAATCTCTCATTTCCGGATCCATCGCCCTCTAAACATTCTTCTTCCATGAAGTTCGTCTTTTTCGTCGTGTGACGCTCCATCCAGGCCACGTCTTCACCTGAAATTAATCGTTGGCATTCCTTCGCTGAATTCCTTTCACGTCTAAAATCCAGACGCGTTTTTAAATGAGAGAAACGTTTAACCATGAAAAATGTCATCTACGGTCCGCAGCTCGTGGGAAATCTTCGCAATTGAAGTTTTCATACCGAGAATTCTTTCCATCCGTGACGCTTTTCACGACCGACATTGCACAGGATCGTATTACATCCCAAGCTTGAAATTAAATTGCACCTGCTCGCAAATGCCAGGCTGGGATTGATCAATCTGTATCCTGATTACGAAACGTACAAAACAGACACGATTCCTGGGCCCACAGACAATATCCTCCGGAAAAAACGCTAGTAATTTGGTCCGTATTATCTTCAGATTCGAGATTGCTACCAGAGGCTGAAACATTGAATACGCGGAGTGGAGGAGGATTCGATGAGTCTCTAGCTTCGGTGGCGAGGGTTTCATGAGAAAAATCTAATATCTGACTCTTTTCTTTTTAACGGAAAGGCGACTGAATGAGGTTTCAGAAGAAAGGTATTTTAGGTCTTCAATGATACTAATTGACTAGCTTTTCGTGGGAAAACACGAAATTGGGAGTTTTTCTTCCAAAAGTATGTGGCGTTTATTTAAATTCTAAATATTACAAATTGATTAACCTTCAAATATAAAATTTTAAATTTCTAGATTTTTATTTCGACAGTGCGTATTGGATTGTGATTTATCTAAATAAATGAATCCCATTTATTTTTCGTAAATACATATTTTAATTTCCATTTCTTCCGCAGTGGCTGCGTTTCGATAAAATAGATAACTTGGAGAGATAGCGTAACGTATTGAAACAATTACTACTACTTAAAATAAAGGTATTTCTCATGATAAATATTTGTAATTCGAAAGATGAGATAGCAATATTTTAATAGCAAGCTATTATGTTAAGCTTCAACATAATTATTACGTCTATACCTATATTAACAACGTTATTTTCCTGTAACTGTCACTAAAGTTAGTACATATTTTCCACTCGGTTAAATAACTCACTACATTTTCAAAACTAAACCTTTCACCAACAACTGACATCCTCGAAACAGAAAATCCGAGGAATCTCTTGAACAGTTCCTATACTTGGACATAACGATTCCTTGAAACGGTCCAACGTCATTCCAAGTACACTTTAAAAGGAAATTGCTTTTGCTGGGCGAAGAGAGAGAAAGGAAGAAAGAGGTGGAGAAAGAGAGAGAGAGGAAGAAAGAGAGACATCTCTGTGCGCGTCCGTAAATCATAATGGAACGCGAGAAACCGAACCTGAAGCCGGATAGAAATTCCAGAAGACGTTTCCAATAGCCTGGAAACGTGACCGTCCAAGCGAGCAACCCTTTTCCGTGGACGAAGTCCACGGATCGCGATCCCCTCCGGTATCGAATGGCCTCACATGAAATCCTCTGGCTATAATTCTTTTCCAATAGGCCAATCCATTCTTCTATACGAGCAGGAATAGCAGTCTCTATGAACGGGGGCCACAAACGACAGGATTTTATCGGTGAGCCCTAGAAAAGAGAAATTGCTTGGACATCGACTACTCCAATTATTCCTACCGGCATGGCCTTCCAATTTAGCCGTTTTTGTTTAATCGGCTTTTTGCTCCGCCCACATATCTGCCTTCTCTAGGTTGTGCTATTCTTTAGTTTACTGTTCTCGATATTCCTTCTCTTCTTCGAGGAACCTTTGTTATCTTTTTCACGCTGTTTCCCCATTTGCTACAATCGTTCAACGTTTTTATCCTTGTTCGCGTCTAAATCACGTCTGTAAGTTTCTTGCCAGTATCAGAAGAGATTGCTTATCGATCAGACTCTGTCGTGATTTTGAATTCGTACAGAATAGATTTGAGATGGAGTTTGGTGTATTTCTTGGTGTGAATGACGATTTTGGTAACGATTAGACTGTGGATTTTTGTGCGTTCCTTTGTGCGTGTACCTGTGCGTGTATGTCTGATATCGATGACGCTGCATTGTAACTTGTTATCTGCCGAATTAAACTTGCATAACTGGTTCACGAGGGGAAGCAGTGATTGAATACGCGATGAACAATCAACGATATCAGGATTTGTACTTCTTGGAACGATGAAAAGGTTTCGAATTGTTTCTGACTACGGATACAAGATCTACGAATGCTTACTGCGATGATCGTGCAATACGATCCAACTGCTCTGCCGCGATATACGACCGAACGTTACGAATGGTTAATTTATTCCTGAACGAACGCGTGTCGATGCTGCTTGCAATTGAAAGCCCTGCACGAGACTGTCCACTGACCGTTCATTACATAGTGTTTACAGTTGAAGATACAAAATTGTCAGTGTTGAGAATTGTGGATCTTTGAAGCCGAAATAATGTCATAGGAACACTAAATTTACACCGAGGATTCATATTAAAATAATGATATATTTATTTCATGGACGATTCCTTATATATTCATCGATACTTGCGCGCGTCTTAGCACTTTCTTCCATACCCGACTCTTAACCGACTGACTAGTTACAGTCATCTTTTTTTTTGGACGCCGCGCACACACACACCTCCACACACCGACACTTACATACAAACATCTCTACTACGCATTTAACCCAGTCCAGCACAGAAAATTATACATATCTCAACAGTCAGTTGATCGTTTTGATGGAACGATTCTTCCTCCACGAACGCCTGGAGATGTTGATAAATCAGGAAATACAGATATAACTGCTCTTTCCCAATACTGAGAGATTGAAATTTACTTTATTGCACGTTTGGTGAAGAAAATGTTAACGATTCAAAAGCACGGGCGAGACTGAACTAATCGTTTCAAATGATTACAAGAAACTGACCCTATGATTGATTTTCACGGTTGAGCGACTGAAACAAGCATTGAATAAGGCTCGAAACAAAAGTCTGAAATACGCACACTGATTGGTTTCCATCAAACGTAAGAAAATGGCCAATCAGCATGTTCGCTTGCAAGGCGATGCTCACTGCAATTTTATGCGCTTGTCACAGGGTCATAAAATGGTACTGGGATAGCCCTGTGTCCTAAACGTCCTGCAGGGTCACAGCCATCGAGACGATAATCAGCTAGTGTCCCAGGTCCAGAACACAGTAACGGGATAGTCACGTCTAACTGGCGCCCGGCGACAATGCCTCTAGAGGGCCCAAATCCTAGCATATGAACGTTCCTAAAATCAGCACCCGACACACTCTATTGCAAGATTCTGAATCGTTGACACTCCGTTATAACACTCTGGACCGTTACTCTGTTGGATTTGTACAATAAATTTTAGTATCATAACTACAGTCCGAATTTTTTACCTTATTTACGAAACGTTCGAACTACGACGCGAGGAGATCACCAGTGATGTGATACCTTGTGTCTCCTATATGACGAAGCGCGGAAACCCTTATGCATAAGGCGTCGATGTTAATTAAATAAGCGTGGTGATACTTCTTTTGGGTGACGCTCGATCGATCGGACTGTTGCAGTTTACTAAATTATCCTTCCACAGAAATAACCACGTTTATGACGTACTCAATTATTGAAACTACGAAGAACACGTTCCTTCAGACGGAATAAGCATTTATCCAAAATTTAAAAACGAAAAAATGAACAAAGTATATATAATATAGCAAAATGTACCAAATATTCACGAGAAAAAAGAAATATTCGTTATATTTTTTAATAGGTACGACAAACTTCTATTTAAATTTTACTCTTTTGGTTGCATCCATTAAGATATAAATTTGCTTAAAAATGCGCAGTCTAGTAATGATATTTGGCTTGAAGATATTTATCTTTGATTATTATTGTCAAATGCTATTTTAAAGGCAAAACAAAATAGTGTTGAGTATTATTTTAAAGGCAAAAGAAGTCTCTATAAAATATTAACATAATGTAAGAGTAACATAATGTAACATAATTAACATATTGTAATGATACAATATACGAATGTTTTTTTTTTTTTTATTTGGTGAACTATTTACAATCAATTCTTGTTGAGAATTTCAAGTAACATCATTTGGCGTGGTACAATAGCTTGATTTATAATAATTTATATTATGTTGATTCTAGTTGAATCTAATGCTTCAATCTAAAGGGTATTTTCTTTTTAGTCTGCGGATCTGGTCAGTTGTGTCAAGTAGTTGGGTGACTAATGGGTTGTGGTGGTTGTTGACTCTTGTGTTATATCTGCTTCTGAACTTGTATATTTCTTATTTAACTATGGCTATCTTGAGGTCGCGATCGATTGCTTCATTGGTTACATACCAGGTTACATGCCAGGGTGCATCTATTAGGGATTTTAGTGTTTTCGATTGGAAGCGTTGGAGTATTTCTATGTTGGAATTACTCGCTGTTCCCCATAATTGGATCCCATAGGTTCAAATAGGTATTTTACTCTGCGTGTTTAAGTTGGAGCGCCTGCCAATGAGCCAGTAGAATTTTTTTAGTTTTGATATCAGTTGCTTCGATTTATCTACCATGTGTCGTTTCCATGTCATTCTTCCGTCCAGAATCATGCCCAGATATCTGTCTGAATCCTTGTTAGGAATTGTGATATTGTTAATGGTCACCTGAGGGCAGGTTTGTTTTTGCAGCGTGAAGGTTACCTGTGTGGATTTTTTTTGTTAATTTTGAAGCGCCATTTGTGGAACCACTTTTCCATAGAGCCAAGACCTCGCTGGAGAGTGTGGGATGCCATTATTTGGTCTGAGTGGGATGCTAGTAGTGCTGTGTCGTCAGCAAATGTCGCTGTTGTTATCTCTGCTAAGGTTGGTAAATCGGCATTGTAGATGGAGAACAGTAGGGGTCCAAGTACACTGCCTTGGGGTATACCGGCTTCTATTGGAAATGTTGCGGTTGTGGCGTGTAAGTATATGACAATGAATTTCCTATTGTTTAGGTAGGATTTTAGGATGGAGTAATATGTGTGTGGTAAGATTTTCTTCAGTTTGAAGAAAAGTCCTTCATGCTATACTTTGTCGAATGCCTGTTAAATGTCTAGGAATACTGGAGAGCAGTATTTTTTCTTTTCTAAATCTTGGCTGATTTTATGAGTTAGATGATATAATTGCTCTATCGTAGTATGTTGCTTCCGAAAACCGAATTGATGATCTGGCATTGTTTTTAAATCCTCTAAGAGTGGAAGGAGTCGTTTCGTTAGCATCTTCCCGAATAGTTTTGACAAAGTAGGTAGAAGACTAATTGGGCGATAGGAGCTGGTTTCGTGCATTGGTTTTCCGGGTTTAGGGATGAGAGATCATTGATATTTTCCAGGGCTTCGGATAATATTCAAGACAAAGGAATGCATTGAAAATTGATGTGATGAGTGAAATCCCTTTTATGGGAAGTTCCTTGATTGCTGTATTACTTATTTGGTCATGCCCCGATGCTTTCCCGGGATTTAGGTGACGGATTAGTTCTGTAACCTCTAGAGAAGTGAAAGGTTTAATAGGAGGAGACATTTGGAAGGGAGAATGCAGGTATTCCGTTATTTCCGGGGCAATATTGGAGGAATGAGGTTTAAATACGTTGGATAGGTGTTTAGCGAACAGGTTGGCTTTTTCTTTAGCGCCTTCTTTAGGGCCATCTACCTTGCAAACAGAGAATTGGAGTAATTATTTGCGGGGGACGCGTGAGTTTCCTGGAAGCCTTCCATAGTGAGTAGTTAGAGTCAGCTGTGGGAGAGACATTGGCGAGATATTTTTGGAAACAGTCGTTTTAATATTTTTTGATGATTTTGGTTAACTTCCTAGTTGCGTTGTTTAGTTTGTCATCCGGTGTTCTATGAGTCTGCCATACTCTTCTTAGTCTACGGTTTTCTGCGATTTTTTTTAATATGTAATTGGGATATTCATGTTTGCTGATAGAAGTCTTAGTAGGAGGGGAGGAGCGGATAGCGTTTATTATGCTCGTGTTTTAGTATTCCGTGGCTGTTTCGATATCTTCATTTGTTTTTAGTGAAATTGAGGCTGAAGTTGAGTGATTAAAGACTTCTCTAAAGAGCTGCGAGTTGGTGAGTTGGTTATGGATAAAGCCATTAGATGGATTCTCGATAATTGTTGAACTGACTGTTGCTATAACGGGGGAATGATCAGAAGAGAGATCTGGCGAGGAATTGATTTGGACATATCTTGGCGAGATATCTTTAGTTATGAAGAAGTCAAGTAAGTCAGATATTTTGTTAGTATCAGTGGGCCAGTATGTGTGTTCGTATGTGGTGGGGTAGTTGAGATTGTTGGTGATTATGCTATTTAAGAGATTTTTGTCTCTTACCGTGACCAGTCTGCTGCCCCATTGGGTATGTTTGGCGTTATAGTCTCCTCCAGCTATAAATCTGTAGTCCAGAGCATCAAGGAAGTTATCGAAGTCTTCTTTAGCAATGGAGTGTCTGGGAGGACAATATACTGCTGAAGTGGTAATTGCACCATGGCAGTCTTCTTCTATTGCTACGTTTGTAGCTTGGAGGCAGTCTTTCTGGAACGATGGAAGTTCGTAATGCTTAATGCTGGATTTGATAATGATTCCGGTGCCGCCGTGGGCCTTTCTACTGGGATGATGGGTATGGTAGAAGTTATAACAGTTTATTTCCAGATAGTTTTTATCGATGAAGTGAGTTTCAGATATGAGCATTACGTCGATTTGCTGTTGTTTTAAGAGTTCTAGTTCGAATTTGTGTTGAGCAAGACCGTTGGCACTCCAAAGAACTGTACGTCTTGGTCTTATTTTGCGTCGGGGCGTATTAATTTATCCATGATGAGTGTTAATAATGATAGTAAGTTATTTATTTGTTCTGATTGTTTTTCGATTAATTTTTCGAGTCTAGAGAAGTTGTCTGTGTTTTCTGGATTGGGAGCACTATTTTGGGAATGGTCCCTATAGGTTTTCGGATTATTTTAATTTCCTTGTACTACTTGGGCGTAGGAGATTGAAGTAGTAATGAATTTTGGAGCACTGGGTATTTGATTGGTTGTCTCTTTAGTTCTGAGTTTAAGATACCTTTTTATGTATAGGGTTTGGTAGGTTGAGAAACCTTTCTAGCTACTAGGATGGTCTCCTTGAGACCAGTGGATGCACTTCGCTGGGATTTCTGGTGATTTAGTGCACTGCTTAGTGGGGGGGGGGGTTGTATCTGCGCATTTAACGCAGCGGAAATTGTGATTTCTGCGTATGATCGTACCTTTGGCACCGTTTACATCGCACTATCTCTTTCTTTATTAAAGGAAGTTCGATTTTTACTACCGAGTTTATTAGTCGAGTTATGTTATTGATTCGTTTGTTATTTGGTTTTTGTTTTAAGTCGATGAAGAATGGGGATAGCGGGTGTTTTGAGTTTCTATGTTTTATGTTGCTAATGTTAATTACTTCATGACCAAGTTTAAGGAGTTCGAACTTCAGTTCGTCTAAGTTAGCCGAGTGGTGGATGTTGCGTAGTACCACTGGATAAGGTCTTTCTTGCTTAAGTTGGTAGGTGTGATAGTTAGCATTCAATGTTTTTAATAGTTTTGTTATCTTTCTATATGAGTCTGGGTTACCTGGCAGAATTATGACTTGGTTGTTGTTTATTTTTAGTTTATATTCCTCTTTGTTGATTTCTTTCTCAATAGACTTTACCATTGTTTCTATATCGATGACATTATCAACAAATATAGGTGAGGGAGGGGAATTCTTTTGCGTGTGTTGGTTAGTTTGTGAATCTGCTACGTCCGTGGAGTCGTTAGTGAATTCTAGTATTGAGTATCTATTGTATGTGGTTACACAGCTTCTTGACTGTTCGTTCTGATTAGCGTTTGCGTTTGTTTTAACTGATTCCAGTTTACGCTTTTTAATGTTTTTGGTGTCAACAGTATGGAGTGCCTGATCGCGATTCTTAAGCATCGAGATAGTTAATTCAAGTTGAATAACTAGTCGAAAGGCTATGAGGCTATGATTCGGGTAGAGCTTTGCAGCGTCGGAATTTTTCACTAATAAGATAGAAAACACTTGGATTATGTTTGTTTCGATTCACTTTCGACGGATGGGCGTCACGTGTTGCTTTGTGAGTTCTGCCCAAGCAGCCGAGCTAAACGGATATGTAAAACAGTGCTTCAGAGGAAGTGCGGCAAGAGGGGAAATGAAAGTTACGAACGACAACGCCCATAGTCAAATGGTGGGAATCTGTATCTACTAATGAGAAGATTATTATCACTAAATCTAAAATGCAACAATACATCCCACCGATAAAAATAATAAGCAAAGATGAAACATACTACACAAACAAAGCTACAAACATGTCAAAACCAAGCCAATCACTAAACGAAGAACAGGAATGCACAGCTACAAACGAAATTGAAATGGAACCAATACAAAATAATGACGAGAATAGCTACCAGGATGAAAGCTGGAAGGTGGCAATTTATGATAAAGAACGCAAAATAAAACCAAACACAAACGTTAGGAAAGCTATAGAAGCAGCCAACCATACCAACACCGTTGGTACCCGAAGCTACGCGCAAGTAGTCAACCAATCGCCACCCTTAGACAACCAAAATCAGAACAATAACAGCAACGACACTACAGAAATCAAGGAACTGTTCAAACAATCCATCAAAAACACCGAAATGCTAAGAAAAATGATAAGCGAATAAAACGCAGTTTTCAGACAGCAAACGCAACAAATCACAGTCATGTTACAACCTCTTACAAACATGTTAAGCAAAAAATAAAAAAGGACACATAAAAATAGCAGCCTGGAACTCAAACGGCCTACAACAACAGGTCCTAGAAACTAAAATATTTCTATATAACAACAATATAGACATATTACTTGTTTCAGAAACACACTTCACTCCAAAAAGCTTCATGAAAATACCATACTACACCATATATGATACCAAACACCCCTCAGGAAAAGCACACGGAGGGACCACAGTGATAATAAGAAACGATATCAAACATCATTTACACAGCCAAGTAAGAAAGGAATATACTCAAGCAACTGTCGTTACAGTACAAACTAGCAGCAACCACTTCCAGTTGTCAGCAGTATATGTACCACCGCGACACAAAATGACAATACAAATGTAGGAAGAGTACTTTCAACACTTAGGTGACAAGTATATCGCAGCGGAAGACTACAATGCAAAGCACACGCTATGAGGATCAAGAAGTACCACACCTCGAGGTAGAACAGTGGAAAAATACATTAGAAACAACAACCTCAATATATTATCCACAGGAACACCAACATACTGGCCGAAAGACCTGAGCAAAATTCCTGACCTACTCGGTTTTGCAGTTGCAAAAGGACTAAACGCAAGTAAACTAAAAATAACACCCAGCCTCGAGCTTAACTCCGATCATACACCCATAATAATGACATACAGAAACAAACCAATACTTTATAGCAATCCAGAGACGCTATGCAACAAAACTACCAAATGGCAAACTTTTAAAGAAATAATGGAGAGCAAAACCAACAGCAACA